>JALPQI010030246.1:1200000-1806666 GCA_025490895.1 Thaumatotibia leucotreta | reverse complement strand
TTTCTTCAAATCCCTGGAAACAATTTGCCGAGGCTGTTCATTTCCAGGGAATGTAATCCAGTTATCATTAAATTTAGTCTGTAAATGAAACAGCACATTCAAGGATTTTAATTATTTCTGTATGGGGGGTCTAATTTTCAGCTAGAGTATGTGACTTAATAACGTAACTAAAGATTTACCTCAAATTGTCAGTTGTATCAACAGTGGTTTGAGGCAGTGTTAAATAATATCTAAATTAGGAATTATTATTTTCATTAACCTGAAGGGTCCCAAACCTAACTAAAGTATCATCACGTCAAGTCATGATCTTTGTATTCTCAATATAACAATTATCGTTCATAGCCCAACTATTTGAAGTTATATATTATATTCCATGTGAGAGCACAGATTCCTCATATAATTATACACAGAGAGGAAATATCTACAGCTATGTCAAACCATTTGAACATTTTATATTGATTTAAACTTTCACGATTATCACTCATATTTTAAAGACAAACGGGTCTTAATCGCGTAAACTCATGACGTTACACCCGTGATCGCAGGCAGACTCAGTCTGCCGTCATGCCCGAAAAGTCAGGATATTAAACGTAAGTCATACCTATTTAACATTTACCTTCGGTTGATAGCATCCACGAATTGCCCTACCTAATAGCTAACTGTGGACTAGGTAATCGACAAGTTATTTGTTTTAGTTATTTCCAATATTATGCAAGTTTACAGTATTTTAAACCAAAACACTTACATATTCATTTTACAATTCAATAAATTACACATAAATTAAACCTTATTTTTAAAAATTATATAAATAGAACTCGCATCATGTCAATTTAAAATTAATTATTTACTTACATACACCAAAAACAATTGCTTATTACTAATTAAATATAATATAATGTCAAACATTGGAATAAAAATACTAATAATTCATTTACATAATTAAAAATATAAGTCATATGAGTATCTAACCTACGTTGCATTACGACTGTCAAGATACCGTTTAACGCGTCTCACGAAAACACCTACACCACGGTGTTTTCACTTAGGTGAAGTAGTGAATTTGATGTACTCATGACGTCATCGGATATGCTTCCGGAAATCAACGTTAGAGGGCGTTGATATGAATTTCAAGATCTTGTGTTATCTGTACAGCCACTATTTTCTTTTCCGTTACGCGCAGTTAACAAAACGAAAGAAATGACAAAGTATTAGTTTTTTTTCATTACTTGGCTCTCAAAATATTTTTGTTTCATACATAGAGAAATGTAATATTAATTTAGCTATACATACTTGTATTTTTACTTTTGTCCAATTTGAATTCTTTAGCTACAAATATTTTAGATGCATTTAAAAAATATATTGAATGAACGGAATGTTTTTGCAAGGTCGGCCATAATTAAATTTTCGCTTTGGTTGTCTTCGATGCTTGAACTGGAAGTGCATCGAAATGATATTATTTTAGTGATTTCATACAACGACTGTGCTTGTTCTGGACTCCTATAATTGTGCTTTTCCATGTATGTACTGTACATGGATTGGATTTTTGTAAAAATGGTGCGATGCGGTTAAATGTGTTGTTTGCCTAATTGTGGTAAAATGCGTGAGCATTTTAATGTTACTCAAAACGCATATATATGCAAATTGGAAGCCATTCGCAAAAACCGTTTCAAGATGGAAATGTACCACGAGCTCCGTTCGCCGACATTAGAAAACTGTGCAATGCGGCTACTGTTTTTTTAATTCAACTTCAATCAAACTGATAGCAAATAATATATGATACAGACGCTCAATAAGTTAGTACCTAAAAACTTTATGGATAAGGCTAGTGTAAAAATAAAACTTGAAAGTGACACATTTTTTTTGTTTTATTGTTTCTCGATCCTAGTTCGGGCGAACAGAACTAGGTCACATAATGTGTGAACTTCTTCAGCTGATTCCAAATGAGAAATGCGTGGCAAGTTCACACTTGATGTGATCTGGTTTTGTTTGTCCATTATTTCAAAGGTTACCAATCTACAAAGCTATATATATATATATATATATAGCTTTGTATATATATATATATATATATATATATATATATATATATATATATATATATATATATTTATATATATATGTATGTATATATATGAGAAAAGTTGCCGTGAATCATCAATAGATGGCGCTGCAAGCAAAAACCTTGACTGATAACTCTATACACTATTATTCAATATACTCTATGACCTACACTGTCGTGGAATATATCAGTATCAGCAATCTGCGCGTACAGATCGTTCAGCAGCAGTAGTGCTCTGCGAGTCGGAGCGTTGTCCCCACGGCGGGTGCGCGCTACGCTGCGCGTGAACGGGCGCAGGCTTGGCCATTATGGTCTTGCCCAGTCCCTGGTAGTCTGGTAACCTCCATCGGCCAGCAGGTGTACCGATGTGAGAACCTAAAACAGTTGTAAAATACTTTAAAACACATTCAGCACCTTTGTTTGGTATAATAAATAATATTTTGGGATATCTTACACAAATTAACCTAGTCTCATGGTAAGCTCAATTAAGGCTTGTGATGTGGGCTAAGGAGGCTGACAAATTTATTTATTCTGGTATGTTTTTCATTTCTGGCTCTTTCGCACTCGTGAAATATTCATGTAAAAGATGCTTCTCTGTTGCAAACTTCATTTCATTACTCTATTTAAGAAAAGCGAAATATTAGTCACAACCCTGAGGGTAGCCGCGTGCCTACCTAGCGGATTCGCGGATTCCGGAATTGAATTTCATGTACTTGTTCGCGTAGCGGGTTCTGTCGGTTTCTGGGTTATTGTTGCGAAAGTGTTAATATAATAGTATCGGTCATGAGTAGGTACCTATAGACAATATGTTTCACAATAGTACTATGTGGCTGAATTTTACAATATCTTCATAAATATAATAGACTACCTTAAGATAAACTGGTAATCCATTTGAATGATGGGGTTGTAGGTCTCCTTCTAGCTTCTCACATAGGTACACCGCCAATTCCTTTCGAATTCTATAAATCCTTCTAAACTCCTCCTCGGGCAACTCAAAAGGGTTGCTGGCATCCTTAATATTGCGCCGCTGCTTCCTTCTTCGGCAGCGGCAGCTACGGCGAAAAAATGATATCTGGACATCACTAAAAAGAAACCGCATACTGCGTTATTTTAGTATTTACGAGACACAGCCTAACTTATAAAAATCATAAATCAACTTCTTCTTGTAGAAAAACATAATTACCTGTATAACCTGTATTTCGACTGTAAGTGTGGTATAGAATTAAATAAATAATGGCCGACAATGTTATTGTTGATATACAGGGTGTAATCGATAAGTGTTTACAGGCCATAATTCGGTAAATATGAGAGATATCAGAAAAAAATTAACTGATATCGAAAGAGTAAAATTACACTAATAACTTTTTTGAAATAAAATCAGAAATATCTTAAATATTAACTTCAAACCCTCCAATACATTTAGTACGTAGCCGTTCATTCAAAGACTAGTTTAATACGAATATTTTTTTATTTAAGAATAAATGTTAGATTAATTATTTCATAAACGGTAGTATTATTATTTTATTACAATGTATTCGTACAAATAACGAATCTCTAACAGTTTTTATCTACAGGAATATCATAATTTCCCTGTTATGTATTCAGAAGCGGTAATGTAATGACCTATATTAAGAGACCGGTGTCTGTGGCTGTATCATAATGTTAACATTAAAGTACAGGCAGAGTACAGTGCATCATAATGTTGACATTAAAGTATCGTCGTCATGATATTAATTTTAACATTATGAAGTCAACTTCTTTTTGTTGTTTTTTTTTCAATAAATATTTATTGTAGGATATCCTTGCTCAAATTGAGTGATTTCAACTGATTTGAATTTTTATATTTAGAGGTAATTACTTAGTGGATATCAATGAAAATAAAGGTAAATTGTCGTTCTAAACTAATGATATGGATGTAGATAAAGTTATGTATGTGACTGTACATAATTAGGCATTAAACACTCGTGTGATCTTATTATGAAACTCGCCTACGGCTCGTTTCATAAAACCACACTCATGTTTAATGCCTCTTATTATGCGCCAGCCACATAAATAACTATTTTTCTTACGACACCCGACATTCTTTAAGGCTCTTAGTCGTCATACTAAATTTATGGGAGCGTTTTAAGTGAGTATTTTTAATATTACTTCATCTATTTAGAATACGTTATTAATGTAATCTTACTCGTTGGGTAACGTACTTTCGATATCAGTTAAAAGTTTTCTGATATCTCTCATATTTACGGATTTATGGCCTGTAAACACTTATCGATTACATCGCATGAGGTTGCCAGTAAACATTTTGGAATTATACCAACAATAAAATATTTCAGCTTAAAAATGATATTGAGGCCCCTGGCCTCTGAGCTAGGTAAAACCTGTGTTACAGAGGTCAGAGCCCTCGCCTAGAATAATGGATTTTTGTATCTACTATTGTTTACAATTAATATGTATACAGTGTGTAAGTCTAATACGGGCGATCCATTTAACCAGGCATGGGGTTCATTAGTGTAATCATGGATTACAAGGTTATTTTAAAGTTACTCTTAATTTTGACCCCACAGAATTTTTTTAAGATTATCGGAGCAGCAATGTAGTTACGAACATTTGTTATTGTTGATATGGCAGTTATGTCATCTGCTTTTGAAATTAGCTGTCAACGAGTGTTTAACTCGCGTATGTTGCTCTACATTGCGCGCCGAATTATTTTGTATGGAAAATTTAGTTGCTCTAATTTTAAGTAAAAGTTATTTGAATGTACTTATTATGTCGTCAACTAACACCCGTTAAGAGCTTCGCCCGTATTAGACTTACACCCTGTATAACTTAAGAGTTTGAAGCCCCTGACTTCTGAGCTAGGTAAAACCTGTGTTACAGAAGTCAGTGTCCTCTCCTAGACAAGTACAAATTACGTTTTCCCCTCACTAGCTCGTAAAGCGCTCGTTTATCCTTTAATACGAGCGGGTAAAAACGCTTTTTACACACTTGTGAATAAAGTAATTTGACATTTATCTAATTCCTATAGCCCCCTACTGCCTAGTATAAGTGGATCTGTATGACCGTAGTAAACATGCGCAATCGGAGCTCACATGTTAAATTGGACGTTTCTCATGTGACTTTGTAAGCCATTGGCAATATTTCATTTCCATAAGTAACTCTATTCTACGATACGTTTCGACATTGAGTTTTAAATAGTTTCTTTAAGTTAATTTACATTTGGATGAGATTTGTAATCATATTTCCTCGCGATAGTGAGGGGAAAAAAGTTGTATTACACTTGGCGGCAAAGTTTGTTCAACTCTCGTGCCTTGAGACCTTCGCAATGCTCAAGATTCCAGTTTTTGAACCACTCGCTACGCTCGTGGCTCAATTTTGGAATCTTTCGCTAGCTCAGGTCTCAATATTGGCACGACAGTTAAACAACAACTTTGCCCCCTTGTATAATAAATAACTATTTTTTTTACTTACAGAATGTATATATTTAACTTACTACATTTATATTTATTTATTTACTTACTAAAATTTGTGTGTGTGTGTGTTTGTGTGAAGAAATGAAATTTTGAAGCTTTTTGGGAATGTTGGTTTTTATTTTCTGTTTGCTCATAGTCTAGTGTCAACAGCCAGGATTTAAGTTTATTTTTACATTCATGTGTCGAGCAGGGATAAATATTTAAAGTATTGTTAATCTTGTTATACAGGTATGTACCCATAAATTTTTGTTGCCGTCTAGTCGTAGCTAGTCTGCATTTAAATGGTACACATACATTTTTTGAGGACGCATACCTGTAAGCTTATTTTGAATATTTTGATCATAGGGTGTCAGCTTATGCTGCTTTACTATTACCATTAATATATACAGTTGTCTGACCGAGAGCAGTTGACATTGTTCATATAAAAGTCTTGTTGGATATCTAAATGGGCTACAAGTCATGACCTTTAATAGGGATCTTTGGGCTCTCTCCAGCTTTATCATGTGGGTCTTACATGCACCTCCCCATACAACATTGCAGTAGCTGATATCTGACTGTACAAGAGCAATATACACTGTTTTTAACAATTCGAAATCTGACACTGATCTTAACTTTCTAAATATATAAGCTAGTTTTCTTATCCGAGTTGAGGTTAGCTCTAGATGTGGCCGCCAACTTATTCTGTCATCAAATAGCACGCCCGATACAGAATGCTCGATAAACTGCCATTTAGGGTCATCCGAAATAGTTTTATTGTTAATTATTAACACGTTCACGGACGGTAAGGAGTTTGGCTTCCGACCAAAAATGACACATACATTTGTATGGAAATTTTGTACATGCTATAGCATGCGTGTCATTATGACACATGAGAAATATGGTAGTTAGGGACGCATACTGCTATAGCATTCGACTGCTATAGAATAACTTAGTCAGGAGTCGATTATCATATGCCAGTAAAATTCTATATCATTGTCCTGCCACACCAGTTCCCGTTCGTTAGCTGATAGTTCCGACTCCTCGACACTTAAAACCTCTTCCGAAGATTTATCAGTTGCCTCCTCGAACAACCTGACAAATTTTCGTGTTCTATTTTTCATCGTCTAGTTATTACAAATATTACAGATATATTTGACTAATAATGTATTTATACCGCCGTTATGCTTTAAACAAACAGTATTAAACGTCTAGAGCCAATTATCGACCATATTATGTTCTTGAAAACGTAAGCGAAACACAACGGCGAACATATTGATGGAAATATTTTAATTTACCTTTCGCATATTTAAATCCATCCCCAATTCATTTCACAGTAAAAAATAAATACCTACTAAAATTCTTTACAGCAACGTATTCAAAATATATAGAAATAATAGATAAAAACAGTATTTACAACGATTTAAACATCATCTTATGTATTTGCACTCTCCCGGCGCACATGCCGCACATCTGAATAAATCCCCATACTACCGCGACTGCTATAGCATTTGTGCGCGTAAAAAGAGGGCAAGGAGGTGAGATTGTCGCTTACTCAAAAACTATGCAAAAATTATGTAATGTGACAGTAATCTTATACAGGAATGATGATGATGATAGCATTTGTGTCATATAAAGGGGGCCTTAACCCGAATGCTATAGCAGCTACGCCCGTGAACGTGTTAATCATTTAGCAATCAATAATTTTAATCATGTACAAATAACTTCAAAAGTAGTATATTTAAATGTGAAAGAAATAATACCTACTTGATACGTGAAACATAAACTATTTGATTTGTTTTTATACATACATTTTATTAAATGATATTGTTAACACATTTCAATAATTACATAGAAAACCGCATTCCTCTTTAACGTAAAGCACACGTATCAAGTAGATATTATTTATTTCCCGTGTAAATATAGTACTTTTGATGTAATTTGTACACGATTAAAATTATTGACGAGTAATGATTAATAATGAACATTAAAACTATTTGGGATCACCCTACATAGAGCTTGACGTCAAATTAATGTCATCCATTGGCATGGAAATTACGGGCCCTGATTATTACTGATACATTGCGTTCCCAATTACTGGAATGATTTTTTTTTTAAACTAAATATGTCAATTTCCGTTCATTAACACTTATACTTCCACCCCTTGAAAGCAATGTCGTTATGAAAGATACACACTGTATATGTTTTCCGTCTGGTTATTGTACAATAGCAACTATTTTTGTGGGTACCTATTTGTCAAAACGCTGTAGTGTAAGTGGCAATATAGAACCAAACTTGCGTAGATATACAAAAATGAGAAAAAATATTTTTCTACGTAATCCAATCACAGCGTTATTGGTTGCTAGAGAAACGCAGCTATATAATACTGCGTTGATACGCAATGCTGAAATTGTCTAGATATCGATAAAAACGAATGTTGCTTGAGCAAAAAAGTGAAAGTCGCATCAACGTAATACAATTCTCTTACTACGAGTATTTGTTAGAAGCCCAGCAGATTTAACCTGACACTAAATAGGTAGTTTATATGCCACCGTACGTAATGAGAACTACGAATAGTTGCATATCCTACTTTAACTATACACTTATCATAAGTGCGTCTATTGGTTCCCATTAGTTTTAAAGACCGATTTTAGAAGTGCATAATTTTTTAGTCATAAAAATGAACAGTATAAATATGTATCCTACTTGAAATTAGCCCTCATTATGCTCCTGAGATTCTTTTGTTTATCTTGTTTGCTTTATTTTTGAGGGGTCTATTTGACACTTAGTTACTAACTGCGACACTGCCACAAATATAGTTCAAGAAATGGCTGGTGCTTACGCTAAATATTGGAGATAGGTTAATATTTTAATGAAAATCATCAAAATTGGGTTTCGTAATTTAGTGTAACTCACAAATTCAAATCGAATTGCTTATCAGCCATACAATACAGATATGGCGCTTACATCATTAAAGTTAATGATAAGTTAACATTGTTAATGATAAGTTAACATTGTTAATGATAAGTTAACATTGTAGTACCGAGTTTTGTAAACAGATGAGTTTAAATTTGGAACAGCAGTTAAAACTCAAGTGGGGTCACTATTCTGTACCTGAAAACCTATTTAGATTCCAATACGAACGAAATTGAAGGCCATCTAAAACGATGTGTAAAAACCCGATTTTGTGTAAAACAATCAATCCACCATATTTATTTTGCGTAGGCTTAATTGGAAAATCATGAAAACACCGTTTTGATAATACACTTAGGCTTAGGCGCAAAAGTGTCTCTTTGAACCTATTTCAATTAAATTAAAACAATTAGATGATACTTAAAATATTTCTGGAATACTTAGGTATAGTGGTATTGTTCATGATTTAATTGTCTTCCAATCAGCTTGACAAATTATCTACATATGAAGGGTCCACGGAAAAAATATGTCTACTCAATTCCAATTTCAGAAGGAAAAACAACCTTAGTTTAAAAGGAACAAGGTATAAATGTACCCTGATTTTCATAAGGATTAGTCATGTTCTTTCCGTGGACTCTTCATATAATACAGATCCGTGTAGATATTTTGACACTTCTACATTAAAAATTCGCCCTTTTTATTTTTCGTTTCATATGAAAAATCTTTGTCTCACAGTCAATTGTAATAAATTTTAAGCTTTTTAAAATATGATAATTTTATCGTAACTGAAAATGAAAGCAAGGCTCGTTAAATTACAAATTATGATTTATGTTTAAGACTCAAATATAATCGAAAAATCACTCCTACAAAAGAATTGCTATTTAATATGAAATGCAGCAGTTGCGAAGTCGTTCTTTAGATTTAATGGTAAATTATGCTACAGGCTTTTATTCGTAGCTACCTACATCACGTAACCTTGTCACGTATCCGGTCCCAAGAGAGTTGCATGAGAATAAATTGCATGGAATAAAGACTTCAGATCCACTCACGTACCAGATTTCCATACATAAATACAGTGATCAAGCGATATCTTTCCCTTTCGGTAGCAAATCGCTACCGTGAATTAGGGTAACAGATGAGATGTCGGTACAAATATGACTGTATGTCACATTTTGGTACTGTCTCCGTATTTAGGCTTTGGCAAATCATTTAAATTTTCTTGTCGTAGAATACGGCTTCATGTTCATATTCATAATATTTTTCTCTTTTTAACGTGGGGTAGTCTATGACATTTACAACTTAACCATTACAAATTTATAATTTTTTTTTTTGACTGAAAAATAAATTTATTTATTAATCAATGTAACACACAAAGAGTATAGCCGAGGCTAAATGAGAATAAAATTATAAATAAACTAAAACTAAATAAAACGAATTAAAACTATCAAAATACACATATTTATATACAAATACTTTATTTATTTATTTAATCTTTATTGCACAAAAGAAAACCTTAATGTACAAAAGGCGAACTTAATGCCAAAAGGCATTCTCTACCAGTCAACCTTAAGGCAAAACAGAGAAGTTGTGGGCGGTGCTATACAAGATTACTTATATTACAATATTATTTGTAGGGTCGATGCCTATTGCTCGTCGATGTCCGTCCTTCAGCTCGTTCCCATGGAAAGTGCCTGTGCCCAACGGGTCTTCCCTCTAGGTTCCGTTTACCCCTTCCACATCGAACCTAATTTCTAATAATGTTGCCAGGTAATGATTAAAGTTTACCCTTAAATGCGTGATACACTGACAAAATCATGACATTCGGCCATCCGGCAGCGTGTAGTCGCCTGACACACGCAATGATCGCAACCGAAATCCCAGCAATTATTGTCACCCGAAAAAATTTGATTGTCCTAAATATTAGGGGATTTATGTAAATAAGACCTTATTAGTTAGAATAATTGATTTTATTAATATACATCACACAATAGAGATCCACTCATAGTTATATATATGTACGTATATTTATATATATACTAATAATTTTTGTATAGGCTTATGAACATAATCTAAAATTACTACAAGTTGTGTCATACTAACAAATCAGTGGGTACTCAAACCTTAACAAAATAATTATTAATCAAATAGTTAATATTAATATATATTCTATAAATATCACACTGATCAATGAGTATCATGACATTCGGACGATTATGTTTCTGTTGACGTATCTGACTCGGTACCACTACTAATATTATTATCACTCTCCACATTAAGAGCATTAACATTTATCCAAGGTCGCATTCTATCCGCCGCCACCACTGTACAGTACTTATTAGTTTTACTAAGTCCAGGGACGTTTGATATTTGGTATCTGTCATTTCCCATTATTTTTGTTACTCTATAGGGACCTGTAAACTTTGGAAGTAACTTTTTGCTTTTGCCTAAATTTTCGTTAAACGACACTTGTTACTTTAACCAAATCATTTAATTTGTACAATCTTGCTGGGTGTGCTTTTGAGTTGTGGCGATTTCGCATTTTAATTTCTAAAGCCTCAGTTCTAATATTGTCTACATTTTGTGGACTATTAGTAACTCCCTTTAATGCATCTTTCAAGGTAGCATCTGACTCCCCTAGCAACCGTGTGCCGAAAACAAGCTCCGAAGGTGTCTTTTTTGTCACTGCGTTAACTGTCGTATTAATACCGAACTGAACTTTAGGAACTGCTAAATCCCAATCTTTTTCGTCAAGGCTTGAGCTTTGTGTGGCTAGAGCTCTGAGAACAGTTTGATTAAATCGTTCCACTTGCCCATTGGCACGCGGACATGCGACTGAATTGAGAACATGTTTTATATTAGACTTAGTACAGAACTGTTTAAATTTTTGAGGTGAATGCTGTACCTCTGTCACTAATAATGCGCTGCGGCGGCACAAAATCTTGAAATATATTTTGTAGAACCTTAAGAACACTCGCGGTTTTAGTATCTTTGACTGGTTAAACGAATACGTATTTAGAAAACCCGTCAACTATTGTTAATATATAAGCATTGCCACGTTTGCTTTTCACAAACAGCCCCAAATGATCAATGTGAATAGTCTCAAAAGGTTGACTAGTTTTTTCGATGGGATAAATAAGCCCTTGCTTCGTCTGTATGTTGTCCTTATTGTAAGCACATTGCAAACAAGAGCTTACATATTTTTTTATAAATTTGGTCATTATAGGAAACCAATACTGGCTTTTAATCCGCTCTATTGTTTTATTAACGCCAAAATGGCCTATTTCATCATGGTTAATTCGGCAGACTTGCCATCTTGCACCTTTTGGAATAACCAATCGCAACTCATTGTCATTAACTTTTCGAAACAACTTATTGTTTTTGAAAATGTAATGTTTTTTGATGTCGTGAAAATCATGTTCGATATCTGGTTTTAAAGGTTTAGATATTCTGTTAATTTCTGGATCTCCAAGTTGGAGTGTTAATAGCCAATCGTCTTGTTGAATATGTAAAACTGGGATAACATTTTCAGCTGCACAATCATCATTATGTTCTTCAACTGGATTGCGACTTAGTGCATCAACGTGGGCCATACGTTCTCCAGGTCGATACTCTATTTCACAATCATATTCTTCTATTTGTAGCATCCATCGGGCAATCTTTGGCATTAAATCGTTTTTTGAAAAAGTAAGGCGCAAGGCTTTGCAATCAGTAAAAATCTTGAATTTACTTCCTAATAAATACGGTCTAAATTTATTTAAAGAGCCTACGACAGCCAGAGTCTCTAACTCGTACGAGTGATAATATCTTTCTTCCGGTGACGTCTGCCGGCTGAAATAGGCAACTGGTATAAGCACTCTTGGATTATTTTGCCATTGCATAAGTATGCCACCGATGCCTAAAGAACTTGCATCGGTGTGCAATTCTGTTTCTAAATTTGGGTTGTATAAAGCTAATACAGGCCTGTCACATAAAGCTTCTTTTAAACTATAAAATGCTTAATCTTCAGCAGCGGTCCATGTCCATTCAGTATTCTTTTTGAGCAAGTTTGTTAATGGGCGAGCTATCTCGCCAAAGCTTTTAACAAATTTTCTGAAATAACTCGCCAACCCTAAAAATTGCCTGGTTTCGTGAATAGTTTTAGGCACGGGAAAGTCTTTAATAGCAATGGTTTTTCTTTCACTGGGTCGAATACCTTGTGCAGATACTTCATATCCGAGATAATCGATAGAAGTTGCAAAGAAGCTGCATTTTGGCAGTTTCAAAGTTAGGCCATGTTCTTGAATTAACTTAAAGACCTCTTCAAATTTTTAGAAACCCTCGTCAACAGATATGGTTGGAATAAGTAGATCATCCATACGTAGGATGCCCTGAAAATTTCGGGAATTTAATACTTAGGAACGTATATTTGACATGTGTTATGCCTCTTTCTTACAAGCATAGTGTCATTATTACACCAAATTATTTGCCAACCCTTTGCACGATTATAATCAGCTACAAGAAGATCTTAATAAAGTGTCGAACTGGTCTAAAGAGTGGCTCATAAACCTGAATTCTGCCAAATGCACTGTGCTCCATATAGGTAAAAACAACCCTCGTCTGACATATAATTTGGAGAACACCTCGTTGAGTGCTGTCAAGACGCAAGTCGATCTGGGCGTTAAAATGACCGAGGATTTGAAATGGGAGGAGCACATAACTGCAATTGTAAAGAAGGCAAGGAGCTTTATCTACCTCATAAGAAAAGCGTTTGGACATTTGACGCCAGATATGATGCTTAAAATCCACAAAACATATGTCAGACCTTTACTTGAGTATGCCTTTCAAGTGTGGAGCCCGTACTTTGTAAAGGATATTGATATGCTAGAGAAAGTTCAGCGCAGTTTTACTAAGCTACCAAGAAAGCTAAAAAATAAATCATACGAGGAAAGACTGCAAGTGCTTAAGCTCACCACCTTGAAAGAGCGCAGAGAGCGTGGAGATCTGATTGAGACATTCAAAATACTAAACGGACACTATGACCTCAAAGACTTCCATGAGATATATGAACGCAACAAAAACACCCGTCTGAGGGGCCATTCACTAAAGCTAGTCACTCGCAGATCCCACAATAATCCGCCTAAGCACTTTCTTAGCAACAGAGTTGTGAAAGCTTGGAACAAACTCCCAGATGAAGTTGTAGTGGCTGAAAGTGTCAATGAATTTAAAAATAAGCTAGACAAGCACATCCTAGATTCTACTCAGTATTGATAGCCCTACCAAAGGAAACCGGATACAGGCTTTATCAGTTGTAATAACTGCCTGCCTGCTTAAGATATATAATAATAATAATATTCGAAAACACTGGCCACTTAGAAAAAAAAACAATGTCCGATTTTCAATTGTTTTTTAAAGTCGTTGAGTCGCTGGTGAAAATGGAGCTGTCCCGCGAAAGTTTTAGAGCAATGATTTATTATGACTTTAAAAGTGGATTAACACAACAACAATGGGGAGACCGATTAACTATTGCTTTTAGTAGTGAAGCACCTTCAAAGACGACCATATACAGGTGGTATTCGGAATTCCAACGTGGCCGTGTGTCTCTTGCGGATGACGTACGTGAGGGTCGACCGAAAACGGCCGTTACCGATCAAAACATCGATGTTGTTCGCCAACTGATAAAGGAAGATAGGCATGTTACATATCGGGAGATTCAGGAGACTTTAGGCATTGGAATTATTATAAATGAAACAACGTTTTATAGCGGAGAGCCAACGAACAACTGTTTATTTCAAAACCGTTAAAAGGAAGTGTCATACCAAGTATAGACAACAAATCCATGTACAGAGCTACCAACATTAACAGGTGTTTATTTGATGTTACTAGCCTTAAAATACTATCATCACAACACCCCAACTACAGCAAATAAACTAAACTATCGGGAGTAACAATTTTTATTATAACAATTTATTTCTATTGACTTTTACCTACTCCCATGGCTTCAATACATTTATAATGTTTAACTGGACATAGAGCTTTAGTTAAGACGTCAGCAGGCATATCAGTAGTTGGCATATATTTTAAATCAATTATTTTATTACTAACTGCATCTTGTACAAAATGATACCTAATATCAATATGTTTGCTTTTTCTATGACAACTATAATTTGCTACCAACTTCTGTGCACTTTGACTGTCATTCAACAACAATATAGTATAACAATTACCTATTATTTCACATAGTAAAGCTCTAAGATACATAGCCTCTTTGCAAGCCTCAGCTATTGACATCAGCTCCGATTCCATGCTGGACAAAGCAACTGTTCTCTGCTTCTTACTGAGCCAGGAAACAGCTGATCCTGATAATTGAAAACAAAAGCCTGAATAAGACCTTTGGTCTATAACATTACTAGCCCAATCGGCATCTACAAAACCTTCAAGCTGATTGTTTTCTTTTACATACTTTAAACAAAAGTTTTTAGTTTTACTTAAATATCTAAGAATTCTTTTAGCATAATTCCAATGCGTTTTTGTGTAACATTTATTGAATTGACTAAGAAAACTTACACTGAATGATATATCAGGCCTAGTCATCACTGATAAATACATCAAACCTCCAATCAAACTTTGATATGGAATCTCTTCATCACAAGTTTCAGACATTTCTATATTTAACTTGCATTCCATTGGAGTACTGGCCTCTTTACAATTAGACATACCAATTTTTTCTAATAATTGAGTTACATATTCCTCTTGGTCTAATGTGATAACATTTTCATCTTTGTCAATTTTAACACGCATGCCTAAGCATTGTTGAACCTGTCCTAAATTCTTTATATTAAATTTAGAACTTAGAACAGATATCAAACTGTCAGTCTCTACTTCATTATTTGAATAGACAAAGAAATCATCCACATACAATGCAATAATGATCTTGACATCATTGTTCATTTTTGTAAACACACAAGGTTCTAAATTACATTTTTTAAATCCTAGTTCACATAAACATTGTTCAACTCTGTCATACCATGATCTAGATGACTGTTTTAAGCCATAGATCGCTTTGTTAAGTTTTACAATAACCTTTTTCTTATTAGCATCACATGAAATATCTGGTTGACACATATAAATGTCCTCTTTAAGGTAACCATTTAAAAATGCAGTTTTTACATCTAAATGCGTAATGTCCAAGTTCAACTGCACTGACAAGGCAAATAACAGCCGTAAAGTGGAATGTCTAACCACAGGTGAGAAAGTGTCCTCATAGTCTATACCTGGCCTCTGGGTGAAGCCTTTAGCTACTAAACGCGCTCTATAACGTACACTTTTATCACTGTTAACTTTTCTTTTAAAAACCCACTTACACTGCACTAAGGTCTTCCCTGAAGGTAACTTATCAACTGGCATCCAAGCCTGATTTTCTTCAAATGCTTGCAGTTCATCTTGCATTGCCTCAATCCATTTGTCCTTATCTGGTCTATTCAAGGCTTCCTGAACAGTCACAGGGTCACTGAGGCATTCTGGGTTTGAAGCTGTACATAGATTCGTAAATCCATAGCGCTTTGGTGGCCTCCTGACTCGTTTTGCCACAACTTCCACTGATTCCACTGCTACATTGTCGGTTTGCTGCGAAGTGGTGTCTGCTACATCGTCAGGTTGCTGCAAAATGGGTTCCAGATCAGATATTGCATCATAATCAGGTGCTATGGAAATGTTCACATCTGAGTTATCAGGTTCACTTTTGGCAACAATCTCCTGCTTTTCTTCACAGCTTTGACAAATATCCCCAACTGAAACTGATACTCTGTCATCTGAACATTTTCTTTCAATGTCTTCATGAATAAACACATCTCTACTAGTGGTTTTACATCCCTTAACGGGATCATAAACCCGATACCCTTTGACATTTTCTGGGAAACCAACTAGTATATTTTTCTTCGACTTACTATCCCACTTAAGTCGCCTCTCCTTAGGTACATGAACCATAACTTGGCTACCAAATATCCGGACATGGCTTAAATCTGGTTTTGTGTTTGTCCAGAGCTCAAATGGAGTCTTGTTATTTAATCCCGATGCAACTGACCTATTTCTAAGGTATACTGCAGTACTAGTAGCCTCTGCCCAAAACCTTTTGTCTAACTGCGCATCAAATAACAAACAACGTGCTCGCTCTACAATCGTACGTTGGGATCTCTCTGCATTTGAATTCTGCTCGGGTGTATAAGGATTCGATTTTTGATGCACAATGCCTGCATCTTTCAAATGTGATTCGAATTCATTGCTACAAAACTCAAGCCCATTATCTGTCCTAAAATATGGGATCTTTTTATTTTTCTGGTTTTCAACCATGGCTCTAAATTCTTTGAAGCACTTAAAAACTTCACTTTTCGCTTTGAGAAAGTAAACAAAGGCCATACGAGAGTAATCATCAAGGAGAATAAGGAAATACCTTGATCCGCCAATCGAAGTTGTCTCCATGGGTCCACAAACATCACCATGCACTAACTCCAATACCTGGCTACTCCGTGTTCCAGTGTGATTAAAGGGTAAACGTGCTTGCTTTCCCTCACAACATACGGTGCACGTATTTTTGGTTATGTTTTCCTTATCACTGTATGATATACCTGTAACTGCACCATTTCTCGTCACATGTAAGTCATTCACGTTTAAATGGCCCATTCTTCGATGCCATAAGTTACAGTTCTCTGACATTACAGTGCTCGAGGTAAACAAACAATGATTACTGTCTATGTCCAACTTGTATACACCATTGGTTAAATTCGCAACAGCAACTAATTCATGATGTTTGTTGTAAACATTGCAAATTTTCTCAAGAAATTCAACTCTGTTGCCATTTTTAATTAACTGACTCACTGATATCAGATTTGTGGTAAGGTTAGGTACACATAAGACGCCTTTCAGAGTCACTTCATACTTGCAACTCGGTGTCACTGTCACAATATCGACATCGCCGGAACATAATACTGGCATGGCACTACGATTTGCAGCCATAATCTCCTTTATGCCGGGAGTAAAACATTTGTTCTGCACCATGTTTACATCACACACTGCGTGACCGCTTGCACCACTGTCTAAATAAAAATCTGATTTGTCGTAGTTTCCACTCAGAAATACTGCCGAAAACGCGTGTGTTTTCTTTATTTGATCTGTATGCTGAGTATTCTGGCACTGATTTTTATAGTGACCGAACTGTTTGCACTTATAACATTTAATTTTCGTTTTGTCGGCTTTGTCACTGTTGTTTACATTCGCCATAGAAAAACCGCCGCCATGATGTTTCTTCTTGTCAGAGCTACCAACTTTTGAATTTGGTTTATGGTGCTGCCCTCTGCTGAAGAGTGCGCCGCCAACTTCACGATTATCATCTGACAAGTCGATGAGTTTCGTTTTTATGACATCTGCAGTAATGGCGATTCCCGAATGTTCTATAGCCATTATCATTGGAATGTATTTTTCAGGTAATCCAGCTAACATCAAACACCCAATCCACTCGTCGTTCACGGAAAATCCAGTTCCCGATAATTTCTGAGCCGTTTCCATTATTTGTGTAACATAGTTCGTCATTGATTCACAGTTTTCGAGACGAATTGAAATTAAATTGCGCAGCAAAGATATTCGTCGAGAGAATCCGGAATCATCAAACATAGTTTGTAATTTCGTCCACAAATGTTTGGTCGAGCTCGCATCCTTTATGTGAACATACAGCGATGGATCGATCGTTAGAATTAACTTGGCCTTTGCTTTTGCATCACTAGCGGCTGCTGATTCTTCAGGTTCGGTCTTGATCGCATTCCCCGAGCCTTCTAGGATTAGCAAATTCTCCACTGCAAAAGCCCATTCCCGATAATTCTCACGTCCCTTCAACTTCGGAACGTTGGTCAGAAATGAATTTGACGCCATAGTTCGTATTTTCTTGAATCACTATTCACAAACACTTATCTGGCACTACTATGATGATAGCTACCTAAAAAATACTTTTTAACTATTCCCTAATGAGCATAACTGGGCCCATAGCCTATTATAAATGAAACAACGTTTTATAGCGGAGAGCCAACGAACAACTGTTTATTTCAAAACCGTTAAAAGGAAGTGTCATACCAAGTATAGACAACAAATCCATGTACAGAGCTACCAACATTAACAGGTGTTTATTTGATGTTACTAGCCTTAAAATACTATCATCACAACAGGAATGAGTCAGGTACAAGTTATTTTACAACAAGAGTTGAGCGTGCGGAAGTTATTTTCCCGGTGGATTCCTCACTTGTTATCTGACGACCAGAAAACGGTACGTGTCAATTGGTGCCGCAAAACTTTAAAAAGATTTAATGGAGGAAGCTCAAATGCCGTTTTTAGTATTGTGTCAGGTGACGAATCATGAATTTACGCATATGAGCCTGAATCGAAAAACCAATCTCGAGTTTGGGTTTACGAAGACGAACCGAAGCCGACAAAAGTTGTTCGTTCTCGCAGCACGATCAAAAAAATGGTAGCCACGTTTGTCTCCAAATCGGGTCACGTGGCGACTATCGCTCTTGAAGATCGAAGAACTGTCAATGCCGATTGGTATATAGGCGTTTGTTTACTGATTGTTTTTGCTGAACTGCGAAAAACTAAACCCTAACCGCCGTATTATACTACACCATGATAATGCCAGCCCTCACACCGCTCAGAAAACAGACGACTATCTGAAGGGCGAAAACGTCGAATTACTGGACCATCCTCCGTACAGCCCCGACCTAAGTCCCAACGATTTTTTTACTTTCCCGAAAATAAAGAATCGGTTGCGTGGTCAGCGTTTTCAGACCGCGGAAGAAGCAGTCGACGCTTATAAAATGGCCATTTTGTCAACCCCCACTTCAGACTTCAATAACTGTTTTAAAAACTGGTTTCAGAGAATGAAAAAGTGTATTAAACACAAAGGAGAATACTTTGAAAAACAATAAAAGTACTTTTATTTCATTAAAATACGTATTTTTTCCGATTCCCGAAACTTTCAGGGCAACCTACGTATATGCTAGAATTGAATCAAACCTCTGTGGCCCTAAAATTTTATTTATGACTCTTTGGAAAACGGCCGGTGCGTTTGCCAATCCAAACGGCATTCGGTTAAATTCATAATGACCGTCTGGTGTGACAAACCCAGTTAGATGTTTGGTTTCCTCTGAAAGAGGCACTTGATAATAGCCAGAAGCCATATCAAGCGTTGTAAAATACTGATTGCCACTCAAATTGGCAATTTGATCTTCAACTAAAGGTAGAGGATATCTATCTTTAATGGTTTTACTATTCAGTGCCCTAAAGTCGACACATAACCTTTGTTCGCCACTTTTCTACTTAACCATTAAGATCGGGCTTGCATAGTCAGAATTAGAACCACGTATTATATTGCTTTCTTTTAGTTCTTTAATCATATCCCTAACTTTTGTTCTTTCCGAATACGATAATCGATACGGTCTGTACACGATAGGTTTTTTATTAGTTAATTTTATATTCATCTCAAACGCATGTGAAACACAGCCTATTTCATCTAAGGACATCGCAAAGCAATCGCGATACTTCTGAATCAGAACATGCAATTTCTCAAAACTCTCAGAACTTAAGTCTGTTCCTACTTTGATGTCTTCAGCTTTGATTGGCGGCAAAATTTTACCTTCAATAAGTCGTCTAACGTTTATTTCATTAGGTTCATTTGATAGTTAATAACCACTTTTTTATATCTCGTAAACTGATTACGTATTTGCGTCTTTATTACAAAAAAAACTACATCTTCGATAGTCGATATTAATTCCAAATAAATTGTAAAAGAACCTCAATATCAACTATTAACTACGAGGCAATTGGTATGAAACATTACATATGAAACGGTTTAAACATAAGATAAAACGGGTAGAATCGAAATAAGTGTTATTCAAACGAATCTATTAATAGTGTAAATTTGATAAAGGATTTCAATGTTACTTTTAAAATAATTATCAAAATGACGGTAGAAAGAACTACGATGGTCAATCTAATTTAACTTTAAATTGATCTAAGCATAACCTAGCCATGTGAAACCTTTTGTTAAAAACCGTTTCAAATATTGAAGTAAAAACGTATCAAAGCAAACGTACAATTTATTTTTAACTTTGCAATAAATTATAAACACTTACTTTTGAATTCGCAGACCGACGGTTACTTATGAGCGTGAATATCTTGAGCACTTCTGAAATATTACAATATTATTTGTAGGGTCGATGCCTATTGCTCGTCGATGTCCGTCCCATGGAAAGTGCCTGTGCCCAAAGGGTCTTCCCTCTAGGTTCCGTTTACCCCTTCCTAGCGTTGAAAATGTCGGAAAAAACAAAATGTTTTTTTCGGGAATGTATGAAAACTTCGTTTTTTTCCGTTTTTATCGGATTTTTTCAGAAACAATCCATGTCACTGTCACTGTCACTCCTTACCATCTGTTTCAATTGACTTTTCCTCTGTGACATCGCGTTCTCCTGGTATAAGTGAAAATTAGACCTAATTTACATTGGTATAGAGTTGAAAATTAAAGTGGAAAATTTCATTGTTTTTTTCGAAAAAATCAGGAAAAAAACGAGCTGTTTGGAAAGAAACGGGATTTAATCCGGAAATTTTCAACGCTACCCCTTCCACATCGAACCTAATTTCTAATAATGTTGCCAGGTAATGATTAAAGTTTACCCTTAAATGCGTAATATGTACAAAATCATGACACTTACTACTTACTATTCAATGAAACTACCCTACGCCTACGACACAAATATTCTTACTAAAATAACATATGCATGCAATACATAATATAATAAATATAAATTAATATATATATAAATTAATACATAATATAAATTATATATATATATATATATATATATATATATATACATAAATAATGACGAAATGTGAGATAATTTGAACCTAATTGTTTAATCGTTTAATCTGCTAGCAACGACAGTATGTAGCACGGACAGAATGTTTAAAAGCTAGTTTTTGTTGTCATTTCTAATATCAAGTGGAAGAGTGTTGGAACAGGGATGGAAAGAGACAAATTGCCAGAAGAACGGAGTTGACGGTCACGAGACACGCCATAGAATTTAAAGAGAGACTTGAGGTATTCGGGGGAATGTGGGTCATAAAGAATGGAAAAGAGAATGCAAAGTATGCGAATATTACGTCGCTGACGGATAGGAAGCCAGCCAAGCTGAGAGCGGAAAGAGGATACATGATCAAATTTACGGAGACAGAAGATGAAACGAAAACAGTTGATAAGAAGGCGGTCCAATTTATCAAGCAGTTCACCGTTTAAGTCCGGATAACACACATCACCGTAATCGATTATGGGTAAAATTAATGCGGTAACTAATAGCACTTTGGTCTTAATAGGCAAAAAATGTTTCAACTTGTTGAGATAATGAAGAGAACCTATGACCTTTCGACTAATTTCAGCAACCTGTGCTCTCCAACTCAAAGTGTTGTCAACAAGAACACCAAGATCCTTAACATTTTGACTAAAAGGTATCGGAGTGCCATTGAAGTTAACCGGTGTAACAACGTTAAGGTCTAATTTCGAATGCTACCTACTACTGCCGCAGACAATAGCCTGACACTTTGTCGGATTCACGAATAAACCAAATCTCTCAGATCATTGCTGAATATGCAAAAGGTCCAAGATTATCCTGTCAATAGCATTTGGCAGATCATCAACTGTAGATTGAGCATACAGTTGTAAATCGTCAGCATACAGGTGGTACGAACAGCGAAGGTCAGGAGTTATAAAGTTAATGAAAGTAGAGAATAAGAGTGGGGACAGTATGCCGCTTCGCCAGTAATAAGATTGCACCACTCAGACAAAGCACGGTCAACTCGCACTGCTTGCTGGCGTCCCCCAAGGTAGGCTGAGAACCAGTTGAGGGCCGACTGAGGCACGTTTAGATGTTTAAGAAGGGCCAGGAGGATATCATGGTCAACGGTGTTAAAGGCGTTAGAGAAGTCGATTAATACATGTAATGTGACCATTTGACCCTCCATGCCGCGATGAATATCTTCAGTCACCTTAAGAAGAGCAGTGCAGGTGCTATGCCCGGTCCTAAATCCAGACTGAAAAGGACTCAGGAGTTCATGCAAGTGAATAAAACGCGAAAGCTGTTTGTGAACCACCGCCTCAGCTATCTTCGAAAGGAATGGGAGAATCGAAATGGGTCTAAAGTTGTTAACTGAGGCGGGGTTTGAAATTTTGGGTAGTGGTAGAACAAACGCTTTACGCCAAAGTAGCGGGAATTCACCATTAGCCAATGAGGAATTGATGATACAATCATGTGACGACCAACATCATCGCACTCTACAGCTTTGGATTTTATTGCTTGGATGATGGTTTTAATATATGATACAGAAATGGGAGAAAAAGAGAAGCTGTCAGTGACAGGAGAAGGAAGTGATGAGATTTCAAATATAGTAGTGGCCTTGGTTTGACTATTAATAGAAAGGGCAGAAGAGAAATGTCTGTTTAAATCATTTAGAGAAAAAAAATTGCCATTGAAACCATGAGCGGGTTTACCCAGGCCAAGTGACTTTAGAAATTTCCAAACATCGGCCATAGCGGAAGAGTTTTCATTCATTTTGATGAATAAAACGACACTTCTCTGCACGCACCATCTGATTGCAGCGATTACGAGCTCTCTTGAAAAGAACCCAGTTCGCTTCAGTGCGGGCACGTTTAAAACACCTAAACGCGCGATCCCTACATCTCATTGCCATACGTACGCCCTCCGTCATCCAAGGAACTGGTGGACGTCTAAAACGAACGGTGTGAACGGGGGTTTGTCAAACAGTTTCAGGATCAAGGCATAGAAAAGAAAAACTTTGGTGTCAGTCTATGAGGCTGAGAGCACAGGTGACCAATCAATATTGGCAGCTTCAACCAAGAGAGAATTAGTATCAATTTTTGAAAAACTACGCATGTTAACTAAGGCTGGCTTGCATTTTGGAGTTTTAATTTTGTACGACGCAAATATTAGGTCATGGTGGGAAAAACCGGGAGCCGAAAACTGTCCCTGTTTCACAAAGAGATAAGAAGAAGAAGTAATAATAACATCCAGCCACGTATCAGAAGCAGAAGTGTGATGTGTTGGAGACAAAGAGAGAAGTGAGAAACTTACCGACTGGAGCAACAGAGCCAATTTACGAGATAGTGGTGAATCTTTACAGAGGTCAGTATTCAGGTCACCCATAATCAAATGATGTGTATAATCCGAACTCAAGGACTCCATTTGTTCCAACTCAGACAAATAGTCAGGAGGCTGTAAACCACGCACAGCTTTGACTCCTTTCACATTTATTTCTATAAAAATCCATTTCGCTGAGCCGGAGTGCAAAGATTGAGTCATATGTATAATTTTGAATTGAATGGAATTCCTAAGATAAATGGCTACTCCACCACCGCCTTTTCCAGTTCGATCATTCCTGATCAAAACAAAACCAGGCAGACTATAGGAAGTGGAGTCAAGGGTAGGTTTCAGCCAGCTCTCCGAGACAAGGATCGCGTGGACGAACTGCGACTGAAAAGTATCGATTAGCTCGATATAGTGAGAGGGGAATACTCTGGGCATTAATGTGGCACACGTTAAGGTAACAAGAGTTAAGAAATTCCCGAGACACGAGTGTACCAAAAGTATCAGAGTTACTAGAAGAATTCAAGGAACGAAAAGACGTGCTGTCATCGCTAGCAGAAAAAAACGTTTCAATTTTGTCATCAAACATAAATAAAATAAATAATAATAAAATTAAAAACTTATAAATAGAAAATAACTTAAACAAAAAAAAACTACATAAATATACAAGAACGCCACATAATACTGCTCATCCTGCTGGTTGTCTCGTGAGATCACAATAATGAAGATAAATCACAATAGAAAACAATAAAAATTAAAAAAAAAACAATGTTTACATTAGTATGTAGCAGCACGCCGACAAACAGTCTATACTATAAATCAACAGAGATCGGAGATTTATCACCAGAGATCGGACAAATGTGCGTCATTGTTCGCAATAATATGGACATGACTCCAAAGTTTATTGAAAAATTATTCATTTCATAATTTTCAGAAAATACCTTTTTGATACCGATACGTAACTATGAAAACCTTCATGAATAGACCCCTCAAAGCTTCGAATTCAAATTTCAAGAAATTAATCGTTTAATTATTAATTCAGTTAATTTGGTGCCATGTCCATATTATTGCAAACAATGACGCACATTTGTCCGATCCCTGCTTATCACCATGTTTAAAGGTGAGACCGCACCTATGCTCAAAAAACAGTGACGGTACAGAAATGCAGCGACGCATCGTATCCAAACCGTTTTTACCGTTTTTATGTGTACGTGACACCTGAAATTTATGACACGTCATGACTGCGTTTCCGTCCCGTCTGCGTATTTTGGGCAGCGGTTTGGGGAGCATGCAACAAAAACGTTACGGATACGATGCGTCACTGCGATTCTGTACCGTCACTTTGAGCTGTGGTCTGAGCGGCATGCGGCAAAAACGTTACGAATACGATGCGTCACTAAGATTCCGTACCATCACCGTTTTTTGAGCATTGGTGCGGTCGCATCTTTAGTCAACATCGTGTTGCAATAGGTAATGGAGGCCGATCGACATTCAATTGTTTGTGACTCGATTCAATTCAAGCAACAGATACGCATATTGTTGATCATTTCTGTGTGTTTGGCTCTTATTTGACATGCATATAATTGTTTACATTGTTGTGGTTTATTAAATTGACATATTCTATAGCGCAACCAATACTTTTAGATACTTTAGACATTTTACAATTTGTGCACATGCATGTAAATTAGTTGCATTGGTGTGGCACTTTAAATGAGTGTTGTTGTTTTGTGTCAGTGTGGGTGTGTACGAATGCAAGGGAATTTTGCATTTATGTGCACTAATTGTATATTTGTTCCAGAGACGTGTGTGCCATAAAATTTCTCAGAACACAAAACTCAAAGCTGCCGGAGATAGTACTGGCGACCGCGTACATGGCGGCAGAGGATGATCCACCTCCAGCGGAGCTGAACGACCTCATACACTACTGTGAACATGAAAGGCTCGAGCTGGTCATATCCGGTGACTGCAACGGCCACCACAACCTATGGGGAATGGAAACAAACAACAAAAGAGGTAACGACCTAGTGGAATACCTAATGACTACTAACCTAGATAATTATATTAAACACAGGATCTAAACCAACTTTTGTCACTCGTAGATGTAACACTATAATTGACATTACTCTAAGCACAGGTCTGGCTGCGCAACACATATCCAACTGGCACGTGTCGGAAGAGTTATCCTGCTCCGACCACAGATGGAAACGGTACGACCTAACTGCTGACACCCACACAATAACGCCAAGAAGAAACCCAAGACGCACGGATATACCAGCGTACAGGGAACTTGTTGAAGGTAAACTTAAAAATACACAAACTTACAGACCTAACAATACAAGGGAGTTGGAGAAACAGGTAAACTCACTTACTAAAAACATAACTGACAGCTTTGAAAACACATGTCCACTATCGACACCACCGGCTAGGAAAAACAACAACGGCTGGTGGGGACCAGAGTTGGAACGATTGAGAACAAAAATGAGACGACTCTTGAACAGAGCAATGAACACAAGATCTGACGTTGATTGGAATGCTTACAAGACGGCCAAATCAGACTTCAAAAAAAGACTAAGATACAGAAAATCCCTCTCATGGCGGAAATTCTGTGACAACATATCCACGGCAACGCATGCAAACAGAACAAGGAAGATCCTCGCAGATCAACCGAAACAGCTACTAGGCACCCTGCGGAGACTGGACAACACCACTACCACCACTCCAGCAGAAACGGAAAGGCTAATGGTGGAAACACACTTCCCGGGATGTAGAGTATTAAACAAACAAAACCAAGACGAACAAACAACGGAATACTACCCGACTGAGACTGAGTGGGAGACAGCGGAACGCATAACAGAACTAAATAAAACAATATGGGCTGTGAATAGTTTTGAAAGCTATAAGTCACCAGGCACAGACGGAATCTTCCCAGCACTACTAAAATGGGGAGGCCTAAAACTAATGGAACAGGTATCAAATATTCTCTGCAGTTGCATAGCATTTAGATACATACCACACAAATGGAGGGAAGTAAAAGTAATCTTCCTACCAAAACCCGGCAAGACTGACTATACGGACCCCAAGTCATTCCGGCCAATAAGCCTCACATCCTTCTTACTAAAAACTCTAGAAAGATTGTGCGACAGAGAACTGAAGGATACGGCTCTTAAGAACATAACTATACATCCAAACCAACACGCCTATAGTCAAGGCAAATCAACAGACTCAGCCCATCATGCTGTAGTGAGCAATATAGAAAACGCACTGGAGAGGAAAAACTCCTGCCTCGGCACCTTTATCGATATAGAAGGGTCCTTTGACAAAACCAACTTTAGCAGCATTCAGTTAGCGCTACAAAGACACGGAACAGACCACCTTATAACAGAATGGATCATGAACATGCTCAAACAGAGAGTAGTAATACTATCTGACAACAGAGAACACCAGGCACTCGTTATGAGAGGATGCCCCCAGGGAGGAGTACTATCACCACTACTCTGGAACCTGGTAGTGAAGGATCTAGTAATAGAACTAAACAACAAAAATTGTATGATTATAGCATACGCCGATGACCTGGTGATATTAGTCAGCGGCTTGATAATAAGCACACTATGTGACCTAACACAATCCGCACTAAGGATAGTGGAGAAATGGTGCATGGAGAATGACCTATCGGTAAACCCAAAAAAGTCAGACGCAATGCTCTTCACACACAGTAGAAAGTTGGGTAGCTACGAAATGCCAACTCTCTTCGGAACGAAACTAACGCTTTCAAAGGAAGTTAAATACCTAGGAATAACCCTAGATGACAAACTCAACTGGGGCAAACACTTGGACAATAAACTGAACAGAGCTACAGTAACCTTTTGGCAATGCCGAAGGATGGTGGGCAAGAGATGGGGCCTAGCACCCCACATAGTACTGTGGCTGTACAAAATGGTCATAATGCCGATGATCAGCAATGGCTCGGTTGTGTGATGGCCTCGCACACAGCAAACCACTACAATAAATAAACTAAGTAAGATACAAAGACCAGCATGTGTGGCAACCACAGGCTGCATGAGAACCACTCCGACTGCAGCACTGGAAATAATGCTAGGATTGCTACCGCTACATACGCACATACAGAAAGAAGCGGCCGCCACAAGCGCGCTTCAGCTTAAAAACCAAAATTTGTGGTCAAACCTCAGCTCGGCACACAAAAAGATCTATGACAAGATGATCTCTAGCATGCCAATACTAGAAGCACCTATTGACAAAATACCAAAGACGATGATCTTCTGGAAAGATTATGCCATATCGCTAACAGAGGATCAGAAGGAAGGACTAAATCAAACACACCTTAGAATATTTTCAGATGGCTCAAAAACAAATGAAGGTACCGGATGTGGAGTCTTCTCAGAAGACCTTAACCATGCACGTTTTGAAACCTCTAGGAGAACATAGCACAGTGTTCCAGACGGAATGTGTGGGAATAATAGAAGCCTGCAAGGCACTGAGGAGACGAAAAACCAAAAATGAAAATATACTAATACTGTCAGACAGTAAATCAGTGCTGCAAGCGCTACAAAGTAACAAATTCACCTCAGAACTTATATTAGAATGTCACAGCTGCCTCATGGAGGAAAGCAAGGAAGGGAACAAAGTGACTATACAATGGATAAAAGGACACAAGAGGAAATGATGCGGCGGATGAACTGGCGAGAAAAGGGTCAGAGACACCGACGTACGGACCGGAACCCATCATACCACTACCTTTATCATACATACGAAACCAACTGGGTCTATATCATCGACATCTCCACAATAGATGTTGGAACGACCTGGTCTCCTGCAGACAAACCAAAGTTGTACTACCTGAGTTAAACCGTAAACTCACGAAAACCCTACTACGAACACCCAGACACATACTGAGGAAAACAGTAGGATTGATCACGGGACACAACACTTTAAACAAACACCTGCACAATATGGGCAAAACAGATAGCCCTATGTGCAGGGCCTGCATGGAAGAGGAGGAAACAGCAAAACATGTTCTTCTAGATTGTAAACAGGTAGAGGTATACAGGAAGAGGCACTTGGGGACTCCACAGACACTAAAGGAGGCATTTAGCAACCTGAAACATACACTGAGTTTCGTGGAGGAGCTTGGATGGTTGGAATAGGGCTACCTCGCTATCACGCAAAAAAGGCACAATGGTTGTCGAGTTGCGGAAAAAGCCCAGTAAAACTAACTACTAACTAACTATGTGTGCATTACCTCGTCCCCTCCAAATATCAACAGACTATTTTGTTAGAACAAATGCTTCGATACTATTTCCAGGTAATACCTATTTATGTTCTAAGAATGAGATATATCGTCGGGGATAGTGCAATACCACGTAACTAACAAATTCAATTAGGGTCAATTTGAGTGTCAATTGTTTGATATTTGAACTCTATCTGCTTTGGTAGTGACGCGTTATTGCACTATCCCCGACGATATGTACATACAGGGTGTCGGCCACTTAGGGGCTTTAATTCTAGGGTTCGATTCTACTCACTTAACTGATCTAATTTTGTTTTGGGAGATTAAAAAATAATACTAATTTGGATACTTTATTAGACCTCTAAGTTAATTAGCAAAGTCAGTGTATCAGACTAGCGATAATATCGTTATCTTATGTTAGGACCACATTACCTTGGTAGGCCCCCGCCTTTCAATGATAATTTTCTATTTCGTTTACAAACTCTGTTTTCTAATTTGTCATAAAGAGGTTTGTCTTAGTTTTCCGCCTTTACGTAGCCTTACTTTGCTTATAAAACAATGATAAAACGCAAACTTCAAAGTCAACATTTGACTTATTTCTGTCAAATAATTCAAATATATTTTATTCAGTAAATAAAATGATGAATCAATTTAAAGCGGCATAATTATGGATATGGTATTGTTATACACTTGTCACTGGGCTAAGGAAACTGGTCATCGATATCGTTGGTCCCGTAAACGTATGGGTAGGGTAGTGTATGCGATTAAATGAGTAATTCAAATAGCATACATACGATGTCTCGTGTGTCTTGGTATTGGCGGTAACTGGTGGGAGTAACTGTCACTGTCTATGATGTATGGCCGCGGCCTCTATGTGATGAGTGAAGTTATTACCAGTTTTGTGTGGAATACTTGGGCATTGCCGAGCCAGTGCGTTTATTGTGTAATATAGTGATTAGAAGATGAATTCAACAAACACTACAAGTGGCGACGAGCAAAAGGAAAACGACAGGTATTGGTACAAATTTAAGGTTAGATTTTCATTTTTAAAAACAAAAGAAAATCTTTTCACGATCGTCTGTTGTTTTATCCCATTGAAAAAATTATTGCATGCAATGTGTTGGTTGTTTCAAACTTTTAATCTGTTTAAACATCACACATAGTACGAAGTTTTGAAGCAAGATTTGCGATACTGCATTAGCCGGCCGGTAAACAAACTGAGTTTGGTCGTGTAAACAAGGAATAGCAGGTATGTGTACATTCTCATTTGAAAATTAACAATTACATTACTTAAGCTAAATCGTATCATCTTCATAAATATTCATCATACTTGCTTTTGTACCCCTTATAAACAATATACTTTTCATCTGCAACACCTCTGTTTCATATGTATTATGTAGCTAACAACAATCTTGGAACTCATTACAAAAAATTTATAAAGACAATGAGATCATTACCGTCCAATAACCAATGACATGACAATTGTATGATTATTTAACATCTATCTATATCAATTATAGGTATCATAAGCAACAAAAAAAACATTAACATATTACAAACATAGCTTTATACCTATGTTAATTATTTTTAAGCTTTATAGATAATGCTACATGGTCAGAGTTGTTAATTTCAACTAGTAGCTACTTGATAGTCCACTGCTGGACGTAGGCCTCTCCTATTAACTATGCGTATAGACGCATTAGGAGGTAAATGCCCATAATCGCCACGCTGGGTAAGCGGATTGGCGATCGCAGTAATGTGTCCACTTCCACTATGATGACGCTGCTGCCCATCATCAATCTTTAATCAAGTATGGTCAGTGACACACAGGATCTCATTAGACTATGACTCAACAACCATCTCTGACACTCGAGGGGTTAGATTTGGATGGTGATCGGAGCTCTATTGGAATCAAATGGGAGAAATGGAAGAGGTCATTGCTTATATATCTGGATGCAGCTGAATTCAAGTCTGATCTCAAGAAAAGAGCAACATTATTAGACTTTGGTGGAGCAAGCTTGCAAGATATATATTTTATAACTTACCAGGTGCATACGTTGAGGCTGCAGACGGAGTTGATGTTTTCACCACAGCTATTAAAAACTTGATGAATATTTTGTTCCAAAGAATAACAGAGTGTTCGAGCGTCACATGTTCAGACTAATCAACAAACCCCGGATGACGGGAGCAAAAATGCGTTTGTCACTAGTGCTTAGTTAAATATCGACTAATCTATCGACGTCCATATGAACGATTGTTTAATTTGAAATTTATAGATTACACTAATTATGTTTCCCTAGTAGTTCCACTTCTTTTCCAGATATCAAAAATATATACGATTTTTAATATGAATTCACCAATTTTTTTAGTCAACACATTATGATATTTTTTGTGAATAATTTCGCCTTGAGGATGTAAAAGTAATCTTAACAAGTGCACTTTGAAATTCTGAACGACATTCAAGCTGCTTTTTAGGCTTTAATTTTGGTTTTGTAACTGTCATATGGTACTAGGTATTGTTGACATATGATTGTTTATCAATTTGAGATCGCAATGCCTCTGATTACGTACGGTTGCATAAATTACTGTTGATCAATACATTTCTAATTCATAAAATGTTGGTATAGATGTCGATAGAATAGTCGATATTTAACTAAGCACTAGTGACAAACGCATTTTTGCTCCCGTCATCCGGGGTTTGCTAATCAAGCAAGAAGAGAAAGAAAAGTTTGAAAGTTTTTTGATAAGGTTAAGGAAACAAGCTGAAAAATGTAATTTTGATAAAAAAGATGACCATTTGATTGACCATATTACTGAGAAATGTAATTCTGCTGAGCTACGCAAGAAGATTTTAACATTAGGCGATAGCATTACTCTGGAAAAGATAGTCTCAGAAGCGAATACTTTGGAAGTAGTAAATGATCAGTTAGAAATATATGAGGACAACAAACATGGAAACCCAGTCAATAAACAAGGAAACCATGAAGTAAATGCCATATACAATAGGAATAAAAAGGATGGATTTTCCAAAGCACAGAAAGAAAGAACTAATAATTACAACATAAAACCCTGTGGTCGTTGTGGGAATAAAAAACATCAAACCGATAACAAGGAATGTCCTGCTTTAAGAATAGCATGCTTTACATGTGGCAAGACTGGATATTTCCGTCAATACTGCAGAACAGTTCAAACAGCTAGCATGAAAAGAAAATTTGAATATCAATCTAGCATGCATTCAAAGGGAAATAAAAAACCGAGAGTCGAAGTTGATTATGTCTTCTAAGAGGATAATTGGAAAAGCTAAATATTTTAGTAAATTCGATATCAAGGATGCATTGCACCAGAACTACACCCACATTGCAGACACATAACAACTTTTATAACAGCTAAAGGTCTATATCAGTATAAAAGACTCATGCTCGGAATTAGTTGTGCACCGGAAGTATTTCAGAAAGTACTAGAAAAAATAATAGTCAAATGTGACGGAATGTTGAACTTCATTGATGATTATATTAGTTTTAGGGACAATGAATAACAACATGACATGCGTCTAAAAAAAAAGTATTGCAAATACTCAAAAGCAATAATGCCCAACTGAATGAAAAAAATGCATATACAAGGTAGAATAAGCTAACTTCTTAAGACATGAGCTATCAATAATGGAGTGAAGCCACTACCTAAGTATATGGAGAGCATTGTTAATGTCAGAGTCCCAGCAACCATATGAGAATTGCAAAGCTTTGTAGAGCTCGTGAATTATACGAACAATGGTTACCCAATTTAGCCATCAGTACAGAGCCTTTGAAAGAACTGTTGAGGAAAAAACTGGGAAAGAAGGCTGATTTTAAATCATTTTGGTTAGAAAAGCATGACAAGGCATTCACAGAGTTAAAAGAAGGCATTTATGAGAAGAATGGCATGACACCATAAAAAACTATAAAATATTTGGAATTGAACTGTGTTTCTATGGTGATATATTATTGCGAGGAAATCGGATAGTGATAATAATATATCCCAGAAATTAAGGAAAGGAGTACTTGACGCTACACACAAAGGACACCCTGGTATTGCTATGGAAGGTAGACTCAGATCAAAGGTATGGTGGCCAAGAATTGACAAGGATGCAGAATATTTAGTTAAGTCATGCAAGAGTTGCACTCTAGTAGCATTGCCGAATCCTCCCAACACCGATGAAGAGACGCGAAATTGTTGAGACCGTTGCCTCATAATAGTTACTTAATAAAACTTCTCTCGACTATTATAGTCGATACAAAGAAGAAGAAGAAGTTAATTATAATTACCAAAGTGATAACAAGTTCACAAATTAACAAATATATTAAGGAAGTTTTCAGCCGTTTGGGGTACCCTGTTTCAATTATTGTTGACAACTGACAGTTCGTGACCAAAGAATCGAGAATTCTGCGAAGAATGCGATATCACTATCCACAATACTGTACCACATTGGCCCCAAATGAATGGAGTAGTCGAGAGACAATATAGGGATACCATTTAACGCCTCAAGATCAGTCATTTGGAGAAGAGGGACATGGAGGACAGTTTACTGAAGTATTTATGAATGTATAACAGTACACCACATGTAACCACTGGCAGAACACCATCAGAACTGTTTTTTAGGCGACAGAATTGTGACAAAATTCCATCTCTTGACAGATTGCAAAACATGGATGTTGACCTGGATGTACTGTACGTGAGTGGTATAAAATTCAAAAGAAAAGGGTAAAGACTATGCTGATAAAAGAAGGGGTGCTACTGAATCCAGTTTGACTGAAGGAGATAAAGTTTATGTCAAGAATATGGAAAAACAAAATAAGCTCAGCTCTAACTACAATGCTACACCGCATTCTGTAGGTACAGAGTACAGAGTTCTAATGAAGATGTTACGGTAAAGAACAACTTAACAGGTCAGGTTCTGAGGAGAAATGTAGTTCACCTGAAAATAATAGAAGGTGAATGGAAAACCGTTCGAAGGAAGGACCAAACTGAAGTAGCAGAAGAAACCAAGGAGTGTGAAAATGAACAAACAATGGAGTTACCATGCTAAGAGTACTTTAAGCTGTAATATACTATTTTGATTTAACATAACGTGTTGTTATTTTATTAATTTAACTTCAAGGGAGGGATATAGTGTATGCGATTCAATGAGTAACTCAAATAGCATACATACGCTGTCTCGTGTGTCTTGGTATTGGCGGGAACTGGTGGGAGTAACTGTCACTGTCTATGATGTATGGCCGCGGGCTCTAGGTGATGAGTGAAGTTATTACCAGTTTTGTGTGGAATACTTGGGCATTCCCGAGCCAGTGTGTTTATTGTGTATTATTATAGTGATTAGAATATGAATTCAACAAACACTACAAGTAGGTATAATTGATGACATATTCATTATCGGCCCAGTGTTCCTTGGTCCTTGATGGCACATTAAACGCTGAGAAATACCTGAGGCTTTTGAATTAGCACGTTGACCGTGCTGAAGTTTGGTATCAGTAGAATGGTGCACCAGCACATTCTTCGGTTGCCGTCCGTAACAGATTAAACGAAATCTTTGATGATCGCTGAATTGGAGGATTTGGCCCTCATCGATGGCCATCAAGATCACCAGACTTGACGCCGCTAGATCTTTGTTTATGGGGAGCCGTAAAAGATGATGTGTATGCGACAGAGTGTGATACGATTGAAGTAATGAGGGAAACGATCATTGCCAGTTTTTGTAAGATTCGATAAGCTAATAGTTTACGATCCGTTCGTAAATCAATCTTATGCCGCCACTACACGTCTGCGGATGAGTCCGCGGACGTCGGCGTATGCATCCGCAGACGAATCTCGTCAACCGTCCACACGTCGTGTTGATCGTTCAGTCGTGGTTCACACTCGTCAGACGCTACTCGCTAAAAATGAACGTCGAAGCTGTACTGAAGCAGCCGCTGCTATTTATTTGGAAATAAACATTCAAAATCCAAGTAATGGAGCATTGTTCATTATGAATATTTAAAATAAATCATTCATTTCATTGTAAATATGTGTATAGTATTAATTGACGTACGTGTAAGTTCATGAAAATTAACGCAGAAAATAAATGTCGATCGAAAAGTTGATTGGCCCACATATCACATACTATTGTCAAATTACTATGGAGTTTTGATATTACTATCCGAAAGTAAGCGCTATTCTTCGAATAAAAATTTGGTAAAATCTAGCTGTAACCATTTTTACGACTTAAATTACGCGGGTTAATGCCTACGTACTGTCAAGGCCGCGGCCTGGACTTGAAGTAGGTACTTATATACATAATTACTAAAACTAAGTATTTAAGTACGTGCCTACTGTCAATTAAGAAATAAATACAGTACCTATAATATTTTATACTTACAAGATTTTTATTTTTATGGAATTTATTCTTTGGGTTCCACAGTAAATTTTCTGATTATCTGATTCTGATACAGTTTTATGAACTTAAAAGATTCTTCAGGATTCATATTTGCCATTTTACGTAACGATTTTATCAACTTAAACGACGAATTTGCATGCATGCATACGCATCGGTAGACGGCGGCCGACTGACGGCGCGTCGGACGTGTGGTCGCGATGCCGGACGATCGCCCTTGAGCACTTTGAAAGGGCCACAAAAACCGACAACAAACGGATCTGTGGTGGACGCGTCCGCGGACGTCAAATACCTACCGCAGATGACCAAATCACCCCCTCTACACGTCCGCGGATGCATCCGGCGATGGCGTCCGCGGACTCATCCGCAGACGTGTAGAGGCGGCATTACAAAGATACTGAACTTGCGTGCGACGATGTTGAAATTTCACTACAGCACCTAGAGTGGGTGTTACTTAACTAGTGATAAGAAGATGTTCGATTAGAATGTAAGTTTTGGTCGTGTTATTTTGTTAATAAATGAGGTCTCATACAAAAAACGTTTCTTTTACCTACGGTTGTTTTCATAACGATTGCTTTACATCTGCAAGTCATTTCTGCTCTACAATTTTTTGTTGCACTGTAATATTATTTTACATTACGTACGAAATTTACGAATCATGTAAAAATAAAAAGTTTAGCAGAACATTTTTACTCTACTGGTATACAAATAAATGAATAAAGGTGCGACCACACCGCTGCTTAAAAAACGGTCACGATACGAAATCGCAGTGACGCGTCGTATGCGTACCGTTTTTGACGCATGCTCCCCAAACCACTGCTTAAAATACGCTGACGGTACGAAATCGCAGTGACGTGCTTCACGCAAATCTTTTTTGACGCAAACCTTCCAAACCGGAGCTTAAAATACACTGCGTCAAAATCATGCTTCAGATACCTAAATAACATATTAAGTAGATGATCAACTGCAACCATCACAGCAACATGTGTATGACATCTGATGAGGAAGAAACTCTTCTATTAGCATTAGAAGCTGTAGAGAATAACAGGTTAGTTATTTTTAAATTATTTAACTTTTCTGTGTATTCGTAAAAGTGTAATAAGTAACAATTTTTTATTTTAAAATTTTCATACTTCGAAGCGGATTATTTTTCAAAAGCATAACAGATACTGCTAGTGAATTTTCCTTTAGTTTGATGATTTATTTTCAAATATCAAGTACATTATTTGTAAGGTATGAGAAATAAATGTTAGCTTATAATACCTCGGTAATATTAATAATTTTCCATTATGTATATAATATGTTTTAAGGTTTCGTCGGTCTATTGAATAGTGTGTTTTCCTTGAGGTTGTAGAAAAAAATTGAACTTAAAAAATGTATCGTACATACAGGGTGTAAGTCTAATACGGGCGAAGCTCTTAACGAGTGTTAGTTTACGACATAAATAAAATAAATAATAATAATAAATAAATAAATTACTTAAAATTAGAGCAACAAAATTTTCCATACAAAATAATTCGGCGCGCAATGTAGAGCAACATACGCGAGTTAAGCACTCGTTGACAGCTAATTTCAAAAGCAGATGACATAACTGCCATATCAACAATAACAAATGTTCGTACCTACATTGCTGCTCCGATAATCTTAAAAAACCGGCCAAGTGCGAGTCGGACTCGCGCGCGAAGGGTTCCGATCCATTATCAATTTTTAATAAAAAAAATACAGTTAAATCAATCTACCTCAAAAACTATAGGATATAATTTAATCAAACCAAAAATCGTTGAATAGAGTTTATTAATGTGCATAACATTTTTTTTTTTAATTTTATATCGCGTAGTTTAAAAATAGAGGGGGGGGGGGGGCACATTTTTCAGACTTTGAGAGCTGATATCTCAAAAAATATTTGCTTAAATACAAATGAGATTTATAAACCTTCATATCATTTTCAAAGACCTTTCTATTAATACCTCACACGCTTATATACAACTAAAAAAAAATTTCTGTCCCTCAGTTACATGTATGGAGGGCCCCGACACCAATGTTTTTTTTACAATTTAGTATCATAATCCTGTAGCCGTTCATACAACACATATCCTTACCAAATTTCGTTACTGTAGCATTTATAGTTTCCGACTTTCCGAGTAAATCGGCTGTGAGAGACGGACAGACGGACAGACGGACATGACGAATCTATAAGGGTTCCGTTTTATAAGGGTTACGGAACCCTAAAAAATTCTGTGGGGTCTAAATTAAGAGTAATTAAAAAAAAAAACTTTGTAATCCATGATTACACTAATGAATCCCATGCCTGGTTTAATTGATCGCCCGTATTAGATTTACACACTGTATACAACATCCTTACTTACAATCCTTTCGACTTTCGACTTGACCCGACTTTTTGGTGTCAGTTTTCTAAAGTATGCTTCCTGTCCATTTATACTTTTTTGTTCACCTAACAGTTATTGGGAAAAAATAAAAATGTCAATCATTCGCCACGAAGACATTACATTAGTTAATAATAATAACCTAAGAAGTTTCGTGAGTAGAATCGACTTATTTGTTTTTCATCATTGTATCAATAGTAACACAGTAGTGGAACATAATTAGCGAATTATATGAAATCGAAGATGTATAATATTAAAATTGTTATGAATACCAAAACAAGTTCTTATTGGGTCGGCAACGCGCATGTGACACCCCTGGGGTTGCAGGCGCCCATAGGCTACGGTGACTGCTTTCACCCAGGCGGGCCGTATGCTTGTTTGCCACCGACGTGGTATAAAAAATATATTTAAAGGATAGTATTTAAAAAAAAATGCCGTGTGGTGCCGGCTTAAGAATGTCATCACCCCCTTTCCACCCGTGGGTGTCGTAGAAGTCTGACTAAGGAAAAAGCCCTAAAATTTGCTTAAAGTGGCACGTGCAATTTATTACTTTCGTGTGCTCTGACCCCTATTGGGAATACAGGCGTGAGTACCTATGTATGTATGTACGTGTATATTTAAAAAAACATAAGTATGTATACAGATTTTCACAACTAATCATTCAAATTTGAGTAAAACAAAACAAGTTTTTGTCTTTTTTTGCATTCAGATTATTTGATGTGCTAATCAGTATTTTTGAATGGTCTGTTTAATGTTCTCCTTTTTTAAAAGGTATGTCTAGAATCTGATAATCTCTATGTGAAAAACGAAGTGTTACCGACAATAACCGAGAAACCCCGATTCGCAAATCTTTGCGTAATAAACGCTGCATTTGCGAAACAGTTGCGTCTTTTACGTCACCGGTGTGGTGTCTCCCAATAAGATCTCCGTGTAATATTTCTTGCGATTTTTACGCAGATCAATTTACGGTGCGTCAGCGTATTTTAAGCAGCGGTGTGTGGAGCATGCGTCAAAAACGGTACGCATAGGACGCGTCACAGCGTCAGCGTATTTTAAGCTGCGGTCTGGTCGCACCTTTAGGGCACAATTTGCGAACTTAGCTAGAGCTGGTTTGTGTAGCATTCTGGATTTTCATTTGCCAGTTCAGGCAACAATTGTTTTTATAAGGACTGTTCATTTTATCAAGCGGACATGAAAAACCTCACATAAATATTTTTTTCTTTTATCATATTTTATTTTTATTTGTGAAATATTATTTAACTAAAAATAGACAAATAATAAGTAATGTCTCAATTAATATATTAATTATCGGCAACTACATTTTTAGACTACTGTTTGGCCACGAAACTTATGTTCTGCAAACTACTTTTTGACATTTTACGACTAGTTGCGAACTGTACACGTTTGAATTTTTTCAATGATTTAGTTTTTCGTCTATCGTTTCTTAAGTGTACCTTCACAATAGGCCATTACCGCTATATAGGATGAAGATGAAGACAATTTTATGGATGTCGTGTTTTTAAACAAATTCTATGAATATTTAATTAAATAGCTCTAATGTCTAACCCTTATGATGTGCCTTTGCCAAATTAGACCAAAATAACCGGTGAGAGATACTATGTCTTCGATAGACATAAAAAAACCGATTTTGGATGCAATATTTTCTATAAATATCCCAGCTAACTTGGCCCTGTTGCAAAATAGGAAGCAGTTAAAAGACCATATAATCAAATTGCCTGCCAAGCAAGGGCGTTCTTCCCGAAAATGACGTACTGACATTTCTATTACTCCCTAGGGAATTTCACTTTTCTATTACTCCCGCTGCGCGCGCAAACAATGGCGCGCTTAGGCAGCAAGTGTGATGAAAAAGTAATTTTTAACGCGGTTATTTTCGTATAGCCAAAATAACTTTCTGAATTACAACACATGAATAAAAACCATTCGAATACCGTACAAAGCGACCTTTTCTTGATGGGGCGTATCATTTAGTTAGTTTAGGAACTCATGAAAGAGTAATGACTCGCTAAAACGAAATACCTTAGCACATTCTCCCCTGATAGAAGTCGAAAGTCTAGCGTGTATCTCATTATTTCTGAAAGGAATTAGAAATGTATGAGAACTTTCGAGTCGAATCTTGAATTTATCGTATTATTTAAACAGGTCCCTACGAGTATAACAGATACGAAAAATTACAAAGTATGTCAGTAACAGCGAACGGACAAAAGATGGAAGCGTCTCTTCATACAAAATTATGTTCAAATAGCCTGACTGGATGAATGGATAAATGAGCCTTAACTGGATTTACGCATGTGCGCTAAGCTTACCAATCAAACTCGTCAAAACGATAGGTCGGATTTAAATTACGCAAATGTCCATAAATATAATTGGTCAGCGTCAAAACGTTGCGTTCTGATTGGTTGGTTACAAAATGGTGATCGTTAATAAAATACATGTGTCTGATTTATTACATATGAACGCATTGTTCGTAGTCTGCGATGAAGAGCAATTTTCACACGACACATTTTTATTGCGATAACTTCTTCAGTAAATAATTAATTTGCTCATTGCTCTTCTGCGTTCGCCTCGGAATTGCTGTTGTTGAATTAAGCAATTTGAGACATAAATAATAAAAAAATAGGATTATTCATATAAATAATTCTTCAAATATTCATAAAAGCGCAACTTTGCTATTTAGTATGCATGATCTCGTCTCCATAACCTGCAATATATGCGGACGTACCTACTCTTAAATTCAGGAGTGGAATCTCAAATAATACCTCGGATTGTTCTGGTACGTTTCTACTTTCTATGTTCTACCACTTGTACCCAATTAATTAAAACAACACTTTTACCGGTTTTAATTCAGAAAATCTTTTTCCATAACTGATGTCAAAAAAAACATATTAGCCAAAATTTAAATTAAAAAGATAACTATTTCTGTTACAACTGACTCTACACGGCATATATGTTTTATTTTCCAAGCCAATCATAAGCTATCACGATGATTTGCAAGAGTTTTTTTTAAACGTGGTATTTACTATTTATTTTTAAAACTGCGGTATGTTTGATTTTATGACCTGTCGAAATTGTAATCTACTGGCCCAGCGTAGGTGCTAGATTTTAATAATGATACGTGCTAGGATGCCTTGGCAGATGGCAGAACAGAAGTTGGCATAATACCATCCCCATATAAAATTACCCCAAAACAAATAAATTTAAAATAAAATGTAGTGAGACTTGTGAAATGTGATTCCATCTTTTTTACGGAGGTTGTGCTAGTGTCTTCTGTGCCATTTTACGGCGTTACAGGGCATATTTACTTAGTTTAGAGATTTTTTCGCCAGCTGTCAGTAAGACCGCTCGTACATATAAATTGAAATTATTGACAAATGCCATCTTCACGGTGTAACCCAACGTTTTTTGTAAAGAAAAAAACATGTTTAATGTTTATGACCAATAGAATACGCGGTGTCAAAAATTTCTTGGGGGCTTCAATGGTATTCGGTCGAACATCTCTCATCCATAGATCGTTACTTTAGCCAGGGCGTCGCATGGCATCGCTAACTTCTCCCTGGGAGCAATAAGATTACCGGAACGTTACATTGTTCTGTATACAACTGTACATCAAATACCTATTGAAGAGGCTCAGAGACGCCACGGAAGACTTAAGAGTTAGCAGCTTCCTCGCTCAACGCATGAGCTTGGCAATCCAGCGAGGAAATGCTGCCAGCATCCAGGGTACCATGCCGCAGGGGCCTGTTTTAGATTTATTTTATTTCGTTTTATTTTAGATTTTATCTAGTTTTAGTTTAGTTATACTATTTAAATTTGATTTTGTATATACCTACTTGTAGTTTGTTTATAAATAAAACTCATATACATAAGTTAGCACAGCACACCAGGCGTTTGGGAGATCAATAGGATCAGTCGGCATGTAGCTATATAGTTATTTTATTTTTGAGTTCAGCACTACTTTTGTTTTGATATAAGTTACAACTTCATTTTAAAACAAAACCCGTTACGTTTGTATTCATTAATTAAATAAATTTTGGAGTACAGGGTTATTTTATTTAAGTAAGTGGGTTTCAGTAAAAACTGTAAAAGTCTCATTATTACACTTCGCAATGGCGCTTTAATTGTAAGCTCCTTTTGTTTGGATAACAAAAGGGTGAATTAAGGGTTGGTCGAAACCCCGGTAATACCGAGTCTTCCATTTATCTACATAATTATTAGAGATACCGAAAAAATAAGTTTATTGAGGACATCATACGACACCATTAAATTACATATTGAAATTGATTACAAATTAATCTAAAATCTAAAAATTAATACGTGTTTTAAAGGAAATACCTATAACTTATAAAAGTTTATTTTATGTTTTGTTAATAGTATACTATGTCGAGTACATATATTTAAGGTTTTCAAAGTCAAAGTCAAGTCAAAGTCAAACTATTCTTTATTCAAGTAAGCTTATTAATAAGCACTTTCGAATCGTCTGACATGAGAGAAAAAAATCTACTACTGGTTCAAACCCTACGCCGTTCCTGAGAAGAACCAGTAAAAAACTCAGGTGGACTTATTTTTTCAAAACAGTATAATAATACATCTTATTAAAATAACATGCATTAAAGAATGTATTACATAAAAAAAAAGATTATTATAGACATTTTTATAAAGACAGAAATAAATAAAGGATCATAATATTAAACAAAAATAATTATTATTGTACAAGTTCGCAACATTATTAAGTATCTATATCTATACTACTAGAGATGTAAAGGTCCTCTAGTTGTCAGAATAAAGAGATATTAAGATTTAGATATGTAAAAGGTCTCTAATCGTCATGATTTTAACAATAATAATAAAATAGAAAATTAACAATTTAGTGACAATTTAGTGACAATCACAAAGCAACTATTCTTATTATTTAAAAGACAACAGCCAATACCTATTTAAATATGACATCACAGTAAAATAAACTCTAATATTAATTTAAACTAGAGATGTATATTCTCTAATGTCAATAATACATAATTTTGGAGATGTAAAGTGTCCCCAATGTCAGTTAATAAATAATAATAATAATAATGATTTGGAGGTGTAAAGAATCTCCAAATGTCAATAAAAAGTAAATAAAAAGGTATATGAAACAAATGTTTCATGTCAGAAGACAGTTAAACTAAAAGTCTTGTAAACTAGTGCTACAGAATACATAATTATTATGTATCCAATAAGTCAAAATTTTGCTATATAAGGAGATAAATGGGCTCCATGGTGAAATAAATATTAAGTGTGGAGATGTAAAAGGTCTCCACGGTCAAAGAAATTAGATGTTAAGAATAATAAATAAAATTAATAATTTTGGAGGTGTAAAGGCTCTCCAAACGTCAAAAAAAAAATAATAATAAAGAGGCTGTTAAGCTAACAGTCTTATAAACTAAGTCTACAAAATACATAACTAATATGTATTCAAGTCAATGTCATGTAAATCTAAGACAGCTCTTGAGACTGAAGACACGGCCATGGTTCCTCGTCATTCAAGTAATCGTCAACTTTATAATAACCCTTTTTGAGAAGACCATTTTTGATGTACATTTTGAATGAATTATAGGGCAGTTCCCATGCCTCTAAGGGTACTTTGTTGAAAAAGGTAACACAGTTTCCAAAAACGACTTTTTTACTTTCTGTAGACGAAACTTGGTAACCAATAACTTATGCTTGTTCCGTGTGTTGCGGCTGTGAATGTCAGAAAGCTTTTTAAAGGATTTAATATTCTTATGTGTGTACATTATCACATCCAGTATGTATTGTGAAGCTACTGTGAGAATATCTATTTCCTTAAATCGTTCTCTCAGTGAGTCGCGAGAGCTCATATTGTAAATGGATCGAATAGCTCTCTTCTGAAGAATGAAGATGGTGTCCAAATCTGCTGCTTTGCCCCAAACCAGTATGCCATAAGACATAATACTGTGAAAGTAACTAAAGTAAACTAGGCGAGCTGTCTCCACGTCAGTGAACTGTCGGATTCTTCTAACTGCATACGCGGCAGAGCTCAGCCTTTTTGCCAGGGTAGATATGTGAGGAGCCCATTGCAGATTGCTGTCCAAGGTAAGGCCCAGAAAAAGTGCATTATCAACAAGGTCTAGCTTCTCGCCATTTAACGTGATAATAGTTTCAGACTTTCTTACATTTGGAAGCGAGAATCTTACACATTTGGTCTTCTTCGCATTAAGAAGTAAATTATTTGCTGTGAACCACTCTGATACCTCTTTCAAAGTTTCATTGACTTGTCTGTAGTCAATTTGTTTTCTGTCAACTTTGAAAATTAACGATGTATCATCAGCAAACAGAACTATGTCACATTTATCTTTTACAAGGTTCGGCAAGTCATTTATGTACACCAGGAAGAGGAAAGGCCCCAGAATAGAACCCTGAGGTACTCCAAGCTTTACAGTCTTGCCACAAGACTCAGTTCCATTTACAACCACTTTCTGGGTTCTTAAATTTAAGTAAGAACAGACAAGGTGGAGAGCTTCCACTGACAATTCATAGTATTTTAGCTTGTGTAATAGTGTATCATGATCCACGCAATCGAATGCTTTGGAGAGGTCGCAGAAGACACCAATAGCATCTTGCGAATTTTCCCAGGCGTCGTAAATATGCTTGATTAGTACTGAGGCGGCGTCTGTAGTTGAACGACCTCTTGTAAACCCAAATTGCTGATTCTGAAGCAGTTCATTCCAGTTGAAATGTTGAACCAGTTGGTTCAATATGATTTTCTCAAACATTTTACTCAGAACAGGAAGTATGGATATAGGTCTAAAGTTTCCAAGGTCATATTTGTTTCCTGATTTAAATAGAGGAATCACTTTGCTGTACTTCATTAGATCGGGAAACACACATTCTCTTACACAAGCATTAAACACATTTGCTAAGTACGGTGCAATAACATCGATAACAGATTGCATGACTTTCACAGAGATTCCCCAAAGGTCTTCGGAGTTCTTCAATTTCAAGGACTTGAACATTTTGATGATCTCATTTGGGTCTGTATACTGAAAGTGAAAATCTTTGTTCCATGGTTTGATATTGTTCATATCCAAGAATGAGCCAGCCTTAGTCACAGACGAATTCAAGTTTTCAGTAGTATCTTTGGCTATGTTGATGAAGAAGTGTTGAAAGGCGCCAGCAACGTCCAAGTCCGCAGTCAAGATTTGGTCATCCACTCTCAGTTTGTATTGGCCGTCACGGGGTTTTGTCTTTCCAGTTTCAGAGCGTATCACATTCCAGGTCGCTTTTACAGTGTTGTCTGCCGACTTGACTTTGTTACTTATGTAGGCAGACTTGGCAGCGGCGCAAACTTTCTTAAACACTTTGGAATAATTCCTTACGTATTCCAAGAATTTCCTATCATGGTTATAATTTCTCATTTCATAAAGCTCATACATTCTATTCCTGCTTTTATGGATGCCAACAGTAGCCCAATCGCCAAACCTTGTTTTTACTGAGTCTTGCTTCAATGTTTTGAGCTTGAAAATATTTTTGTGTACAGTTTGTATGACATTCGAAAGCTCCTTGTACAGTGCATTAGGATCTTTCGTATCGGGAATGAGTGCCTGTACCCTGGAATTAACATCTTCTCTAAACCTTTCCATCCGAGTTACAGTGATGGATACCTATATGTAATTACTTGCTGTTGTTTCACAATATTGACTTCGAAGTAGGCTTTTTGACCACAGTGATCCGAGTTAAAGCAGCTAATGATCGATTTCTCCGTAGCTTCAACATTACAGAATATATTGTCCAAACATGTCGCAGTGCTGGTGGTTATCCTCGTGGGCTCATTAAACAGCGGAGATAAGTCAAACGACTGAAATAAGTTTGACATTCTTACTGTGTGTGCATGCGTGAGATCTAATAAATTTACATTAAAATCGCCACAAACAATTATTTTCTTACTGCTAACAAACACTCGTCTCAATACATCTTCCATCGTAGACTCAAACACGGTAAAATCTGAAGAAGGTGGTCTATAGACACACAATATAATGTGATTCTCCATTTCCACACAAGCTATTTCGATAGTTCGCTCAATAGAAAGCTTGACTATGTCCTTTCTCTCCTTACATTTACAATTAGTTTTCAATACAATCAACGAGCCCCCATGAACGGCCGACTTTCTACTGAACGAGCTGACTATCTCGTAATTATGAAAATTAAATAAAGGCATTTGGCATTCATCGAGCCAGTGTTCCGTCACACACATAACGTCTACATATAAAGACTCTAAGAAAAGACCCACTTCTAATTCCTTGCTGGAGAAGCCCTGTATATTTTGATGGACCAGCAGCATCTGCCGGGGCTTCTCCGCTGTCTCGGCTGTCAGTTTAAATGTACGGCGCGCGCGCCGCCGCCGGCCGCCGGCGGCTCTATGTTGTACGCCAGTAGGTCGGCTGTTGTCTCTTTACATTCTTTAGATATATACATATGGCTATCATACAATTCGAATATTAAACAATTTCTTCTATAAAATCGATTCAGATCGAAGAAATGATAGGTACAGTTGTAACATGTCACATTGTACAACGTGGAATTTAATTCGGACACTCTAATGTTGTGCCCATACGAAGCATTACTCGTGTAAGGAAAGGCGCACAGAATAATTTTACAAATTCCACGTCGCTCAATATCTGACAAGAGAGACCAATATCTGCCTTTTAATACGCCATTACATCTCTCAATTGCACGCCCTTTTTTAACACCTCGTTGTATCGCTGTTCTGGCATACTATCTGGAATTTGCAGCCGAGTCCTTAGCGCATATATTATCCACTGTCACCTAAAAACACAACATAAATTTTATTTTATTAAATTCAATTTGACCCCCGTATTTTCATAGTGTAAAAAATAAGCTGTCGGATCTTTTGACTTTGATATGATTTTGAATTCAAAATTATGACATTCATTCTAAAAGTAGTAGTATTTGCTCTTATACATGCGAATGATTGTTATTACAGTCACCTATCCATGACTTATAATCAATGCTCGGTGAGGGTGGGCTGTTTTCATACAAGTGAGTCCTACGGTAATGCATGTTATCTGATCTTGTTACAAATTCATTCATCTTTAAACGTTACCTGATACATATTGTCAAAAAACGTAAGGCTTTTTTTATAAAAATCAGAAACTAAAAATAGACAGTAAATTTCAAAGTTTTTCACGTATAACGCAGCTAGCACAACTTTTTTTTGCTTGCAAAATGTGGTTTTATACTGCCCTATGGTGTCTAAATAACATACCAAAAATGCAGCTTTACTACATGTTTTGCGAGTTTAATGTACGATTTGACCGTACTAGTTATTAACCGAACGTATACATCACAGCCAAAAAGTACGTGAAGCTATTGAAATTAAGAAACATCGGAATTTTTATCAAAATGAGGGGCAAGGATTTTCGTCGTGGAATCCCGTGATTTAAAAATGTAAGCGCGGTGAAACATCCATTTCAAAGCCATTGGATGTTGTGAGTGTTGTTTGTAGTCTTAGTGACAACCCGAGCCTAGAAGTGAATAATCAAGACCAATTGCAGGGTAGTTCGAAAAACCAGCGCAGCTCGAAGGTGTTGATACAGTATTTTCTCGCCAGTCTGCCTGCGACCACGGGTGTGATGTCATGCCTGGAACGTCAGGATAAAATTAAAATTAAGTTTACACGACTAAGACCCGTTTGTCATTAAAATATCGAGTGTTAATCGTGAAACTTTAAATCAATATATTGATTGATTTGTTGTTTGCGAGTGAGCGCAGTAAAAATTAATTTTAATTAACTATAAAAACCCAGTTGAAAGGGGTTTGGGTAAAGTTGGCGTCGTTTTTAAATTTTGGCGGCCACTCATGAAAGTGGTAAATTTGAAAAGACCAATTTAAAATAAACTTATTTTATTATGGAGTGCATATAGCTAAATTATATCGGAGCCGAGATATCATACTTTAAAGTTTTATAGTAAAGACTCACATTTATCTTTGAAATGCATCGGAATGAGTGAAAACTACTATTGTGTATGCCACGTAAAACCTAACCTTAACTCATAAGATAACCTGGGACATACATAAGGCTCTTTTTCCGTCCATGATTATTTAGAGATAGTTCCTTTTTTCTTTAACACGGCGATTTTATGACGGATGTCGATGAACGTTCTATTGAACGTAATTATGTCAAAGGTTTTATGTCGCATTTTAAACAACAAATAAAAGTATTCATATTTTTATACAACCAGAGGCAATATTAGGACATTATTGTTCATGTGTTGTTGGGAAGAGGACCTTAGGCTGTTGCTCACACTCACATGTAATGTCAATTATATAGTTCTTGGGATGGGGTAGGTATCAAGAACATCTTGATCCCCCGGCACAGTTTTTAGAGAGAATGATTCGCCAAGATAATATTGAGAATGAAGTTTACGACGACCCAGAAAATGTGTAAAAAAGTAATTCAACGTAATACTAAAAATTACAAATGACGTTATCTGGGAAAAGGGACGTTATTGTCATTGGCGCTTACGGCATTATGAGCCATGTTTGTATACCAATACGACGTTACCGGACGTAAGAGCCATCGATAATAAGGCCCCTTATCCCAAATAATGTCACATATGTTGTGTTGTATACATAAGAAGGCATTAGTAACAATTCCAATCTAAAAACTAATCTAATTAGGTACATTTCCTACTTAGAAATATGTCAAAACATTTTGCACCTGTGTTTCCTTATAGTGTAGTCAGAGGGTGAACCGTCTATTGAACCCATTTTGCAACATTTTTAATGTTCACTAAACAGGCATAGAAATCGCATAAGAAAATACAGTTGCATTCTCATATACCTAAGATCTTCTTTTTTTAAGTTGGTAAAATAACTATTACACTTTAAGGGCAATATCCTTGTATCTTTGTTAGTAGTATTATCGAGTTAAATAAGCCTGTAGTCATCTAAGCTGTCTCCTAAACCTGTCTTAGTTAGGTATATTCACTGGTCCAATAACATTGTTTGAAGGGCCATATCTTGGCTCCGATATTACTTACGGCAAAACTTATTTTGTAAATAAGCTAGTCTAAGGTAGCACTACAAAACAGTAGTAACATAAACGATGGCCGCTGAAAAAAAAAATGACGCCACTAGTCCATACAAAAATACCCAATCCCCTTTATTAAATGGTTAATTATGCACAGACTGGTTTTTAATTTTTGTTAGAACTTCTTCATTGTTCAAATTCAAGGACCGCTTTCTAGAGTTTGTGTGGTAAAGGTAAAGTCGCATATTGTTATTAATTTTCACATAAAGCACAACCCCAGTCTCTTCGTATAAACTCTAATCTACCACTATATCAGTCAAAGTACGAGTATGTTGGTTAAAATTGACTTTTCCATGCTATTGAACTCTACTAATCACTCACTTTGTATGAGGGGATATATTTTTTTATAGATATTTCGATGTTGGTACTATGTTACTGACAGTTCACAGTAATGGTTGGTAGACTCGGTCGAAGTTTAAGATAGTTCGCTTCTGATCTGCCGTTTATAAAATCTGCCAAATCAATTTTGGCTCATAAAATTTTTTTTTTGTCGCCAAATCTGCCGTCCCTAAAATCTGCCGCTCTAGGCCATGGCCTACTTGGCCTACTGGTAAATCCGGCACTGACCGTAGGTCTTATAGTTTCAGAGATTCGAGACTTCAAATAGTACCCTGTTTTGTAAACTAGATAAAATGTTGAGTGTTGCTAACGTTTTTGGTTTAATATCGCCTTACCTAATTATGTTACGAAAAACATGAAATAATTATCTTGTAGCGCAATTAATATTCTTTCATTTAAGGGTAAAATCAGGTCAGTAAACTTTGTAATGGAAACTAAAAACGCGAAATTCAAAAAACAGGAGGTCCGCTATCTAAGTTTTTCATAAAAATGGCAAGTCGTGTTGCAATGCAAAGCTGCATTTTTTGTATATTATATAGGCTCTATAGGGATGTACGAAAATGCATATTACAAGAGAAAAAAAAAGGATTTAGGTATAGGACGTAAATAACTGAAAAAAAATCGGACTTTTTTTAGTTTTTGACGTTTAACTAAAAAACTATAACTTTTTGATACTAATTGCTATAAAACTATGAACGAATATTAAATTTAAAAGGATTTGAGCTACCTTGCATTACCCTAAATTATATAGATTTAGAGATACGACATTTCAAAATGTGCCCTTCATTAAGTTAAGAAAATAATTGCATGTTTTGAAGCCTCGTATACCCCCAACTATAAGACTTACAGTAATTGTTATCGGCTCAATTTGTTCCAAATTTTTGTAGTTATTATCTACAATTACTTTTTTTTCTTAGCGCGAACGTTTTGCCAATATTTAGTAAATAGCTTTAACGTAACCTAAAATTTATTTATGTTTTGATAAAAGGGCACTTTATGAAATGTCGTATTTCAAAATATATATAACTTGCGGTGATGCAACGTAGCTCAAATCCTTTCAAATTTAATGTTCTTTCTTAGTTTTATAGCAATCAGTATCAAAAAGATAATAGATTTTTAGTTAAACGTCAAAAACTAAAAAAAGTGCGAATTTTTTTCCGTTTTTTAAGTCCTTTGCCCAAATTATTTTTTTGTTTTTCTTTTAATATGCATTTTCGTATATATCTATAAGGCCTTTATAATATACCAAAACTGCAGCTTTGCAACTCGACTTGCGATTTGTATGAAAAACTTAGATTGCGGGCCTCCTGCCTTTGGAATTTCGGGTTTATACTTTCAACTAGAAAGTTCACTGACCTAATTTTACCCTTAAATTAAAGAATATTAAATGCGCTAAAAGGTCATTATTGCATGTTTTTCGTAGCATAATTAGGTGAGGCGATATTAAGTCGAAAACGTTAGCAAAATACAAAAGGGGATTGGGTATTTTTGTATGGACTAGTGGCGTCATTTTTTTTTCAGCGGCCATCGTTTATGTTACTACTGTTTTGTAGTGCTACCTTAGACTAGCTTATTTACAAAATAAGTTTTGCCGTAAGTAATATCGGAGCCAAGATATGGCCCTTCAAACAATGTTATTGGACCAGTGAATATACCTAACTAAGACAGGTTTAGGAGACAGCTTAGATGACTACAGGCTTATTTAACTCGATAATACTACTAACAAAGATACAAGGATATTGCCCTTAAAGTGTAATAGTTATTTTACCAACTTAAAAAAAGAAGATCTTAGGTATATGAGAATGCAACTGTATTTTCTTATGCGATTTCTATGCTGTTTAGTGAACATTAAAAATGTTGCAAAATGGGTTCAATAGACGGTTCACCCTCTGACTACACTATAAGGAAACACAGGTGGAATAGTAGGAAATGTACCTAATTAGATTAGTTTTTAGATTGGAATTGTTACTAATGCCTTCTTATGTATACAACACAACATATGTGACATTATTTGGGATAAGGGGCCTTATTATCGATGGCTCTTACGTCCGGTAACGTCGTATTGATATACAAACATGGCTCATAATGCCGTAAGCGCCAATGACAATAACGTCCCTTTTCCCAGATAACGTCATTTGTAATTTTTAGTATTACGTTGAATTACTTTTTTACACATTTTCTGGGTCGTCGTAAACTTCATTCTCAATATTATCTTGGCGAATCATTCTCTCTAAAAACTGTGCCGGGGGATCAAGATGTTCTTGATACCTACCCCATCCCAAGAACTATATAATTGACATTACATGTGAGTGTGAGCAACAGCCTAAGGTCCTCTTCCCAACAACACATGAACAATAATGTCCTAATATTGCCTCTGGTTGTATAAAAATATGAATACTTTTATTTGTTGTTTAAAATGCGACATAAAACCTTTGACATAATTACGTTCGATAGAACGTTCATCGACATCCGTCATAAAATCGCCGTGTTAAAGAAAAAAGGAACTATCTCTAAATAATCATGGACGGAAAAAGAGCCTTATGTATGTCCCAGGTTATCTTATGAGTTAAGGTTAGGTTTTACGTGGCATACACAATAGTAGTTTTCACTCATTCCGATGCATTTCAAAGATAAATGTGAGTCTTTACTATAAAACTTTAAAGTATGATATCTCGGCTCCGATATAATTTAGCTATATGCACTCCATAATAAAATAAGTTTATTTTAAATTGGTCTTTTCAAATTTACCACTTTCATGAGTGGCCGCCAAAATTTAAAAACGACGCCAACTTTACCCAAACCCCTTTATCTAGTTTACAAAAAGGGGTACTTTTTAAAGTCTCGAATCTCTGAAACTATAAGACCTACGGTAATGCATGTTAGCTCAACTTGTTGGAAATTTATTCGTCTTTAAACGTTTATTTACATATGATATAAAAAAACGTAAGGTTTTTTAAATAAAAATCAGAAACTTAAAAATGGCCGTAAACTTCGCAGTTTTTCACGTACAACCTAGCTAGCACAACTTTTTTTTGCTTGCAAAATATGGTTTGATACTGTCCTATGGTGTCTAAACAACATACCAATAAAATATTTTAAAAATAAAAATAAAACCGCCTTCAAAAATTCGCCCGAACTAAAAAGTTAAAAATAATTTTGGTTCCTACTTCTTAGGATTTCCTACCCAAACCTTTAAACCTTTTACCCTATTCATTGAAATAAAACATTATGGCTAGGTACCCTACAGATTTCTTAGAAGTCGGTGCCAAGCCGAATACGTTCATAGGTATATATTAGATAGAGCTTTGTAACTTACTGTCACTCCGATTACGCTTTTATCAACAGAATGGTCTGCCTCAGTCATTTTCATGAAAGCATAACCGGAGTGACAGTATATTACAAAGCTCTATCAAATACATATAAGTACTCGCAAAGTGAACATATTTGGCTTGGCACCGACTTCTAAGAAATCTGTAGGGTACCTAGCCATAATGTTTTATTTCAATGAATAGGGTAAAAGGTTTAAAGGTTTGGGTAGGAAATCCTAAGAAGTAGGAACCAAAATTATTTTTAACTTTTTAGTTCGGGCGAATTTTTGAAGGCGGTTTTATTTTTATTTTTAAAATATTTTATTTTTTGCTTTTTAGTAGTGTAAATATAAAATCGTTATTCAGTATGCTCTAAATACTTATAATTAGAATGTACTGCACTGTAGTAGGCCATAAAACCTGAACTGGCGAACTTATATGAATACAAAAACAATTTCAAAGGTAACAGACTTAGCATGCCAATATTATTTAAAGAATCACTAACCGCTAACCGACATGTCATAACTACTAAGCAAACACTTGAATAGATCTCGAAAATGTATGACATTTGTTATATATACAAAGAATGATCCTCCAACCCCTAATCGTTAAGGAGTTATTCCTTTCCTCATCAGCTCACCAACATGAGACTATAACCACCTAAAGGCAAATACTCGAATAGCCTCCAAAATATATGAAATATGTTATATTTAAAGAATTATCCCCCAACTCCTAATCTCCAAGGAGTTGTACCTTACATCATCAGCTCACCAACATGAAAGGATGACCACCTAAAGGCAAATACTCAAATAGCTTCCAAAATACACGAAATATGTGATACTTAAAGAATTATCCCCCAACTCCTAATTGCTAAAGAGTTGTACCTTCCATCATCAGATCACCAACTTAAGATGTTCATGACTAGATGCAAATACTTGATTAGTCTTCGAAAATAAATGAAAAATGTCATGTGTGCCTACAACATTTGAAGAGTTCCCTCGATTTCTCCAGGATCCCATCATCAGATCTGGATTCGGTGACAATGGGACCAACTAGAAGGTATACCCTTTCAAACAAAAAAAGAATATTTGAAATCGGTCCACGCGTCTTCGAGTAATCGGGGAACATACATAAAAAAAAAAAAAAGATTTCGACGAATTGTTAACCTCCTCCTTTTTGAAGTCGGTTAAAAATGCAGCGATACTTGATTTGCGAGTTTAGGGTAAAATTATGTACGATTTGACCGTACTATAAGAGGACGTTCGGGTTATGGAGCTTGATCAGTGGCTTTGTCCGGATTCCAACAAATGCTCGGCCACAGCAGAATTATTAGTTGGACCCTTTCCGCCATGGTGCGTTTGGTTTCTCCAATATAGGAACTACCACAGCTAATAATCCAGACCAAGTGCGGGTAGTTCGAAAAACCTGCGCCGCTCGAAGGTGTTGATACATTTTCTCGCCAGTCTGCCTGCGACCACGGGTGTAACGTCATGCCCGAAACGTCAGGATAAAAATAAACGTAACTTTACGCGATTAAGACCCGAACCAATATTACAATAAAACCACAAGTCAATATCATTTGGCTTTAAAGTTATCTCATAATTAACAATTATAGAAAACAAGCTTTAGTTCCATATTGTAGTCATGTTTGGTAGCTCATGGCTGGCTTCCAAATGAGAAAAATATTCCTGATTCGAAGCTGACTACAAAATAGTAATAATTATTTAGCCCCGTCTTGTAGCCCGGTTTGGTAGCTGGCTTTTAAATGAGAAAAATATTCCTGATTCGAAGCTGGCAATGAAACGGGAATTCTGAAGTCGTAGGAAGTAGCTGGCGTTTAATCTTTGTTCGAATCAGGAATATTCTTCTCATTGAAAGCCAGCTACCAAACCAGGCTACAAGATGGGACTACAGAATTGTCATTTTGTAGTCTACTTCGAATTAGGAATATTTTTCTCATATGGATGCCAGCTATGAGCTACCAAATCAGGCTACAAGATGGGACTAAAAGTTGTTTTCTATAATTGTTAATTATCATATAACTTTAAAGCCAAATAATAATGTTTTCTAGTTTTATTTTAACATTGATTGATTTGTTGTATGCGAGTGAGCGTAGTAAAAATAATTTTAACTAACTGTAAAAACCGAGTTGAAATTTATTAAATGGTTTAATAATGCTCAGACTGATTTTTTATTTTAGAACTTCTTTATTTTCCCAATTTAAGGACCGCTATCTAGAGTTTGTCTGGTACCTAAGAGTAGAGTCGTATATTATCATTAATTTCCATACAAAGTACAACCCCAGTCTCATCGCATAAACTCTAATCTACCACTATATCGGTCACTGTATGTTGGCTAGGCGTCCATCCCTCCACTGTCATACCAGCTAAAAGTTCGCGTACTGTAGGTACAAAGTAAGAGAAGGCCTGCTACCGCGAACACCGAAGTTCATAAATTTCGGGAATTTGTCTCCGTCACTCTAATGACGCCTTCATTGCCCGAAATTTGCGGATTTCGTAGTTCGCGGTATTAGGGATGCTGGATTTCCTTTCCTGCCACGAACGCTCCGGTACGGATACACGTCTGTGAAATGAAACACCAAGTGTTCCTAAACGACTAATGTACGATTTGTACGAAGCTTTTTTACGTTTCGACCTTTTTCGAAATTTTCTTAACAAACTATTATAATTGGCACAGTGGATAGAGGCGGCAAAATATAAATGGCCTATAGGCGGCAATTTTCTAAATCCGGCACTGCAAGTGACATGTATCATGTGACATTTAGTATGAAAACAGCTCGCCCCCGCCGAGCATTGTTTATAATTTTGTATTCACAACAAGTCTTATTGAGATTATTTTGGGGCTATATTTATTTACTAGGACATATGTTTGTAAACTTTATCAGTATTCATTTACACAATACTACAATAACTTACCAATGAGGAAGTAATTTCCATCATGTTGATGGATTTTCTGCATAACAGGCTGCACTGTACATTGATTCCAAATACAATTATCGTGAGTATTCCTTTCCTATATTTCAATTTGCATGACATCTCTAAAAAATACTAATTTAACCATGTTAGAATAGGTACATATGTATACATAAAGCTTAAAACAAAGCCATCTAAATTACATCCTACAGCGAAAATAAGGGGGGAAAATAATAAAAAGTATTTTTATGATTAAGATATCACCAACTGAGTGTTGATAGAATGATAATATCCTTTACGATTAACATAACTCGTGAGCTTTGAGTATTTAGAGTGCAGTCTATCCAACATTCCGGTAGGCATCCAACTATTCCGGGTAGTCCATACAGTTGGTAAAACTTTATAAAAGTACACACACTAGCTCGGTTAGCACCTGGTATCAAACTTACTAACTTACTGGTTACTTCTTCAATGAGAGCCCGCACCAAAGGTTGAATTTTTCTTGAATTTGCGGTCACACATAGCAAAAGCATTTTGGTGATTGATGGCGTATGACGTCTTCGTCATTAAAATAAATTCGTCGAGGCTTGCCATTTCTTTGAGACCTTACTTTTTCGAAATACAAACTAAACTTTGGCAGATGTCACTAGTCACTACGTCAACTGTCAAAAATAGTCACACGGTGATTTCAAATCGAGTGGGTGGGGGCACTCGTAAAGCGATATCATAGGTATGACAATTCTAGTCAGCGGTGACATTTCAAAAATACGAACTTAAGGGAAATCACTTATTTTAGGTGAGAATAAGACACTGGTGACATTCAAAAATTGCACTCCTGGCCACAGCTGCAGTAGCGGAAACGCGGGAGCAGCCACACATTCTTCAGGACGAGTATTGTTTGTATATTCGTTCATTCGGTACTCGTACATAGGTACCAAGCACGAGCAGTGATAAAAATAACCGTTGGAATCCCGTCAAGGAATTCAGTAAAATATACATCCCGAATATTTATGTAACCAAGAAGAATAACACGTGTCAGATTTTACGTCTGTTTTATATTTAATCGTAAAAGGGCCGTAACATATTTACTGTGCACCTGTAAAGTTGACGGAGCCATGATATGAAGCACTTTTTTATTTTTGCTTACTATTCATATTGTTAAAGTTGACTAAATTTTGGCCGTGTCTTCCGCCATGTTGTTTCGCTGCTACCAAAAAATATGAGTGCCCTATCCTATCTAGGAGCACCGTATCGGTACACTACATAGCAAATCTTACAAATCTAACCTAACTTAACCCATTTTGGGGTTCTGTAGCCAAAATGGCAAAAACGGAACCCTTATACAGTGTAAAATTTAAATCGTGAATCGTAATATGTTTTTCTAGCTCTATAAACAAGTAACTATTAAATGCCGCACAAGTTACTTAAAAATAGACATTTTTTTTGTATTTTTTGGAGCTTGTGTTTTTGTATTTTTGGCTTAGAATATCAAAACGGATTATTAAGACAAATTAATTGAATAATTTAAATTACCTCTTCAAATTGAAGTAATTAATAAAGCCAATTTTGTCATTTCGTTAAAAATTCAATAATATCATTACATTTTTCGTTTTAAATAGCTTAAATAATCGTTATAATTTCTTAAAATTACGAAAACTATGAAAACGGATAAACTCGCATATATTAACTAATTTTAACTTCATTCCGACGTTTCAAACACTTTACAGGGTTCGTGGTCTGCGGATGACTGACAATGGAGGATTAAAATAAATTCAGTAACGATGTGACAGTAGGTATAAATCATTATATTTAATATTACTATAATGATTATACTTTGACTTTGACTTCGAAAATTTTACACATAGCGGCTCCAAGGATTTTAGAACCTCGATATGCTATGAAAAGTCCTAAGCCTATTAATAAGGAAATTTAAAATAATTTTGAAAAAATATTTTGCCAGTAATAAAAAGGGGGGTAATGGTCACCACCGCCAAATACATCAGCCTCACGGTTTATGTCTAGACTGTTCCTTTATCAGGTGAACAACTGGATCCCAAGCTGGTGGTAGAGAAAAGCTTCTTTCCATTCTATTAAAGTTTGGATATTTCATTATCTCAATAGCGTCACGCAACATTCTAGGAATGTTTCTCTTCTCCTTAACGAGAACCTAAGGCTTGTCAAACTTAATAGAATGATTCGGTCCATCACTGACATGCTCCCAAACCGCAGACTGTTGTCGACGGTGCTTGACATCGGCTATGTGTTCCTTCACCCTAGTAGTGATATTCCTCTTTGTCTGCCCAACATATGAAAGCCCACATTCACAGTCCAGTTTATACACTCCTGCATTCAGTAAGGGGGTGCTATACTTAACAGGCCTCAGAAACTGCGACATCTTCTTCATTGGCTTAAAATAGGTTTTAATAGAAGCACGTTTCAAGATGCGGCTGATCCTGTCTGTAACCCCTCCAACAAAAGGCAGAACGGCTGGCCTGCGCTCAACAGTGGGAATCTTCATACGAGTCTTCTGATCGGCTCGAGGAATCTTCAGGTTGTTTGCCCGAAGTGCCTGCCTACCATGCCGAAGCTCCGCAGCTAGATGCCGATCATCGCATATCTTTTGGGCTCTCTGAAACAAAGATTTGCCTACAGTAGTTAGTTGGCTGGGATGGTGGTGGGAATTGCCATTTAAATACCTATCAGTGTGAGTAGGTTTCCTATATACAGTGTGACCCAAAGTTTTATCCGGATTTCTTATAACCAAAACATCTAAGAAAGACAGAGAACAGTCATTTTCTAACTCCATAGTAAATTTAATTTTATCATGAATGGAATTTAAATGATCTAAGAAAGTTGAAACACTACTTTTTGGAAGGATAGTAAAAGTTTGCATTTCTTAAAGAGATGTCGAGATGAAGACCTTATTCCCACTTGCGTGAAGAAGAAGGACATTTTCGGTAGTGAACGTATACTTCGCCAGGCGAGTAAGAGATTATTGTGCAAAACTATCCACAATAACCGTTACACGGCTTTTAACCTTTAGCAACAGATTGAGGAATGTACCGACGTGTTGCGGGGATTATTAACAGACATCGATTTTAATTATGTAGTTGAACAAGGTAGTAAACGTTATACATTTAAATTTGAACAATGTAAGAAACGACAATTTGCCAAGTTTGACAAGTTGAAATCGAAAACGAAACGCAGCGGTGACGGATTGTTTCGGAACGGTCGAGGTGGAAATGAAACGTCGCTGTCAGTGTCAAATCGCTCTGTCATTAATCTGTCATGCAAAGAATTGTCAGAATCCCAAACAAAGGTTTTATCAAAAAGCTTGCATTTTGTTGTGGCTCCGCGGAGAATACCATTTGAGGAGATCATTGTCAGTGTTGAAGACTGTTTGGTGAAGAATCGAGTGGATGCAGAAAACATCGAGGCTATACGGCAAGATATGTCATCATTGTTGAGAAGGTCGAAGCCACCAAAAACGAATCTGTCAAGAGATGAATTTATCGCGTTGAAAACGCTACGCGAGGATCCAGACCTGATTATTCTTCGCGCTGACAAGGGTAACGCAACGGTTGTACTTAATACTACGGATTACAACCAGAAAATTGGTGATTTATTAGCGGACAATACAACATATAAACATGTTAAGAAAGATCCGACTACGAAGATATTAAAAGAGTACCAAAGAGCTTATTGGTGAATACTCGGACGACCTTAATCTGGATGTTCCAAGTTTAGTTCCTGATTCCCCAATGCCACCAAAGTTGTATGGGTTGCCTAAAATTCATAAACCAGGTGCCCCGGTACGTCCTATAGTGAGTCAAATTGATGCTCCCACCTATAAATTGGCTCAGCACCTAGCGGGTGTTCTCTCACCTCTGCGTGGTAATAGTAGCACACATACAAAGGATTCATACCAGTTCATCCGTGATATTGAAGACCTAACTTTGACGGATGAGGAAATCATGGTCAGTTTTGATGTCCAGTCACTGTTCACCAGTTTACCTGTGCAAGACTGCATTGAAATAGTCAAGAGAAGGTTAAGGGAGCAGAACATGTCAGAGGAATACGCTAAGTTGTTGGAACATTGCCTTACATCTGGCTACTTACTATGGAACGGTGAATTCTACCTTCAAGTGGATGGCGTGGCGATGGGGTCTCCAGTTTCTCCTGTTGTCGCAGACATCTTTATGGAGGACTTCGAGGAGAGAGCACTCTCATTGGCTCCCATGCAGCCGAAGATATTTAAAAGATATGTAGATGACACTTTTACTATCCTTCCAAAAAGTAGTGTTTCAACTTTCTTAGATCATTTAAATTCCATTCATGATAAAATTAAATTTACTATGGAGTTAGAAAATGACTGTTCTTTGTCTTTCTTAGATGTTTTGGTTATAAGAAATCCGGATAAAACTTTGGGTAACACTGTATATAGGAAACCTACTCACACTGATAGGTATTAAAATGGCAATTCCCACCACCATCCCAGCCAACTAGCTACTGTAGGCAAATCTTTGTTTCAGAGAGCCCAAAAGATATGCGATGATCGGCATCTAGCTGCGGAGCTTCGGCATGCTAGGCAGGCACTTCGGGCAAACAACCTGAAGATTCCTCGAGCCGATCAGTTAAGTATAGCACCCCCTTACTGAATGCAGGAGTGTATAAGCTGGACTGTGAATGTGGGCTTTCATATGTTGGGCAGACAAAGAGGAATATCACTACTAGGGTGAAGGAACACATAGCCGATGTCAAGCACCGTCGACAACAGTCTGCGGTTTGGGAGCATGTCAGTGATGGACCGAATCATTCTATTAAGTTTGACAAGCCTTAGGTTCTCGTTAAGGAGAAGAGAAACATTCCTAGAATGTTGCGTGACGCTATTGAGATAATGAAATATCCAAACTTTAATAGAATGGAAAGAAGCTTTTCTCTACCACCAGCTTGGGATCCAGTTGTTCATCTGATAAAGGAACAGTCTAGACATAAACCGTGAGGCTGATGTATTTGGCGGTGGTGACCATTACCCCCCTTTTTAGTACTGGCAAAATATTTTTTCAAAATTTTTTTTAATTTCCTTATTAATCAAAATTGTATGTTTCGGTTTAATGCATGATGATCTTAAGATGTACTACAAATGTTTTTTGAAAAGAGTTGTCCCGCTGAGTTTCTTGCCGGTCCCAATTTTGGGATACCTTCCTAACAATACAATCATACAAAGGAAGGAAATACTTTTCAGGCAGTGGCGTAGGGATAGAACCGGCGTAGATTATTTATTTTGTCTCTTGTCTTCATTCTGAAAATATTTGTAATGAATAACTAGCTTAATTTGCAAATTTTGTATGTACATCCACCCTTAAAATTTATTGTCTGTGGTTTAGTAATTTTTCTTTGGTGGGTAGTTTTGTACTTATCTTTCTTATTTTGATGGAGGTAGATCTATAAAATTTCCTCCATTGTCAGTCATCCGCAGACCACGAACCCTGTAAAGTGTTCGAAACGTCGGAATGAAGTTAAAATTAGTTAATATACGCGAGTTTATCCGTTTTCATAGTTTTATTTCATGAGTAATCCTCGCGGTAACCGAAGAAAATATTTTCTTAAAATTACCTTAAAAATAAACCACCAAAAATTTCAAAAAAATAAAAAAAAACATGACTATTTCTAAGTAACTTGTGGGACATCCAATTGTTAGTTATTCATAGAGTTAGAAAAACATATTACGATTCACGATTTAAATTTCAACCTGTAGATTTATCATATACGTCAGCCTACATTCATATAGTATTGTCATTTAAAATTATTTCAAGTTTTCTAGAAGATATCTTTATTTAAGTGAACCGTATTCAGGATAGGGATAATTAATATACGCTCTAAGTACAACCTAACCTACTTCACCTGAATACTAATTATAAAATCTGAGAATTCTAATAAGAAAATCTTGAATTCTAATTACCTACTGCTCCGTGAATTAATAATGAATAATCAAATAAATCTAAATAAATAAGTTGAATTGGATCAGTAAGTTGGCCAAATGATCGTTAGTGTGTATTTAGAAACCCTTCGTTGTGTCCGTTGTCAGTAACCGAAATCCTTTTCGCTTATAGTTAAGAGTTGAGTATCTTAATACGTTTATTTAATCTAAGTGTAAGAAGTCATATGTCAGAATATAAATATAGGTAAATAATATAATAATCTAAACCGAAAACTTCGCATATTGAACACAATTAATGAATGGCACTAAAGTTGATAACAAGAATTTACAACTTTTAATAGCCTATCGATTTGTAGCCTAAACTTACTTGGGATATGTTTTATTCTATTAGACGCTAATTTTTTTGTCAGTAACTGCTTTATTTGTAGTAATACTTTTACAAAAAGAAACTAGTTAAAAAACCCAATAGTTTTTTTTTAATAATAAATTTCTTCATTCCAGATTTCCTCAAAAATTTTTTTTCAAAAATTCATAACTCGAAAACTACAAAAAATCGTCTAACATATGGGTATATTCTGATAGCTCATGACGTGAGGAATCTAAAAAAAATTTTTTGACGTCAAGGTTTGGACCATCCTGTATACTTACTGTTAACATAGAAAGGGAGCATTTGACATGTTACATGCTCTCGTAAAAAGTAACTATTCCCCATTATATTTTTTAAATTATGGGATATTTAAAATAAAGTTGATTCATATTAATCATATTTTTCAGCGACTTTTACTTATAACTTTCAGATACGTTAATTTGACTGTATCTAGGTGTCATCCGTAGACCACGAACCCTATAATGTTCAAAACGTCGGGATGTTTTTATGTAAATTAATAAATGTACGCAATAAACCATTGTTATTATATGTTAATAAATGTAATCCGTTAAAAAGTTTTATTTTACTAAAAACCGTAGATAATATTATGTACCTAGGTAATTTTAATACTTGCTGCTACGAAGCCCGTTGTGCGTGAGTACGACTTGCACTTGGCCAGTGTTTATATTAGTAATTTATTTCGTGAATAAGTTTCAACTCTCTTGCCTAATATTCTCGACCCCTACCAAATACAAACCTACTTCTCCACATAATTTTTGCTTGTACTCAACAGTTTTCCACAAATGTGTCTAAATCGTTGGTTCATGAGGTCTGGGGCTTTTCCGCTCTGCGTCTTCAGCTACATGGTGACCGCTTTAAAACATTTCTGCAACCATCTGTCAACAGTTTTGTGATCCGCCCTCTTCCATTTAATTCTGTCTGACGAACTTAATTTTCACGCGGCTCAGTGCAGTGACTTAATGTGACAAAATATATTTTTAATAGATACATGTAAAGTAGGACACGAGTTGAAAACCCTACGTTAATGTTAACATTTTCCATAAAATATGTGCGAAATGCTTACTTAAATTCAAGCGACACGTTTTGTTAATGGCCCATAAAACTTTCACAAAATGCAACTTGAGCCCAATGAAGCCAGCTACAACTGCGTAGTAAGGATCGAGTAGCGCCATCAAAATGATACATTGGTAAATAAAGGCGTATTAGAAGCATGCCGACCATGCCACATCGAGGCTCGTAAAGGCGGCTGTTCTAATAAAGATTTTTTATTAAAAACTTTTGTTGTTTTATTTTATGATCGATTTCTTTTACAGCCCATTAATACCCTATTTCTACATTGTAAATACAAATGCTTTGCGCCGAATATGCATTCTAAAAATCTTAGCCAATCATTGGTTTATTATAAGATAAGCCAAGTATGTGTTTGAAAAATCACATTTAAGTGTTTTTTTTACGTACTTAGGTTAACATTAAAATATAAAACATCAGATACTTTCTTCGGTAGCTAAAATGAAAATTAAGTTAAAATTAACAAATTAAAACTAAATAAACCTAAAATACATCTTAAAAATGGGCCCCCTTGGCATGGTGCCCAGAAGGCTGGCAGCATTTCCCCGCTATATTCAATGACGTTTAAATAGGCAGACACCCTGTGCGCAACAAGAATGTCAAAAAATGAGGCGCAATATTGCATGTCCCGTCCGCTTGACGATACCTAATATCGCTATTTACTTTAGGATACAAATGTGTCAAATTTGCATAATGAAGTCTTATTTACTATACTGTTTTTTGACATTGACCCAGATAATAACCTGCATAATAATTGGTCTGATGACGAAAAGACTAGGCTATGCTTAGAAAAAGCGTAGTTTTTTTAAACTAAATAAATACTAGCCATACTACCAACACGACAAATATCTGAAAAAAAAAAACTAATTAAATAATAATTATTTTCATCACACTTGCTGTCTAAGTGCGCCATTGCTTGCGGACGGTTAGGGAGTAATAGAAAAGTGAAATTCCCTAGGGAGTAATAGAAAACCAGTACGTCATTTAATAATATTATGTCTTAAAACTTATTTTTTGGTTGGCAAGTGTGATGAAAACATTGTATGCATCACGGTCGGTAAGCGGAATACTAACTCGAGTCATATAACCCCGTATTTCCGTACTTACCTCCCTTGATGCACAATGTACTATTTTTATACAAGGGTGCAAGGTTGTATTTTACCCGCGAGTATGAAATTGAAGCACGAGGAAGCGAAAGGACTCTATAGTTGAATTATATATATATATATTTGTTCTAAAATACAATGCTGAGCGTAGCGAGTGTTTTAACATACGAGGAGTAAAATACATTTGCACCCTTGGGTAACACAAAATTTTCCCCTCGCCATAGCGAAGAAACTCAAAAAAGGTAATTATTTGTTCACATTCCAATCATCATCAGATTAGTGATAATAATTTTCGAAATGCATCATGTATAGTGCAATATTTTAACACATTCCTGTAGTTGCACACCAATGCCAATGCGTTAAATGATTCACATTCATTATTTTTACAAAATTATAGCAGAACACTCTGAAAATTATTTACTATTTTTGTGCGTGTCCGAGTCGGTGAATAAAGATTAATAACCTACAATCAGGAACCGCAATTTTGGCGCCGATGACAGACCTATGAGATCAAGCTAAATATGTTATCTAGATTAAATACACATAGTCAAATATCAACTTATTAGCCTCTAGTTTACTGATATTAAAACTTGAGTTAAGAGTTTTTCCACGTACTGGCCACGTATAAAAACATAACTGTCAATGCGAGTAGTGTCAATATGATTGTAATTTTGATCATGGACAAGCATAAGATACCGACGTACACTGATACTAGGTAATACTGATCGCACATATGTACATATTACATAATAGTATTTTTGCAACCCTTGGTTAAGATAATTTCAATTAGAGATTGTAACTAAGGGCCTGTTTCACATTCTTTGGTTAAAGCTATCTGCCGGTTAAAAATAGTATGGTCCCTTTCTTCTTCCAAGTGAAAGAAAGAGATAGTGATATTTTTTAATTGACAGATAGCGTTAACCAGAGATGGTGCAACAGGCCGTTAGTCTCATGTATCCTTAGAATTTTTTTTTTTAAATAAACAGTTTAAATTGTTTTTTTTTTAAGAATGGTTAAAAAAGGTGAGTGGTGTGGGTAACAAACAATTTCAGGCGATTTTTTTACTCAGTTAAACAATGTTGCAAACAATACTTTTTCTACGACCACACAATACAGTAAAATTAAAAATTTGAAAAATATTCTTAATCAAACACAATGTTATTGATAATGAAGGTCAGGCGGGAGACGTCAAAATTAAAAAAGAAAGTTCCTCTATGGTTTACTATTCATCAACGCAGTATGGCTTGGTATTTTCACCTATCCACGAGGACTAAAGTAAAAAAAACTATTTATCAGAAATGACATCTAAAATTAAATTAACAACCATGTATTTTATTTAGTCTTCTACCTATCTATACACGAGGTGTCTTAAAATCTAAAAACGCACTGCGTGTATGCCCTGATGCGTTTATAGGGAATAGACAATATAGACTTGTCTTGACATCTACACGGTGGGGGCACCTACAAGGTGGGGACATCTACAAGGTGTGTTCACGACGCTGTAAATGACAAAAAAATACGGGAGTAGAAAAATAAGTAATGGTGATTTGTCATTACATTAATTACCATGCAAATTTGCTGGATTTGGAAATTAAAAACACAAGTATAATAAAACACGAAATGGTGGGGGTATTATAGGATGAGTCATTGTTTTAATGTAACTTGACAAGCTTGACTTGTAAAGCATTTCCATGCAACAATTTGAGCTTCCTAAACTCCCACCACTAAGCAGTGTTAGGCGCAGTCATTAACATGAGTAATTCGTGCCCAACTTCCGACAAAAAGGGATCCGTTATGGACAAAGCGGACGCGATAGCGTGCGCAAATTAATTACGGCAAGTACAACCACGGGGCTTTACTCGACCTCTTATCTATTCTATATAATATTTAAATTTCAACAACAATTCGTTAAACTTCTTATATTTATCCGATTTTCATAAAATCGCCTTTCACGTTTTGAATCATTAGCTTCAGAACCTCCCATGTATACCTACAGTTGATACGGGTCGGCTTTGTTTAATATGTTATCATTGCATTTCCACCAGCAATACAATCTCAACTTTTTGAAGGTGAGAACGCACCTGAACAGAATTTACTCGTACAGAATGTTTTATTCAAATTTAAAAATTGAAATTGTTTTCCCGATACCCGACCTCTAGCTTATACGTAGCTTATACAGCGTGGGTATTTGATACGGGCGAATAATTAATCCAGCTATAATATCTGATCCTACGAGTCGTTTAAGGTAACCATTTCGTTAAATTTTGTTGTTGATTAGGTGTAATGATTTTTCTAAAGTGCAACCCAGCAGCAATGTATGCCGGCCAACTGACATGAGACTCGTATGACGTTTAGAGACTTATGTCTACTTTAAGTAATGTGGCTACCAGTGGATGCAATACATTGCGGGCTCAATTATTTTGTATGAAAAAAAAAAACCTTAATTTCTAAAATAAATTTATGTAAATAGGTTCCCTAGGTCCGATAGTAATCGCCACTAAAATATTCGCCCGTATCAAATACACACGCTGTATAGTTATACTTTAAAAGAAAACTATTTCGAATATAATCGGCCCAGTCGTTTTTTAATAACTGCTGAACTGAGCCTGGCCCGACGTGCTTGTGGCCAATTTTTATTAGTCCTACTTTCCAACCAATAATGAGAGTCAGTAGTATAGTTTTGAATATGTATTACTAACCGTATTCATTATAAACAAACATTTACATGTAGAATAAGGGCATGTTCACTTTTAGGGGCACCCAAATAGCGTGAGATTAAAAAAACCTTAATTCTACTCTACGGTAGGTATACCTTAACCCTACAGTCGGTTCCGTAGCGATATTTAAGAACGATATCTGTAGGAATTTAAACTTTATCAGCGTTTTGAGGTTTCTGTAGTAAACTAGGAACCCTTATTATATTAAAATATAGCTTAGTTAAGTAAACTAAAAAAATATTAAAATATTGACTGTCGTTACAAACCTGAATGAAATTAAGTTATTTCTCATTTCATTGAGTGCCCCTAAACGTAAAAAACCAGCCAAGTGCGAGTCGGACTCGCGCGCAAAGGGTTCCGTACCATTATCAATTTATTATTAAAAAAATACAGTCAAATCAACCTACCTCAAAAACTATAGGAGATAATTTTATCAAACCAAAAATCGTTGATAGAGTTTATTAATGTGCATAACATATATTTTTTTCAGAATTTTATATCGCGTAGTTTAAAAAATAGAGGGGGGGACACATTTTTCAGACTTTGAGACATGATATCTCGAAAACGATTTGCTTAAATAAAAATGTGATGTATAAACCTTCATATCATTTTCAAAGACCTTTCTATTAATACCCCACACGCTTATGTACAACTAATAAAAAAATTATATCCCTCAGTTACATGTATGGAGGGCCCCCACCCCAATGGTTTTTTTTTACAATTTGGTATCACATTCCTGTAGCGGTTCATACAACACATATCCTTACCAAATTTCGTTACTGTAGCATTAATAGTTTCCGAGTAAATTGGCTGTGACAGACGGACAGACGGACATGACGAATCTATAAGGGTTCCGTTTTTGCCATTTTGGCTACGGAACCCTAAAAAACACCATACACTTAAACAGGAAGAAATATTTTACAGTCGGAATACTGGGTGCGCCAAAGTACCTATTTATAAAATTGCAACTTAGATTATTGGAACTCCGAAAATGTTTCTTATACAATTTAACATCATAATAATCGGCATTTAGAAGTAATCTTTGTTCATAATTATCATCACTTAGAATTATTTATGTTCATAATATTGTTTTTTATATATATTTTTAGTACTAACTTTTATGTTTATATTTATAATTTTTCACTATACTTATTTTATGCTATATAATCTAATGTTATATTTATTTTTATCTGTACTGGTTTTATGTATGAATTATTTTTGTTTAATTAAATATAATTCGTACTATTACTGTAAACATTACCTGCACAAATCAGGTTGTGGCAGAGTACTGTACTAAACGGGTTCCCTCTATCTGGCATAACTTTTTTTGTCCGAAACGCTTAGGACATAACAGACTTGGCATAATCTATTTTGGCATCATCTTACTGAGGCAGAAACATCACTTGGCATAAATAACAATATTTCGAACATTATTTTGTCCGAAACTATCTTGGCATATCATTATTTACGCCGAGTGTTATAAGACAGAAGTTAGATTTGTATATTTTTTTGTGCATTTTTAATAATAATAATAATATGCGGGTAATAATAATATGTCTATATAAGTATTTTACTTTAATAGACATTTTTATAAAAAACCTAACTTAAGAGAATCGAGAAATAAAGGAGATAATAATAATAATCAATGTGACTGCGCAGCGATCCAACGATTAAAGCGGCTGGATGACTCGAGGTAATTCTCAAAATAGTGGCACCGTACCCTGCCGTTATGTTTTTGAATAGAAAGTATAATTATGAAATATGTATGTTTCACATATAATTTTTTTTTTACAGATAGACACTAATCCCAAGTAGCACAAAAAGCTGTTTAATAGCTGTTTATTGGAATATCTCTACGCTTAAAGCTGAATAATTAAGCTGAATAAGAGCTGAAAAAGCGCTTTTTCAGCCGTGACTACATGGCCAACCTCACAGAGCGCATCGACTTTCTTAAGCAGAAGGTTTATGCATGGGCAAACCGTATTCGCCGCTACAGAGAGCGTGTGAACCGATTCCAGCAGAATCGCCTTTTCCAGAGTGACCAAAGGAAGGTTTACCGAAAGTGGGAGGAAACCGACTACCATGTGTCCGACGCGCGGTTGCCGGATGCTACTGCCATGAGTGATTTCTGGCGTAGTATCTGGTCAGCGCCCGTCGGACACACCGAGGGTGAATGGATGACCGTTGTCGAACGTGAATGCGAGACCATCGAACCTATGGGGGCAGTTACCATCAGCCCCGAAGACGTTAGTTGTGCTATCCGCACGACCCAGAACTGCAAAAGTCCTGGGCCGGATGGATTGCACAACTTCTGGCTAAAATGGTTTCGATGTTCACTCACGATTGGCAACGCAATTCCAACAAGCCCTCGAGCTCGGTTCCCTGCCACCTTCCTTAACAACTGGTGTAACCTTCCTGCTCTACAAGTCCGGTAGTACCACGGAAGCGAAGAACTACCGACCCATCACGTGCTTGCCCACACTGTACAAGCTCCTTACATCCATTTTGGGAGTAAAAATTAACACGCACATTGTTTCGAACAATGTTTTGGCTCCTGCTCAAAATGGATGTAGGGTTGTGTCCCGTGGTACTAAAGAGCTCCTCCTCATCGACATGACCATTTGCCAGCAAGTCCGGCGTAACAAAGGGGCCCTCTCCGCCGCTTGGATTGACTACAAGAAGGCCTATGATTCGGTTCCTCACTCATGGTTGGAAAGGGTCTTGGAGCTGTATAAAGTTAATGCAACTTTAAGATCCTTTCTCGGCGCTTGTATGAGGCAGTGGACCACAGTCCTTCGTCAACCAGGAGGCGGGAATGGCCCCTCTGGCCCGCAGGACTTTATAAGGATCAAGCGAGGAATATTCCAGGGTGACAGTCTGAGTCTCTTATGGTTCTGCCTAGCTCTGAATCCCCTCAGCACCCTGCTGAAGGATTCAGGACTAGGTTGCCGGCTTCGGAGAGAGGGTGAAGTTATTTCTCACCTTCTGTATATGGATGATCTCAAATTATTTGCGCCAAATAGCCAAGACTTGTTGGAACTACTGCGAACCACAGAAGTGTTCAGTAGTGCCATCAATATGGAATTTGGTGTCGATAAGTGTGTGGTTATGCATGTGCAGCGGGGGAAAGTAGTTAATTCTACAAATTTACAGCTTTCTGAGACAATGTCGTTCAGATCTATCTCGGAAGCAGAAACCTATAAATACCTTGGTATGTCACAGTCTTTGGGTATTGAAGATATGGGAATTAGACAGGCGGTGAAGGAGCGCTTTTTCAGCTGGCTCACAAAAGTACTTAACAGTCTTTTGTCAGGAGGCAACAAAGTGCGCGCCTTCAACGCCTGGGTAATACCCATACTCACATACTCCTTTGGCATACTAAGGTGGACTCAGACCGAGCTGGACGCCCTGGATCGAAGGGTCCGTACACTGCTTACCACACATCAAATGCTACACCCGCGCTCATCAGTTATGAGATTGTACATCCCGCGTAAATGTGGAGGCCGCGGCTTCTTAAATGCCAAAGACCTCCACAACCGCGAGGTGTACAATCTTAGAAACTATTTTCTTAACAATGAGTGCGGGATGCATCGTGATGTGGTGGCAGTAGACCGGAACCTTAGACCTGTGGTACTAAGCACCGAGGACCGCAGGGCTGTATGGAAGAGCAAGGAGCTACACGGGCGGTTCTACAAGGTCCTCACGGGACCTGACGTAGATCTGCTCGCGTCGGTGAACTGGCTGCGATTCGGGGACCTCTTCGGAGAAACCGAGAGTTTTGCCTGTGCAATTGCTGACGAGGTTATCATGACGAATAACTACCGGAAATATATCCTGAAGGACGGTACGGTCGATATTTGTCGGGCATGCCGCCGTCCCGGTGAGTCACTCAGGCATATTATATCCGGTGGTTCTCAGATTGTTAACACCGAGTACTTGCACAGACACAACCTCGTAGCCAGGATTATACACCAGCAGCTTGCTCTTCAATACGGCCTTGTGGGCTTCGAAGTGCCTTACTTTAAGTACACACCTGCAGCAGTTCTCGAAAATGGTCGTGCCACGCTCTATTGGGATCGATCTATCATCATGGACAGGACTATTGTAGCTAATAAGCCTGATATCGTGCTGATAGATCGATCGCAACGCCGGGCAATGCTCATTGACATCACGATCCCCCATGACGAGAACTTCGTGAAGGCCGAGCCTTCTCGGCCTTCACGCCTTCAAAGCCAGTAAGTACCTTGACTTGGCTCACGAGGTAACCGACATGTGGGAGGTTGATTCGGCGATCATTGTGCCGATAGTTGTTGTTTCTGCGAATGGTCTCATAGCGAAGAGTCTCGATCCTCGATCAACACCTCAAGAGGCTCTCGCTAGGTGGTTGGATCAAGGGTCAGATACAGAAGGCGGTAATCCTGGACACGGCGCGCATAGTCCGGCGGTTCCTCTCCCTGTAGCCCTAACCACCGGCAGCTTGGGCCCGCCCCGTTGCCGGTGGCACCCTAGGTTAGGTTTTTTATAATGTGTTTACTTGTTTTGTATTGTTTTTGTATGTTTTATTGTATTTTATTTTTATAACCATATTATAAATCACCTAACCTAAGAGTAAGAATAAATAAAGGACATAATAATAATAAATCATTTATTTCGGATAACAGGATCCATAGAATACATTTAATACAATTAAAATTAAAATTAATTAAAATTAATATTAAAATTAAATTAAATTACAACTAAATTAAATTTCAATTAAATTAAATTACAATTAAATTAAATTACACCTTAAAATAAATTAAATTAAATTAACTTAATATATGTACATTGTTCCAATGCCTCGCAATGGGACAGTCCAAACTGCTATCAATGACACTTAGAATGCCGTTGCGGCTCCCACGTAGGTACCCGGTGCATGATCGAGGCGACTCGCTTCCTGATGATGGCGTGAAAACCGTCCACCCGCGCCTCCGCGAACATGGCTGAAGCACTGCAATACCTTGACAGCCCCAACAGCATTCTGAGCGTATTGTTATATTTGTTATATTGCACCCTTAAGGCGCTAACTGCTCTCTGGGTATAGTCCACCCACAGGCTGCACGAATAAAACGACTGGCAGTATGCCTTAAATAACGTTATCTATACTTCATTCGTGCAACGCGCGAACCTGCGAGCTAACATATTTCCCCGAACAGCCAGCGCCCTTCTCTCTCTCTCAATGTCTAAGTCGTCCGAGAGGCACTCCGTGACCCAATGACCCAAGTACTTAAACTTAGCGGTTCTGTTCAGGGGGACTCCATTCCCCCTGAAGAGAAGCCCCTGCCTTTTCGTCAGGCAGAATTTGTTGTGAGGGTGAAAATTTCTGCAGTGAGCGAGCGAACCTTCGAACAAAACCTTCCGGGGCAGATCCGACTCGGATAGGTTAAGATAGAAGACTAAGGCGGGAGCATTGCTCCCGCCTTAGTCTTCGAGGTTATTTTTTTTTAGCAACCTAGAAAGTACTCTGCTCAGTAACACAGTAAGTAACGTACAGAATATTACTACTACCTCGATTATATTGAGAGGTTGTAATTATTCCTTCTCTGTTATGCTAAAACAAACTATGCCGATACTTTTTATGCACATCCAGATTATGCCTTATCATAAATAGGAGCATCGAAATTATGCTCGAATAATATTCGAACAACTCGAAATCTGCCACAACGAAATATGCTAAAGTTGAGTATGCCACAACAGTTTCTGCACAAAGCCCATTATTACTACATAGCTTATGTCATATAGAATTATACATAAAAGAATTATACCACAACAGGGTGAACCTAATGATAAAATGTTTATAAATAAACAATTTATTTCAAATAACTTTATGGGTATAGATTAATCTACAAAACGACTTTGGGAGGATAAAATTTCGAAATAAAAATCGTTATGAACATTGTAGGTAGAAGTATAATTTTTAGTAAGAAAAAAAGTATGAGTAAAAATTGTCGGAGTAATGATGATTATGAGTAAAAAACGGTATTAGTAAAAATATTCGAAGAAAAAATTGTATAAGTGCCAATATGGACCCCGGAATAGTACCTATACCTACGAGCTATGACGTTAAAATTTTGACAAGAAATGTAAAATACCGTACAGTTGTTATTTTATTTATATTGACAATTTTAATCATAATTTAGCGACTGTGTTGCATTATATGTAAACAAAAAATGAAGCTACATATTTGTATATCAATGTGTAATGTGGTTCTAGCCTTACATTTGCCACGAACATTAATCCGTAAGCGGATTGCGTGGCTTTGCAACTTTTAAATAATGTTAAACTTCACTCGTCCAGATGCGTCGCTACATCCACCAAAACTTTTTAATTGACATTAATAAAGTGTACAGAATGGGGATTCCAAATTCATTATACTAACAGGTACTTGGAGAAGGGTTTGTATGTTTTGAACTTTTGGACATTCTAACGAGGAAATTGTAACGAAATTAGTCAAAATTCAATTTACTGTTACTATTTCTACCAATGTTTAAAGGGGTATACTGACGTCAAGCTGATAATTATAATATTACATGAGAGTCGTCATAATATCAATTAGTAAAACCAATTTACTAAATACAATGAGATAAGATCTGGTACCCTAGTGCGAAATGGGGTATAAGACGAATTTTGGCTAAATTGTGTTAAGATTACAAAATAAAATGGCATCTGTCGATGTTAATAATATTGACATTACTCGAAAGTTGATTGAATAATTAATCATTTAATTATTTTCATCCATTTAACACCGGTAACTATGATAACCATTCGAAATAGTCACTTTAAAGCTTCGAAATCCAATTTCAAAAAAATATTCTTTTAATTATTCATTTAATCTATTTTGGAATCATATCCATATTTCGCACATTTGTCTGATATCTGGTTATCAGATAAATTTACAGAGTTACGGTCGTGTAATGTAGTATAACATTAACCATGCAGTGTTAGGTATAAGTTGAAATAAATTTTATCTTACAAAAATAACGTTGTAAAGTTACAAAACATATTAGTACAAGTAAATTTTCCGCGTTTGGGTTTTTGTTGTGTTGTGGTGTGTAACATTATATTTACCCTCCTGCCGCGATGGCTACTGAGTTCGGTAACCAGTTGCCGGAAAGTATTCAATGTTCTTAGATAACCATTGGCAAGTCATTATCAATCACGAATGTCTGTTCTTGTTACAGAACTGTTATCTTTCATCTTTGTAGTTTCGCAACCAATTGCCGAAAAATAAAGAAAAGTATTGTTACTCAACCAAAATTCTATGCTGATTTATTTTTGAACCCTTGGATTTGCTCATATATTTTTGAACTCGACTGTACAACTAATCATCCGGTCTAAATTTCAGTAGGTACTTAAAAGTATCAAAATTATCTATCATTATATTTTTTCTTTTTAAATGAATAATAATTAATAAATAATAATATTTTCTTCGGTTACCGCGAGGATTACTCATGAAATAAAACTATGAAAACGGATAAACTCGCGTATATTTACTAATTTTAACTTCATTCCGACGTTTCGAACACTTTACAGGGTTCGTGGTCTGCGGATGACTGACAATGGAGGAAATTTGATAGATCTACCTCCATCAAAATAAGAAAGATAAGTACAAAACTACCCACCAAAGAAAAATGACTAAACCACAGACAATAAATTTTAAGGGTGGATGTACATACAAAATTTGCAAATTAAGCTAGTTATTCATTACAAATATTTTCAGAATGAAGACAAGAGACAAAATAAATAATCTACGCCGGTTCTATCCCTACGCCACTGCCTGAGAAGTATTTCCTTCCTTTGTATGATTGTATTGTTAGGAAGGTATCCCAAAATTGGGACCGGCAAGAAACTCAGCGGGACTACTCTTTTCAAAAAACATTTGTACAACTAGCAAAATATAGTCATATGGAAGTTGAGACAACGTTTTGCATATAACTGCTAGTCTAATTTGGTTGGTCATTTAAACGTAAAGTAAACGGTTATAAAAGGCGTAAGTGGCGCAAATTATAAGACTTATTGGTGAGATAAAGGTTAAATAAAGGTTTGCATGGCGACTTAAATCGTTTATCAAAGGTATTGTAATGATTGAGGAATGACCAAAACGTTGTATAAAGAGTACAACAAAAACCTTTACGCGACCTAAATATCAAATAAATTTAATGTTTTATTACTGACCATTTTGTTTTATAGAAGGTTTAGTATAACCCTTACTCATTGCTTATCGGACTTTTAAGTTACATAAATATTTTTTAGTTTTATTTATAAAACTGCTTCTGACATTTATTTTAGATACGCGAAAAACTTAGTGTGTGTGACAAAAAAGTGTACGGAAAAATAATACAAGGTAATTTTATAAGATTTGTGATAGAAATTATTGTTCTATATATTGAGCGTTTGCACATTTGGCGTGAGCTGAATTCGTATGGGAAGGTCACTTTACCGTTAAAGTTCATGCTCATATATAGTTATATGCCGTCGCGCTCTTAATATATTCGAAATAATTATAATTTATAACAATATTTCTTCATATTTTATTATAGTTAAGGGTAGCCATTTTGGAACAAGTCGTGGATTTATACTTATAATAATAAAATAATAATTAAGCTTTATTTGTTCAATGCTTAGGTTAAATTATGTTACAGTTTCATTTTTATTTTGTTTTTTTTTTAACGCATTGATCCCTGTTGGGTAAAAGCCTCCTCAGCACCCTTCCATTTATCTCTCATCTTTGCGGTTTCCATCCAGTTCTTGCCAACAATTTGTGCTAAGTCATCTGCCCATCGTTTTTGGGGCTTTCTTCGGCCTCTTTTCCCTGCTGGACCTGTCCATTCTGTTGCTCTTAAAGTCCATCTTCCATCCAGATATCTGCACAAATGGCCAGCCCATCTCCACTTTGATTGTAGGGCCTGTTTTAATGCATCAATTATTTTAGTTCTTCTCCTTATTTCCTCACATCTGATTTTTTGTATCTTTCTAAGTTTCAGCATACTCCTCTCCATCGCATGTTGGCATGTTGAGATTTTACTTTTAATTTTGCTGGTGAAAGTCCATGTCTGGCATCCATATGTAAGGCTGGGCAAGATGCACGTGTCCATTATGATTTTCTTTAGGTTTGGGGGATAGTCTCCTTTTAGTATCTCTTTCTGAGCCCAATATTTTCGCCATGCACTGTTTATCCTTCTCTCTACTTCATTTTCATTGCTTTTTCTGTCGAATGAAACTTGTTTTCCAAGGTAGATATAGTTGTTTACATACTCTATTTGGTTTCCAGAAATCTCTATCGGCTTCGCTAGGCTGTTTGTCATTACTTTAGTTTTTCCTATGTTCATATGCAAACCGACTTCCCTGCTTTTATCTGCCAGTGTCTGCATCATCTTTTTAAGTTTCATGGCTGACTCTGCAAGAAGGACGATGTCATCTGCGAATCTAAGATGACTGAGCCTTTTGCCCTGTATCCAAAGTCCCTCATCTTTCCAGTCGATTTGTTTAAAAATGCCTTATAATACCGCTATAAAGATCTTTGGAGAAAGAGGATCCCCTTGTCTCACTCCTTTCCTTATAGGGATTTCTTCTCCGGTGATTTCAAGTCTTACTCTGCTGATACTTTGTTTATAGACGTTGTTGATAATGTTTATATATGTTTTGTTGACTCCACAGACTTTGAGCGCACGCCAAATCGACTTGTGTGATATGCTGTCGAATGCTTTTGTGTAGTCAACAAAAGCAATATACAGGGGACGTTTGAATTCTTTATATTTCTCCAGTATTTGTTCCAGGGTATGAATATGGTCCATGGTAGAATATCCAGCTCGAAATCCCGCTTGTTCTATTGGTTGGCTGTCTTCAATATTTTGTGCTATGCGGTCTAATATTATTGATGAGAAAAGTTTGTATAAACTGGACAACAGGCTAATCGGCCTGTAATTTCCGATATCCATTGGGTCTCCTTTCTTATAGAGTAGTATTATGTCAGAGATACACCATTGTGTAGGGACTATTTCAGTAGTTAGTATCTCGTCGAAAACCTTTTTTAGATAGGGGCTCCTATTTTTATCAGTTCGTTGCTGATGTTGTCTGGTCCCGGACTTTTCTCTGATTTTAGTTTTTTGATCTGTACCAATAGTTCTTGCTCTGTGACTGGTTCGATTTCACTATAATTTACAGGTAGAGGTTCTAGGGTTTGATAATCTTCCTCATTCGTATTTTCCGGTGGTTCTTTGTATAGTTGTTTATAAAACTCTGTGGCTACGTCGATGATATCTTTACGGGTTTTAGTTTCATGGTCTCCTATTTTTAGTTTTTGTATCCAGTCTTTGTGTAAAGTCAGTTCCTTGTGCGCCCGTTTACTACTTCTGTATGTTAGCAAATTTCTCTCTATTATATTCTTCCTATGTTCCTTGTAGTCTATTTTTATGGCCTTGCTTGATAGCTTGAAGAGTACTTTAAGTTCTTCTTTCATAGCTTGAGTTTTGTTTCTCGCTTGGATAAGTTCTGTTCGTCTATTTATTAGGTCTATTGTTGTTTGTCGTAGTATTTTAGTTTTATTATTCGAATTGTTATTTCTTTTTTTCAAGCTGTTTCTAATTGTGTTTTGCAATGTATCGTAATATTCTTGAATATTGCTTATGTTCAGATTTTTCATGTGTTCTAGGTTTTCCTTTAGGTTTTGGATATACATAGTTTTTTCGGAATCAGTTTTGGGTGGTTTGGGTAAGGATTTAAATGATCTCTCTAGGATTTATACTTATGCGACTACAATATAACTTTATCTTAAGAAAGGTTTTTATAATGACTACAAATTGTCCGCCATTACTAAGCCGCCATTACTAGTCCGCCACTTCGTTTGTACCGTTTCCATGATGTAACGTCCATGGTTTTTTTCTTTTAAATAGTACTGTGATGCTCACGAAATGGCGACTGATGTTTTATAATATTAATTTCAAATCGACTATAAATTGCATGATGTTTTATAACCGTAACTTAAAATCAATTTAAAAACATATAGTCCAATAAAAGGAATATAACGAGTTCGGCAACAACTAAAGGTTTTTCAAAGTTTTTGTTTGACGTTAATATAACCAACTGTTGAATAAAAGGTAGATAACAGTCCCGCTGATATCTTTTTGTCATATTGAAGTTACCTTCAATACCGCTATATAACTGTCGAGATAAGGTTTTATGATATCACTTATACAACAATAAAATTATGCAGACGTTGTAAAACTGACCTTATTACGACGGTTCTGTTTTTTCTAAACCCTTTATAAGACGAAAACGTTTATACAACTTTGGACATCATTAAGTAAACGTTTTCTTTAAAACCTCTACATGATTGTTGTATAATTAAGTCTCAAAAACGTTTATTTACCAAAGTAATTAGACTATTTGGTAGGACGAGTAAACTATCAGATTTATAACGTTTATTTGACTAACAGGTTAACTAAAAACGACTATTAAACTCTTATATGGCTTAAGGTCGTACAACTCTTGATTTATATGACTTCTTTGCTAGTTGGGCGTACATCTTAAGATCATCATGCATTAAACCGAAACATACAATTGATTAATAAGGAAATTTAAAATAATTTTGAAAAAATATTTTGCCAGTACTAAAAAGGGGGGTAATTGTCACCACCGCCAAATACATCAGCCTCACGGTTTATGTCTAGGCTGTTCCTTTATCAGATGAACAACTGGATCCCAAGCTGGTGGTAGAGAAAAGCTTCTTTCCATTCTATTAAAGTTTGGATATTTCATTATCTCAATAGCGTCACGCAACATTCTAGGAATGTTTCTCTTCTCCTTAACGAGAACCAAAGGCTTGTCAAACTTAATAGAATGATTCGGTCCATCACTGACATGCTCCCAGACCGCAGACTGTTGTCGACGGTGCTTGACATCGGCTATGTGTTCCTTCACCCTAGTAGTGATATTCCTCTTTGTCTGCCCAACATATGAGAGCCCACATTCACAGTCCAGCTTATACACTCCTGCATTCAGTAAGGGGGTGCTATACTTAACAGGCCTCAGAAACTGCGACATCTTCTTCATTGGCTTAAAATAGGTTTTAATAGAAGCACGTTTCAAGATGCGGCTGATCCTGTCTGTAACCCCTCCAACAAAAGGCAGAACGGCTGGCCTGCGCTCTACAGTGGGAATCTTCATACGAGTCTTCTGATCGGCTCGAGGAATCTTCAGGTTGTTTGCCCGAAGTGCCTGCCTAGCATGCCGAAGCTCCGCAGCTAGATGCCGATCATCGCATATCTTTTGGGCTCTCTGAAACAAAGATTTGCCTACAGTAGTTAGTTGGCTGGGATGGTGGTGGGAATTGTCATTTAAATACCTATCAGTGTGAGTAGGTTTCCTATATAGAGTGTGACCCAAAGTTTTATCCGGATTTCTTATAACCAAAACATCTAAGAAAGACAGAGAACAGTCATTTTCTAACTCCATAGTAAATTTAATTTTATCATGAATGGAATTTAAATGATCTAAGAAAGTTGAAACACTACTTTTTGGAAGGATAGTAAAAGTGTCATCTACATATCTTTTGAATATCTTCGGCTGCATGGGAGCCAATGAGAGTGCTCTCTCCTCGAAGTCCTCCATAAAGATGTCTGCGACCACAGGAGAAACTGGAGACCCCATCGCCACGCCATCCACTTGAAGGTAGAATTCACCGTTCCATAGTAAGTAGCCAGATGTAAGGCAATGTTCCAACAACTTAGCGTATTCCTCTGACATGTTCTGCTCCCTTAACCTTCTCTTGACAATTTCAATGCAGTCTTGCACAGGTAAACTGGTGAACAGTGACTGGACATCAAAACTGACCATGATTTCCTCATCCGTCAAAGTTAGATCTTTAATACCACGGATGAACTGGTGATAGCTACGATTGTGGACTTTAAATGAATAAATGGATATGGGAAAATTGGGAATTAAAAACTAAATTTCAACACACTTTAATGCTATATTCACAAGATGCAAAGGCAGACTGATGGGAAAACGTACACATGTCAAAAAAGTAAATAATTCAAAAATAATGTCATATATATTATAATAGTTATAAAAAAAGGTCGCGACCCAGCCAGTCGCCAATATACCGGACCCCCAGTGGCACACTAACGTCTGGTGGCTACTGGCTGAGTGGTTCCATTAAAATCAACTTTCGGGCCGGTCTGCGTAGCACCCCTCCTTTGGTGCTGACGTCTACTACGCGGACCGCTCCGTCTGGCCGTAAGTAGGCCTTTTCTACCCTTCCTAGTGGCCACAGACCGCGAGGGAGGGTAGGATCGGCGATCAGCACCACGTCACCCTCGCCAAATTTCGTCGCGTTTTTATTGGGTCCTCTCGGTCGAAGCGTTGGTAGGTACTCGCGTAACCATCGTGCCCAGAACTGGTCTGCAAGCCGTAGTGCTCTTCGCCAGTCGCATCGTCGTGATAAATCTGCATCTGTCAGTGATGAGGTCCACGGTACTACTGATGAGGAGCCCAATATGAAGTGAAATGGCGTTATGGCTTCTGGTGAATCTGGGGAAGATGAAACATAGGTAAGCGGCCTCGAATTCACAATTGCTTCTGCCTCGAGTAAAAGTGTTAAAAATACTTCTTCCTTCAGTGGTTGATTTGCGAGACAGGATCTGAGGGCTGACTTCACAGTTCGCACAAGTCGTTCCCAGGCGCCGCCCATGAATGGAGATGCTGGCGGAATGAAACGCCATTCGATCTTGTGATTTGTTGCGTATTCTACTACTGACTCGTCGTGTAAGCAACGTAGTTCGCGGGAGGCTCCAACAAAGTTTGTGCCATTATCTGAGTGTATAGTGGTAGGCGAACCTCGGCGGGCAATGAAGCGTCTAAGACTCATTATTGCGGCATCTGATGTAAGTGAGTTAACAATTTCCAAATGCAATGCTCTAGTTGACAGACATGTGTACAAAGCAACGTACCGTTTTTCGCTTCGTCGGTGTACCGATATCAATATTGGGCCAAAATAATCAACGCCTACGTGCGTGAACGGCCTTTTGTGATGATCAAGACGTTCTATAGGCAAGTTCCCAATCTCAGGTTGAATAGGTTGTTTTTTCCACTTTAAGCACTGTAAGCAGGAGTTCGCGACGCTGCGAATGATTCCTCTTGCCCTTAAGATCCAATATCTTTGTCGAAGTTCGTTTAAAACAATCTCATTGAACTAGTGAGAGGCTTTGATGTGTTCGTGGAGAACCAACAGTTTTGAAATTTGGTGGCGGCCGTCGAGAATCATGGGTGCTTTGAAATCTGCATCGACTCCATAAGTGGCGCCTATGCGCGTGTTGAGTCGTAATAGACCTTTTTCATCGAGTACAGGAGCGAGGTTTCTTATTCGACTATTCTTAGGTACCGGCTTCGAAGATTGCAAGGCCGTCATCTCCTCAGAAAAGCTTTCTGCTTGAGCATGGCGGACCAACATCTTCTCCGCTTCCACAATGTCTGCCGCGAGAAGTTCTTGGGGCGACGTGGTGTTTTCTATATACAGGGTGGTCCAAACCTTGACGTCAAAAAATTTTTTTTAGATTCCCTAAGTCATGGGCTATCAGAATATACCCCATGTATGTTATCCGATTTTTTGTAGTTTTCGAGTTATGAATTTTTGAAAACTTTTGAAATTCTGGAATGAAGAAATTTATTGATAAAAAAAAACTATTGGGTTTTTTTTATATTTTCTTTTTGTAAAAGTATTACTACAAATGAAACATTTCCTGACAAAAAAATTAGCGTCCTCACTTTGATACAAGTAGGATAAAAAATACCAAATTCAAAATTTTACGATAAAAATGCATCAAAATAGCATTAATGTACGTAAATAAAAAAAATAAAACATATCCCAAGGATTTTTGGTAATGTAAAGACTGCCCTAGACCTTAAACCTTTGTAAAAGCAAAAAAAAAGTGATACTTAATAATAAGGATTTTTCGGAGTAGTCGGTCAAATAAACTTAAAAAAGCTTTAAATTTTAAAGTAGTAAAAAATGACTTGAATAACTACACAAATTGAGTTTTCATGGTATTTTCTGTCTTTGTTTATTGATAAGAACAACAGAACAGACGAAATTTCAATTTATTTTTAAATAAAAAATTTAGAAGTTTTTTTTAAGTTTATTTGACAGACTACTCCGAAAAATCCTCATTATTAAGTATCACTTTTTTTTTGCTTTTACGAAGGTTTAAGGTCTAGGGCAGTCTTTACATTACCAAAAATCCTTGGGATAATGTTTTATTTTTTTTATTTACGTACATTAATGCTATTTTGATGCGTTTTTAGCGTAAAATTTTGAATTTGGTATTTTTTTATCCTACTTGTATCAAAGTGAGGACGCTAATGTTTTTGTCAGTAAATGCTTAATTTGTAGTAACACTTTTACAAAAAGAAACTAGTTAAAAAACCCAACAGTTTTCTTTTTATTAATAAAATTCTTCATTCCAGAATTTCTCAAAAAAAAATTTTCAAAAATTCATAACTCGAAAACTACAAAAAATCGGCTAACATACATGGGGTATATTCTGATAGCTCATGACGTGAGGAATCTAAAAAAAATTTTTTGACGTCAAGGTTTGGACCACCCTGTAGTGATTAGAATTTTGATCTATTGGCCGAGATAGTTCAAGCCGAAATAGTCGAGCGCTCTGGAGAACGCGGGCGGTGGCACGTAGTAAACGTAGCCAAGAGCTAAAACGCGTTGGTTCTGGTACGATTTTCGATGTTAGAGAGTCAAGGAGCAGAACAACCAGGTCTGATTTTAACTCAGTATCTGGTGAGGTCTCTTCCTCGCCAGAAAAACACTCGGTCGGCCAAGTGCATGATGATTCTACAAGAAATTGTGGGCCTTTAAACCACCGATGGTTTATAGTCAAGTTAATTTTTTTTGGTTTCGTTCAAATTCAAATTCATTTATTTCCAACAAATTGATACATAAGGTGTTGAATCCTCCTTTTAAGTTAAAAACTTGTGTTAGGAGGTATTCGCTCTTTCATACAAAGATTTTGCTAGAAATAAATATAGTTATCCAAAAATTTATATAATTATACTTATATTCCTAATTTTATTACGACATTAATTTTACGCTTATTTAATAGTTCTTTATTTACTTTTAGATTTTTGTGAGTTTTAAGAACATAATTTACAGTCAGCACATCAGCTTCTCGGTATACATCAACAGTGGTGTGTCTTTTGTTTCTCCCTAAGAGTACTTTGAGGATAGACCGTTGAGCCCTTTCTAGGGTAATAAGTTTGGTTTTATGCGTACCGCCCCATATAGGTAGACAGTAAAGTATTATAGATTGTAGTAGCGTTTTATATATGTATATTAGCAGTTCTCTATCAGCTATATTCTTAAGATATTTAAATAACCAAATCATTTTACGTATTCGATTAGCAGTAACGTCATTTTGTAATTCCCAGGAGAGAGATTGATCTATTTGGACACCTAAGTATTTAGTAGATGTTACATGGTTAAGGCGGAGACAGGAACAGTCATTATTTAAATTAGTTCCACACGTATGTGCTATTAACGTATGTTTATATCGGTCAGGTTGTAAACTTTTTTGGATTGAAAAAGAAACGTAATTTGTTTTTTTGATGTTTAAAGTAAGTAGGTTAGTTTGCAGCCAGTTTATTACTTTAGTTAGTCCTCGCTCACTCTTTCGTTGCATCATCAGCGACGTTAAGAGAGGTAGGGATCCACCTCCAATCGGACGGATTGGTGGTTTCCAGTATCTCTCCCAACCGATGTGCCACAAATGGTTTAAACGCACGAGCGTCACTCCGTATCCACTTTAGAACAGTAGATGAGTCGGTCCAGAAAGTGGTTACAGAAGGCTTGAGACGATGTGCTAATAAGATTGATTGCGCGAACCGTGATGCTATGAGTGCGGCTTGTAACTCGAGTCGAGGAATCGAAACTGGTTTCAGAGGTGAAACGCGTGCTTTGCTACCGATGAGAGCTGTCGATACTGTGGCGTCGCTGTAAACAAAACGCCAGTAAGCGACGCAGGCATAGGCTTGCTCGCCACCGTCGGCAATCACGTGCAGCTGAACATCTGAAACGTCTGATTCTTTCATATACCAACGAGGGATTTTCAAATCGGCTGCGATTTGCAACTGGGTGAACCATTCCTTGGACTCATTTTCGTAAACTTCAGGTAACCGCGCGTCCCAATCAACGCCTGCTCGCCACAATTTTTGGATCAAAATGCGGCCCCAGATAACGACTGGCATAATTAGACCAAGAGGGTCGTATACTTTCATGACATTTGATAAAAGATTTCTGTACGTGACCGTACGCAGTTGCCCTTGGATATTTGTACCTAAGCCACTTTCGTGGAGATTGATTTTAATGGACTGTATGCGTGTGCTTATAGGTATAGCGGGAATGCGGTGAGGTAGAGAAACAACCAGGATTCTTCTTGTACTTGCTGAGGGCGGAGGAGGATCTCTTCTTTCTTCCCTTTTGGTGTTGCTTGCTTCGCTGCTCGATGAATACTGATTTGCGAGCGCGCGCGCCCGCTTTTTATATGATTTCGCCGCCGGTCGCGTCCCCCGCGACCTTTTATTTACTGAATCAAACATTATATACAATATTTTTAGGTCTTAGGTATTCTAAAGTGACATTTCCTATTTTCTTATTAGAATCCTATATGATAGACAAGCGTATTATTTTCCCCTATTGGAATCCTATTGGTTTTTTCTAGGCATTCTAGCCTATCCTAACTTAGGGCCGGGTTCGCCCCTGTATTGAAACACATTACTACTTTATCTTTATTTACAACTTAACCTATTACATATGAGAATACACTTATACCTATTACATATGAAAATACACTTATACCTATTACAATGGAAATACACTTATACCTATCACTAACATGCTTATTTATTTACATATACCTATTCGTACGTTTCGTCGTGAACAATTTCGTTTTGTTAAAGTGTCAGTCGGTATCTGAGGTAGAGCACGAAATCCTAATGAATCTTGGCGTGGGTTCCATTTCACGCCTAATACACCGATATCGCTACTGGGAGGTAGGTAAACGTCTGAAGTAGCGTCACTTCGTAGTTCCTTTGGAACGAGTGCGAGTGTTTCTGGGTGGTTCGACGTCCATGCACGCATCTCGAACCCGCACGCCTTATGAACCCCGACAACGTCAACAGCAAGTTGTGCCGCATCAGCAACATTGGAGTGGCTGCCGAGGTAGTCGTCCATATAATGGTCCTCGGTTATTGCTTTGCATGCAGTAGGGTGAGTGGATTCGAATATTTTTGCGTTCTTATTTTTTATATGCAGCGCCACAAACGGACTCGATACTGCACCAAAAATCATCGATGACATGCGGTACTCCTTCACGTCGCCGTCCTTGTCACGCCAGAGAAATCTTTGAGCATCCCTATCTCTTGCGGCTATCTTGATTTGTGGGAACATCTCTCTGATGTCCCCATTCAAAGCCACGGCGCCTTCTCTGAAACGGAATAATATATTTAAGAGTGGGCACAGTAGGTCAGGGCCTTGCAGGAGCATGCTGTTAAGGCTTACGCCTTTCGTTTCTGCAGCCGCGTCGTGTACTGCTCTTAATTTCTTCTTTTGAGGATGAAAGACTCCGAAAATAGGTAGGTACCAACGGACTGATCCATCTAGATTGGTGCAAGATGCATTTGCCGGAGTACGCTGATGGTAAGTCTGTTGGTCACATTCTTCAGCATAGCCTTTTTTTATCACGTCTTCTATAAATTGTTGAAAGGCTGAGGCGAACGCTGCATCCTTTGACATTTGTCGTTCGAGAGCCTTGAGGCGTGATAATGCCTGCGGATAGCTATCGGGTATGATTTTCGGTAAATCTTTCTTCCAGGGCAAGCCAACTTCAAAATGTCCGTTGTCGAGTTGACGAGCGGTAGATTCGACGATATCAACGGCTCGTTGATCGTCGATATTTTGACGTGGGGCTATTTTTGTGATACCTAAGGCATCTATGTCATATTGACTTTTAATAAGAGTGTCCAAATCTTCCGTAACGTGGTGGACGAATTCAAGTGGTTTTGACGTTACGGAATATGCGCCGTGGAGGACCCAACCGAGCAAAGTTCTAGAAGCAACAGGGTCGTTGTTTTTTCCACATCGAACTTCGCGACTTAGCGATAGGTACCAATCGGGTGCGCCAATAAGAACGGTAGGAATGACATCGGTGTGTGAAAGTTCGTTGAAAAAAAAGTGATACTTAATAATAAGGATTTTTCGGAGTAGTCGGTCAAATAAACTTAAAAAAGCTTTAAATTTTAAAGTAGTAAAAAATGACTTGAATAACTACACAAATTGAGTTTTCATGGTATTTTCTGTCTTTGTTTATTGATAAGAACAACAGAACAGACGAAATTTCAATTTATTTTTAAATAAAAAATTTAGAAGTTTTTTTTAAGTTTATTTGACAGACTACTCCGAAAAATCCTCATTATTAAGTATCACTTTTTTTTTGCTTTTACGAAGGTTTAAGGTCTAGGGCAGTCTTTACATTACCAAAAATCCTTGGGATAATGTTTTATTTTTTTTATTTACGTACATTAATGCTATTTTGATGCGTTTTTAGCGTAAAATTTTGAATTTGGTATTTTTTTATCCTACTTGTATCAAAGTGAGGACGCTAATGTTTTTGTCAGTAAATGCTTAATTTGTAGTAACACTTTTACAAAAAGAAACTAGTTAAAAAACCCAACAGTTTTCTTTTTATTAATAAAATTCTTCATTCCAGAATTTCTCAAAAAAAAATTTTCAAAAATTCATAACTCGAAAACTACAAAAAATCGGCTAACATACATGGGGTATATTCTGATAGCTCATGACGTGAGGAATCTAAAAAAAATTTTTTGACGTCAAGGTTTGGACCACCCTGTAGTGATTAGAATTTTGATCTATTGGCCGAGATAGTTCAAGCCGAAATAGTCGAGCGCTCTGGAGAACGCGGGCGGTGGCACGTAGTAAACGTAGCCAAGAGCTAAAACGCGTTGGTTCTGGTACGATTTTCGATGTTAGAGAGTCAAGGAGCAGAACAACCAGGTCTGATTTTAACTCAGTATCTGGTGAGGTCTCTTCCTCGCCAGAAAAACACTCGGTCGGCCAAGTGCATGATGATTCTACAAGAAATTGTGGGCCTTTAAACCACCGATGGTTTATAGTCAAGTTAATTTTTTTTGGTTTCGTTCAAATTCAAATTCATTTATTTCCAACAAATTGATACATAAGGTGTTGAATCCTCCTTTTAAGTTAAAAACTTGTGTTAGGAGGTATTCGCTCTTTCATACAAAGATTTTGCTAGAAATAAATATAGTTATCCAAAAATTTATATAATTATACTTATATTCCTAATTTTATTACGACATTAATTTTACGCTTATTTAATAGTTCTTTATTTACTTTTAGATTTTTGTGAGTTTTAAGAACATAATTTACAGTCAGCACATCAGCTTCTCGGTATACATCAACAGTGGTGTGTCTTTTGTTTCTCCCTAAGAGTACTTTGAGGATAGACCGTTGAGCCCTTTCTAGGGTAATAAGTTTGGTTTTATGCGTACCGCCCCATATAGGTAGACAGTAAAGTATTATAGATTGTAGTAGCGTTTTATATATGTATATTAGCAGTTCTCTATCAGCTATATTCTTAAGATATTTAAATAACCAAATCATTTTACGTATTCGATTAGCAGTAACGTCATTTTGTAATTCCCAGGAGAGAGATTGATCTATTTGGACACCTAAGTATTTAGTAGATGTTACATGGTTAAGGCGGAGACAGGAACAGTCATTATTTAAATTAGTTCCACACGTATGTGCTATTAACGTATGTTTATATCGGTCAGGTTGTAAACTTTTTTGGATTGAAAAAGAAACGTAATTTGTTTTTTTGATGTTTAAAGTAAGTAGGTTAGTTTGCAGCCAGTTTATTACTTTAGTTAGTCCTCGCTCACTCTTTCGTTGCATCATCAGCGACGTTAAGAGAGGTAGGGATCCACCTCCAATCGGACGGATTGGTGGTTTCCAGTATCTCTCCCAACCGATGTGCCACAAATGGTTTAAACGCACGAGCGTCACTCCGTATCCACTTTAGAACAGTAGATGAGTCGGTCCAGAAAGTGGTTACAGAAGGCTTGAGACGATGTGCTAATAAGATTGATTGCGCGAACCGTGATGCTATGAGTGCGGCTTGTAACTCGAGTCGAGGAATCGAAACTGGTTTCAGAGGTGAAACGCGTGCTTTGCTACCGATGAGAGCTGTCGATACTGTGGCGTCGCTGTAAACAAAACGCCAGTAAGCGACGCAGGCATAGGCTTGCTCGCCACCGTCGGCAATCACGTGCAGCTGAACATCTGAAACGTCTGATTCTTTCATATACCAACGAGGGATTTTCAAATCGGCTGCGATTTGCAACTGGGTGAACCATTCCTTGGACTCATTTTCGTAAACTTCAGGTAACCGCGCGTCCCAATCAACGCCTGCTCGCCACAATTTTTGGATCAAAATGCGGCCCCAGATAACGACTGGCATAATTAGACCAAGAGGGTCGTATACTTTCATGACATTTGATAAAAGATTTCTGTACGTGACCGTACGCAGTTGCCCTTGGATATTTGTACCTAAGCCACTTTCGTGGAGATTGATTTTAATGGACTGTATGCGTGTGCTTATAGGTATAGCGGGAATGCGGTGAGGTAGAGAAACAACCAGGATTCTTCTTGTACTTGCTGAGGGCGGAGGAGGATCTCTTCTTTCTTCCCTTTTGGTGTTGCTTGCTTCGCTGCTCGATGAATACTGATTTGCGAGCGCGCGCGCCCGCTTTTTATATGATTTCGCCGCCGGTCGCGTCCCCCGCGACCTTTTATTTACTGAATCAAACATTATATACAATATTTTTAGGTCTTAGGTATTCTAAAGTGACATTTCCTATTTTCTTATTAGAATCCTATATGATAGACAAGCGTATTATTTTCCCCTATTGGAATCCTATTGGTTTTTTCTAGGCATTCTAGCCTATCCTAACTTAGGGCCGGGTTCGCCCCTGTATTGAAACACATTACTACTTTATCTTTATTTACAACTTAACCTATTACATATGAGAATACACTTATACCTATTACATATGAAAATACACTTATACCTATTACAATGGAAATACACTTATACCTATCACTAACATGCTTATTTATTTACATATACCTATTCGTACGTTTCGTCGTGAACAATTTCGTTTTGTTAAAGTGTCAGTCGGTATCTGAGGTAGAGCACGAAATCCTAATGAATCTTGGCGTGGGTTCCATTTCACGCCTAATACACCGATATCGCTACTGGGAGGTAGGTAAACGTCTGAAGTAGCGTCACTTCGTAGTTCCTTTGGAACGAGTGCGAGTGTTTCTGGGTGGTTCGACGTCCATGCACGCATCTCGAACCCGCACGCCTTATGAACCCCGACAACGTCAACAGCAAGTTGTGCCGCATCAGCAACATTGGAGTGGCTGCCGAGGTAGTCGTCCATATAATGGTCCTCGGTTATTGCTTTGCATGCAGTAGGGTGAGTGGATTCGAATATTTTTGCGTTCTTATTTTTTATATGCAGCGCCACAAACGGACTCGATACTGCACCAAAAATCATCGATGACATGCGGTACTCCTTCACGTCGCCGTCCTTGTCACGCCAGAGAAATCTTTGAGCATCCCTATCTCTTGCGGCTATCTTGATTTGTGGGAACATCTCTCTGATGTCCCCATTCAAAGCCACGGCGCCTTCTCTGAAACGGAATAATATATTTAAGAGTGGGCACAGTAGGTCAGGGCCTTGCAGGAGCATGCTGTTAAGGCTTACGCCTTTCGTTTCTGCAGCCGCGTCGTGTACTGCTCTTAATTTCTTCTTTTGAGGATGAAAGACTCCGAAAATAGGTAGGTACCAACGGACTGATCCATCTAGATTGGTGCAAGATGCATTTGCCGGAGTACGCTGATGGTAAGTCTGTTGGTCACATTCTTCAGCATAGCCTTTTTTTATCACGTCTTCTATAAATTGTTGAAAGGCTGAGGCGAACGCTGCATCCTTTGACATTTGTCGTTCGAGAGCCTTGAGGCGTGATAATGCCTGCGGATAGCTATCGGGTATGATTTTCGGTAAATCTTTCTTCCAGGGCAAGCCAACTTCAAAATGTCCGTTGTCGAGTTGACGAGCGGTAGATTCGACGATATCAACGGCTCGTTGATCGTCGATATTTTGACGTGGGGCTATTTTTGTGATACCTAAGGCATCTATGTCATATTGACTTTTAATAAGAGTGTCCAAATCTTCCGTAACGTGGTGGACGAATTCAAGTGGTTTTGACGTTACGGAATATGCGCCGTGGAGGACCCAACCGAGCAAAGTTCTAGAAGCAACAGGGTCGTTCTTTTTTCCACATCGAACTTCGCGACTTAGCGATAGGTACCAATCGGGTGCGCCAATAAGAACGGTAGGAATGACATCGGTGTGTGAAAGTTCGTTGGATAAACTTGATAAATGATCATAATCCATAAAGTTAATCATGTTTGGGTACCGTGCGCGAAGCCCTAGCGGTTTCATTGCTCGCGCGTGACTAACTAGGTAACGATCGGGTCGATTTCGTCCTCGAATATAGAAATTGACATAACTTACGTCAAGTTCCTTGGTCATACAACCAACACCTTCAATGCGAAGTCGTTCTTCACAGGAACGCTTCGCGCCGATGCGTGCTGCTACCTCGCCGTCAATCAGCGTCGCAGTGCTACCCTCGTCGAGAAGCGCTGTCGTTTCGAACTCGCCATCGGGGCCCTCGAGGACGACCGGGACTACTTTTAACAGGCCACGTGGACGGGAAGTCGATGACCCTGAAGCGTTAATTAAACAATCTACAGTATTTGCGATTTTGACGGAAGAATCGATTTCAAAGTTGTTGCATTTCTCGCTTGGTGCTGCGTTATCTTTGGTGTCAGCTGGTAGCGGGTTACTGCCGTGAAGAAGAGCGTGGTGACGTCTGGTGCATCCTTCGACACCACAACGGTTGGAGCGGCAGTTGTTCCATGTATGCGGGTTGGATTTCAAACATCGATAACATATTTTTGTTTGTTGAACCCAGCGCCATCTATCATCAACTGTAAGACTTAAAAAACTCTTACAGGATTTTATATTATGAGGCCCTTGTTTGCAATATGTACATAGCTCGGACGACTTATCGTTAGATACCGTAACGTGAATGATTTCCTTTTTGAATGGTAGTTTCGAAGTATTCATTCGAGGTAAGTAGGTTCGAATTTGTCGCTGGAATTGGAACCCTGAAATTACTGTCAGCAATAAAATTGTACTTCAGTTATTTGTCGGCCTCTGCTAGGAGGAAACGTGACAGCAATTCCAGTTTAGTAGCGTTTTGCGCCCAAGGTACGTGCGTAGATGCGAAGTCTGTAAAACGAGCTATAGTGTGTTCGCTCAATTTGATTAAAACGCATCGAAAAATCTCTGGGGACGACAAATACTCATTTTGTTTGAGCAATGTTAGTGTCGTTATAAAGTTACGTAATTTGTTCGCTAACCCGTTTAAATCTTCAGGAGAACTTAACTTTGGACTGCTTCGTAGTGCGGCGACCTCGCGGGCTACTAGCAGCTCCGGTCGCGCGTACGTCTGCTCTAGCGCCTTCACGATGTCGTCGGGTGCGCGGGGACGCGACGGACTGGTACGCTCGTCCGCGGACCGCAATGTTCAAGCGATCTAAGTTCTCTGCAGGGGAAAAAGATTTAGTTCTCTCGTAGCTGCTCTTAAAAGCCATCCAATCGTTGATTTCACCCGAAAATGATACTAATTCAGGTTTTTTCGGCTTATTAGAGAGGGCGTTTATTGCTTGAGAGAGTTTTGTTATAGGGTCTAACGAAGAATGTTCAGATGGGAGTCGTGGTACCACGGGATCGTAGTTAGGGGGCAAAGCGGCTTTTGTGGGTGCTAGAATTGTTGCTCGGTTGACATCAGGGATTTTGAAAGGTACCGTGTTGGTAGGGGCGACCAATGCGGTGGTCAGTGCCTCGCCAGGTATATTTCCACGAGATTTCGTAGTCATGTTAGCATTTTGTTCTGAAACCCAATTCGCAGTGCGTCTAACAGAAATATGTTCATTAGATGAACACAAACTACGAGATTTGGCTGACTTATCTGAAGCTTCCAAAGCGGCGATCTTTGCTTGCAGCTCCGTTTGTTCCGCTTCGGCTTCGAGGCGCGCGAGTTCACGCTCGCGCTCGGCTTGTTGGCGTGCGAGCACAGCTTGTTGTCGCGCGAGTTCGAACTCGCGCTCTGCCTGTTGGCGATCGCGGTCCGCTTGCTGCCTTGCAAGTTCACATTCGCGTTCCACTTGGCGCCGTATTGCGTCTGCTTCGAGGGCGAGTTTCTGTGCGCGGACGGTCGCGGAAGAAAGCGATGACTGTGTGCGTTCACTTCGTAACCTTCTGCTGTGGATACTAGAAGCACTTTTAGCCGGTGCTTTGACGTTTGGTGGATCGGCGGCGGGGCGGCTCAGGACGTTGCCCGCTGGTTGTGTGCCTGATCCACTAGGTAACGCCAAAGCACCGTCACTAGTTGTGGCTAAATCCGGCCGGGTGCTACGCGCTGAACGTTCACGTCGTTCGCGCTGCACCGGTTCGGATTCCGTAGCCCGGTCTGCCTTTGCCTTGCTGCGTGTTTCCATAATAATGAATATGCGTGAATAATGTAAACAATGATTTCTAGTGAAATGAAATTTACAATAACGTACGTTGACAACTAGTTTTCACAACAAATATAATGGGTGAATTACGGCGAGAATGGACCAAAATGATAGCTACGATTGTGGACTGTAAATTAATAAATGGATATGGGAAAATTGGGAATTAAAAACTATATTTCAAAACACTTTAATGCTATCTATATTCACAAGATGCAAAGGCAGACTGATGGGAAAACGTACACATGTCAAAAAAGTAAATAATTCAAAAATAATGTCATATATATTATAATAGTCATAAAAAAAGATCGCGACCCAGCCAGTCGCCAATAACTGGTATGAATCCTTTGTATGTGTGCTACTATTACCACGCAGAGGTGAGAGAACACCCGCTAGGTGCTGAGCCAATTTATAGGTGGGAGCATCAATTTGACTCACTATAGGACGTACCGGGGCACCTGGTTTATGAATTTTAGGCAACCCATACAACTTTGGTGGCATTGGGGAATCAGGAACTAAACTTGGAACATCCAGATTAAGGTCGTCCGAGTATTCACCAATAAGCTCTTTGGTACTCTTTAATATCCTCGTAGTCGGATCTTTCTTAACATGTTTATATGTTGTGTTGTCCGCTAACCAACCGTACCGTAACCGTAAACCAGGTGCCCCGTTACGTCCTATAGTGAATCAAATTGATGCTCCCACCTATAAATTGGCTCAGCACCTAGCGGGTGTTCTCTCACCTCTGCGTGGTAATAGTAGCACACATACAAAGGATTTATACCAGTTCATCCGTGATATTAAAGATCTAACTTTGACGGATGAGGAAATCATGGTCAGTTTTGATGTCCAGTCACTGTTCACCAGTTTACCTCGGCTGCCCTACGCAGAAATCAAGTATCTCGAAATTTATCAAAAAAAGTTTTTTTACACCATTCGATTCACTGTTTTAAAATGCATTTTTTAGTATTTAAATTTTTTTTAATAATGAATATTTTTCTAAATACAGAACTTTAAAAAATCCAAGTATCTTTTTTTAACGGGATATTCTACGCTAAAAACAAGTATATACCCTAATTTTACGTTGAAATCAAGTATCTTGCAAAAGATACTTGAAATTCATATAGATTACTGAGTTACTTGACTTCAGCGTAGAAATATTGATATAGATCGCGGAGTTACTTGACTTTAGCATAGAAATATTGATATAGATCGCAGAGTTACTTGACTTTAGCGTAGAAATTTTCATTTTATTAGGATACCGAAACCTTATATTTATATATTTTATTTGAGTTTCGGGTAGAAATTGTCCTGTGGTACCTTTTTAATTCAAGTAATGAATATGGCTGTTTTTTCATAGTTCGTATACATACGTGAAGTGTTATTGAAGTGCTTATTATCTGATAACTGAAGTGTTTTCCTGGCTGTATAAGTTATTTAAAGTGAAAAGACGCAAAGAACACTGGAATGGTTTCATTCAAATGCTCGCCATAGGGCAAAACAGATAGTTTCTACATTATGTTTAGAAAATAATAACATGAGTAAAATTCGAGATTTGTGGTAGTTTCTACCCCTAGCTGAATGTGATGAAAAATTATAAAAATGACAACTTAAGGAATTTGTTATTGAAACTTGGTCGAAGTTTGCTTCAGAAACGGATATGAGACTGTATTTTATATGAAAATAATTTGAATTAGGAATAGAAAGTAGTGGACTTCTTACAGAAAAAATAGTGCACGAATTACAAAAAAAAAAACAATGTCTTAGGAGGCAGAGGTCTGCAAAAAAAAAAATTGGCAAAGTTAGTGCCCTTAATGCCAAGTAATTAGCAATTATTTTTAACCCAATTGCAATAAAATTCACAATCACTAGATTTAATAGAGGAAGGTGAACTAGTTAATACAGATGTTTGAATAAGGTTGATTTATATAGGTATTTTTATCTTTATGTTCTGTACCAGGTCTAAATAATAAAATATACATACAACTATATTGTATGTTGATTTATTGAACAAAACTATAACTTTCCATTGTTTTTATGTCTTCCACGCCTGCGTCTAGATATTTTCCACAGACTGTCGGTTTTGAAGTTCTTTTTCGGTTCGGTATTGGAGGTATTTGTAGTTTCCTACAATTTAAGTAATTGATGTAATTTTTTAAGCATTTCTGTATGAGAAATACTTTGTTCCAGAAAAAAAAACTTGTGTTACATTTATGAATTTTAAAACAACTTGCATTCAAACAGAATAGGGGCTTCTTTTCCGTGAAATACTTGAAATACATACTACATTAATATATTTTACACAAGTGTGACATACTCTTAATTATTGGCATCTAAAACGTAGTATAAAATATGTTTGTGTTATAAACTTATAAAGAAGAAGCTTACTAAAACACGAAATTATATACAGATACTTGTTTTTTTGTAGAAAAGCTTTAAAATTATCTTATCGCATTCTATGCAGAAAACTGTTTTTGCATTTTAAAATGATTGGCCTCATAATTTTGATTTTTTTTTATAGTTTCCTATTAATGATGTCTTGCATAATAAAACACAGCAATTTTTAATGCTATCATTTCACTAGTAAACATGTAATCAAGAAAAGTCTAAAAAAAACGTTTTTTCGCTCTACTGTAAAATTTGCCAAAACACAGATACTTGATTTCTGCATAGGGCAGCCGACCTGTGCAAGACTGCATTGAAATTGTCAAGAGAAGGTTAAGGGAGCAGAACATGTCAGAGGAATACGCTAAGTTGTTGGAACATTGCCTTACATCTGGCTACTTACTATGGAACGGTGAATTCTACCTTCAAGTGGATGGCGTGGCGATGGGGTCTCCAGTTTCTCCTGTTGGCGCAGACATCTTTATGGAGGACTTCGAGAAGAGAGCACTCTCATTGGCTCCCATGCAGCCGAAGATATTTAAAAGATATGTAGATGACACTTTTACTATCCTTCCAAAAAGTAGTGTTTCAACTTTCTTAGATCATTTAAATTCCATTCATGATAAAATTAAAACTATGGAGTTAGAAAATGACTGTTCTCTGTCTTTCTTAGATGTTTTGGTTATAAGAAATCCGGATAAAACTTTGGGTCACATCACACACTGTATATAGGAAACCTACTCACACTGATAGGTATTTAAATGGCAATTCCCACCACCATCCCAGCCAACTAGCTACTGTAGGCAAATCTTTGTTTCAGAGAGCCCAAAAGATATGCGATGATCGGCATCTAGCTGCGGAGCTTCGGCATGCTAGGCAGGCACTTCGGGCAAACAACCTGAAGATTCCTCGAGCCGATCAGAAGACTCGTATGAAGATTCCCACTGTAGAGCGCAGGCCAGCCGTTCTGCCTTTTGTTAGAGGGGTTACAGACAGGATCAGCCGCATCTTGAAACGTGCTTCTATTAAAATCTATTTTAAGCCAATGAAGAAGATGTCGCAGTTTCTGAGGCCTGTTAAGTATAACACCCCCTTACTGAATGCAGGAGTGTATAAGCTGGACTGTGAATGTGGGCTTTCATATGTTGGGCAGACAAAGAGGAATATCACTACTAGGGTGAAGGAACACAATATAGCCGATGTCAAGCACCGTCGACAACAGTCTGCGGTTTGGGAGCATGTCAGTGTTGGACCGAATCATTCTATTAAGTTTCATTTGATAGCCTTTAGTTCTCGTTAAGGAGAAGAGAAACATTCCTAGAATGTTGCGTGAGGCTATTGAGATAATGAAATATCCAAACTTTAATAGAATGGAAAGAAGCTTTTCTCTACCACCAGCTTGGGATCCAGTTGTTCATCTGATAAAGGAACAGTCTAGACATAAACCGTGAGGCTGATGTATTTGGCGGTGGTGACCATTACCCCCCCCTTTTTAGTACTGGCAAAAATTTTTTCAAAATTATTTTAAATTTCCTTATTAATCAAAATTGTATGTTTTGGTTTAATGCATGATGATCTTAAGATGTACTACAAATGTTTTTTGAAAAGAGTTGTCCCGTTGAGTTTCTTGCCGGTCCCAATTTTAAGATACCTTCCTAACAATACAATCATACAAAGGAAGGAAATACTTCTCAGGCAGTGGCGTAGGGATAGAACCGGCGTAGATTATTTATTTTGTCTCTTGTCTTCATTCTGAAAATATTTGTAATGAATAATTAGCTTAATTTGCAAATTTTGTATGTACATCCACCCTTAAAATGTATTGTCTGTGGTTTAGTAATTTTTCTTTGGTGGGTAGTTTTGTACTTATCTTTCTTATTTTGATGGAGGTAGATCTATCAAATTTCCTCCATTGTCAGTCATCCGCAGACCACGAACCCTGTAAAGTGTTCGAAACGTCGGAATGAAGTTAAAATTAGTTAATATACGCGAGTTTATCCGTTTTCATAGTTTTATTTCATAATAAATAATAAATAAATGTTTGAGGAAGTAATAATGAAGAGATTATTACTTCCTCAAATATTTATTTATTATGGGTCTAAGAATTTGACTTATTTTACATTAAAGGATCTCTCTTATTCGGTACTGTGGAAGCCTCAGAGAACAATAAAATATAGGTACACCGCTTCCTCGTTAGTACTTTTATATTAATATTTTCTATTTTATTTTATAGCAATACAATTATAGATCTTAACATGAAGCCTGTCTACATTCAACCGACCACCAAATCTGGATTCTTCCACATGACAGAGATGGCAAGTATTCTAAAGTTAAATTCAATATCATGCCAGCCCCCTTCGTCATGTGAAATAGTACACAACCCTACACTGGACTATTATCAAATTTATAATGTAATGCAAAGGATAATTTATTAAAAAGGGGTTTTATTATTGAGAAGGGGAAAAGTTACACGGGTGGTGACTTGCGGACTAGATGGGCCCCCGTAAATGCCGTCACAAAGCATATTGTTAATAATATTAATAATGATTATACACCGTGATCTCTAATAATCCGAAAGATTTTAACCACGCATTTTTGATGTAAAAACGAACAAAAAATATTATATGACTTTTGTCATTTTTGGCGAAAAAAAAAAAATTTTTTTTATTTTTTTTTTCAATTTTTATTTAATTTTTGTATGTATTTTAACATAAAAAGTAAAAGTTATTCATGAAACTAGCACTTACAATGAGTGTTAAGGTTTTTTTTTACAAAAACCTCATTTTTAAAAGGTTTTATTTCTCACTTTTCGACATCTATTAATGAGGTTAGTGAGACTATTCTCCATAATGGCACCAACGCCGTTAAAAAGACCTTTTGTACCGAGTTACAATAAGAAAATATGTTTTTTTTTTAATTGGTAATAACTCTGAAACTAGGCGATATCCAGAAAAGTTTATACGACATTATAGTTTCTAAATGTGGTCAGGAACACACTGTTAAAATCTTTCGGGTTTTTAGAAATCACGGTGTAGATATTTATGCGTTTTGTTGGGTAGATATTATTATTTCACTGTACATGTTGCAACCTATTTGGTGGGAACTAAATAACCAGATTTGTCCAAGGCCTTTCGTAATGGAATATCTGTGTTAAAATGCGTGCAACTTTAAGTCTTTCTTTTTACATTCCTACTTGCTCGACCCGCGTCAACAATGTCAACCACATGGAGGGTTTGGGGAACACCCCAGCTGAACATTTGAGAGCTCCATTATGTTTATGAAAAAGGTCATCTGACTTCAACATGGAAATGTGCTCAGAAACAATGTACTTACATTAAATGTCATGAATATTATATTTTTGGAAATAGTCCGGGAGCTAAACTTTAACTTGTTCGAGAAAATTACATTAAATCCTACAGTATATTTATTTCAGGAATATGATAAAACATCGTTTTGTGAATAAATGAATCTAATTATCCCTGATAAATGTGTGGAGGTTTTTTCATAAAATCAATATTAAGATTTAATTGTTTAATAAAAAGAAACAATAAATCCTTCAGTAGGGATTTATTATCCGAGGGGCCTAACTGAATATTTAAGACAATATTTTAAAAAGTCACCACTGAATAATCGTAGATATAGTCAGAAAAAATAAAATTATATTTAAAATTCATAACAATCAAACAAAAATTAAACAAATGGTGATTTTTTACTATAATGACCCGACAATTATTATACTCATCCAAAGAAAAAATTACGTCAGTGACTCAATGCTAACTATTTTTTTTACAGTTTTAACTGATTTACGTGCAGGCGCATTAATTCTACGTTTTATTTTTTTAATGTACCTCTTGTCAATAATTAGTTATGGCACAATACCTAAAAAATCCCCTATGTATACTCTAAGCATTTCCTACAATTTTCGAAATGGTTATTGTTAAAATAAATCGGAGCGGCGCTGACGTCATAAATGCGCGGCCGGCCGCAGGGCAGCGGATAAACGTAGGTGGGGTACTATGTAGACAGGACGGTGCATCAAATTACAGAAGGAATTTCGTAGGAAGGAAGTAGGAACGTCTTAAATAAAAATTAGTAGTAAAATAAATAGGTATTAAGCAGTTTTTGAACTGACGATTAAAAATGTAGGCACCTATACAACTTGTAACCTATTAGGGGCCTGTATTTAATTCCCGACGCAAAATGAGGTGTTACAATTATTCAAAAATGTATACAGGGTGTGGCCTGTAATAAGAGCAATAAATGAAAACATAGACCCTTTAACTAATCAGTAATCAACTCCAAATTGGGCACCCCGATTTTCCCCGTAGCTGTGCCGGAAGCATTCAGGGTGAGAGAGCAGACTCTTCGATCCGCCGGGGAAAGGTTGAAGCAGCTCTCGGCACATCTTTCTCTGACTTTGTTGAAATCCTGCTTTGCCGCTCCGAAGGTGATGTACTTTTTGCGAACTGCGCCAACCTGGTTACATCCTGTACACGTGGATTCCTTTGATTTGGTGTTGAAGGAGTCCATGGAGTGTTTACTAAATGTCTCTTTGAATGCTGACCAGTGGGACTTGGCTTCATTGCCTATCCGGAGTGGTGGGCTTGGTATTCGGCGCGTCAGGGATGTGAGTCTTCCGGCTTTCCTGGCATCGGCGGCGGGAGTGGTGGATCTGGTTACTAAGATTTTAGGTTTAGAAGGTATCAAAGCCACCATACCTTTCGCTGCCGATGCTTTGTCAGCTTGGGAGACGCTCAACCCGGGTGCTTCCGTGCCGGAGAGGCAGTTCCGTCAACGTTTGTGGGACGAAATTGGCGTTAAGCGAACTTTTGAGGGTCTGTTGCAGAATACCACTGGTGCCGATAGAGCCAGGCTTATCGCGGCTTCTAGTCCAGAATCTGGTGCCTGGTTACACGCCCTCCCTTCTCCGAACTTGGGTACCCTGCTCGACAACGACTCGTTACGGGTGGCCGTTGCTTTCCGCCTGGGCTGTGATGTTTGTCAGCCTCATCTTTGCATTTGTGGCTCCATGGTGGAGAGCAACGGGCACCATGCCTTGAGTTGTTGTCGGTGTGTGGGAAGATTCCCTAGGCATCATGCCTTAAATGACATAGTTCGGAAAGCTCTGGTTTCGGCGAATGTCCCCTGTGTGCTGGAGCCACCGGGACTTAGTCGGTCGGATGGCAAGAGGCCGGACGGGTTGACGCTAGTGCCTTGGGAGAGGGGGAGGTGCCTCGTATGGGACGCAACTTGCGTGAACACTTTTGCGGCCTCTCACTTAGGTCGTACTGTGCGTTCAGCGGGAGCGGCTGCTGAGCAAGCAGCTTGGCTCAAAAAGGGCAAGTACGCTGGGCTTGCGAATTATATTTTCGTCCCACTTGCGGTAGAGACGTCAGGCTGTTGGTGCGCGGAGGCAAAGGCGTTTCTTAGTGAGTTGGGGCGCCGCCTGCATGAGAGGGGTCATGACCCCCGCTCTGGTTGGTTCCTGGCACAAAGACTGTCCATTGCGGTTCAGCGTGGCAACGCAGTGAGCTTAATGGGCACTTTTGCGCCAGGAACAATGCGGGGGTACTTGTTTGAGTAAGTGTTGTAAAATGTTCATCCTGTTAAGATTAGTTAAGATAAGTTGTACCCATTGTAATGTAGCAATTTTAGTTTTAGTTTTGTAGTTAGGGTTTTTATTTTTACTTTTTATTGTGTAACTAGCATGTAAATGATTATATGATCTATAATTGTAATAGAAATAACTAATTATATCTATTATTTGTACCATACATTGTAATAAAATTCTGATATTACTCCAAAATGGTTTTAATTAATTAAAATCAAAAATAAATTTTCTATATTTTTCTACCAAAGTTAATCGACCCAGCAATGTACTGCAGACATTATGTGTCCAGTCGAACATTTGACATTGACATTTAGGTACTATCGCTTTCGCGTATTATTGAATCTAAATGAATCAGTATTGCTTATTAAACATACCTATCTACTTATTGATTACTTTGTCACTTTTTTCAACATTATGTAACAGATCACAATCTCAATTATCAGGTGTGAACTGACGAAATAACTAAATTAGTAAAACGCCATAAAGTGACTCCAAAACAATTTATTAAGTAAACGGTTACAACAAAAATAGTGCACTAATCATATATCTCACCGGGTGAACTCTTAACCACTCAACTTGCACTTAAATTAATTGAATTTGTAGACATAGGCACGACTACGATGATGTCGACGATACGATCTGCTTCTTTATTTGACTCCACTCTGACACGACATAACACGTACTGAGAACAGGATCTTGTCGAAACTAAGTAAGAATTTCACTGTTAATCTGGTTGGAAGTGAAAACCTACAGGTCACAGTCAGAACTGCATTTGGTATACGTTGCTTTGAGATGACAACAATAGTGTTTGGTTCTATTATCAACTCAATATTCGTTGACAAGTCGTTTACACAATGATTGGCTTACTTTTCTTATTAATTATGTGCTTCGTGTGCATCGCAATTCGCAATTTTATAATTTATTTTATTATTTTTGGTAATGTTTTGATACAACAACTTGACGTAAATTGTCATTATGTTGTAATAGTAGAGAAAGTGACTTCACATAAAAAAGTTCGCATTTACAACTGCATGGTCTATGGCTTCGAATGCAAAGATACCACTACTAAATTGTGCACTAAAGAGTAAAACAAAAACGGTCTTCGTGAGATGACTCCTGTCAGAATTGTGTCCCTTTCTATTGAAATGACCACGGCCAAACAAAACACGGGACAAATGGCTTATAAAACGATTGTGTAAGTATCCGGGGGCTTAGCATATCTTGTGTGTGACTGAAACACTCGGCTTTCTCGTGGCTACCCGTCCCTATTGGACTATATTGATTAAAAAGAGACGAAAAAAGAAAAGGACAGGCCGAGTGATGTTGTCAGTGTCAAACAGAAGGTACAGTCGCGAACCGGGATTGTTGAGTCACTTGTTACAGTTCGTAAATTAGTCGGTACGCAGTACTGATCGGGATCGATTCGTTATTAACGACTTTTGCCGAAATCTGTTCACCAATGACGTAGACGTTACTTTGGTTAAATAATAACAAAACTCAGTTAGCCAATGGCCGAGTCCGCGAATTCCACGGATGCTGATGTTGCTACTGAATAATTAGCCCTGTTGTCCAAAGAATTTAAGTGAGCAATTTTGACCTGGGAACCGGTCGACGAAGCCCCGCTGCGCGGGCCTTCTATTTCCGCTCTAAGGGATAAAAGGTACCTAACGAACCTATCCAGGTTAAGGTAGGGGGAGGTTCAGATTATTTCTTTTTTAATGCGGCTTTGCCCCCCGAGCCTCCCTGGTGGGGGCTTCGCCCCCCATCCCTCCTTTTTTTGGTTTTGTAAATATGAGGATGTGTAAACAATTGATTAAAAATACTTAAGTATTTAAAGACTACGCCATTTACTCCGCCCTAGCTTCGAAATCTAACCAATCCACGTCGGTTTTACCCTAGTTTATTACTTGAATATTTTTTTAACCATTCACCCTGTTGTTCAAATGTTTTGCATGTTGTTATTAAAATGCCTTTTTGAATGAAATTTCGGACATGATAAAAGTAGGCGCAGTGAAAATTGACAGTTCGAGTAGTAGGGAAAACATAATTTATTACAATGAACATTAGGATTATTATGCTTTAGGTCATTTGACGTTCGGGTAATGAATATTAGAATAAATAGTAATGTAGGTATTTTAAACGTGTATGCGCAAAATTAAGTAGGCTAAACAAGTAGTATGCCTTTTAACATTATGCCAAACATTCTCGGCCAAAAAATTTTAGGACAATCGACGTTATGCGACACGACAGGCACCCCTCTAGAGTACAAAACAGTCGTTGGTGGGTCTAGCACATCTTGTGTTTGATAGTCACTCACGGCCTTCTCGCGGCTTTTTTAATCAATACAATCAAAACGAGACGAGTAGCCGCGACAATTTCGCGAGCGGCAATCAAACCCAAGATGTGCTAGGTTCGCTGTCTTTTTCGAGGTGTCATTGTAAACTTCCGATGATAAAGTAAAAACCTCTTTGTTGCTAGGGCATCTTTTTGGAGAATTTTAAAACAAACTTGTCAAAATAAACGTGTTCTCACGCGATTAGTTCTTTATGCCTGGGCTTAAGAACTAGTTTCGATTGAGTAGATTATGAAATTTCGCCTCGGTACCAAGAAACCACCTTGTACCAAGACATCTAACGATCGTTAACGACAATTTAACGATGGTTAAATACATTGATTATGTATTGCAACTTTGAAGTGCTCTCAGAGTTGGTTAACTTTGAAGCATTATGATAAGGTCTAGGTAATTGCGTATAGTCCAAAGATTCGTCGCTTAAATTTAAAGCTCCTATTATTGGCCACACCCTGTATACAGGGTGGTCCAAACCTTGACGTCAAAAAATTTTTTTTAGATTCCCTAAGTCATGGGCTATCAGAATATACCCCATGTATGTTATCCGATTTTTTGTAGTTTTCGAGTTATGAATTTTTGAAAACTTTTGAAATTCTGGAATGAAGAAATTTATTGATAAAAAAAAAACTATTGGGTTTTTTTAATATTTTCTTTTTGTAAAAGTATTACTACAAATGAAACATTTCCTGACAAAAAAATTAGCGTCCTCACTTTGATACAAGTAGGATAAAAAATACCAAATTCAAAATTTTACGATAAAAGTGCATCAAAATAGCATTAATGTACGTAAATAAAAAAAATAAAACATATCCCAAGGATTTTTGGTAATGTAAAGACTGCCCTAGACCTTAAACCTTTGTAAAAGCAAAAAAAAAGTGATACTTAATAATAAGGATTTTTCGGAGTAGTCGGTCAAATAAACTTAAAAAAGCTTTAAATTTTAAAGTAGTAAAAAATGACTTGAATAACTACACAAATTGAGTTTTCATGGTATTTTCTGTCTTTGTTTATTGATAAGAACAACAGAACAGACGAAATTTCAATTTATTTTTAAATAAAAAATTTAGAAGTTTTTTTAAGTTTATTTGACAGACTACTCCGAAAAATCCTCATTATTAAGTATCACTTTTTTTTTGCTTTTACGAAGGTTTAAGGTCTAGGGCAGTCTTTACATTACCAAAAATCCTTGGGATAATGTTTTATTTTTTTTATTTACGTACATTAATGCTATTTTGATGCGTTTTTAGCGTAAAATTTTGAATTTGGTATTTTTTTATCCTACTTGTATCAAAGTGAGGACGCTAATGTTTTTGTCAGTAAATGCTTAATTTGTAGTAACACTTTTACAAAAAGAAACTAGTTAAAAAACCCAACAGTTTTCTTTTTATTAATAAAATTCTTCATTCCAGAATTTCTCAAAAAAAAATTTTCAAAAATTCATAACTCGAAAACTACAAAAAATCGGCTAACATACATGGGGTATATTCTGATAGCTCATGACGTGAGGAATCTAAAAAAAATTTTTTGACGTCAAGGTTTGGACCACCCTGTATATAACTATACCTCTCTCTTTCACGCACAGCGCACGGCATCGCCGCACACGTATCGTAGGCACATGCGCGGGAAGGCGGGATTTAAAAAATATTCGTTTTAAGATTATAGCTGTTAATGCCGATTGCTCGTAAAGCACTTAATATATTTCAAATATTTTATTTTTATTTTGCGTGTTAATAAACATGTTATCTAAGAAATAGATCATCGTGGCTGTACGTTTTCATTGAAACGTCTTATAAGCAAAATAAAATAATAACAGTGAAAAAAAAATAGATGCAACTGTGTCACCGCGGAGAAAAGTTACTAAGACGTTTATGTCTTTATTTTGGTCCAATGACCAAATTTTCGAATTGCGCAAGATTTTGTAAGTTATATTTTTTATCAAATAAGGAAAAAAAACTTAAGGTATAGTTTTTTTTGTATAAGCTTTACGAAAAAACTGGGGATTTTTTTTCCCTTAATTATAAATTATCTGAAACAATAGAATTAATGCATAATCTCGAGGGTAGAAATTATTGAACGTGCTGTTCCAATTATTGACCTTCAAGTCCTCGACTGGATGAGAAGCTCTCGCGCGGCACTGGGGATTATTGCATGGTGTGAATCTGTATACCCTAAATATTCATTAGAAAAAGCTTCCGAAACTGTAGGATTTAATGTGACCAAAAACTTTTCTTCCCCCGACTAATATAGCTCTGACGACTTCACTCTGGACGGCCATGAAAATATTAAAATTATTAAAAAAATTATGTAATAATATTCGGCACAAAAATGTGCAGTGAAAAATCTAGTTTCAGCATTGTATTAATCATCCTCCTCACAAAACAAAGTCAATAAGAATCGTATCTTTGTATACTAAATAATAACTCTAGTTTTTGGGACTCAATATCCTAGGTCTCCTAGAGGCTCTTTAGTAGTTTTGAAAAGGGTCAGTATTTTTTTTAAATTATACGTAAATATTAGTATCGAGTGAAAGTGATATTATAAATCAAATTTTATCAACCGTCGTACAATTTGACTGCGCTAACAGTGAATCAAATAAATAAGATTTCTCTCTCATCGCATCCCTAAAATATATCCTGACAATATGGCGCTCTACGCCAAAATTAAATTCTATAGAAAGTGTCGTAAGCTTTTTTGTTTACTTGATAAAGTGCTTTGAAAGGTTCTTTCTAAAAAACGAGAGCCGGTTGTTACCCTAAACGTGAAACGGCGATACGTACAGTGTATATACAATCAGATATCTCGTTGATTTAAAAGATACCTATCAAAAAAGTTTTTTTTTGGGCACGTCACGTTAAGGTATAATATTTAATGTATTTTCTTAAGTCACTTTCGTTAGCACAAAAAATCAAAAATATAATTATTATAGTATCAAAACTCTTAATTCTCGTAACTAAAAGTGTGACCAACCCAAGATTTTTCAAGTTCCCGCAAAAAATCTTATTGCTGAGGCCACGACATTGGTCTAAGGCGACCAGCGGCGAGCGAATCCATGAGTTGGAGCGGGATGACGATATGGGTAGGAGAAGGAGCACCATACGTTTTCCGCTAAGCCGGTCGCCTTAGACCGATGTCGTGGCCGCGGCGTAAGAGTGCGAGAGGGTGTTCCCATATCGGCATCCCGCACCAAGTCATGCATTCGCTCGCCTCTGGTTGCCTTAGACCAATGTCGTGGCCGGGCCTTTATAGTGATCATGAATAGGCTCACACCATAAATGATTTAAAATTAAGCAAAATAGTAGATGGTGACATAATTTTCAGTTTAAGTGTCCACGTGTTCGGAGAAATATCATTAAGTGGAGAATTAAAAAAACCTGATAATTATATTCAGTAAGAAAAAAAAAATTAATAGGGACAGATTTGGGGGACTTACGTTAGGTACTCGTATTTTTTATTTTTAGTATACTATACATAATTTTAATAATCATTTTTAAGTTTTGTTTTCTATAGTGTTGTTATTGTTACTTTACTTTGTAAGTTAATTAAAGTTAAATACTTTGATTTCATGAATCATGTTATGTTATATTTCACTCATATTGTTATTATTCTTTCAAAAATGAATTAATGAATTTGGAACTTTATTTGAATTAATTAATTCCTTTAAATTTAAAAATAAAATTTAATTAAAGTTTCTATCAAAATACTTATGGTACAGGTGGGCAAGTAGAAATAACAGTACATTATACACCTAGGGGATAAAACACTGTTTTATGTCACGGGCGCGACATTGAATCCTGAACGCAACGAAGGACCTCGCTGTGCTCGGGAGTTATAGATTTTTTTTTAATTTAAGTCCGTATCATGAGTGCATTGAGGGGTTTTTTTTCTTTAATTAGTACCAACGGATCTCGCTAGTGATACGGGCGTCCGTTGGACTTGTCTTTACAAGAGACTTCCGCTAATGGTACGGTAGTCAATCGTTTATTTATGCACTACGCATACGTATTATTAATAATCTATGCTATATAATAGTATTTTATGCAACTCTTGTTTAAGAGAGGTCGAAATTGTTATTAAAGACGCCACGAGAATTTTTTGACTCAGTTAAACAATGTTGCATACAATACTTTTTCTACGACCACACATTTATTTTTAAATAAAATTGTAAATTTGAGAAATAGTCTGAGTCAAACAAAATTTTATTAAATCATCAAGATCGGGCGGGAGACGTCAAAATTAAAAAAGAAACCTCCTCTATGTTTTACTGGCCTACAGCGGCCCTACCGCGAAAATCGAAATTCGTAATTATCGATGATTTTTCTCTGTGACTCAAACGAATGCGTCATTAGAGTGAGAGAGAAAATTCCTCGAAATTAACGAATTTTGTTTTTCGCGGTAGGGCCCGTGTTCATCAGTTTTTTTTTAATTAGGTTGGCAGCCTTGTATTTCATTAAGTCTTGTATACACGAGGTGTCTTAAAATGAAAAAAACGCACTGCGTATAATCCCGAATGCGTTTATAGGGAATAGACAATATAGACTTATTTTGACATCTGTAAGATAGGGGCTTAAAGGTGTGTTCACGACCATGTAAATGACAAATAAAAGTATGGGAGTAGAAAAAATTATATGATAGCCTTTTATTACACTAATTTTATTAAGGACCGTTCATTTTACTAAGCGGACATGAAAAACCTCACGTAAATATTTTTTTCTTTTATCATATTTTATTTTTATTTGTGAAATATTATTTTACTAAAAATAGACAAATAATAAGTAATGTCTCAATTAATATATTAATTATCGGCAACTACATTTTTAGACTACTGTTTGGCCACGAAACTTATGTTCTGCAAACTACTTTTTGACATTTTACGACTAGTTGCGAACTGTACACGTTTGAATTTTTTCAATGATTTAGTTTTTCGTCTATCGTTTCTTAAGTGTACCTTCACAATAGGCCATTACCGCTATATAGGATGAAGATGAAGACAATTTTATGGATGTCGTGTTTTTAAACAAATTCTATGATTATTTAATTAAATAGCTCTAATGTCTAACCCTTATGATGTGCCCTTGCCAAATTAGACCAAAATAACCGGTGAGAGATACTATGTCTTCGATAGACATAAAAAAAACCGATTTTGGATGCAATATTTTCTATAAATATCCCAGCTAACTTGGCCCTGTTGCAAAATAGGAAGCAGTTAAAAGACCATATAATCAAATTGCCTGCCAAGCAAGGGCGTTCTTCCCGAAATTGTTTTTTTGTATGATTTTCTACTCAGACACATACTCTTCTACGACAGGATGACAGTATTAGGACTGCGGTAATGTCATTACTATCATATTTTAGGTACCTTTTGTGGGCCACCAAAATGCAAAAATTCCATACTTTTTTAGTGAAACGACGTAAAGTTCAATAGCCAATTTCCCCTATTCCATGTATCCCTACTGCGATATCCCCCCTAGTGGGGACATGTGGAATACTTTTCCGTTTATTTCTACCGGTAGGGATATTTTTCCATCTAGTTCTACTATTTCATACAAAATGGATTTTTTTCCACATATCCCCACCATTTCCACCCTAGTGAATTGATTCCATTTATACTTACTGTTTCCACCCCCGTGGCGATAAGTGGAATTCTGTTCACGTATCTCCACTAATTTGCTCCCCAGTAGAGATATATGGATTTTTTTCCATTGGTCCCTGCAAGATCGTTTTTTGGTAGGGATGGATGAAAAATATTCCTTACTTCTCTACTCGATTGTTTTTTAGTGGGGATAGATGGAAAGTATTCCTTACATCTCTACCCGATTACTGTATGGTAGGGAAAGATGGAAAGTATTCTTTACATCCCAACCCGATCGTTTTTTAGTAGGAATAGATGGAAAGCATTCCTTACATCTCTACCCAATGGGTTTTTGGTAGGGATAGATGGATAATATTCTGCACGTCTCTACCCGATTGTGTTATATTAAGTGATAATTGGAAAGTTTTCTTGGCACAGGTAATCAAAAACAGTCACATGCTCTCACTCCGCATCATTTAATTCGCTTAGTTCAATAAAACGCTTGTATGATATCGCCTTTTGGCTATTTTTTTTATCTTTGTTTCAATGAATTTTCACCACTGATAACGTGTTGGTTTTTAATATGCTTTAAGGTAATTGAATCCATTTGTTGGTATGCAACTAGGCTCTAGGAACTGACTTTCAAGTACCTTTCCGTCTAAAAACACCTCCGTTATTTAAAACGGAAAGTTTTCTAGAACATATCGTTTTCAACGCTAAGTCCGTTGCTAGCTATAATATCTAAAGTTAAAACAGTAACGCTATAACATTTGTACAAAACTGAAGTCTTTACAATAGCTAAAACTACCTGATCAGTGTTTTTTGCTATGTTTTTTTTATTTCATTTCATTCAATATTTTTATTTTTATCTTCAGGCACTGGCAGGCAACGCAAATGCTTCTTTCAAATACAAAACTTCATCTTCAACTGCCTTATGAAATTGTCAGTTACAATTTTTTTTTTGCATTAATGTCCTAAGGTGCCGAAAGAAATAATCATAATACAAAGGAGTCGCGGAAACGCACTGCTTTATGATGGTTATCAATTACCGTGGTTTAATACTATAAAATGGTTTGATTTTATTTTGTTTTCATTTGCGCGTACATTTTGGTGTAACGAGCACTTGTTCGTATTACTTTTAATTTTTTAGTATACAAATATCTTCTGGCTAAGCGAAGGCTTGTTTTAATCCTGGTAAGGGTTGCAGAGTACCAATCCGCCAATCTCTTCTATTTTATAGTTAATGCTCTTGGAAGATGTTCCATAATTACCATTAAATATTTACCCACCAAACAGCAAGGAAGTAGCGTTTAGTGGAAGTAGTTCCATACATCCCCACCAAACAGAAAAGAAGTAGCGTTTAGTGGAAGAAATTCCATACATCCCCACCAAACAGAAAACAAGTAGGGCTTAGTGGAAGAAGTTCCATACATCCCCACCAAACAGAAAAGAAGTAGCGTTTAGTGGAAGAAGTTCCATACATCCCCACCAAACAGAAAAGAAGTAGGGTTTAGTGGAAGAATTTCCATACACCCCCACCAAACAGAAAAGAAGTAGGGCTTAGTGGAAGAAGTTCCATACATCCCCACCAAACAGAAAAGAAGTAGGGTTTAGTGGAAGAATTTCCATACATCCCCACCAAACAGAAAGGAAGTAGGGTTTGGTGGAAGAAGTTCCATACATCCCCACCAAACAGAAAACAAGTAGGGCTTAGTGGAAGAAGTTCCATGCATCCCCACCAAACAGAAAAGAAGTAGGGTTTAGTGGAAGAAGTTCCATACATCCCCACCAAACAGAAAAGAAGTAGCGTTTAGTGGAAGAAGTTCCATACATCCCCACCAAACAGAAAAGAAGTAGGGTTTAGTGGAAGAATTTCCATACACCCCCACCAAACAGAAAAGAAGTAGGGCTTAGTGGAAGAAGTTCCATACATCCCCACCAAACAGAAAAGAAGTAGGGTTTAGTGGAAGAATTTCCATACATCCCCACCAAACAGAAAGGAAGTAGGGTTTGGTGGAAGAAGTTCCATACATCCCCACCAAACAGAAAACAAGTAGGGCTTAGTGGAAGAAGTTCCATGCATCCCCACCAAACAGAAAAGAAGTAGGGCTTAGTGGAAGAAGTTCCATGCATCCCCACCAAACAGAAAAGAAGTAGGGTTTAGTGGAAGTAGTTCCATACATCCCCACCAAACAGAAAAGAAGTAGCGTTTAGTGGAAGAAATTCCATACATCCCCACCAAACAGAAAACAAGTAGGGCTTAGTGGAAGAAGTTCCATACATCCCCACCAAACAGAAAAGAAGTAGCGTTTGGTGGAAGAAGTTCCATACATCCCCACCAAACAGAAAACAAGTAGGGCTTAGTGGAAGAAGTTCCATGCATCCCCACCAAACAGAAAAGAAGTAGGGTTTAGTGGAAGTAGTTCCATACATCCCCACCAAACAGAAAAGAAGTAGCGTTTAGTGGAAGAAATTCCATACATCCCCACCAAACAGAAAACAAGTAGGGCTTAGTGGAAGAAGTTCCATACATCCCCACCAAACAGAAAAGAAGTAGCGTTTAGTGGAAGAAGTTCCATACATCCCCACCAAACAGAAAAGAAGTAGGGTTTAGTGGAAGAATTTCCATACACCCCCACCAAACAGAAAAGAAGTAGGGCTTAGTGGAAGAAGTTCCATACATCCCCACCAAACAGAAAAGAAGTAGGGTTTAGTGGAAGAATTTCCATACATCCCCACCAAACAGAAAGGAAGTAGGGTTTGGTGGAAGAAGTTCCATACATCCCCACCAAACAGAAAACAAGTAGGGCTTAGTGGAAGAAGTTCCATGCATCCCCACCAAACAGAAAAGAAGTAGGGTTTAGTGGAAGAAGTTCCATACATCCCCACCAAACAGAAAACAAGTAGGGCTTAGTGGAAGAAGTTCCATGCATCCCCACCAAACAGAAAAGAAGTAGGGTTTAGTGGAAGAAGTTCCATACATCCCCACCAAACAGCATGTGAGTAGAGCCAAATGGAAAATAATCCATGTATCGCTACTAGGGGGGAAATTAATAGGGATATATATAATAAAATCCACCTATACCCCCCAAGGGATCAAAAAGTATAGATAAACGGAAAGACTTACACTTATCCCTACCAGGGGGGAAAGCAGTTGGGATGATTGGAGTATATTCCATCTGGCCCTACCATTAATAAATAGGAGGGATAGATGGACGACTCAATTCCATGTATCCCTACCGGTAGAAATAAATGGAAACTTATTCCACATGTCCCCACTAGGGGGGATATGGCAGTAGGGATACATGGAATAGGCGGCCAATTTTAAGGTATGCAACTAAGATTTCTGTGTTTAGACTTCGGTGAATCTTCAAGCATATGACACTCTCTAAATTGTTTAATGATTTAGTATAACGTCGACTTAAAATGTCCTAGATATTTGCAATCTTTCACAGTGAATATTTTTCTGTACACCATTGTGCTGAATCAATTTACGATTATCAAATTGGATATGTCTTATCAGATATAGTAATGGATACTTGAAAAGCAAACATATATCAATTGAAAAAGATGGCTTTGCTAATTTCATGGCTGTAAACTGTTCATCGATCGATTTTAAAACGGATGTATAATAGACGTTTAAGTGTGTCCTCTTAGTAAAATGAACAGTCCTTATAGGTATCATTGTTAGGTAGCAATTTTTTTATTTCTGTCTTGAACATGTTGCGAAAACACAAATCAAATTGTACTTTTAATTTTTCTCCAGTAGTCACACTACTTAATACTATATAAATTATAAATATTAGATGTCATATACCAAAGAAAAACGACCAAGATCATCTATGGGCGAGGTAGGGATCGAACCCACGTACTCAGTTAATAAATAATTTGATTTGTGTTTTCGCAATATGTTCAATAGATGGCAGCACCATCTCTCTCTAGCTATTCTAGAAAACTGTAAAGTATTCTAATAGGAGGTGCAGGCATATATTGCTTGCCCTTAGAGAATGGTCAAAGGCGCCTAGCCTTGTAAGGGATTGCATATACCCGAGAAATTTGACCGGTGGTTGCTAAGACCGAGTGGCCGAGGGGCACAGGCATCAGCCGCGAAAGCTGAGTACGTGGGTTCGATCCCCACCTCGGACATAGGTGATCTTGGTCGTTTTTCTTTGATATATGACATCTAATATTTATAATTTATTTCTGTCTTATTATTATATTTTTTATATTATTCTATACATGGTCTGGTGTTATTATTATACATACTGGGTAGGTATTATTAGTACATTGTGCAATGTGCATCAAGGGAGGTAAGTACGGAATTACTAACGAGAGTGTTAGAAGGCTTTTATGACTTGAGTTGTATTCCGCTTACCGACCGTGATGCACACAATGTTTTTCATCACACTTGCCGACAAAAAATAAGTTTTAAGACATAATATTATTAAATGACGTACTGACACTCCTATTAAGGGGTGTACCGATAAAAAACTGGCAAATTCAAATTAAAAAATCGGATCGATATAGTTAGGTAGCTGTAATTTCATGCTTTGAACATGAACCAGGAAGTCTTAACTTAGCTGACTGTAGTACTTTTGTGTCACTACTGCATTTCAGGGACTCAAATTACAGCTTCTTCGAAACCTCTTCCAAACTATCTTTTCCAAACATTTTTTTCTTTTTTGTATGCAGTTTTCTAAATTATGGGACTATCGTCAATATATCTGGCCATTCTTCCCATGTTCCTTAAGATATCCTTGATTTATGCATAATATCCTTGATACTTTTTGACACTGATTTCGCTTCATAAAACTATGCCAAAGAGACTAAGATTTGTATAGGATTAAATAATTGATTAAAGACCCATAAAAAATTCACATAATATGTGACATAGTTCCCTTCACATAGTATTAGCGCCCAACGCAGGGGTATATTAAAAAAAAACATGGAGATTAACCAGAAATATTGGTCACTTCTGCAGAACACGAAATCGTGCAGTGGCAGAATAAAAAAAAGAGCTTGGAAAAATAGATTTCGAAGGGGTTCTGGAGAACTTGTATTGTGAATACTGAAATTGCAGTAGCAACAAAAAAAATACCAAAGTTAGCTAATTTAAGAGCTCCTAGTTAAATACAAAAGCCAGAGATTACAGTTTTTTAACTATATCGACCCGATTTTTTCATTTGAATTTGCCAGTTTTTTATCGGTACACCCCTTACTCCCTAGGGAATTTAACTTTTCTATTACTCCCGCTACGCACGCAATCAATTGCGCGCTTAGACAGCAAGTGTGATGAAAACGTTTGTTACATAAGTACATAATATAATAATATTTTAGCCTATATAATGTCCCACTGCTGGGCACAGGCCTCCTCTCATATATGAGAGGGATTGGGCTATAGTCCCCACGCTGGTCCTAAGCGGGTTGGGAACTTCACATACACCTTTGAATAAGTACAAAATATATTATTATACTATTAATTCCGTACAATTCTTATATTTATTCTTGTTATTGTTATTCTTTTTATGCATTCGGTGTATAAAAATGTTTTTTTCTTCCTAGGTATAAGTAAAAGATGTACAAGGTTAAATTTACAAGGTTAAGGCGTCAGTCCGATATACTTGGTTAATATCTTCTTCTTCCTTCTTCTTTTCTTGGTTTTTTCTTTCATTATTTGCCGTTGCGGAGCCCTCATCAGTACCGAATCGACTCGACTCGTCATCTGGCTCGTTCAGGGCAGTCGTGGCTGTACGCGGGGTGCCGATGCTCCTTACCACGGTCATTGCAGTTCGTGCAGCTGGCCTCTGCACGTGCTTTGAGCAGTTCCGCGTATCGTGCTCCTCTGTACAGTGTCCGCACTTTTGGTTCTTGGTGCAGGCACTGCCCGAAGCTCATGCAGTTGAAGCACTGTATTATCTGCGACTGGTCAACAGCAAGGACAGATTGGTATCCAATCTTCAACCTTTGCCGAACCATCGCCTGGTATACTTGCGGTGCTACTTCTATTATAACATGTTTGGTTGCATCGTTTCTCGCTTTTGCATTTCGCACATATCTCATTCACTTGCTTTCCGCACTCAGGCCATTAACTATGCTGGGGTTTTGTCTGGTTATGGCTTCCACAATCTGTTCTTCTGCGTTGTCATTCACCACCCCTATGAGTTTCACATAAGGGTTTTGCAGTTTCGGGATTCCGACCGTAACCCCGGTAGTCATCTCTTTTATGGCTGAACTGAGCGTGTTCCGGTCGTTCTCGGTTTCACAGGTGATGACTACTTTGTTGTGTCTTGTGTGTCGATCGTTTTTGATACCCACCCTCAATTCCACCACGTTCACCTCGTCCTGGATCTTCTGCATATCGTCTTTCCTCTCCATCCGAAGGTCCCTTGGCTCCAGGATGACTGCGTAGCTGGGGTAAGTGTTTGGGCGGGTCATGTTTCTGGGTGCTGTGTTCTTACCTGTTGGGCATCCGGTACTGCCTCGGAGGTTCCATCCGTGTGTTTAGTCTTAGTTGTTGTTCGAGGTCGCTTCTTCTTAGTCCTTTTACTGAGGACCTCACTGAAACCATCCCATTCTTCTTCGCTGCTTCCATCGTCCTCCGTTGGTCGCGTGAGAGCTGCCACTACCAGTTGTTGCCTTCTGCTCATATACAAGCTTTGCAATTTCAGCCTGCACACCGGATATTATTTCAGCTTTAAGCTATGTTGCTGTAGTCAGCGGTCATAGTTATCTAAAATACACTGAAGAATTGGTGAAAGAAGTATAGTTAGTGTGGAACAAGTGCATTACAGTACCTTGCCCTGGAAAACAGTGTTAAATACTCCATCTGGCACGCACTGGACACCAAACACAAGGGTGAGAAGATTTATGAACCGTTAAATCACTGTTTTTAAACCGAAAAACTTAAATAATAGCTATTATTAACCAAAAACTTAACGGGACCACTAACAGCTGATTGGCGCGGACACTGACACTGACAGCCGGCATTGGTGACATTAGAGTCGAGTGTTGCCATATTAAATTATTACTACGCTGCGTTCAGGTTATTAAGCGCGTTTATGAAGATAGGTGCAACTTGAGTTTGTAGAGCCAGCCATTAAAACCTGAAAACCGCAATATGATCTGTTCTGAATGCAAAAGGAAAATTGAACGAGGAGAGCTACTGAGTTGCTCGCACTGCCAAACATCCTTCCACTACTCATGTTTTAATTTTACCTCAGCATTTGTCAGAGAGCAAAGCCCCGCACTTAAAAACTGGAAGTGCCCTCCGTGTGCAGCAAAAACCCGCCGGATCCGCGACGACGAAGCACCTGCATCTCCTACATGGCTGAGACTGACGCAGAAAAACGACGCGAATATGTCGTTGGATGAGTGCAATGCGAGTGTGTCCTATTTAGGTGAATCCAACTATCTTCCAGAGAACTCAATGATGCAAGCATCCAGCATCACCACATTTAACCCAATGCAAATAAGGAACAGTATGGAATCTGGCTCAGATAACCAACCACAAGATGTGGTCGGGACCGGAATGCAAATCCTAGCTGAACTTAAATCTTTCCGTTCCGAGATTAACTCGAGATTTGAACAGCAAGATAAAAAATTCACAAGCGCTTTTGAACAGATCAAAACTAACATAGTTGAGTTACACCAGAAATACGACGACATAAAATCAGATATACTTATCATTCGAGAAGAGGCTGACATCGCAAAAATGCAAACCCAGAGCATCCTGCAGACAACAACAACTCACACACAGAATATTGAAAACACCCGTGGGCAAATTGCGAACTTGGAACATGACATGAATGCCCTAAGAAAACAGGTCTGTCGGCTCGAAACCAGGGTAGACCAAAACACGTCCTACTCTAACATTGTCGAAAATCAAGGCAGTTTGCTGAGTGACCACACCAACACTATTCCGATTTCCCTCGATCCCACTTTAGTATCGACAGGGCAGGAATCCCGCGATCATGTTGACCTTAATGGTACTAAAAATACCAATAAGCAATCACTGGGAGGAAATACCTACAAAGTAACAAACAGTAGCAACAGCTCTCACCGCCGTTCGACCATCCGAGCTACCGGGGTTGGGGACTCCGACTTGAAGGTATTAGAACCTCAGAAGCATATACATGCCTGGAATTTCCAACCCGATACAACCGAGCAAAACATTCTACAATACCTCAACAAAAAGCGACCTTCAAAATCTTTCATCGTGAAAAAACCAGATCTATCGCACTCTCGCCACAACTGCTTTATAGTGTCGATGGCACAAGTGAACTTCGACTTCTTTATGTCTGCAGACAACTGGCCTAAAGATACTATAATTCAAGAATGGTATGCCTATAAGCCAAGACACGCCAATCGTAACGGACGGAGAACGTTTTTTCGCTCCGAAGTCGGCAAGGCCTCGTAAGGTCAATCTGTTCTATCAGAACGTGAGAGGCCTTAAAGGGAAACTATCTGACGTGAAGAATGCTCTCATAACATTTCACAGTGATATAATCGCTGTAACCGAAACGCGACTAGATGACACAGTTCATGACTCCGAATTGTTCCCGCCCTAATTCGCAGTGCTACGAACCAATCGTGTTGGACGCGGCGGCGGCGGCGTGCTTCTGGCTGCGCGCTCCCCATATAAGATCCAGCAACTGGATTGTGGCGCCGAACCGGGAGATGAATTTGTTTGTGCTCAAGTCACTAGAAATCACGTACGTTTTGTCCTATGTGTTGCGTATCTTGCACCAAACATCCATAAAGATCGGTACTACTCTGTATTTAATTTAATGGAGCGTATTACATACGAGAATTCTTGTCCCATTGTAATCCTGGGTGACTTTAATTTATATTCTACGTAACTATCCGGCCTCGCTTCGCTCGGCCGTCTACATATATTCGGCCGGCAACCAGTCACTTCCCGGCCTCGGTAGTAATGTACTATAGCGGCTTACTAAGTTAGGAGACGTTTATGAATAAGGGGGTAAATATTTATGCACGTAATGCATTCTGAAGAAATCGTAAATGATTATCATAATATGTACGTGCTATTTATTTCCATATTTCATTATTATTTTTAGGCTGGCAATAGAAAGTCTTTGAACAGAAAAGTTCCACTTTATTCCCTCCTAGCAGGAACCCGTATTTAAATAGTTGGTGTGAAAACTATTTTTTTTAATTAAACTGTATGCTTAGCACATGATCGGCGCGACAGTATCTCGCCGCGAGATAGACTATCCGTCCCTCTTTTGTTAATATAGCTAGTAAAGGACGAGAGATCTATCTCGCGGCGACATACTGTCGCACCAATCATGTGCTAAGCCTACTGGTATACTTACATTGTTCAGCATTGGACGTCTTTCGGCTGATTTAATGATAATGATGATGCTTGTTATGAAAACATAATTGTTTTAAAAACAACGGAGTTTTTAGGGTTCCGTAAACAAAAGGTAAACAATGGAACCCTCACAGGATCACTCACGTAGACACGTAGAACGTAGACACACACACATCTGTCAAACAAAAAAATCATATAATTACGCAAGTATCAATATCATTTAGATGGTAAAATAAATGTTGCCTGTTAAAGCTCAGTGGCGCCCTCCGCAATTCTCTACAGTATTTTGTCGCACTATATGTTTAATATTATCTTTCGCACTCGCTGCTTCAACTTGACAACTAAGCGCTGTGTTCAGAGCACGCGGCGACTACAGATAATTAATAAAAAACCGGACAACGGCCATGCTCAGTGTAGGGTTCCGTAGTTATTCGAACACAGCTGGACCGATTACGTTTTGAAAAGTTTTGATGTAATTCTATAAGTTTTAATATAATACTATTCATGATTTGTTTTCATACTTTTGGACCCATGGGTTAAAAGTTAGAGGGACACATACCTATTTTTTTATTCTGGAGCGGTTATCTCCGTAAATATTGACTATAGAAATAAACCTTATTATAGGGCCCTTATTCGTTATGAAAGACCTATTCACCGGTACCCCATCCTTTAAGCTTATTACAGCAAAATAAAAAAAACATTCCCACTTTACTAAGTAGTAAAGTAGTAACTAGTACTAGGGGAGATAACCGAAAAAAAAATGTTTTTTACGTTTTAATTTACCACTTTGTCGAAGTAATTAATACGTATACCTACGTGTACCAAATTGCAAATGTCTAGTACTAACGGCCACTGGGCTATGCTGCGGACAGACAGACGAACAGAAGGATCTGCGGACAGACAGACGAACAGAAGGATTAACGGACAGTCGAACATGGCGAAACAATAAGGATTCCTAGTTTAGGTAGGGGAGACCAGGTATGAACGTAACAATTTTCAGTTTTTGATTTTTTATATTTTTTTGGTAGCAGTTGGCAAACTTTGCATCTTTATGTGCAATAGACACATATTTCATGTATCTTTTGGTACCAAAATAAACTTCATACATCGAATAGTTTTACAGAAAAATGGCTCACAGTGAGGGATGGAATTTGTTGCAATTATCCCTACCCCCAGGGCTGGTTGTAACAGTGCATAGGGATAATAGAAACAAAGTAAATAACTATAAAATAATCAATATAATTATGTGTAATTAGTATTTTTAAGTAATCAACAGTCTTACAATATCACTGTCTCAAAGATAAACATTAACAATGAATGAATGTAATTAACATTAGGTATTATATGAGACGAAATTAATTTATACCTATAGGATATATGAGTGACGTGAGAGCAATAAATTTTCTGTCTTATTCTAGTTAAATGGCATATAAACAAATGCTTAGGTGTAATCCAAGGAATTAAATGCTTCCTGCATTGTCCTTATTTCTGAGTATACTACTAAGTTAATCATACAATGTACCTAATATGATAAAAAAAATGTGTTTTACTCCTCATCGACAGTGAATATTTGTTTCCAGAAACAAATCTCGCCTTGGGTAGTGCCACTGAACTTTCAAGTAAAGCTTTCATTTACTTTACATGTCTATATAAAGTGATGTGAGCCAGTTGGTACGTCTTTGCTGCGTCCCTGTAGGGCATTTTAAAAAAAGATCACCTCAACTGCAGCTAAAGCTATAATTTCTATTTTGTCTGTTGTTATTTTGTGTATATTAGACATTCTGCAACAAAAGGGCACTATTAAGTATATGAGTTATTTAATAAACGCTAGCACATAGATGTACCAATGAGCCTCCAATTTGGAAATCGGGATAAAAGTAACAAGTTGTTTCATTCATCCCTGGGTATCGAATTTCCAGAATCCCACAAACACGTAGCAAAAAAACGTAAAAAGCACCATTAAAACATTGATTTGCAACCCTCAAACTGTAAATGATTAGTGACTTTACAACACCCATGCAAAACGCTAGCTATAGCGTTTACCATGAAAAATCTAGCTAAGATTGAAAAAATCGTTAAAAACTTACTTTTGACGCATTTTTCTGGGACCATAGCAGTACACGCATAACCTGCCGTCACAGCACCGTGGGTGTAACTGAGGTTAGGGGGGAATCGAAATGGCATCTAATGCCCTGAAGGACGTTCGGATAGATGTCGTAGAAAATTTTTAAATGAATTTGTTACGTTCATCCCGCGTTACTTTTATACCTGGTCTCCCCTACTATGGAACCCTAAAAACGAGAAGTCAAATAAATTTATAGCCAACTTGGCCATATTGTGCCAACTCATCCCATGTGCGATTTAGGGGTTTTTCTGTAGGTATTTTCGTTATTTCTATTATCCTTAAAATAAATAAATAAATAAAATTATTTGTTTATTTCGGAAAATACGCTTAGTAGTACAAGTTTTTCTAACCTCCACACTAGGCAAAGCCTGTCCCGTGGAGGAAATCAAACAATATAACAACTTAATTAAACAATATAACAAATAATAATGAAACAAAACACTGAACTTATTTAAATCAATAAAACGAATTTATTACATTACTAAGCATTTAAAACTTAAAACTAGATGTGTGTGTGTTTGGGTGGTTGTGGGTGTGTGTTTCAGTTTACGCAAGGACGTGAGTGTTGCACCTTTAAAACTTTTTCAACATCTGTGTACGAAAGGTCCATGAAAACACTCGTCAGTTAAAATAACATATAAGTAAATACAGTTAAAGATTGTTTTACTTTAATAGTCATAGGTGCATATAGATATACATACCTCCACTTCCATGACTGTGGTAATCCTAAATAAACACTCATTGAGATGATAATAACTTCCTTTGATGTCAATTGCAGGAATAACGCTTTGAATAGCTTTCATTGGCGCAAACTCATATTTAACGTTTAATATTCCTGAAACCCAATTTTGGTATATTGATTCTACATTTTGACTACATTATTTATAAATGGTTATACTTAGTACGTATTGCCATTAAGTATTTGAATAATTCTTCTTTCAATTCTTCTCAATTTGTCTCCTCGACTCTTTGAAATGTAGCCTAGGTCTCCATTATCAAGCACTGAGCCCGCGTTCACGACAAACGACTCGCGAGCGCGGCACGTACCCAACATGTCGCGCGTACGAGTAAACATGTCGCGCGTAGTGACTAAATACACGTGAGTTTAACCGTTTAATCAGGCGCGGATCCAGGACTTCGTTGAAGGCCGGCATTGCCCTATGATATGATAGTATTTAAACTTATAACAGCACCTAAGCATACCTAAGTCCAGTGTTAAGGGGGGAGAGGAAGTGCCCAATTGAAAGCTTTAAGAAGGTGATAGTCGAGCTACGAACAAATAAAACATGGAAGCGGCACGTCAACATATAAAAAGGGGATTGGGTATTTTTGTATGGACTAGTGGCGTCATTTTTTTTTTCAGCGGCCATCGTTTATGTTACTACTATTTTGTAGTGCTACTTTAGACTAGCTTATTTACGAATAAGTTTTGCCGTAAGTAATATCGGAGCCAAGATATGGCCCTTCAAACAATGTTATTAGACCAGTGAATATACCTAACTAAGACAGGTTTAGGAGACAGCTTAGGTGACTACAGGCTTATTTAACTCGATAATACTATTAACAAAGATACAAGGTTATTGCCTTTAAAGTATAATAGTTAATTTAACCGACTTAAAAAAAGATCTTACCTATATGAAAATGCAACTGTATTTCCTTATGCGATTTCTATGCTGTCTGTTTAGTGAACATTAAAAATGTTCCAAATTGGTTTCAATAGACGGTTCACCCTCTGACTACACCATAAGGAAACACAGGTGTGTTGCACACATGCAAAACGTTTTGACATATTTCCAAGTAGGAAATGTACCTAATTAGATTAGTTTTTAGATTATGCGTGTAAGCGCCAATGACATTAACATCCCTTTTCCCTGATAACGTCATTTGTAATTTTTAGTATTACGTTGAATTATTTTTTACACATTTTCTGGCTCGTCGTAAACTTCATTCTCAATATTACCTATCTTGGCGAATCACTCTCTCTATAAACTGTGCCGGGGGATCAAGATGTTCTTGATATAGGTATCAAAAACATCTTGATCCCCAATAATTGACATTACATGTGAGCAACAGCCTAAGGTCCTCTTCCCAACAACACATGAACAATAATGTCCTAATATTGCCTCTGGGCCTTGAAATCCACCATCTACAGCAACATAAAAAAAATACTGTCTTCTGTTGGAGTGCCGCGATTTTATTCTGCCTCTTAAAAGCCACGTATCGATACAATCAGGATTTCGTAAAATCGGATGACCGCAATAACTACTAAAATAGTAGTATTTTTTCCTCACTGGCTATATTATGCATGACGCCATTTCACGCTGCCCCTCTCGGTAGTATGCACTATGCAGCAATCGCTCAGCCGCATCAGTCGTGAGCTACGAACGTTAAAAAAAAAAGTGTTTTTTTTCAAGAATTTTTAGAAATCCGATCCTTAACAGTAAGCTATGCACCTTCTTCTCCTTACTTTAGGGTTGAAATTAGATATTAGTCCGATCTTAAGCCAAGAAGGTTTTTCGATTGGTCGTTGGACTTTCGGTCAATGATTATTTAGATCCGAAAAAGAACCTTATGTCCAAGGTTACCTTATGAGTTAAGGTTAGGTTTTACGTGGCATACACAATAGTAGTTTTAACTCATTCCGATGCATTTCAAAAATAAATGTGAGTCTTTACTATAAAACTTTAAAGTATGATATCTCGGCTCCGATATAATTTAGCTATGTGCACTCCATAATAAAATAAGTTTATTTTAAATTGCTCTTTTCAAATTTACCACTTTCATGAGTGGCCGCCAAAATTTAAAAACGACGCCAACTTTACCCAAACCCCTTTAACCGCCATTTAAAAATAATTGTGATTGGTCCATCAATGTTGGTCATTGGTCAATTCAATAATATTATTATTATTTATTTAATCTTTATTGCACAAAAGAAAATCTTATCGTACAAAAGGCGGACTTAATGCCACAGAGCATTCTCTACCAGTCAACCTTAAGGCAAAACAGAAAAGAATGTAGGCGGTGCAACTTGCAAACTTAATAAAAAGACATACTAAGATAGGATACATACATACATAAATATACCTACACTTACATAAATATATGCATAAATAAATAATAATATAAATATACAAATATACTACAATATATATCTTACCATAAATTGTACAGTTGTAAGAAGATACTCAATTTTTCTTTGAACTGCCAGTGAAGAAACCCTTTACAGCTCGTTTAAAGGCGTAGTTATTTGGAGCTTTTCTAATATTAGGGGGAAGGCCGTTCCACAGACGAGCAACCTGAATACAAAATGAATTTGAGATGAAGCCAGTTCGATGAAGAGGAATAGAGAGGGTCAGATTACCCGAAGAGCGAAGTTGTCGGTCACGTGAGCCACCAAAGAAGTGAAAGAAGAATTTAAGGTATTCAGGAGCTTGCGGATCATTTAATATGGAAAAAAGAGAACAAAGCATGCGGATATTTCTCCTTTGACGGATAGGGGACCAACCGAGCTGCGTACGGAAAGCTGATACGTGATCGTACTTTCGGAGGTTGAAAATAAAACGGATGCAGTTGTTCAATAGACGGTCCAGTTTGTCTAAAAGTTCCTCGTTCAAATCCGGATAACACACATCACCATAATCGATAATGGGCAATATTAACGCATTTACTAATAAAATTTTGGTTTTATATGAATATTTACCTAAGTAAAAATGTTTGAATGTTAATTCGTGACAGACAGATACAAAGGACCTAGTTTTTTTATGTGAGTTCGTGTTTTCCTCACAGTTGTATTACACTCACGGCTATATTATTGCGCAAAACAGCCTTGAGTGTAGTTACCACTCGTAACATAAATTAATCTACAAATGTTTACGGTATTAGCTAAAGTTTGGCAGGGTCAGGTTGAAATTTTCAATGACATCTGAGTGCGAAAAGCTTTCTCCGTTCGACATTTTTCCAAGAGAGCGTAGGTACTAAGAATGTAAAAAAGTCAGAGGCTAAAAGCAATTCGCAAGGGCACGCTACCTATGAATGGAGAGTAGCGCGTATGTATAGCTTATAGAGTTCAGAGGCGGGCGGGGCTTTTGTTTGTAATTGTGCGTGTGTATACCGGGGTATAAGTCTAAAAGCTTGCTCTTCTAAGCGAATTCCAATCTGTCATCATTTCAATGAATTTAAGTGAATGTAGCTGTCGCAGAACATTTTATGTATTTGACTCGAGTTTTCCTATCATTAAAACAACACTTTGACACCCTCTCTATCTAGGGATGGTACTCTATATATTTATTCGGTTAATATATATGTCTGTACTACGAAAATCATGCATTTAATACGGAACTCAGTTCTAGGTTTCAGGCAATATTTCATGCGAAAACCGTATATAAGGGTTTATTAAGAGCTGAATTTTCACGTAAATCAGTCTCAACAGAGCCAAAGAAGAACAATGCAGATATCACCAAAGTCTATTTATCTTGTAAAATCTACCGAAGTACGCGTGAAACTTGTTGTACTAAACATTATTTTCTTACATAAAACACACTCGTGTTTTAATGCGTCTCATTACGTACGGTTGCATAAACTACTAATATACCTTATCCGTGTATGTATTTTTTTTTATTCTGAAAACTATAAACAATATTACGTTTACTGAAACAATAACCTAAATCTTAAAATAAACTTACGAAAATACAACTAAATTAAAAATGAAAAAAATTGCCCCAGATCACTGTCGATCGGTAGCGTGCCCAGAAGGCTGGCAGCATTGCCACGTTGAATGGCAATGCTGATCCGCTGTGCTAGATATGAACCAGCCTTCTGGTCATGCGTCAAATCGTACAGCTTCTGCCTCACCTCTTTGAAGACCCTGTGGGCGCTATCCCCCCAGGGTCCTAAGGTCTCCACTGCAAGCGGCTCAAATATGAAACCATTGCCTATGGTTGCATATTTGCGCCGCTTGAGCAGCTCTGCTGAGTTGGCAGCTGAGCCAGCCTTAACTGAAGTGCCACGGAAATGAGACAGTGTTAGGGTATCAACACAGGTTGCGTCTCAAACCAGCGGCTGTCCCATCTTCCATGGCACGAGGGTCATACCGTCAGGGCTCTTACCATCAGTGCGGGCGAGGCCGGTGGGTTCTAAGGGCCCGGCCCCATGACCACGGTGCGGCGTCGTAAACGTAAAACGGCGCGACGTCGTGGCATTGCACGTTATTGCACCGTGGGAAATTACGGCGCAGCATCGTGGCATTCCACGTTGTTGCACCGTGCGAAATTACGACGCGGCGCCGGGCAAATCCACGTTGTCGCGACGGGCAGTTTAACGTTGCGGTGCCGTGTGGAGTAGATGCATTACGTGTTGCTTTTTTAAACGAAGTGATATTTTCCATAAGAGTTCTTCAAAACTTGACACAGACTTTCTAAAATAATCATAAAACTTGTGATCACTTGTTTTCAGTGCCTTGTACTCAGAGTTGGGCGTAATCAATTCCTTTTGGAGTTAATTACAGGGTTACATTCCAGTAATGACGATTCCTCAGTAATGAATTACTAGTATAATAAAAATTACTGTAATGCTGTACTATGGTTACGCATGTAATCCATTCCTTTGGGATCGGTATTGTAATCAGCTACTGTAATATTTAATTCACCGTAATCAAGTACTATAGTAATCTGCATTATATACTTACAACGTAATTTTGTTACTATTACGGCCTGTTTCACAATCTCCTCCTAAAGCTATCTGTCAAATAAAAAATAACACTATCTCTTTCTTTCACCTGGAAGAATAAAGAGAGCGTGTTATTTTTATCTGACAGATAGCTTTAACTGGAGATTGTGAAACAGGCCCTTACTCGAAGAAAATTGTTTTTGATTTATATGTCATTCTAGTTGATATCTCACATCCTAGCAGTTTCATGATTGTTAAAAACGTATTCTGAAAATGTAGTAGGTACATTTTTAAGATCCAAAATGGCGGCAACTTTTTTTTGCAATCTTCATCATTATACTAGTTTTTGACTAATTCACATACGTGGAATTCGATTTTCGGGTCCATTCTAAGATCCAAGATGGCGGCAACTTTTTTAGCAATTTTCATCATTATACTCGTTTCCGACTAATTCACATCCGTGGAATCCGATTTTCGGATCCATTCTAAGATCCGAGATGGCGGCAACTTTTTTTAGCAATTTTCATCATTATACTCGTTTCCGACTAATTCGCATCCGTGGAATCCAATTTTCGGGTCCATTCTAAGATCCAAGACGGCGGCGTCTTTTTTTGCAAATTTTGTACCTCCGCAATTTTCATCATTATACTCGTTTTCGACTAATTCACATACGTGGAACCCGAATTTAGGGTTCATTTGAAGATTCAAGATGGAGACACATTTTTAGCAATTTTTGTCATACTAGTTTTTGACTGATTCACGCACGTGGAATCCAAATATTCTATTTTCACTAGGTAGGTCCATCTAGGATCTTAAATTGACGCTAAATTCGTGTATGTAAGAACGACTACAATGACAATAATTACAAAAAAAAAGAAAAACATTGTACCGCCATCTCGGATCTTAGAATGGACCCAAAAATCGGATTCCACGAATGCGAATTAGTGAGAAACGAGTATAATGATGAAAATTGGAAAAAAAGTTGCCGCCATCTTTGATTTTAGAATGGACCCGAAAATCGGATTTCATGGATGCGAATTAGTCAGAAACGAGTATAATGAAGAAAATTGCAAAAAAAGTTGCCGCCATCTTGGATCTTAGAATGGACCCGAAAATCGAATTCCACGTATGCGAATTAGTCGGAAACGAGTATAATGATGAAAATTGCTAAAAAAAGTTGCCGTCATCTTTGATTTTAGAATGGACCCGAAAATCGAATTCCACGTATGCGAATTAGTCGGAAACGAGTATAATGATGAAAATTGCTAAAAAAAAGTTGCTGCCATCTTGGATCTTAGAATGGACCCGAAAATTGGATTCCACGGATGCGAATTAGTCGGAAACGAGTATAATGATGAAAATTGCTAAAAAAAGTTGCCGCCGTCTCGGATCTTAGAATGGATCCGAAAATCGGATTCCTCGGATGCAAATTAGTCGGAAACGAGTATAATGATGAAAATTGCTAAAAAAGTTGCCGCCATCTTGGATCTTAGAATGGACCCGAAAATCGAATTCCACGTATGCGTATTAGTCAAAAACTAGTATAATGATGAAGATTGCAAAAAAAAGTTGCCGCCATTTTGGATCTTAAAAATATACCTACTACATTTTCAGAATACGTTTTTAACAATCATGAAACTGCTAGGATAATAATAATAATAATAAAAAAGAAAAACATTGTACCGCCATCTCGGATCTTAGAATGGACCCAAAAATCGGATTCCACGAATGCGAATTAGTGCGAAACGAACTTTTGGCGGCAAAAAAAAAAAAAAAAAAAAAAAAAAAAAAAAAAAAAAAAAAAAAAAAAAAAAAAAAAAAAAAAATCTGACGCCTTCAATGTCTGACGTGCTTTTATAATTTCTTAGATATTTTTGATAAACAATGTATTTTACCGGCATTTATACAATATTTTTTACCACCTCGTCGTGGAAAAATTGCCCTTTTGATAGTACAATTTTATTCAAGGGTACAAGGAACGACAACGATTACACAAGTCTCTGAATCGTGCCGGCATACAAATGTCAAAATATTGCTAACGACTAAGAAATGTATACACGCAGTAAAGCACGCCAAGATAAAGCGTCTCCACGAATCGCACGCCCAACACCTTCGTCCGCCTCAACGACATCAATCTCCTCGCAATCTTCGTCGGGCGTTGATTACGCCACCGCGCCCGACATCAGCGGGTCGAGCAGCGACGAGCGCGGACCACCGCCGCCGCCGCCACGACCACCTGCGCGGCGAGGACGGCCACCGCTGCCGGCACGCTTGGGGCCCGCGGGACATGCTGCCCCGCCCACGGCTCCCGCTGCCGGTGGTGTAGTGCGACGCATGCAATGGTCTCAATCCATGAACGAGAATGTCATGCGCGCCTACTATGGGGCTACAGAGGGAGGAACTAACCTATCCGCGTATCGTGTCCGGATGCTTCCTCTGTTTCGGGCCCTTGAACCAACCATAAATGTGACTGCGCAGCGATTATCGGATCAAGTGCGAGTCATCCAACGATTAAAGCGGCTGGATGACTCGACACTTGATCGGCTCCGCCTGGAGGCTCTCCCTGTTCGTGCGGCCTCCGCTTCGGCGCGGGACCCGCCCGCCATGTCGCCGGATCCGGTGCCGGCACCCGACCTGGCACCGGGGGCACCGCGGGTTGATCCCAGTGCCGACGGGGATGACGTCACGAACCTGAGTGTGAGTACTTCAGACAATGAGCAATTGAGGAGGACTCTGGAAGAGGCGATTATGCAGCATCGCTTCACACCCGACTCTAGGCCACGATTACCACGTTTGCCCATGAATAGGCGCAATTTAGCGTTGATGGGAGCCCTAAACGCTTTACTGGAGCCGTATATACGATCCAGTAAAGATTTGGAAGATACGCACTCGATCATGTACTGCGGGGCCATCGCGGCGTGCCGTGTTGCTCGAGTCAAGTTTCCGGACGCTGACCGTGCACCTAGGACCGCCGGAGGTGACCCCGCATGGCAGGTGCGGATCGAGCGTCGTATCGACTCGTTTAGGACTCTCATTGCAAAGCTGATCTGCTTCAGGGGGGGTAACAACCGCCCCCGAGTAATGCGCTTTGTGAACCAGGCGTTCGCGGGAACGGGTATTGCACCCCGCGACTACACGGCCAACCTCACAGAGCGCATCGACTTTCTGAAGCAGAAGGTTTATGCATGGGCAAACCGTATTCGCCGCTACAGAGAGCGTGTGAATCGATTCCAGCAGAATCGCCTTTTCCAGAGTGACCAAAGGAAGGTTTACCGAAAGTGGGAGGAAACCGACTACCGTGTGTCCGACGCGCGGTTGCCGGATGCTACTGCCATGAGTGATTTCTGGCGTAGTATCTGGTCAGCGCCCGTCGGACACACCGAGGGTGAATGGATGACCGTTGTCGAACGTGAATGCGAGACCATCGAACCTATGGGGGCAGTTACCATCAGCCCCGATGACGTAAGTTGTGCTGTCCGCACGACTCAGAACTGGAAAAGTCCTGGGCCGGATGGATTGCACAACTTCTGGCTAAAATGGTTTCGGTGCTCGCATTCACGATTGGCAACGCAATTCCAACAAGCCCTCGAGCTCGGTTCCCTGCCACCTTCCTTAACAACTGGAGTAACCTTCCTGCTCTACAAGTCCGGTAGTACCACGGAAGCGAAGAACTACCGACCCATCACGTGCTTGCCCACACTGTACAAGCTCCTTACATCCATTTTGAGAGTAAAAATTAACACACACATTGTTGCGAACAATGTTTTGGCTCCTGCTCAAAATGGATGTAGGGTTGGGTCCCGTGGTACTAAATAGAGGTGTGCGCCACGCCGGCGCGGCGTAGCCGCGCCGCGGGACCCACGCCGCCGCCGCCGCCGAGGTTTTCAAAATTTCACGCCGCGACAAAAAATTTGCGGAATAAAATCATTTAAATTACGCGCCACGCTTGCTTACACCGCCGCGAGCGCTCGAAGCGGGCGCTCGCGGCGCCCGTGCGACGGCATTCAACGACACTGTGGCCTGTGGCGCCAACAGGCCGGGGGGCGCGCGGAGAGGGAGGCGCACGGGCAGGCGCGGCGTGGAAGCGTTCGTTCGTTCAGTTCGTCTGTTGATCAGTGAGTTGAATGACGTACGGTTTGACTTACGAATCGAGTGGAAAATTTAGTTGTAAGTTATCTACTAAACACGGAATATGTCATCAAAAAGTGTCCTAAAACACGAATTGAGACATTTCTCGATACAAGTGCAATATGACAACGACGGAAAACATAGCTTTTGCTGGAAGCATTTTGGGGCGCTGATAATGGACGAGAATAGCAAACGCCAGCATATTTATAGCGAACAAGTTTTCTGCAAACAGTGTTTGACACAATTGAAGGAAGAAAACGAAAATATTACCTTTGGAGTGTAAGTAAAGTTGTAATTTTATTGTTATATTTATATTTAAATGTATTAAAATAATGTAATGAAAAATTTACTTGTTAACTACCACTTTGTTAATATAATCTCTTTTTTCAAACGTAATGAAATCCCGGCAGCTACATATATATTTAATCTATTTTATTTATGTGTGAAAGATCGTACCAATTTTTTTTAGATGTAATCACTCCACGGCTTCAGGATATAGTTGGCAGTTTTATTCAGCAGGATCCAATACCGATACCAACAAACGACATGAAAATACGATAACTATTCGCAGACCAATCTAATATTATTGTGTTGGAGTTTCGCTATGCTTTTTTACTCATAATATTAACCAGCGTTTGTGCTTAGAGTGTTGTTAAAATTTTGATGTTTTAACCTTTTAACGTGTTAAGCATGTTATATTAACTTTAAAATTACACTAACATTGATTTTGCGATATCCTATAAATACATTTAACTGCGATTTTTAATTGAATAAAAAAACTAACCTTACTCACTGCCTGATTGTCTTCGAGTATAAATAAGTAAATTGTTATTTGATTTACTTTACATCACTGCATTAAAAAATAGGAATAACGGCCAGGCCACACCGAATGCGTGTGCAGCATGTGCGCGTGTGCATGACTGGGCCGTTGTAGCATATCTAAATGTCATATTAGATGGTAAACCGCTTTGCTGGACATGCGCGCGTGCCATCTAATTTGACACTTACATATGTGTAGTAACTTACATACGCGCACGTGCTGAACACGCATCCGGTGTGGCTTGACCGTCCGGAAGTATTTTTATTCTAGCTTAGGTAGTTTATTTAGTATCCTAAAATACACACAAATAGTAGTGAGTGGGATTAGTTTTATAAAATTAATAAATGAACGAGTTCGGTAAAACAGTTCTTTTACTGTTTGCTTGAGTATTGTGGGATTTGCGGGATTGGAGCGAGTTTTTGGAGGATTTTCGGTTTTGTTATGAATAACTTGATTCTTGCTAACACAGCATGAGATACATATGGGATATTAACGTATTTTATTTATTTCAGGGCTAAAATTAAGTCTTATGCTAAAACTGTTAGTACAGGCAACCTCCTTAGGCATTTACGGGATGTCCATAATATAAGAGATGAAAAAGCTGATGGTTTAAATAGGCAAATTAACGACTTCTTTACCGCTCGACCAAGACCCAGAACGGCCAGAACTACATCTGTGGCATCTTTGCCGCAGAGTACATTTCTCTCAGGGCCATCAAAACTCACAAGTAAAGATAAATGGCTCCTTGCGAGAGACTTAACTCTCTGGTTTTGTCGATCACTTATGCCTTTCGATGCTGTATCTGGTGTAGGCATGATAGATTTCTTTAAGGTAAATAATTTTAATTGAGTAGTGATTTCGTTGGGTATTAATGATATTTTTTATCACACTTGCTTTCTAAGCGCGCTATTGCTTGCATCGTGGGAAATATTTTTTGTCTTCTTATCTTTTGTCCACAAGTGTGATGAAAAACATTGTATGCATCACGGTCGGTAAAAGACATACTAACTCGAATCATTAAAAGCCCACCGCCTACGGCGTCGGGCTTCTAACATTCTCGTTAGTAATACCGTACTTACCTCCAGCTTACTACTTACTAGCACAATGTTTTTGTTTTACTATTAACTTGCATGTGGTATCTTTAATCACGCTTTATTACTTTTATTTTAGAAATATAACGTCATTGTGACAGAAGAGGATCTGCCGTCAAGATTTACTATAAGTCGAACTGCTTTAGATGACGTGTATGAAACGATGCTTAAAAACGTTAAAGGTGAAATAACGGAATATTCGCCAACACACGTATCGGTGACCTTTGATTTATGGACAGATCGTTACAGACGTCTCAACTACGTAACATTCACGTTACACTACTTGACTGCTGGTATGTAAATATATTTTTGCTGCCTTCATATAGTACACGTACGTACTGTTTTTTATATGTTATTCAAATGTATTACGAGTATTATCTTATTTTTCAGAGTTCGAGTTGAAATCCTTTACACTTAATACCAAGCTAGCTCAAGGCAAGAAAACTGGAGAAATGATTTTGGAAATGCTTAATAGAACAATTGAGGATTTTGGTTTAAGCGACAAAGTGCTCCATGTGGTCACAGACGCCGGAGCGAATGTAAAGCGAGCTATTGCACTGGGTAACTTGGATAGCCATTTGTGTCTCGGTCATGGCTTGCATAATCTTGTTACCGTAGATGGAATTAAACGCGTCCCAGAGATTGACTCCGTTGTTACCAAATGCAAAAAAATCGTAAAAAGCATTCGATACCGCTTGCCGGACTTGGAGATTGAGGTAGAGCAAGAGCAACGAAAAATGCTTCAGAAAATAGATAGCGTTGGTGAAGATATTGAACTTGACGAGCATGAAGCAATCACCGACGATGACGAGTTAGATGTGCAAAATAATGAAACATCAAACGAATTCGGAGACATAAATCGTATCCCAACTATCAAAACGTCAACACCAACACGATGGCACAGTGTTCTAGCCATGCTCGAGGGCTTGGCTCATTTCTGTAACCGGGGCCCCATCAATGACATGTTGACTAAAATCGGTCAGGGGGAATTAAAATTGGCACAATCTGAGTGGAACATAATTGAGGATATGATTCGCTTTTTACGAAAATTTCGCGAGGCAGTAGAAGTGCTCTCTGCCCAAAAGACTACTTCTATAAATTTAGCAGTTATATTTCGTACCGAATTGAAAGATGTCCTCAATTCTGTGGCTGACGATGAAACTGTGATCATATTGACATTAAAAAACAATATGCTTTCGAATATTGACAAGCGATTCCCTCTGACCGAAAAAATTGTATGTGCAGCCCTTTTGGATTGCAGATTTTCCGGCCTCAATGAGATTGACACGTACCTCGAAAAAAAACATACTACTCGGGCCGCGTTTCTTTCAGAAATGGTAAATCAGTTTGTCGATATGACTGAATTCACACCTGCTCTCCCGACTCCGATACCAAGACCATGTACATCAAAGCAAGCGGACACAAGTCTATTGACACGACTCACGCTTAAGCACAGTAACGTTAACAACGAAGAACCAGCAGACGCAGTTTTCCAGGAAATATGGAAATATTTGGCGACAACAGTTCCCCAAGAAGTTCATGATGAAGATTTGTTAGCGTTTTGGCGGAAACGACGCGACGCCTTTCCATTGATTGCTGCACTAGCAAGAGCTGTGCTGGCAACGCCTGCCACGAGTACGCCCAGCGAAAGGGTATTTTCTGTAGCTGGCTTGGTTTTAAATGCCAAAAGGTCACGACTCGATCCAGTGCGAGTTAATAAAATAATTTTCATACACGACAATTACGATAACTGCCGCATAAAATGCAACCTTTAACTTTCTTTCGTGTTTTTTTAATAATAATAAACTTTTCCTTAACTATATCAACTTTTTTTTAAAACCCCCTTATAGTTCTATAAACTGCGTGGAGTACACCTAGGCCTTGACGCCGGCGTGGCGCCGCCACGCCGGCAAAATTTGGCGGCGCGCCGCCGCCGGTGATTTCTATGCCGGCGCACACCTCTAGTACTAAAGAGCTCCTCCTCATTGACATGACCATTTGCCAGCAAGTCCGGCGTAACAAAGGGGCCCTCTCCGCTGCTTGGATTGACTACAAGAAGGCCTATGATTCGGTGCCTCATTCATGGTTGGGAAGGGTCTTGGAGTTGTATAAAGTTAATGCAAGTTTAAGATCCTTTCTCGGCGCGTGTATGAGGCAGTGGACCACAGTCCTTCGTCAACCAGGAGGTGGAGATGGCTCCTCTGGTCCGCAGGACTTTATAAGGATCGAGCGAGGAATATTCCAGGGTGACAGTCTGAGTCCCTTATGGTTCTGCCTAGCTCTGAATCCCCTCAGCACCCTGCTGAAGGATTCAGGACTAGGTTGCCGGCTTCGGAGAGAGGGTGAAGTCATTTCTCACCTTCTGTACATGGATGATCTCAAATTATTTGCGCCAAATAGCCAAGACTTGTTGGAGCTACTGCGAACCACAGAAGTTTTCAGTAGGGAATGCAATACCCGGCCAATTTTGGTACCCGGGTATTACCCGACTTTGAGATTTAATACCCGGGTACCCGGGTAGTACCCGGTCTTCGACCAAGATAGCATAAAGTATTGTTTTCTGTGTTTTGAAAGGTAATTATGAATAAAATGCTCTTTTGATGAACAGAATTTACATTTATTTGTGAAAATAATAATTGCAAATACGAATTTTACAAATTTCACAACTTGTATATAAAAAATCTCAGTAAATCACAATATTAAATAAAAAAGATCAGTCCCTAATAGACATGTGCGCCGCGCCGCCGCCGCCGATGATTTTTCCACGCCGCTGCCGCCGCTGATTTTCACCGGCGTGAAATCGGCGTGTCAAAAGTTTTATTTTTCTCTCAAGTCAAAAAACTTAACATCCCTTGTGAAATAAACCGCCGTGGGTGGTAAATTGTAAGGCTTTTATTGGAAAGAACTAAAACAGGTTAACAACAAGGTGCCAGGCGACGACGGAATCAGAGAGCTTCTGAGAGCGGGTGGACCGATGGTATTTAAAGTCCTCTAGAAGCTCGTTAATTTGTTCGCGGGCGAAACGCCTTAAGCATGAAAGTCACGGAAAAGAGGCGATCTGGTGCTGTTCTTCAAAAAAGGTGATAACAGCCTTTTGAAGAAGGTTAGTCATGATTATAAACTGTTTTCAAGGATCATCACAAACCGCTTAGAACGCATACTGTCTTGATGACTTCTAGCCTCCCGAATATAATGGATTACGAAGGGACCATATATAGTATCTACAGAGCCATAGACGGAGATATGGATGTGTCCTTATGCTGCGGCAAAGCATATAAACGTTAGAAGAGTATAATTTGCCACTAAGTGTTTGTGGACGATGAAAAAGCCTTCAATTCGATGGAGATGTGGGCGCTGCTTGGATCATTAGTGATGACTATCGGTATGTCGACGTTGAATCAATGTTGGTTACCAGTGATGACCACGGTGCTGAAACGTGGGTCACTCACTCTCGGATACATCTCAAAACTCAGTCTCTCGTTCCGAGTTTCTCTGCGTAATCGAATCTGTAATTAGGATACCTGAAGACGCACTAAAGTCACCGACATAGCCAACCAGATTATGCAGAAATAGCAATAGACAGGCCACATTGGCCACAGGAGAGCAGGAGCCGATGGGGTTGAAAAGTGCTCGTAAGCAGACAGTTTCACAGCGTAGGATTTCCACCCACAAGATGGACATGCGATGCGACGGTATGAAGGTTGCAGGGCGGGAGTCTCGAATCTGGATGCAACAGGGGAGACTGATGTTCAACATTGAACGTCTTATGACGTCTTATGAGATGATGATGTCAACTCACGTTTGAAACGTTGAAAATCTAATTTCAAAATCATATTAAAAACAGACTTTGCACGACCAACTCCGGGCAATATCCGACGCCTTCAGCATTGGCATTTTCAGTTGGCGTTTACAAATGAAGTTACACCATATAGGAAATGTATCTTCGCGTCGTCTGTCTCAACCTCACTGACTTCAGGTGCAAATGCAAATTATTAACAAACGAATGCCACAGCCAGGGTGAGGAGTAAAGGGCGTAGAACTAGTAACATATGCACTGTCGTTGTTGTTTACCTTCTTATAGATTATCGTTTACCTACCTGAGCGGTGGGCAGCGGCGAAAACAAAAGGGTTGAAATGAAATGTCTCACCCGTTCGATATGCATTTGAAAATATAAAGTTTCGCGATTTAAGTGTAAAATAAGTGAGGTAGATGATAACATAAATAGTTATAAGTGCCATAACGCTTTAACTCTTATGTTAGGGTTTCAGTCGTAACATTATTTTTCAAATTCTACTTAACTTTTACATTATTCAATATATTTTTTTATTTCGGGTAAAACCCGGGTATGAGATGAAAACCCGGGTTTTACCCGACCCCAAATATTGTCGGGTACCCGGGTACCCGGGTTTTCGGGTACCCGGGTTGCATTCCCTAGTTTTCAGTAGTGCCATCAAAATGGAGTTTGGTGTCGATAAGTGTGCGGTTATGCATGTACAGCGGGGGAAAGTAGTAAATTCAACAAATTTACAGCTTTCTGAGACAATGTCGTTCAGATCTATCTCGGAAGCAGAAACCTATAAATACCTTGGTATGTCACAGTCTTTGGGTATTGAAGATATGGGAATTAGACAGGCGGTGAAGGAGCGCTTTTTCAGCCGGCTCACAAAAGTACTTAACAGTCTCTTGTCAGGAGGCAACAAAGTGCGCGCCTTCAACGCCTGGGTAATGCCCATACTCATATACTCCTTTGGCGTACTAAGGTGGACTCAGACCGAGCTGGACGCCCTGGATCGAAGGGTCCGTACACTGCTCACCACACATCGAATGCTACACCCGCGCTCATCAGTTATGAGATTGTACATCCCGCGGAAATGTGGAGGCCGCGGCTTCTTAAATGCCAAAAACCTCCACAACCGCGAGGTGTACAATCTTAGAAACTATTTTCTTAACAATGAGTGCGGGATGCATCGAGATGTGGTGGCAGTAGATCGGAACCTCACGCCGCTCTCCTTGGCAAAAGAGAACTGGCGCAAACCTGTGGTACTAAGCACCGAGGACCGCAAGGCGGTATGGAAGAGCAAGGAGCTACACGGGCGGTTCTACAAGGCCCTCACGGGACCTGATGTAGATCTGCTCGCGTCGGTGAACTGGCTACGATTCGGGGACCTCTTCGGAGAAACCGAGGGTTTTGCCTGTGCAATTGCTGACGAGGTTATCATGACGAATAACTACCGGAAATATATCCTGAAGGACGGTACGGTCGACATTTGTCGGGCATGCCGCCGTCCCGGTGAGTCACTCAGGCATATTATTTCCGGTTGTTCTCAGATTGTTAACACCGAGTACTTGCACAGACACAACCTCGTAGCCAGGATTATACACCAGCAGCTTGCTCTTCAATACGGCCTTGTGGGCTTCGAAGTGCCTTACTATAAGTACACACCTGCGGCAGTTCTCGAAAATGGTCGTGCCACGCTCTATTGGGATCGATCTATCATCACGGACAGGACTATTGTAGCCAATAAGCCTGATATCGTGCTGATAGATCGATCCCAACGCCGGGCAATGCTCATCGACATCACCATCCCCCATGACGAGAACCTCGTGAAGGCCGAGAAGGACAAAGCCAGTAAGTACCTTGACTTGGCTCACGAGGTAACCGACATGTGGGAGGTTGATTCGGCGATCATTGTACCGATAGTTGTTTCTGCGAACGGTCTCATAGCGAAGAGTCTCGATCAACACCTCAAGAGGCTCTCGCTAGGTGGTTGGGTCAAGGGTCAGATGCAGAAGGCGGTAATCCTGGACACGGCGCGCATAGTCCGGCGGTTCCTCTCCCTGCAGCCCTAACCACCGGCAGCTTGGGCCCGCTCCGTTGCCGGCGGCTCTCTAGGTTAGGTTTTTTATATTATGTTTACATGTTTTGTATTGCTTTTGTATGTTTTATTTTATTTTACTTTTATAGACATATTGTAAAAAACCTAATCTAAGAAATGAATGAAATAAAGGGAATAATAATAATAAGGCCGCAGGGCAGCTTGTGGCGAGCTGTTGGGGAGTAACGACCCCACGGACCCGAGTGCTCCCGAGAGTTGGTCAGGGTCCCCGCCTCCGGCGTGTCTTCGTCGGTCGGAGTGGAACCCCAAGGGGACCCGTAGGACTCTCAGCTCTGGCTTGCCTTAACTGGCCGCCCAGAGAGGAGTCGTCAGAGCTATATGCTCCAGGGGTGGAAGTGTAAATTTGCGTAAGTCGCGAGTTGGTGCAGCGGCCGTCAAGCCACTGCGCAGAAAGCGGTGTACACCTCTCTACACTCCTGAGCCGCCTACACCGGTGTTGCCCCTGGCTGTCTCTTGTGACGGCATTTACGGGGGCCCATTTAGTCGGCGGCAAGTCACCGCCTGCCTCGATAGCAAAGAGAAATCATTGTTATGGCAGGTGTCCGGACCTCTTTTCTATAGTTCCATCTCTTATCCATCCAACCTTCATCACCATAACCCACTAGTCTTTTCCATTTAATCTCCAATAGCCTCTATATGCCTGCTGGGACCGGTTCACGGATATCTATTTTTGTGCCCGTGAATGGGTTGCAGCAGGTGTAAAACACAGCAAATTTCTCCAAAGGGCCTCTACGTGTTGGATCTGTATCCCCGCGCAAGCCTATCAAAAGACCGGGATTTATAGGCCCGTGATCAAAGAGAGATAATAATAATAATAATAAAAATCTGACGCCGTCACTGTCAGACGTGCTTTTATACTTTCTTAGAAAATTTTGATAAACAATGTATTTTACCGGCATTTATACGATATTTTTTACCATCTCGTCATGGAAAAATTGCCCTTTCACGGTACAACTTCATTCAAGGGTACAAGAGACGACAGCGATCAGACTTGCCTCTGATTTGTACTAACATATAAATGTCAAAATATCGCTGAAAGATCTAAGAAATGTATACGCGTAGCAAAGCACGCCAAGATAAAGCGTCTCCACCAATCGCACGCCCAAGACCTTCGTCCGCCTCATCGACATCAGTCTCCTCGCAATCTTCGTCGGGCGCTGATTAGGCCACCGCGCCCGACATCAGCGGGTCGAGCAGCGACGAGCGCGGACCACCGCCGCCGCCGCCACGACCACCTGCGCGACGAGGACGGCCACCGCTGCCGGCACGCTTGGGGCCCGCGGGACATGCTGCCCCGCCCACGGCTCCCGCTGCCGGTGGTGTAGTGCGACGCATGACATGGTCTCAAGCTATGAATGAGAACGTCATGCGCGCCTACTACGGGGCTACAGAGGGAGGAACTAATCTATCCGCGTATCGTGTCCGGATGCTTCCTCTGTTTCAGGCCCTTGAACCAACCATTAATGTGACTGCGCAGCGACTATCGGATCAAGTGCGAGTCATCCAACGATCAAAGCGGCTGGATGACTCGACACTTGATCGGCTTCGCCTGGAGGCTCTCCCTGTTCGCGCGACCCCTTCCTCGGCGCAGGACCCACCCGCCACGTCGCCGGACCCGGTGCCGGTACATGACTTGGCATCCGAGGCACTGCGGGTCGGTCCTGCTGCTGATGAGGACGATGCTGCGAACCTGAGTGTGAGTACTTCAGACAATGAGCAATTGAGGAGGACTTTGGAAGAAGCGATTATGCAGCATCGCTTCACACCCGACTCTAGGCCACGATTACCACGTTTGCCCATGAATAGGCGCAATCTAGCGTTGATGGGAGCCCTAAACGCTTTACTGGAGCCGTATATACGATCCAGTAAAGATTTGGATGATACGCACTCGATCATGTACTGTGGGGCCATTGCAGCGTGCCGTGTTGCTCGAGTCAAGTTTCCGGACTCTGACCGTGCACCTAGGACCGCTGGGGGTGTCCCCGCGTGGCAGGTGCGGATCGAGCGACGTATCGACTCGTTTAGGACTCTCATTGCAAAGCTGATCTGCTTCAGGGGGGGCAACAACCGCCCCCGAGTAATGCGCTTTGTGAACCAGGCGTTCGCGGGAACGGGTATTGCACCCCGCGACTACATGGCCAACCTCACAGAGCGCATCGACTTTCTGAAGCAGAAGGTTTATGCATGGGCAAACCGTATTCGCCGCTACAGAGAGCGTGTGAACCGATTCCAGCAGAATCGCCTTTTCCAGAGTGACCAAAGGAAGGTTTACCGAAAGTGGGAGGAAACCGACTACCGTGTGTCCGACGCGCGGTTGCCGGATGCTACTGCCATGAGTGATTTCTGGCGTAGTATCTGGTCAGCGCCCGTCGGACACACCGAGGGTGAATGGATGACCGTTGTCGAACGTGAATGCGAGACCATCGAACCTATGGGGGCAGTTACCATCAGCCCCGATGACGTAAGTTGTGCTATCCGCACGACTCAGAACTGGAAAAGTCCTGGGCCGGATGGATTGCACAACTTCTGGCTAAAATGGTTTCGATGCTCGCACTCACGATTGGCAACGCAATTCCAACAAGCCCTCGAGCTCGGTTCCCTGCCACCTTCTTTAACAACTGGTGTAACCTTCCTGCTCTACAAGTCCGGTAGTACCACGGAAGCGAAGAACTACCGACCCATCACGTGCTTGCCCACACTGTACAAGCTCCTTACATCCATTTTGAGAGTAAAAATTAACACGCACATTGTTTCGAACAATGTTTTGGCTCCTGCTCAAAATGGATGTAGGGTTGGGTCCCGTGGTACTAAAGAGCTCCTCCTCATCGACATGACCATTTGCCAGCAAGTCCGGCGTAACAAAGGGGCCCTCTCCGCCGCTTGGATTGACTACAAGAAGGCCTATGATTCGGTGCCTCATTCATGGTTGGAAAGGGTCTTGGAGTTGTATAAAGTTAATACAACTTTAAGATCCTTTCTCGGTGCGTGTATGAGGCAGTGGACCACAGTCCTTCGTCAACCAGGAGGCGGGGATGGCCCCTCTGGCCCGCAGGACTTCATAAGGATCGAGCGAGGAATATTCCAGGGTGACAGTCTGAGTCCCTTGTGGTTCTGCCTAGCTCTGAATCCCCTCAGTACCCTGCTGAAGGATTCAGGACTAGGTTGCCGGCTTCGGAGAGAGGGTGAAGTCATTTCTCACCTTCTGTATATGGATGATCTCAAATTATTTGCGCCAAATAGCCAAGACTTGTTGGAACTACTGCGAACCACAGAAGTTTTCAGTAGTGCCATCAATATGGAATTTGGTGTCGATAAGTGTGCGGTTATGCATGTGCAGCGGGGGAAAGTAGTAAATTCAACAAATTTACAACTTTCTGAGACAATGTCGTTCAGATCTATCTCGGAAGCAGAAACCTATAAATACCTTGGTATGTCACAGTCTTTGGGTATTGAAGATATGGGGATTAGACAGGCGGTGAAGGAGCGCTTTTTCAGCCGGCTCACAAAAGTACTTAACAGTCTTTTGTCAGGAGGCAACAAAGTGCGCGCCTTCAACGCTTGGGTAATACCCATACTCACATACTCCTTTGGCATACTAAGGTGGACTCAGACTGAGCTGGACGCCCTGGATCGAAGGGTCCGTACACTGCTTACCACACATCGAATGCTACACCCGCGCTCATCAGTTATGAGATTGTACATCCCGCGGAAGTGTGGGGGCCGCGGCTTCCTAAATGCCAAAGACCTCCACAACCGCGAGGTGTACAATCTTAGAAACTATTTTCTTTACAATGAGTGCGGGATGCATCGTGATGTGGTGGCAGTAGACCGGAACCTCACGCCGCTCTCCTTGGCAAAAGAGAACTGGCGCAGACCTGTGGTACTGGGCGCTGAGGACCGCAAGGCGGTATGGAAGAGCAAGGAGCTACACGGGCGGTTCTACAAGGCCCTCACGGGACCTGACGTAGATCTGCTCGCGTCGGTGAACTGGCTACGATTCGGGGACCTCTTCGGAGAAACCGAGGGTTTTGCCTGTGCAATTGCTGACGAGGTTATCATGACGAATAACTACCGGAAATATATCCTGAAGGACGGTACGGTCGACATTTGTCGGGCATGCCGCCGTCCCGGTGAGTCACTCAGGCATATTATTTCCGGTTGTTCTCAGATTGTTAACACCGAGTACTTGCACAGACACAACCTCGTAGCCAGGATTATACACCAGCAGCTTGCTCTTCAATACGGCCTTGTGGGCTTCGAAGTGCCGTACTATAAGTACACACCTGCGGCAGTTCTCGAAAATGGTCGTGCCACGCTCTATTGGGATCGATCTATCATCACGGACAGGACTATTGTAGCCAATAAGCCTGATATCGTGCTGATAGATCGATCCCAACGCCGGGCAATGCTCATCGACATAACCATCCCCCATGACGAGAACCTCGTGAAGGCCGAGAAGGACAAAGCCAGTAAGTACCTTGACTTGGCTCACGAGGTAACCGACATGTGGGAGGTTGATTCGGCGATCATTGTACCGATAGTTGTTTCTGCGAACGGTCTCATAGCGAAGAGTCTCGATCAACACCTCAAGAGGCTCTCGCTAGGTGGTTGGATCAAGGGTCAGATGCAGAAGGCGGTAATCCTGGACACGGCGCGTATAGTCCGGCGGTTCCTCTCCCTGCAGCCCTAACCACCGGCAGCTTGGGCCCGCCCCGTTGCCGGCGGCACCCTAGTTTAGGTTTTTTATAAAGTGTTTATATTTTGTATTGTTTTTGTATGTTGTATTGTATTTTAATTTTGTATTCATTTTATAAAAACCCTAAACTGAGATGAAAGTTAAATAAAGAGAATAATAATAATAAAAAAAAAAAAACCGCTGTGACACCTGACAGACGTGTTTGCATAATAATTTTGTTAATATTTTACTTTTATACGCGTTTTATACTCGAAAATGGCAATAAAACTGTCTCAATCAGTCAACAACAACTCCTATAATGTGGAAATGTGAAATAATGCGGAAACAGGCAAATATTTCCAAATGACGACTTTGACATTTAAGGCCACGGCCGATCAATAACACGGCAAGACGCGTCCACACAAGTTATTATGCAGACGAGGAGTCGAACACGAGCGGAGACTACCAGCGCACGACCTCCACCTTCGCCCGCCTCGTCCAGCTCTCCGTCCACAGCGTCGTCGGGCGATGAATTTGCTACGGCGCCCGACACAGGCGGATCCAGTGACGAGAGCGGGCCGCCGCCGCCGCCGCCGCCACGACCACCTGCGCGACGAGGGCGGCCACCGCTGCCGGCACGCTTGGGGCCCGCGGGACATGCTGCCCCGCCTACGGCTCCCGCTGCCGGTGGTGTAGTGCGTCGCATGCGATGGACTCAGACGATGAATGAGAATTGCATGCGCGCCTACTACGAGGCTACAGAGGGGGGAACCCGACTAACCGCGTACCGTTCTAGGATTCTGCCTCTGTTTCAGGCTCTTGAACCCGCCATCGCCGTATCGGAGCAACGACTAGCGGATCAGGTGCGGGTCATTCTACGTTCTAAACGTTTGGATGACTCGACACTTGATCGGCTTCGCCTGCAGGTTCTCTCGACTCGTGCAGCTTCCACCTCGGCGCGGGACCCGCCCGCCACGTCGCCGGACCCGGTGCCGACACCCGACCTGGCACCGGGGGCGCCGCGGGTTGATCCCAGTGCCGATGAGGAGTATTTTGCGAGTCAGAGTGTAAGTACTGCAACTGATGAGCATCTGAGGAGGACTTTGGAAGAGGCGATTATGGAATATCGCTCCACACCCAATTCTAGGCCACGGTTACCACGCTTGCCCATGAATAGACGCAATCTAGCGTTAATGGGAGCCCTAAACGCTTTACTGGAGCCGTACATACGGTCCAGTAAAGATTTGGACGATACGCATTCGATCATGTACTGCGGGGCCATCGCGGCGTGCCGTGTTGCTCGAGTCAAGTTTCCGGACGCTGACCGTGCACCTAGGACCGCCGGGGGTGTCCCCGCATGGCAAGTGCGGATCGAGCGTCGTATCGACACGTTTAGGACCCTCATTGCAAAGCTTATCTGCTTCAGGGGGGGCAATAACCGCCCCCGAGTAATGCGCTTTGTGAACCAGGCGTTCGCGGGAACGGGCATCATGCCCGGCGACTACATGGCCAACCTCACAGAGCGCATTGACTTTCTGAAGCAGAAAGTTTATGCATGGGCAAGCCGTATCCGCCGCTACAGAGAGCGTGTGGATCGATTTCAACAGAACCGCCTCTTCCAAAGTGACCAAAGGAAGTTATACCGAAGGTGGGAGGGAACCGATCATCATTTGTCCGACGCGCATCTGCCGGATGCTACTGCCATGACTGATTTCTGGCGTAACATCTGGTCAGCGCCCGTCGGACACATCGAGGGCGATTGGATGAACGTTGTTGAACGTGAGTGCGAGAGCATCGAACCTATGGAGGCAGTTGCCATCAGTGCCGATGACGTAACTTGTGCCATCCGCCCTGCCCAGAACTGGAAAAGTCCTGGACCGGACGGATTGCACAACTTCTGGCTAAAATGGTTTCGGTGCTCCCACTCGCGATTAGCAGCGCAATTCCAACAAGCCCTTGAGCTTGGTTCCCTGCCTCCTTCCTTAACAACAGGTGTAACCTTCCTGCTCTATAAGTCCGGTAGTACCACGGAACCGAAAAACTACCGACCCATCACGTGCTTGCCTACACTATACAAGCTCCTTACATCCATTTTGAGAGCAAAAATTAACACGCACATTGTTGCAAACAATGTTCTGGCCTCTGCTCAAAATGGATGTAGGGTTGGGTCCCGTGGTACTAAAGAGCTCCTCCTCATTGACATGACCATTTGCCAGCAAGTCCGGCGTAACAAAGGGGCCCTCTCCGCCGCTTGGATTGACTACAAGAAGGCCTATGATTCGGTGCCTCATTCATGGTTGGAGAGGGTCTTGGAGCTGTATAAAGTTGATGCAGCTTTAAGATCCTTTCTCGGCGCGTGTATGGGGCAGTGGACCACAGTCCTTCGTCAGCCAGGAGGCGGAGATGACCCCTCTGGCCCGCAGGACTTCATAAGGATCGAGCGAGGAATATTCCAGGGTGACAGTCTGAGTCCCTTATGGTTCTGCCTAGCTCTGAATCCCCTCAGCACCTTGCTGAAGAATTCAGGACTAGGTTGCCGGCTTCGGAGAGAGGGTGAAGTCATTTCTCACCTTCTGTATATGGATGATCTCAAATTATTTGCGCCAAATAGCCAAGACTTGTTGGAACTACTGCGAACCACAGAAGTTTTCAGTAGTGCCATCAATATGGAGTTTGGTGTCGATAAGTGTGCGGTTATGCATGTGCAGCGGGGGAAAGTAGTAAATTCAACAAATTTACAGCTTTCTGAGACAATGTCGTTCAGATCTATCTCGGAAGCAGAAACCTATAAATACCTTGGTATGTCACAGTCTTTGGGTATTGAAGATATGGGAATTAGACAGGCGGTGAAGGAGCGCTTTTTCAGCCGGCTCACAAAAGTACTTAACAGTCTTTTGTCAGGAGGCAACAAAGTGCGCGCCTTCAACGCCTGGGTAATACCCATACTCACATACTCCTTTGGCATACTAAGGTGGACTCAGACCGAGCTGGACGCCCTGGATCGAAGGGTCCGTACGCTGCTTACCACTCATCGAATGCTACACCCGCGCTCATCAGTTATGAGATTGTACATCCCGCGGAGGTGTGGGGGCCGCGGCTTCTTAAATGCCAAAAACCTCCACAACCACGAGGTGTACAATCTTAGAAACTATTTTCTTAACAATGAGTGCGGGATGCATCGTGATGTGGTGGCAGTAGACCGGAACTTCACGCCGCTCTCCTTGGCAAAAGAGAACTGGCGCAAACCTGTGGTACTAAGCACCGAGGACCGCAAGGCGGTATGGAAGAGCAAGGAGCTACACGGGCGGTTCTACAAGGCCCTCACGGGACCTGACGTAGATCTGCTCGCGTCGGTGAACTGGCTACGATTCGGGGACCTCTTCGGAGAAACCGAGGGTTTTGCCTGTGCAATTGCTGACGAGGTTATCATGACGAATAACTACCGGAAATATATCCTGAAGGACGGTACGGTCGACATTTGTCGGGCATGCCGCCGTCCCGGTGAGTCACTCAGGCATATTATTTCCGGTTGTTCTCAGATTGCTAACACCGAGTACTTGCACAGACATAACCTCGTAGCCAGCATTATACACCAGCAGCTTGCTCTTCAATACGGCCTTGTGGACGTCGAAGTGCCATACTACAAGTACACAACTGCACCAGTTCTCGAAAATGGTCGTGCCACGCTCTATTGGGATCGACCTATCATCACGGACAGGACTATTGTAGCCAATAAGCCTGATATCGTGCTGGTAGATCGATCGCAGCGCCGGGCTGTGCTCGTCGACGTCACCATCCCCCATGATGAGAATCTCGTGAAGGCCGAGAAGGACAAGTCCAGTAAGTACCTAGACTTGGCCCACGAGATAACCGCCATGTGGGATGTTGACTCGACGATCATAGTCCCGATAGTCGTTACAGCGAACGGTTTAATAGCGAAGAGTCTCGACCAACATCTTAAGAGTCTCTCGCTAGATGGCTGGGTCAAGGGTCAGATGCAGAAGGCGGTAATCCTGGACACGGCCCGGATAGTCCGTCGGTTCCTCTCTCTGCGACCTTAACCACCGGCAGCTTGGGCCCGCCCCGTTGCCGGCGGCACCCTAGGTTAGGTTTTTATAATGTGTTTATATTTTATATTGTTTTTGTATGTTGTATTGTATTTTACTTTTATAACCATATTATAACAACCTAGCCTAAGAGAATATTTAAATAAAGGAAATAATAATAATAATAACCCCCCAAAGGAATCACCTTGCCGTGGTGGGCGGGCTTACGGGTTGGTGATACAATCAGGAAACAGGTCAAAACACCTAGACCGCACCCCATTAATGGTGATACATAAACTAATGCCAATGTCAACTAGGCTCACCCTTCCCAAACTAAGATTCCAGCTTTCCTATCACTTCTTCTTCTTCCCCCCTTTCCTCTATCCTTCCTTGTTTAGTTAAATAATGCAGCTGAGATCTAGAACGCTACGTCCTGGGCCGCTACCCGAGGGCGATCGTCGGGGCGCATCTGGAGCCGTTGCTGGATGCCACAGCATGCGATCCAACGGCGATGCGGAGTTGAGCAGGCGGGCTCCCATCGAACAATCTGTTACAGCCGCAGTCGGGTCGCTACCCGAGGGCGATCGTCGGGGCGCACCTGGAGCCGCTGCTGGGTGGCGCAGCATGCGAACCAGTGGCGATGCGGAGCTGAACAGGCGGGCTTCCATCGAAGAATTTATGACAGCCGAAAACCCTTCAACCAGTGAATCTCCCTCATCGTTGTGTCCGTCAATTCTTTCGTCGTCAGCTTCATTGTTTTCTTCAGTTCCATCTTCACCAGCTTCTTATCTGAATAATTCTGACTTGACGTCAGCGTGTACATCACCTTCAAGTTCTGTCTGTACGAACGAAGACGTTGTGCAGGAGGCAAGTACTGCCAACCAACCTGCACCCGCCTCGGCTCGTCAAAAAGTGCGTAAGAGATGGTCTCGAGATATGAACATCTTTATCTTGCGCACATATTTCCGAATAACTGCCCTTGAAACCGAAACTAAAAGGTACCTATCACAGCTACACGAAGAATTTAGCAAGCAATTTCCGACATTTAACGTAACCAAACAACGACTAGGAGACCAACGAAGAGCCATAGTAGGTAATAAGCTCTTGTCCGAATCAGATATAGCAGAAATTAGAAAACTAGCAGAAAATGATTTAAAAACAACATGTCTACCATCTTACCAAGCACAGTCCCTCACACACAACAATAACCAACGTATGAGCTGGACAAATGAGATTAACGAGTCAATTATGAGAGAATATTACAGAATAACACGATTAGAGACAAACACAACTGCATACAGAAAACCTTTATACCAAACAATTATTGCAACGCATCCTCAGTATTCCCACGTATCTGAACAGAGGATAGCAGACCAACGCCGAATAATCATCAATAATAAATATATATCCGAACAAAGACTACAGGAGATTAAACATGAAATTGCTTGTGAATTAAACCTTGACGACATACCTCACATAAATAATGACGTGACCGATACGCAACAGACTGACGAAATACTCATCTCCGGAAATAACACCTTAACAAGTATTCATGATACCCAAGCTCTTAATATAGTAAATTCTCCTGAAAATGAAATACTACAAAATTATCTTCCATCGTCAATACAAGAAGAGATTGAAACAACTTTTTTAGCCGCTAAAGAACATTTTGACAGTACTGAACCAACCGAAAGACCTAGCATACCTAAACAGAAACCGTCTAAAAAGCTTGCCGCCATCGTTAATTACATAAATAATACTTTACTACCAAAATACCTACCGCCAGATTCGAATTTCATACTAACTCAAACAACTCTGTACTGCGCTGCTTTTGCGGCAGCGACCCAAAACGGCTCTAAGATAAGAGACTCTGAATCTTTTCGCCAATACCATAACCGACCTCCAAATTGGCAAAAGAGGCTACAAGACCGGATAACTGATTTAAGAGCAAAAATAGGTAGACTCACCGAATTTATTAATGGGAACTCTAGTCCGAGACTAGTTAGACACATCATATCAATTAAACAGCAGTACAAACTCCACTCCCAACACGAAAATGAAAATTCACAGCTCATGCATTTTCTCGATACTCTGAAACAAAAACTTAGCGCACTCACTAGTAGAATACGAAGATATAAACTAACAACCCTTCGTAAAACACAAAACAGACAATTTGTTAATAATGAGAAAGTATTTTATCGACAACTCCAAAACTCCCAAGACAATAGCAAAACGGGTGACACTGAATTCCCAACCGCGGAAAACCTGCAACAGTTCTGGTCGGGGATATGGTCCAAACCAGTTGAACACACAGATGCAGAATGGATAGAGGCTGACAGAAGATCCCTTGACTTGGTACCTCATATGGAATTCGAACAGATAAGCCTTGATCTATTGCAGTCAGTCATAGGCAGGACTCATAACTGGAAAGCCACGGGCTCCGACAATATTCACAATTTCTGGTTAAAAAAGTTTACGTATTTACATCCGATCTTACTTCACCATATTAATGAATTCATTCGCAACCCTGAAACAATGCCAAGCTATATTACTCAAGGTACCACATACATGTTAGCTAAAGATAAAAACGACAGAAAAAACCCCGCTAAATATAGACCAATTACCTGTTTACAGAACATCTATAAAATTATGACATCTTGTTTTAGTAAACTCATATACAGACACATCGACACACATAACATATTAGCAGAGCAGCAAAAAGGGTGTAGGCAACATAGTCAGGGCTGCAAAGAACAACTTACTATAGACGCTGTCATCTCTAAACAAGCACGTAATAAGAAACATGATATATTTACTATGTATATCGATTACAAGAAGGCGTTCGACTCGGTCCCGCACACATGGCTTATATACATTCTTGAACACTACAAAATTCATCACACAATAATCAGTTTTCTAAAAAACTCCATGGTACACTGGTCGACTGTTCTTAAAATCTCACATAATTCCGAGAACATGGTAACGGAACCTATAAGCATTCGCAGAGGTATTTTCCAAGGAGACGCTCTGAGTCCACTATGGTTTTGTCTGGCACTCAACCCACTCTCAAACTTACTCAATGAAAGTATGGCTGGTTTCAAATTGAGGTATGGCGATAGTTCACACATAATTTCACATCTGATGTACATGGACGACATCAAGCTTTACAGTAGTAATTTAGATGATATACATAAGCTCGCAGATATAACACAAACATTTTCTTCTTGCATACGCATGGAATTTGGCATTGACAAATGCAAACTTCAGTCGATTCGAAATGGTAAATTAGAGTACAACAGTTATATTCTTAACAATGGAGAGACAATAGATCCTGTAGATGAAGAAGCCGGCTATAAATATCTTGGATATCAACAATCACAGCAAATTCATCACAAAATAATAAAATCAACTCTCAGGCAGACGTTTACGAATAGGCTTCATAAAATTCTCAACACACATCTCAACGCGCGTAACACCATTAAGGCAATAAACACATATTCCATCCCCATTCTCACCTATTCATTTGGTATAATACAGTGGTCACAAACGGATTTAACTAACCTTCAAAGATTAATTAACACATTAATGACAAAATACCGCAAGCATCACCCACGAAGCTGTATCCAGAGACTGACCTTACCGAAAGCAGAGGGCGGAAGGGGTTTGATAGATATTAAGAATTTACACAACAAGCAGGTAAGCTCTCTGAGGAAATTCTTCCACAACCAATCTTCCCGTTCCCAACTACACAAGGCTACTGTAACAGCGGATCAAAAATGTACTCCATTGAACCTAAATAATCAGACAAAACAAAAAAATGAAATAATTACAGAGCTTCAACAAAAACTACAAGCATGGGTTCAAAAACCACTCCATGGCAGGCACCGACTAGACCTAATCAACCCCAACGTCGACAAGCTGGCATCCAACATGTGGCTTAAAAAAGGCGAGTTGTTTCCAGAGACCGAAGGTTTTATTATTGCCATCCAGGACCAAATCATAGACACCAGGAACTATAGAAAACACATTATTCGCGACCGAACCCAACCGACAGACTTATGCCGACGCTGCCATGCTGCCTCTGAGACCATTCAACACATAACTGGAGCATGCCGATCAATAACACAAACCGACTATAAACACCGACACGACCAAGTAGCAGCCATAATCCATCAGTATCTTGCATTTAAATGCCACCTTATAAACAACAGGACACCTTATTACAAATATTCTCCCCAAACCGTTCTAGAATCAAACGAATACAAACTGTACTGGGATAGAACCATTATCACCGACAAGACAGTGCATTATAACAGACCGGACATTACCCTTCAAGACAAAGTGGCAAAGACGGTATATTTAATTGACATAGCGATACCAAATACGCACAACCTTACAACCACTCATACCGAGAAGATCAGCAAATATACAGATTTGACCATAGAAATTAAAAACCAATGGAGAGTAAACACAGTAAAAACTATCCCGATCGTGATTTCATCCACCGGAGTAATTCCCCGTACTCTGCACGCCAGTCTAAAAACACTAGAAGTTCACCCTCTCACATACATCCTATTACAAAAAGCAGTCATCATGAACACTTGTCGATTAGTAAGAAAATTCTTATCTTTAGAATCGTAGTACCTACCACAATATTCCATTCTCGTTTGGTCAAAAACCCGCGATTGTGGAATTAAAGCTACCTCCAATCAGGAGAGAAAAGCATACAATAACTCTATAATAATAATAATAATAAGTCCAACTCCAGTTAAAGCTATCTGTCAGATAAAAATAACACGCTCTCTTTATTCTTCCAGGTGAAAGAAAGAGATAGTGTTATTTTTTATTTGACAGATAGCTTTAGGAGGAGATTGTGAAACAGGCCGTAATAGTAACAAAATTACGTTGTAAGTATATAATGCAGATTACTATAGTACTTGATTACGGTGGATTCAATATTACAGTAGCTGATTACAATACCGATCCCAAAGGAATGGATTACATGCGTAACCATAGTACAGCATTACAGTAATTTTTATTATACTAGTAATTCATTACTGAGGAATCGTCATTACTGGAATGTAACCCTGTAATTAACTCCAAAAGGAATTGATTACGCCCAACTCTGAGTACAAGGCACTGAAAACAAGTGATCACAAGTTTTATGATTATTTTAGAAAGTCTGTGTCAAGTTTTGAAGAACTCTTATGGAAAATATCACTTCGTTTAAAAAAGCAACACGTAATGCATCTACTCCACACGGCACCGCAACGTTAAACTGCCCGTCGCGACAACGTGGATTTGCCCGGCGCCGCGTCGTAATTTCGCACGGTGCAACAACGTGGAATGCCACGACGCCGCGCCGTAATTTCCCACGGTGCGATAACGTGCAATGTCACGACGTCGCGCCGTTTTACGTTTACGACGCCGCACCGTGGTCATGGGGCCGGGCCCTAACACAGCCGGCGCTCCCGCACTGGCTAAGGCCCGACGGAAGAAATCGTTAAGGCTGGCATGGCGAGGAGCACGTCCTGCACTTTTTGCGCATGATAAACCATGGTGACCCAGCTTGTCAACTGGGTTACCACAGCGACAGCGATGTGGGGCAACACAGGTCACTCCCAGGCGGAGAGCTACGGACAGGCGGAATGTGGCATTATCTAGGAGCGTTCCAATTGAAATGGACGGCAGAGCGTGGAGCCACTGCCCAGATTCCCATTCGACAGCAGCGAGGAGGCGAGCGCGCTCTGGGAGGCTGGTTGCCGTTTGATACAGGTTATCCCGTACCAGCCTACAAAGCGGCTCGTCCCAAAGACGCTGGGAACTAAGGTTTCTGGGCAGATCAGCGCCTGAGCAGGCTTCGCTCCACTCATTTCTGGCCTCCTACATTAAATGCACAATGACTTGGTCAATTGAGGTCTTTAATATTTTGGAGCATAATTCTAATGAGCTATGTGTCGAGGCCAGATATGCGGGAAGCGAAACATTAGTAACGCTTCTTATTCCTAGACCACCATGTCTTATAGGTAAAGAAGTCTGCGTCCATGAGTGATTGTCTAAATCTATATTTATTATAGAAGCTATGACATTTTTAATAATATTGTAATTTTTTTCTAAAAGAGAAGGAAATTTCCAAAAATGGCTGCACCTTAGGACGTAACTAAATTTAGATACAAATAGACAGTATTTGAAAATAGTGTATGCTACGTGAGCATTTAATTTTGTCATGCGATCCGAAACTTCGTTGAGGTTTTTATTAGGAGGTGAAGTGAGCTTTTCTCTGTAACTTTAATATCTGGAGGATTTAAGATCTTGACGGAATTTTGATGTAGCGTGTTCTTTATCTGAACATGTATCGGAAAAGAAAAGTTCACATTTAGAAGAGTTCAGTTTTAGTCCGATACCGCGGAATTCATCAATTAAAACGCGGTCCTCTAGAACTTCGCTTACATCACCTCCTAGAGTGCCGTCATCCAAATACCATACATTGAATTTTGAATTTAATTTTGTAATGAAGGGGTGAATTGCTAAACTGAAAAGTGCCGGACCGAGTGGATCGCCCTGGTGGCAGCCTACGGCAGAAGACAGACAATTTTCTTTGAAAAGCAGATGAGAAGCGTTGCTGTAACATTGCCTAATAAAAATGTAGGTTTGTGGCATTTTTAAACGTGTTTGTGTTAAAGGGGCATCTCTGTTGACACTATTGAAAGCATTCCGTACATCTACCTTTAGTAGGACTTTAGCAGATGTTTGTGTTAAGTGTGCTCTTAGAGCATGCACCGCAGCCTCACAGCCCCCTTTACATTCAAACCCAATTGGGTCAGCTGGAAGCATTGGCATGGGGGCCCGGATGCAGCGGCACAAGCAATTTTAGCCGCAAGACGGCGGTAGGTCGTACCCACGGCAATGGGTCTAATACCAACATCTGTTTTTAGGAGCGCACACAAATTGGCCCCATACAGCTTGCCCGTTACCTCTGCTCACTTTCCCTGAAAGCATAAGGTTAATTAGGTCGGCCAGTGACTTTAGAAGCAATTCGCCGGCGTTGCCTGAACTATGCCCAATGAGGTCCTCACCCCCCGGTGAGGCCATCCAACCCACCAGCTGAGCCACTCTGGAAGGAGGTGATTGTCTTAAGGACCTCATCGGTCGAAATAACGAGAGGAGAAGTTGAGAAATCTGGAGGATCGGGGAGATTTTGGTTCGTTGATGGCGTTGGGTGTTTGGTTTATAAAGCTGAAAGAGTTTCCTCATTATTGGGAGCAATTATGGTCAGTTGAAAAAAATAAACGGGCAGCTCCCCTCATGTCACCTTCCCCAACTTTGTTTTCAATGTTTTGGTAGATGGACGAATTCGTCCACACAGTGACAGTAAGTTACAAAGCTCTATTAAATACATATTAGTAGTAACATAATTATGTTATGAATTGAATACTGTCACTCCGATTACGCTTTCATCAGAATGACTGAGACGAGGCAGATGGCAGAAATTTACGAACTTCGAAGTTCGCGATAGGTTTACAAGCTACATCACCAACAATATACAGTGTGGAAAAATCGAATATCAATCGAAAATGGATTATCTCAAAACGTAAAAAAAAATTACGTAATAGTAGATTACATGCCAAGGCCGTTTAAGTGGGAAATATCTAGGATGATGTGTAATTGTAGGCCGCACTCATTTCCCATCATATAAAATTCTTTAATAATGTACATCCCACATTATTAAAGAATTTTATATGATGGGAAATGAGTGCGGCCTAAGAAGTGAAGGCCTAGAATACCTACTTTAATGCTATTCAAAACAATTTTATTGGTAGTATTATGAAACAACGATTTTCTTGATTATTTTGTCATTTGCAACCCAGTGTTATGAAAGTTAGAGAAAAAAGGACCCGATTTCACTATTTTCACGACTTATGAACCTACAAGTATAAACCTATTACCGTTTCTTCAAGCTTCATACTATTACCAACAAGTGATTCGGTTCATTTATGGAGAGAAAAAATATGTATGGAAAGCTCCCTAAGAAATATGACATACGGAGGTACAGGCAGACAGACGTACGGACTAGACGAAAATAATAAGCATTCTATTTTGCTATTTAAAATATATTTACTTACAATTTATGTACATAGATTAAATCTAACTAATTTACTTAACCTAACCTATATCTAAGATTGGCCCTTATGGCATTGTACCGAGGATGCTGGCGGCAATTCCTCGCTGTATCGCAATACTGATGCGTTGTGCGAGGAAGTCGCCAGCTCTTCGATCTTTTAGTTACATCAATCAGACGTTTCGCGATTTCAGCAAACAATTTGCGTGCGCTGGGGCCCCATGAACCTAAAGTTTCTACGCCAAACGGTACAAAATCGTACTCTTTGCTGAGGCCCTTATATTTATTACGTTTTAAAAATTCGGCATTTTCAGCCGCAGCGGCCGCTTTAAACGTAGTTCGTTGAAGATGGGACGGTGCCAGGGTGTCTACGCAAGTAGCATCCCATACCAACACCCGTCCCAAGCTCCAAGGAACCAAAGATACACTATCAGGTCTCTTACCATCACCTCTAATAATACCCGTAGGCTCAAGAGGAGCAGGTACGTTGATTGTGGCAAGAGACCTGCGGATTATGTCGTTAATTAGAATACCTACCTAAATGCTATTCAAAACAATTTTATTGGTAGTATTATGAAACAACAATTTTCTTGAATATTTTGTCATTTGCAACCCAGTGTTATACCTGCTATTTAAATATATCATATTTAATTATCTACATTATTAACGAAGAGCTGCATTATCACGTCATTGGGTGATATAAATCATTAATATTCGACAGTTGGTAGTTCAAATGTTATAAACTTCGTTAACTACTTCTTGAAGAAACAGGATAAAGATATTTGTCAATACAAAATCATGAACAAAATGCTCTTATGATGGAACAAACAGCCAAAATAAAGATTGAACAACAAAATGCGACGTCACGAAAACTGGATCCCCTCTCAGTATGTCGCCAAGTGTTTGAGTAGTAGGGTGGTCCTAAAAATACTAAAAGTAAAATAGAGAGCTGTAGTTGATAATCTGAATATCATCTACTTAAATAGTTCATGTACGTAAAAAGTATATGGATTTCTATAAAAAGGAAATCATAAATACAATGTCAAGAAAAAAATGCTCTGCAACTGTTACGGTACCGTACAAGGTGGAAGTGCCAATACGTAACATGTTAACAGAGAATATTTATTTGTATCACGATTTTCTGCTCCTATATAAATCTACATAAATTATTGTCACGTGTTTTGTGAGAGGAATTTGTAAGTTATGTTAAATAGCTATGAGCGAAACTACATCTAAAGTAATCGCTTTCAATATTTAAGAACAGTCGAGTCCCGCATCCCCGCCCAGGAGGTAAATGCCCGTAATCACCATGACGGTCAAGCGGATTGGCTATCGCAGTAACGTCTCCACTATGATGACGCTGCTGCCCATCATCAATCTTATATCAAAGTATGGTCAGTGACACTTCAATCACTAAACTTAGCCGGCTCTTACGACACCCGCGGGAAAAGTTGGGGTGGTGACCAATGTATACTTACTACCGTCACCTTTGTATTTAATTATTATTAAACAATAATATATTCCTTGAGGTCAAATCGGCTACACACAACATTTTTCCCTGCTAGCCCTACATAAACAAAATTTCATGTTGCTCCTCCTCCCTGAATCAAATTAAGTTACAAACAAGCCTTCCTAAAGCTTCAGACACAATAGCCACCCGCTATAATGGGCCTTTTGATAAACTTTCCTCTCAATGCAGGCTTTTCTTCTGGTCTATTGTGTCCACAATTCGGCAATAAATCGCCTATTTGCAGTATTCCAAAAAAGCGAACGAACTTTGGATTGATTAGTCTTCTAATTAACTAAACTATGAATTCGAATCCAACATCAAAAATGTAAATAAACTCAACGCAGGACCGGTACACTAAAATCATTGAAATACTTATTTACAGTTATACAGTACACTAAGTACCTATAATTTTTATATGTTTAACTAATATTAATATAAAACAAATATATACATATCTATATTTTATTCTTTATTTATTCTCAGCCAAGCATTATCTACCAGTCAACCATCGGGCAAAACAGAGAAACGGTGCAAGAGAAGCTGATAAACAATGAATAAAATAACAACCAACACAATACTGAATACACTATTACATAGATATACAGGGCGTCCCAAAGTTATGGGACATGAAGGGGAAGTATTTTAAATATCGTAGATAGGATATTTTGCTGAAAGAAAGGAGCAGCTCGCGTCGGTGAAATGGTTACGATTCGGAGACCTCTTCGGAGAAACTGAGGATTGCCTGTGCAATTGCTTACGAAGTTGTTATCATCATGAGTAACTACCGGAAATATATTATACTGAAGAACGGTACGGTCGACAATTGTCGGCCATGCCGCGACGAGTCACTCAGGCATATTATTTCTGGTTCTTCTCAGATTGTTAACACCGATAACTTGCATAGACACAACCTAGCCATGATCATACACCAGCAGGTTGCTCTTCAGTACGGCCGCTTGTTCTTCAGTGCGCCAGTTCCCAAAAATGGTCGTGCCACGCTCTATTGGGATCGATCTATCATTACGGACAAGACTATTGTAGCCAATAAGCCTGAAATCATGCTGATAGACCGATCGCAACGCCGGGCAATGCTCAGCGACACCACCATCCCCCATGACGAGAACCTAATGAAGGCCGAGAAGGACAAAGCCAGTAAGTACCTAGACTTGGCTCACAAGGGAAGTAACCGACATGTGAGAGGTTGATGCGGCGATAATTTTACCGATAGTTGTTTCTGGGATCGGTCTCATACCGAAGAGTCTCAATCACCTCTCAACAGGCTCCCGCTAGGTGGTTGGTTCAAGGGTCAGATGCAGAAGGCGGTAATCCAGGACACGACGGCTCGCATAGGCCGGTGGTTCTTCTTTCTGCTGCCTTTACCACCGGCAGCTTGGGCCCGCCCCGTTGCCGACGGTACACTAGGTTAGGTTATTATAATGTGTTTTTACTTTGTATTGTTTTGTATGTTTTATTGTATTTTAATTTTATAACCGTATTGTAAAATGTACTGTAAAAGCGAAGAGAGGGAATTAAGACTGAGTCCTGAGTGCAGTGAGGGATTTAAGCGCCCAAGACAAAAACAATTTTTCTCCCGAGGTATATTGAAAAAAAAACAGGCTTAGTAATACTAAGTCTATAATAATTATTGCAGCAAATTAATAGCGTTGAAATTAAATTATAAAAAATGAATACCGCAACTTTACGCAACTTGTTTCTGCCGGCATATCCTACTTAATTTAACAAATGAAGTCTCTGCGAATCTAGTTGACCGCGGCTTCGGTTTTTGAAAACCGAGAATCGATTAAGAAAATCGAGTTTACCATGTCCGGTCCCTAAGACGGGTGCTTACACATTTTACTTAACGAAATTAGACTTTATCTTCATAGCAATAAAATGTAATTATATTATCGCGCGGCGGGTGGTAATGAAACTTCACACAACATTATAACCCGGATTTTGCCAAGGGATGAATGTACTGCTTTCGGTGAGGTTTATATGATATATAATCCGGCTTTGTCGAGCATGTGGTGTGGAATAGTAGATTACATGCCAAGGCCGTTTCAGTGGGAAATGTCTCGGATGACGTGTAATTGTAAGACGAGGCGAAGCCGAGGCCGACATACAATATGTGATCCAAGGCTTTCCCAGTTAACGGCAGTTTTTAGAGATTTCTATATTAAATAATCATTTTGAATTATAATTGGAAATGAATTCAATTGTAACTTTAGACGAACACTGGAATTAATTCTTCGACTAAATTCGTCAAAGCTACATAATCCTTCGCCACAGTAATGCGTCGCCAAATTCCGCTAAGGCAACTAACTCGGTCCTCTTATATAACTATGTTAGAAAACTCATCCCGCATACAAACACTGCTCAAAGAAAACGTTTTTAAATGTGAAACAACATATTTGCTTTACGCAGTTACACACAATCAATGATAATTTGGGAGCTCTGGGCCACTCTAGAATCATGTCAAAATAACAAGTACAATAAAAAACACGTCACTTTGATAATATAGTTTCTGAGTGGCTAAGGGTGCCAATATTTTGACTGTAATGAATGTGTAGGTACAGTCAGGGGCATAAATATATACATATATATATATGATTTTAAACCTTATGCTCCAGACATAAGTAAAAAAGTGTAGAGATATTTTTGCCCTTGAATGTACATATTATTTTGAAAGAAAATTCCAGCGAATAAAGTTTTTTGTTTTCATTACCGGTGAAGCACGTAATTGAAATTAATTATTGCGAAAAGTGGAAAAGAAACAAAGAAATATAAAGATTGAACGACTCAGTAGCACTGTTTATTTAATGATGCTAAATAGTTACACAAGAAGAGTAAAAAGCGAACGAGTATTTATAATTATAATTGGTCAGATGCAAATTTTTGATACTTAAGTATTTTGCATTTCACTTTATTGTAAAGCATGTTTAATAATTAGTAAGGAACGACCATTTTCATTAAGTTAAACAAGCTATAAAATTTATGATTTTATATCACGATGTTCTAAATTTTATTTTAATGGTTTTCATAGTTTTGACATTAGCTTATTAGGACTAGGTAGATACCAAATAACAAAGTGTGTCGTACCTACGTTAATAAATTGGACGTTGATTTCAGATTAATATTTTTACAAGATGTATAAGCGAAACGATCGACTCTCTTCCCGCTCTTCATATGGGAGGCGAAGTAGCGGGTGGTTGCTGTCTGGGCGGTCGCAGTCCAGGCGGTCACAGTCGCAGTCCAGGCGGGCGCGACTTAGGCGTTCGCGATCTGAGCATTCACGGTCTGATCGTTCGTGGTCGGAGTCGGAGCGCCGCCGTAGTAAGCGCTATCGAAGCAAGGTGGGCGTGACCGTAGCCGTTCGCGCCGTGAAGTAAGAACGCCGTCGAAGCGAAACCAGCGAGAGAAATCGAAGTCGAATGGAACTTGGAGCGAACGTTCTTACTACGAGAGGCGCGGGCGTGAGGTTAAGCGCCACAGGCGGTCAAGATCAACACGGTGACGTTCATCTTCAAGTCATAAAAGGTATTCAAGTCGGACGAGAAGTCGTGCATCGCGTATGTCAAAGATGCATTACCGTGACCGTAGTATAACACGATCGAGATCGCGAGTACGATATTCTCGACCGACTGAACGCTCAACATCGAAAATACGCAATACGCGGCGGTCAGTGTCACGTAGGTTTAGCAATTCGAGGTCAGTTTTATATTCACGTGGTAGAAGCTACTCTAGATGTACTTGTAGCAGTCGTAAAATTAAAACTTCCCGGGGGCATCGTTGCCAATCTAGAAATAGTAAAGTTAATAGTCGTTTGTCTACAGATAAGTGTAATTCTATGCTCCAAACTGTACGTGTGTCACAGTCACAGATGTCAAACTCGGTTCCAGTGGACCATACACAACGCGATAAAAACGATGACATTTTAATGAATAATAGTGAAAACGTTGCGATCACTGGTACCGGCTCAATGACAACTGTGTGCGCAAATGACACTGAACAATGTTCTTCATTCACAAATAGTCAGTTGTTAGAAACATTGAATAAGACGTTGCAAACTATGACAACCGTCGCATCTTCGTCACGTTCTAAAGAAAAGTTTACTAATCTAAACGTTGTACCCGAATTTGATCCAAACGTCAAACATCAAACCATAAATAACTGGCTGAATAAAGTAAAGGAATGTGCCGAGATTTACGGTTGGAATAGTCAACAAACTGCTCATTACGCTCTTCCAAAGCTTACTGGTACTGCAAAGCGATGGTACGAAGGGCAACCAACCATTTTGCATTCGTGGGAAATATGGGAAGATAAATTGAAGTTGGCTTTTCCGTGTAATGAAAACTATGGTCATTTAATAAATGAAATGATGAGTATTACGGCAAAGTTTGGGGATAACCTAGAAGATTACTTTTATGACAAATTAAATGCGCTTAATCGTTGCCTTATTACAAATAGAAATGCTGTTGATTGTATTGTGTATGGAATAGAGGACAAGTCAATCAGGTATGGATGTGAAGCTGTGGGATTTGAAACTACGGACAAATTATTAGGATACTTTAAAACTGTTAAACATGGACATTACAATAGAGTTAACAAGCGTAATCATTTTCTTAAAACAAATGCAGAATTAACACAGAAAAATCAAAAACCAGGTATATCTACATATTCCACAAAATGCTATAACTGTAATGAAATAGGCCATACCATAAATAATTGTAAGAAACCTAAGATAAAATGCCAGAAATGTCTTCGATATGGTCATGACAATTCTAACTGCACTTTAGAAGTCTTAAAGAAACTTAAGTTTGAAAATTTAAAAACGTTATGACTGTCTGCAATTGAACAAGCCGATCAGAAATTTAGAAAACCAATTTTAGTTAACGGTGTACAATTAAACGGCTATGTCGATTTTGGTAGCCAATTCACTATAATACAAGGATCGGTTGCCCATAAAGTGAAAAATCCAATTGATTGGACATTTGACAATTTACCTTCATTGCGAGGATTTGGTAATTCAATTATACGAGCTACAGGAATGTGTAAACTTAATTTAAATGTTGACGATGTTTGTTTAGAAGTTGATGTAGCTGTGGTACCAGATTATTATTTAGACTATGACATATTATTAGGATAAAATGCCACAGAACAGACACATATTAAGGTAATTAAAACAAGTAAAGAGCTACAATTTAAAACTGCTGATTCACATGAATATGGTAAAATAATGGTTAAATGTGCCTCAGATATAACGTTATTCGGAGATGCATCTATTAAAGTGTACGTGGATAACAATTTTACAGGAAACATATCGATTGAGTCAGGGCAACGATTGAATTATAAGCTTCAAGTAGGTTCATACAAGATTATGAATGGTATAGGTTTCGTAACTGTAATAAACAAGCAGAATCAAACTATAAGATTTAAAAAAACGAACTTTTATTGCGAACATGTGTAGAAAAATGTTTAAATGTAACACGGCCGCATGATATTAACATTAGAAAAATAGAAAGGGATTTGATAGTTTTAGACGAATTAAATATAGGGGTAGATCTGGATGATAATCAGAAAACTGTTTTATTAGAATTAGTTAATGAATTTCGAAATTGTTTTGCAAAAGATTTGTCTGAGTTGGGACAGACTCATGTTACAGAAATGGATATTGTATTAAAAGATACAGAACCAGTGGTTTATCGACCATATAGGCTAAGTCAAATTGAAAGATTAGAAGTAAAAAATATGATTGATGAATTATTACATTATAATATAATAAGACCTTCAACTTCACCATACGCTAGCCCTAAAATTGTCGTAAAAAAGAAAACAGATGATAAAAGATTGTGTGTCGATTATCGAGCATTAAATAAAAAAACGATTAAACAGCATTACCCTCTCCCTAGAATCGAAGATCAATTGGACCGTTTAGATGGAAATAGATTCTTTTCTGCATTAGATTTAGCATCCGGATATTACCAGATCCCTCTTTCAGAAGATGCAAAGCAGAAAAGCGCCTTTGTTACACCTGACGGACAATTCGAATTCAATAGAATGCCTTTTGGTTTGGCTAATGCTCCAGCGGTATTCCAACGGGCCATAAATGTAATATTAGGAAATATTCGGTTTGAATCCGCGTTAGCATATATGGACGATATATTAGTACCATCATCTAATTTTGATGAAGGCATACAAAGATTAAGATTGGTGTTTGAAAAACTACGATCAGCTAACTTAACACTTAAACCCCAAAAATGTTTCTTTTTTCAAAAACAGGTCGACTATTTAGGATTCGAAGTATCAGAGGAAGGGATTAAGCCTGGTTTGAGGAAATCAGAAGCCGTTTCGAATTTTCCCATTCCTAAGGATGTACACAATGTAAGACAATTTATAGGCTTGGCAAGCTTTTTCCGACGCTTTATAAAAGGATTTGCAGAGATTGCCAAACCTTTAACAATGTTATTGAAAAAAGATGCAAAATGGTTGTGGAGTAGTGATCAAGATGGTGCGTTTAATAATCTTAAAAACGCCTTGACGTCTAGACCGGTATTAGCTTTATATAATCCTAACGCCGAAACTCAAATTCATACCGATGCCAGTAAATCGGGTATTGGTAGTGTATTACTTCAAAAACAAGACGATGGGCTATTTCGGCCAATAGCATATTACAGTCGTCAGACATCTCCCAAGGAATCGCACTTCTCTTCATATGAATTAGAGACATTGGCTGTAATTGCTTCATTGGTCAAATTTCGCCCATATGTATTAGGATTGAAAATTACAATTTTGACAGATTGTAATTCATTGAGAGCAACATTCTTGAAATGCGACATGATACCTCGAGTGGCTAGGTGGTGGAGTTTAATTCAGGAATATGATTGTGATATCATGTACCGATCTGGACAAGGAATGCTGCATGCCGATGCCTTAAGCCGAAATCCAATATCAAATGATGGTGGAGTGGTAGAAATGATAGAAGCTTATGATGTTATGAATGTTGATAGTGATTGGTTAGCGACAGTGCAATATGATGACACTGAAATATGTAGAATCAAGGAAATATTAAGCAACACGGATTATGATGATGTAGTAGAGATTCGTAAACATTTTGTGGTGAAACGTGATCGTGTTTATAGAAATACAGATGAAGGATTAAGATGGGTGGTGCCGAAAGGTTGTAGATGGCAAATTATGCAAAAGAATCACGATAATATTGGACATCTTGGCTTTGAAAAGACGTTCGAAAGAATAAAACAGCACTATTGGTTTGCTCGCATGCGAAAATTTGTTAAGAAGTATGTTCACGCGTGTCTTGAATGTGCACATAATAAGCTACCATCAGGAAAAAAGCAAGGTTTTCTACATCCAATACCAAAAGTATCCAAACCTTTTCATACGATTCACATAGACCATGTTGGGCCATTTGTGACGAGTAAAAATAAAAACACACACATATTGGTAATTGTAGATGCATACACGAAATATACAGTTTTGAAACCTGTAAAAACTACTAAGTCCAAATATTCAATAGCGGCATTAGAGGAGTATTTTAGTTTATTCTGTCCGCCATTTAGATTAATAAGTGACAGGGGGAGTTCTTTTACTAGTGCCAGTTTCAAAGATTTTATGAAAAAAAAGGAGTGAAACATATTTTAAACGCTGTTGCTTCTCCACGTGCCAATGGACAGGTGGAAAGGTATAATCGGACAATACTAGCTTCTCTAGCAGCTCAGAATCATGGTAATGATGAAACATTATGGGATGAAAAACTTAAACAGGTTCAATGGGGATTAAATAATACTGTAAACAAAGGTACAGGTAAATCTCCTTCAGAGGTCCTTTTTGGTTTTACACTAACAGGTATTAATGAGGGCTCTTTGATCTCAGAAATATATCCAGATATAACAGATGATAATGCGCAACCTAATGTTGCCAACAATTTGGATAGTATTAGAAATGAAGTAGATGAACATGTTATTAAAATGCAGCACAAGCAAAAAGATCAATTTATTAAAAAAAGAAAAGTTGCACCTAAATATAAAATAGGCGATTTAGTTCGTATTGAAAGAGCTTCACATGTAACGGGAAAGAGTAAAAAATTGCTTCCTAAATTATCAGGTCCCTACAGAATAACTAATGTATTTGACAATGATCGATATGAAGTCACTGACACACCTCTAACAAAAAAAGGATCAAAAACTTACAAAGGGGTTTTTGCAGTAGATAAAATTTTCCCATGGTTATGTTTCAAAAATATTGTAAGTTCTGAATCAGATGAAAGTGATAATGAGCAGTTTGTTAAATAAAAATTAACAAATTGAAATTTGTTTCAGTTTATTTTGAGTTATGATTACATGTTCGTCCCGACTGAGAATTTGTCGAACAAGTAATACTCGTTTACACATGTAACAATAGAAATATATACGGTATACTTTTATGAATAATTTGCACCACGGCCGTCAGAGACGTGTACGTGTATATGTTCATGAATATTTCTAGACACGGCCTTCAGAGATGTGTACGTGTATATGTATATGTTTATGAATAATTTCAGGCACGACCGTCAGAGACGTGAACGTGTATATGTATAAGTTTATGAAAACATTAAGGCACGGCCGTCAGAGACGTGTACGTGTATGTGTATATATATGTCGTAGGATGATTTGATACTTCGAATCTTCGCGAAAATCCTAGGGGTTTTGCGAAAACGCGGATAATTAGACATAGACGAAAAATTATCAAATCTTACTGGACAAAGTCAGGATTTTTGCGAAAATACTCGTCGTTCTAGTTAGATTTGATGTGCTCAACACTGATTGGCTACAATTTTGCTGGCTGACTTCTGATTGGTTCCTAGTTTGCCGATGATGAACTTTAAGTATTGTATCATAGAGTTATGAAGGTTTAGAATAGGTGAGAAAAGAAAATCACTAAACTGATTATTATAAACTTTTTATTGATAATTTTAGTATGTATGTTGTTTTCGATAAACAATAGGAGATCTCAGTCGTAGTAAAAAAACCTGATCCAATTTTAGGGTGTAATCCATAAACAGTAAATTGGATGAACTGTTTAGGCAAACAATTAGTTTAATAGTGCAACAATGGAATTGATCAGTCTTGTGAATTAAAGTCTTGAGATAAAATCACATTCATCAGCCTTCTCTTCTCTTATTGGTACAGCTAAACTTATGATATATTGAGGTAAAATTATTATCACATTCTGGTTCACTTATAGTGAACAAAATAACTGCAACAAATTATTTCATGGTCTGTACCGTCGGCTTGACCTGTGAGATTACGCTACTCATTCAACTATCGAGAACACCTAGGTATTAATTCCAGCCGCGCTTGCGCTCCCCCTCCCGCTGCCCGCGCCCGCCTCGCGCGGGCCGCGGCGCGGCGGTCGAGTGCGCGAGCGCGGTTCCACAGTGCGCTTTCATTACGCTACGCGTCTAGTTACGGCTCATCTTCCGGACGGCTGGCAGGAATGGAAAGTTCACACCTACTCTAAGGAAGACCTACTGGGAAACGAACTGGACCCTCAAGTTCTTAACAAGATCAGGTTTGCGACCCCGACGGTAGGTTTGGCACGCGCATTGTCGCCGAACTGTACGTCCCTCTCGGAGAGAACCTATAGGGATATTAAGCTTAAGCTATTAGAGTGGCCCTTGTGCGTCGGTTTAATTATCGGCCCGGCGTCTCTTGCAGCGCGAATACGTGGTTCCGCTGTACAAAATGAGCTCGTTGTGGCCGCTCTGGCGGACATGAAGCCCCTGCTGATTCGCAGGGAAGAAGTGAACCGGGAGCTATCTGCCGACAGCGATGACGTTGGCGCTGCTTCAATCTCCTCTAAACACAGTGACAGCTCTATTCGTGCATCGAAGCGCCAAGACAGACTGAACAGGTTAGAGGAAAATCAGGTGGCTCTAAAAGAGATGTTGGAGTCTTTTATGAGAAAATTCGAGACTCCTTTTGACTCGCATGAGAACTCTGTCTGCGGGAGTTCAGATGAAGACGAAGCTTCGGTTTTCTCTGCAGAGATGGACGAACCACCAGCTGCTGAAACATCTCCGGCGGAGGTTATCGCAACTTGGGAACCTCCTGAGACTCTTTCAGGCTTAGACGATGACTTCGGCTGGCTACCGTGCACCAAACCACAGGACCCTGTTATACCCAACCCAAAACCACATATCGCGGAACAGGGTGTCAAAGTACTGAGACTTGGCAACACCACTTACAACCAGATAAGTTACGTTGAGGTGCAGAAAAGGCTACACGCTGCACCGGTTTTTGGCGCCCTCAAAGCCAACCCGATCCTGGTAAAACATACGTCTTCAAACCCTATGCAGGACCAGTTGGAAAAAATGGACTATGTTCTGGGAGCAATGGTCCACGGTCTCTTACTGCAACGAGACGCCCTTCATGTAGCAATTAGGGAACTTTCTAACAAGCCAAGAAGCCGTTCAACAAGCCCAGAAATCGCCAACCTGAGAAAACGGGATCGAACTCCAAACGTACCGACAGCCGAACACATGCTAGCTCCTCCTTAGCCCGACGAGGTCCCTCAAAGGGACACGCACCTAGAAAACATAAAAGTGCCTGAGATACGGATCTTCAGAGGAGGCAGACGTGGCCTTATTGCTAAGGTAGCAATCTCTACTAGGCAACCTTTGGGTGAAAGAAAAATGCATAGCAGTAAGCGGGATACTGCAAAACTTGCAAACAAACCTTGACTTTGAGGATGTCGGGGACGTCCATTCACTATCTTGCATGCAGGCCACAATGTGATTAGCTCTTTTATTATGCTAGCAGTAAATTCTTTGCCACTATCACTCTGTAAAATCATTGGCGCACCCACTTCTAAGACTATTTTTAAAAGAGACATGGCTACTTCAGTTGCTTTTTTACTGGTTAAAGGTCTGAGAAAGCAGAACTTAGTGAGGTGGTCTTGATAGTTTAAAATCCATTTGTAATTGTGGCTAGGAGTTGACTGGAGATCAATTAAATCTACCTGCCCACGTTTGTTAGTCTTGAGAAATTATAGGGCGTACAACAATTCCTGTTTTTGGGCAACTTTTTTTATTCAAACAGATCCTGCACAAGTTGAGGAACAATAACATAATTGGTACCGGTATCACATATTTTTGCTTTAGGTTATATATCAGTTTGTCACGTCCTCCATGCCCAGTTGATATGTGCGCCTGCAGAAGAATATCATAGTACATATCTGTTGAAGGTACTTGTACAACATGAGAGTTAAGATCCTTTCTTCTCAGTATCAGAAGTTTTTCTTCACCTACACTCATCACGTCGTATTTTTTTTTGCATTTCTATACTGTTGTTGTGTTTTTGGTTGCTTTAGTACACTCGCAGTGTTAAATTGTTCAATTGAATTTATTACAGCATTTACGCGTTCTTTAGTCCATTCTGGTTTAGTTGTACCGTCAACTCTAATCGTAAAACTTTCTTAACTCTATGTAAAATTTATCTATAGTAAAAGCGTGTAGCCTTTTCTGCACCTCAACGTAACTTATCTGGTTGTAAGTGGTGTTGCCAAGTCTCAGTACTTTGACACCCTGTTCCGCGATATGTGGTTTTGGGTTGGGTATAACAGGGTCCTGTGGTTTGGTGCACGGTAGCCAGTCGAAGTCATCGTCTAAGCCTGAAAGAGTCTCAGGAGGTTCCCAAGTTGCGATAACCTCCGCCGGAGATGTTTCAGCAGCTGGTGGTTCGTCCATCTCTGCAGAGAAAACCGAAGCTTCGTCTTCATCTGAACTCCCGCAGACAGAGTTCTCATGCGAGTCAAAAGGAGTCTCGAATTTTCTCATAAAAGACTCCAACATCTCTTTTAGAGCCACCTGATTTTCCTCTAACCTGTTCAGTCTGTCTTGGCGCTTCGATGCACGAATAGTGCTGTCACTGTGTTTAGAGGAGATTGAAGCAGCGCCAACGTCATCGCTGTCGGCAGATAGCTCCCGGTTCACTTCTTCCCTGCGAATCAGCAGGGGCTTCATGTCCGCCAGAGCGGCCACAACGAGCTCATTTTGTACAGCGGAACCACGTATTGACACGTATGAACACGTCTCTGACGGCCATGCCTTGCCTGATAATGTATATAGTATGTGCAGCAAGGATGTCCTTGCTTGATAGAATACATCAACTGTCCACGTACAAGACTTTTACAGTATTCTTTTAGCGTGTTTGATAATATTCTTAAACCTATACATGTACACTAACATGACAATCTTAAACTTATACAAGTACACGTTTCTAACGGTCGTGCATAAAATTATTTATATTATAAACTTAAACACAACACGTATACGTCTCCGACGATCGTGCCTTAAGGTTTTCATAACCTTATACATATACACATACACGTACACGTCTCTGACGGCCGTGCCTTAATGTTTTCATAAACTTATACATATACACGTTCACGTCTCTGATGACCGTGTCTGAAAATATTAATATATTTATACATATACACGTTCACGTCTCTGACGGTCGTGCCTGAAATTATTCATAAACATATACACGTACACGTCTCTGACGACCGTGCCTTAATGTTTTCATAAACTTATACATATACATGTTCACGTCTCTGATAACCGTGTCTGAAAATATTAATATACTTATATATGTCGTAGGATGATTTGATACTTCGAATCTATGCGAAAATCCTAGGGGTTTTGCGAAAACGCGGATAATTAGACATAGACGAAAAATTATCAAATCTTACTGGACAAAGTCAGGATTTTTGCGAAAATACTCGTTACTATAGCAATATTGCGAAACGAAACGCTGGCGCATTTTATTCGGAGGCAATAGAGAATCCCACATAATTTTGGTGTCTGAAGCGGGATTGCCTCAAGAATATTTAAGAAACGACGTAATTGAAAAATTTGGAAAATTTTCATAGGAAAAAAAATGGCGTCCGATGGAAGTTTCAATTTTAATATGGTATTAGACGGAATACCGAAGTTCAGCGGCGACGACAAGGCGCATTCATCGACGAAATGGGCTCAAGACATTGAAGACAATGCAGAAATCTTCAGTTGGACGGAAGCCCAGATCCTCATTGTAGCGCGAAGATCTTTAGTCGGCACGGCGGCGCTATGGCTACAATCCGAGAAAACCTTCAAAAAATACGAAGATCTCAAAGCGGCAGTATTTAAAGAATTCCCGGATTCCATTAACATCAAGGAGATGCACGAGCTGATGGGTAGTAGAAAGAAGAAGAAGGAAGAGTCCTACTATCAGTATATGCTGGTCATGAAGGAGTTGGGTAAACGCGCAAAATTCCCAGATTACATAGCTATACAATACATTATCGACGGCATAACTGATTACGAGCTTAACAAAGCTATTTTGTACGGCGCAACTACCTATCCGGTCCTAAAAGAAAAAATACAGTTATACGAAAAGATGAAGATGAAAACGAAGAAAGAAGTGCAAGAAGTTAAACCTAATCATAATAAGATAGAAAAAGATAATATGAAGAATTATTCATCATCGTCGGCAAGTCGAAAACGGTGCTATAAATGCGGCGAAGATAATCATTTGGCTTTGACATGTACGAAGGGCGTCAAATGTTTTCGGTGTAACGAGTTTGGACATATCGGAAGTCAGTGTACATCGAACAATTTAAAAGAGCGCGGCGATGTTCCGGCGGCGAAGTCGTTTCACGATTTCCGTAACGACAAAGGGAGACAGCAATCATCGGGTTCGGCGGCGGCGACGGATAGTCGGCGGCGGTCGGCCATGTTCGGGCAATCGGCCAATGAGGAAGCGCGCATCGATGACAACTTCACTATGGCGGATGTCATTGTCAGCGGCCGGCATTTGGATGTAAACAAACACGACGAAAAGATTGAAAATATTTCCGATGAGCCGATGAAATTGATTTATTTATGCGGAATGGATGTAAGCGCATTAATTGACTCGGGTAGTGCGTTAAACCTTATTAGATTGGACGTGTTTAATAAATTAAAAGTGGAAATGTGCGTTGAGGACAAAGTGATAAACGGATTTGGACAGTCGGTGGTAAGATCGCTTGGAAAGTTTTACCAAAGTGTTATAATTGACGGGAAGTGTTATAACGATGTAATATTCCATATTGTATCCAATGATGCTATGCCATTTCCAGTAATTATAGGTCGTGAATTTCTGGATACTGTAGTGATGGTTATGCGCGAGGGTTCCGTAAAGTTCATATCAGAGGATGACGGATGGTTGGCGAGGGTGAATTGTGTGAATGAGGGTAGTGTTTCAGGTCACATTCACGACAACGTTGTTAAAGAAGAGGTGGAACGACTGGTGGCTGAATACAAACCTATACAAACAAAGGAGGCGCCAATCGAACTCAAGATCATACTAAAATATGACATCCCCGTGGCACAACGTCCTAGAAGACTTTCCTTGGCAGAACAGCAGATTGTTGAAGAGCAGGTAGATGAATGGATGCAGAAAGGAATTATACAGGTGAGTTTTTCTGAGTACACTAGCCCGTTAGTTTTAGTAAAAAAGAAAGATGGTTCAACCAGATTGTGTGTTGATTATAGACTGCTTAACAGGAAAATGGTTAAAGATGAGTTTCCTCTACCACTGATCGAAGACCTAATTGACAAGTTGAAGGATGCTAAGTTGTTCAGTGTGCTTGATTTGAAAAATGGGTTCTTCCATTTAAGGATAAGCAAGGAGTCAGTCCCATATACATCGTTTGTTACGCACCATGGGCAATGGGAATTCCTAAGAGCCCCATTCGGTTTATCAGTCTCACCGAAGTATTTCATGAGATTCATCACCATTATTTTTAAAGATTTAATTCAAGAAGGTGTTATGATGGTATTCATTGACGATATAATAATTCCAGGTCAGACGGAGCAAGATGCACTCTCAAAGCTGCAACGAGTATTGGAAGTAGCTGCGGAGTATGGTTTGGAAATTAATTGGAAGAAGGCACACCTGATATGCAAAGAGATTGAGTACCTAGGGCATCTTATCAAAGAAGTGCAGGTACAGCCAAGTCCAGACAAAATTAAGGCAGTAGCATGTTATCCAGAGCCAAGAGATTTTAAACAAGTACAAAGTTTCATTGGATTGACCTCATACTTCCGTAAGTACATACAAGATTATGCACAGATAGCAAGACCCTTAACTGACTTGATGAGAAAAGATGCTAAGTTTGTTTTTGGTCAAGAACAAAGGGAAGCCTTTAACATTTTAAAGATTAAGTTGACGAGTGAACCAGTTTTAAAGATATTCAATCCGAAGTTACACACAGAACTTCACACAGATGCGTCGAGCCAGGCTCTGGCAGGTATACTTATGCAGAGAAGTCAAGATGGAGAACTGCACCCTGTATACTATAGAAGTAGACGTACAAGTGAAGCAGAAAGTCGATATTCAAGCTATGAACTCGAAGCTCTAGCTATTGTGGAATCTGTGAAGAAGTTTCACCATTACCTATTTGGTATTCACTTTAAGATTGTTACAGACTGTCAAGCGTTTGAGCTCACTTTGAAAAAGAAAGATCTGACAGCTAAAGTGGCAAGATGGGTTTTACTACTGGACCAGTATGACTATGAGATAGAACATCGACCGGGTGTTAAGATGCCGCATGCAGATGCTCTTAGCCGGAATCCATACGTGGCCATTGTGGTAAGCTTGCACGAGAAGATTAGCCAACCTCAAGAAAAAGATGAGGAGCTCAATGCCATTAAACAGCTGATTTTGAAAGATGGAAATTACAATGACTTTTATGTGCAAAATGACATACTTTACAAAGGTGATCAGCGGCAACTGGTGGTACCTAAGATTATGGAAAAAGAAGTTATCAAGCAGGTACACAGTAATGGCCATTTTGCCATGAGAAAGATGAAAGAGGCCATAAGCAAAGATTACTACATAAGAAACATGGACAGGAAGATTGAAGAAGTAATTACAGGTTGTATACCTTGTTTATTAGCTACCAGAAAAGAAGGCAAACAAGAAGGATTTTTGAATCCTATTGCAAAAGAAGGAACGCCACTGCATACATTGCATTTAGACCACATTGGACCGTTGACTGAAACAAAAAAGCGTTACAATCATATACTAACAGTTGTGGACGCATTCACAAAGTTTGTGTGGCTCTACCCAACGAAGTCAACAACCAGTGCTGAAGTAATTAGCAGGTTGCAACTACAGCAGCAGACATTCGGTAACCCAATACGCATTATTACCGATAGAGGTACGGCATTCACGAGCGGAGCTTTCCAGAAGTACTGTGAAGATGAGGGTATCCAGCATGTGACTATTACGACTGGAGTAGCCAGGAGTAACGGCCAAGTAGAGAGAATCCATCGTATTATGATACCGATGTTGACCAAGTTATGCATAGAAGATCAGTCTCTATGGTACAAGCACGTGGGACGAGTACAGAGAGCTATAAATAGTACGTATCAGAGAAGCATAGATACCTCACCTTTCCAGCTGTTGACCGGTACTAAGATGAACTGCAAAGAGGATGTAGAAATATTAAACCTGTTGCAAAAAGAAATTATAGCCCAGTTTGATGAAGAAAGAGAAATTCTAAGGCAGAAGGCCAAAGAACAGATTCAAAGAGTTTTAATAAAAAGAGGAAGCAGAGCTCTAAGTATGAAGTAGGCGATCTTGTTGCGATTAAAAGAACACAGTTTGGGCCAAGTCTAAAGATTAAGCCGAAATTCTTAGGACCCTACAAGGTAACTAAGGTGAAGCGAAATGATCGCTACGACGTGGAGAAGCTTTACAGCGGTACGGAGGGGCCGAACAGGACATCTACGGCGGCAGACTTCATGAAGAGGTGGCCTGACGAAGACTGCGAGTAACTGGTAGGATTTATAACCTTTTATTTTTGATCTTTTTTGATGATGGTGATGCAAGTAAGATACCTTATTTCTCGGTAACATATTTTCATAGCGTATATTTTAAAGACGGAACCTAAGCGGATAAACCTGATCTCAGTGATCTCACAAATAAGTATTTTTAAGTTAGCTTAAATTTTAAAGATGTCAAAGATCGTTACATAACATAGACTGTTGTTAGAATATTTTTATACCTATGTTGTTTATTTACGCTGTTACCTTAAATTTCATGTTGCCAAAACGCTGTTATTATGTAAAGTGCTATGTTGAGCACAATGTATTTAAGACAGTTGTTGTTTTGTTGGACAACTTTAACGTAAGATGTTTGTATGATGTGAAGATGAATGAACAGGAATGATATCTGAGGGCAGATATTCTGCAGGACGGCCGAGAATGTAGGATCGGAGCGTAAGAAGATGAGTGGAACGGAGCGTACGTGTGAGAGAAGGATGGTAGACGGTGCGAGAGGGACGGGAGAACGATTTGAATGGGGAACGAAAGAATGTGTGGTGTGTAAGACGTGGTGTGAAAGAAGTAAAACAATTTAGCTGGTGAAAATAAATATAAATTAACGAAGAAACGCATTTTATTCGGAGGCAATAGAGAATCCCACATATGTATTGCTAATGTTTGTAACCAAAATTATTAAGATTTTATTATTGAAATTGTAAAATCAACCTTATTCTGTTGGCAATAGGGATTATTGTAAAACTTTTTAAGTCATGGTAAAACACCATAATCCATATGCCAAATCTAGGTTAATGTTGGCAGTTAAAAAAAAAAGGGAATATTACAATTTGACAGATAAATTTAAATTAATTAATTATATTTATAATATTCCCCATTATTTTAATATGCTTAAAAATTATTAACTTGTTCATTTTTATTTATATTTTATTGTATCGAAAAAGTGTAGGTACTTAAACTTTATGCAGGTTGCGGATTTTGCGCATTGGCGCCAAAATCAATGTTTAAAAAATATATAGATTATCGCGCGGCTATTGTTTTTTTTGGCATTAAAAATATTGAAAATATTGAAATGTATCGATACGAATGAAGAGTATTAAATTAATTATTCTTATAAATACAGAGTCTTTGATTTAAGTACTATTTCAGAAGTAAATATTGCGGTCCTTTTGCTTCGCTATTCAGTTCTGACAGTTGACATTTGGTCACCTTACGGTATAGCATCATTATTCCTTAAACATAAAAAGTTTCTACTATTTTGCGGTGTTGTTCGCAAATTTGACACTTATTGCTCACTTCACAAAGTTTTTTATTCTTTGAGTTTTTTTTATTATAGTTTATTGTAAGTGAGCGTTATTAGCCTCAACTGAAACATGATAGAAATGACTTTTAGTGCCACTTTTCTTGGTTTTTTTGTTTGGCTCTGTGTGTCCATTTATTATTTAATGTCATTGCCATACTCTATATTTTATTCATTTGCCGCCATTTCTCATTCTCATCTTTCATTTGCCAGACTCTATGGACCTTTAGACCTAGATCTTTGCATCACGATGTCGTAGTCGTAGCTTGTCAGTCGCAAGACACCTTGATAGTATACCAGGTACGAAGTCATAACAATAAGTTTGTTTTTATTTTTACACTAATTTGTTACGGTTTAAATTTTTTTTTACAATTTTCAATGATTCAAAGATGATAAGTTATTGATAACTTTTAATTAAAGTACCTAAATGAACCCATAATAATGAAAAATACATGAACAAAAAATTACAAAAATCAGTTTTTTTTTAAATACAATATGTGGAAATGATTGTTGATCAGCTTATTAATGCACCGTTTAAATTTTCGCCCGGTTGTACACTGTATACCATACCACATTATTAAAAGTAACAAAACTTTGAATAGCCAACAGAGTAATAAGAATGTTACAATAATAATAATAAAAAAAAAGTCAAAAGCCGCTGACACTGACAGGCATGTTTGTAATATTTATTTGCTAAACATTTATTTTTATACGCGTGTTATGTCTGAAAATGGCGAGAAAAACCATCCTGTTACCGCAACAACTACGACGACATGGGGACAATTAAAATAAATATATGCAAGTGACGAAAATTTACACAAATTTTCAAGTGATTTTGACATGCCATGTCAAGACAAACGGGGACACGCGTATATACGCAAATAAATTAAATCACATGCAAACAAGAAGCCGTACCAGAGCGCAGACCACCTGCGCACGACCTCCACCTTCGCCCGCCTCGTCCAGCTCTCCGTCCACACCGTCGTCGGGCGATGAATTCGCTACGGCGCCCGACACATACGGATCCAGCGACGAGAGCGGGCCGCCGCCGCCGCCGCCGCCACGACCACCTGCGCGACGAGGGCGGCCACCGCTGCCGGCACGCTTGGGGCCCGCGGGACATCCTGCCCCGCCCACGGCTCCCGCTGCCGGTGGTGTAGTGCGTCGCATGCGATGGACTCAGACGATGAATGAGAACTGCATGCGCGCCTACTACGAGGCTACAGAGGGGGGAACCCGACTAACCGCGTACCGTTCCAGGATTCTGCCTCTGTTTCAGGCTCTTGAACCCGCCATCACCGTATCGGAGCAACGGCTAGCGGATCAGGTGCGGGTCCTTCTACGTTCTAAACGTTTGGATGACTCGACACTTGATCGGCTTCGCCTGCAGGCTCTCTCGACTCGTGCAGCTTCCACCTCGGCGCGGGACCAGCCCGCCACGTTGCCGGATCCGGTGCCGACACCCGACCTGGCACCGGGGGCGCCGCGGGGTGATCCCAGTGCCGATGAGGAATATTTCGCGAGTCAGAGTGTAAGTACTGCAACTGATGAGCATCTGAGGAGGACTTTGGAAGAGACGATTATGGAATATCTCTCCGCACCCAATTCTAGGCCACGGTTACCACGCTTGCCCATGAATAGACGCAATCTAGCGTTAATGGGAGCCCTAAATGCTTTACTGGAGCCGTACATACGATCCAGTAAAGATTTGGACGATACGCACTCGATCATGTACTGCGGGGCCATCGCGGCGTGCCGTGTTGCTCGAGTCAAGTTTCCGGACGCTGACCGTGCACCTAGGACCGCCGGGGGTGTCTCCGCATGGCAAGTGCGGATCGAGCGTCGTATCGACTCGTTTAGGACTCTCATTGCAAAGCTGGTCTGCTTCAGGGGGGGCAATAGCCGCCCCCGAGTAATGCGCTTTGTGAACCAGGCATTCGCGGGAACGGGCATCATGCCTTGCGACTACATGGCCAACCTCACAGAGCGCATTGACTTTCTGAAGCAGAAAGTTTATGCATGGGCAAGTCGTATCCGCCGCTACAGAGAACGTGTGGATCGATTTCAACAGAACCGTCTCTTCCAAAGTGACCAAAGGAAGTTATACCGAAGGTGGGAGGGAACCGATCATCATTTGTCCGACGCGCATCTGCCGGATGCTACTGCCATGACTGATTTCTGGCGTAACATCTGGTCGGTGCCTGTCGGACACATCGAGGGGGATTGGATGAACGTTGTTGAACGTGAGTGCGAGAGCATCGAACCTATGGAGGCAGTTGCCATCAGCGCCGATGATGTAACTTGTGCCATCCGCCCTGCCCAGAACTGGAAATGTCCTGGACCGGACGGATTGCACAACTTCTGGCTAAAATGGTTTCGGTGCTCCCACTCGCGATTAGCAGCGCAATTCCAACAAGCCCTTGAGCTTGGTTCCCTGCCTCCTTCCTTAACAACAGGTGTAACCTTCCTGCTCTACAAGTCCGGTAGTACCACGGAACCGAAAAACTACCGACCCATCACGTGCTTGCCTACACTCTACAAGCTCCTTACATCCATTTTGAGAGCAAAAATTAACACGCACATTGTTGCGAACAATGTTCTGGCCTCTGCTCAAAATGGATGTAGGGTTGGGTCCCGTGGTACTAAAGAGCTCCTCCTCATCGACATGACCATTTGCCAGCAAGTCCGGCCTAACAAAGGGGCCCTCTCCGCCGCTTGGATTGACTACAAGAAGGCCTATGATTCGGTGCCCCATTCATGGTTGAAGAGGGTCTTGGAGCTGTATAAAGTTGATGCAGCTTTAAGATCCTTTCTCGGCGCGTGTATGGGGCAGTGGACCTCAGTCCTTCGTCAACCAGGGGGTGGAGATGACCCCTCTGGCCCGCAGGACTTCATAAGGATCGAACGAGGCATATTCCAGGGTGACAGTCTGAGTCCCTTATGGTTCTGCCTAGCTCTGAATCCCCTCAGCACCCTGCTGAAGGATTCAGGACTAGGTTGTCGGCTTCGGAGAGAGGGTGAAGTCATTTCTCACCTTCTGTACATGGATGATCTCAAATTATTTGCGCCAAATATCCAAGACTTGTTGGAGCTACTGCGCTGCGAACCACAGAAGTTTTCGGTAGTGCCATCAATATGGAGTTTGGTATCGATAAGTGTGCGGTACACATCGAATGCTGCACCCGCGCTCATCAGTTATGAGATTGTACATCCCGCGGAGGTGTGGAGGCCGCGGCTTCTTAAATGCCAAAAACCTCCACAACCACGAGGTGTACAAACTTAGAAACTATTTTCTTAACAATGAGTGCGGGATGCATCGTGATGTGGTGGCAGTAGACCGGAACTTCACGCCGCTCTCCTTGGCAAAATAGAACTGGCGCAGACCTGTGGTACTAAGCACCGAGGACCGCAGGGCGGTATGGAAGAGCAAGGAGCTACACGGGCGGTTCTACAAGGCCCTCACGGGACCTGACGTAGATCTGCTCGCGTCGGTGAACTGGCTACGATTCGGGGACCTCTTCGGAGAAACCGAGGGTTTTGCCTGTGCAATTGCTGACGAGGTTATCATGACGAATAACTACCGGAAATATATCCTAAAGGACGGTACGGTCGACATTTGTCGGGCATGCCGCCGTCCCGGTGAGTCACTCAGGCATATTATTTCCGGTTGTTCTCAGATTGCTAACACCGAGTACTTGCACAGACATAACCTCGTAGCCAGTATTATACACCAGCAGCTTGCTCTTCAATACGGCCTTGTGGACGTCGAAGTGCCATACTATAAGTACACAACTGCACCAGTTCTCGAAAATGGTCGTGCCACGCTCTATTGGGATCGACCTATCATCACGGACAGGACTATTGTAGCCAAGAAGCCTGATATCGTGCTGGTAGATCAATCGCAGCGCCGGGCCGTGCTCGTCGACGTCACCATCCCCCATGATGAGAATCTCGTGAAGGCCGAAAAGGACAAGTCCAGTAAGTACCTCGACTTTACCCACGAGATAACCGCCATGTGGGATGTTGACTCGACGATCATAGTCCCGATAGTCGTTACAGCGAACGGTTTAATAGCGAAGAGTCTCGACCAACACCTTAAGAGTCTCTCGCTAGATGGCTGGATCAAGGGTCAGATGCAGAAGGCGGTAATCCTGGACACGGCGCGGATAGTCCGTCGGTTCCTCTCTCTGCGACCTTAACCACCGGCAGCTTAGGCCCGCCCCGTTGCCGGCGGCACCCTAGGTTAGGTTTTTATAATGTGTTTATATTTTATATTGTTTTTGTATGTTGTATTGTATTTTACTTTTATAACCATATTATATATAACAACCTAGCCTAAGAGAATATTAAAATGAAGGAAATAATAATAAAAAAAATATATATATATTGACGCCGTCAAGGTCAAACGTGTTTTTTGTAAATCTCCGATTATATTTTGATAAATAATGTATTTTGCCGGCATTTACAACACCATTTTTACACCTTCGTCACGGAAAAAGTGCCCTCTCAATAATCATGGGTACAGTTGACGAAAATAATATAATACGCCATTGATTAGTGCCGACACGTAATTATCAAAATACCACAGGATGTACACGTGCAGTAAAGCACGCAAGATTCAAGCGTCCCCACAGATCGCACGCCCAACACCATCGTCCGCCTCGTCAACATCAGTCAGCTCTCAAGTCTCATCGGGTGCTGATTACGCCACCGCGCCCGACTTCAGCGGATCGAGCAGCGACGAGCGCGGACCACCGCCGCCGCCGCCACGACCACCTGCGCGACGAGGACGGCCACCACTGCCGGCACGCTTGGGGCCCGCGGGACATGCTGCCCCGCCCACGGCTCCCGCTGCCGGTGGTGTAGTGCGACGCATGACATGGTCTCAAGCTATGAATGAGAACGTCATGCGCGCCTACTACGGGGCTACAGAGGGAGGAATTAATCTATCCGCGTATCGTGTCCGGATGCTTCCTCTGTTTCAGGCCCTTGAACCAACCATTAATGTGACTGCGCAGCGACTATCGGATCAAGTGCGAGTCATCCAACGATCAAAGCGGCTGGATGACTCGACACTTGATCGGCTTCGCCTGGAGGCTCTGCCTGTTCGCGCGACCCCTTCCTCGGCGCAGGACCCACCCGCCACGTCGCCGGACCCGGTGCCGGTACATGACTTGGCATCCGAGGCACTGCGGGTCGGTCCTGCTGCTGATGAGGACGATGCTGCGAACCTGAGTGTGAGTACTTCAGACAATGAGCAATTGAGGAGGACTCTGGAAGAAGCGATTGTGCAGCATCGCTTCACGCCCGACTCTAGGCCACGATTACCACGTTTGCCCATGAATAGGCGCAATCTAGCGTTGATGGGAGCCCTAAACGCTTTACTGGAGCCGTATATACGATCCAGTAAAGATTTGGATGATACGCACTCGATCATGTACTGCGGGGCCATTGCAGCGTGCCGTGTTGCTCGAGTCAAGTTTCCGGACTCTGACCGTGCACCTAGGACCGCTAGGGGTGTCCCCGCATGGCAGGTGCGGATCGAGCGACGTATCGACTCGTTTAGGACTCTCATTGCAAAGCTGATCTGCTTCAGGGGGGGCAACAACCGCCCCCGAGTAATGCGCTTTGTGAACCAGGCGTTCGCGGGAACGGGTATTGCACCCCGCGACTACATGGCCAACCTCACAGAGCGCATCGACTTTCTGAAGCAGAAGGTTTATGCATGGGCAAACCGTATTCGCCGCTACAGAGAGCGTGTGAACCGATTCCAGCAGAATCGCCTTTTCCAGAGTGACCGAAGGAAAGTTTACCGAAAGTGGGAGGAAACCGACTACCGTGTGTCCGACGCGCGGTTGCCGGATGCTACTGCCATGAGTGGTTTCTGGCGTAGTATCTGGTCAGCGCCCGTCGGACACGCCGAGGGTGAATGGATGACCGTTGTCGAACGTGAATGCGAGACCATCGAACCTATGGGGGCAGTTATCATCAGCCCCGATGACGTAAGTTGTGCTATCCGCACGACTCAGAACTGGAAAAGTCCTGGGCCGGATGGATTGCACAACTTCTGGCTAAAATGGTTTCGATGCTCGCACTCACGATTGGCAACGCAATTCCAACAAGCCCTCGAGCTCGGTTCCCTGCCACCTTCTTTAACAACTGGTGTAACCTTCCTGCTCTACAAGTCCGGTAGTACCACGGAAGCAAAGAACTACCGACCCATCACGTGCTTGCCCACACTGTACAGGCTCCTTACATCCATTTTGAGAGTAAAAATTAACACGCACATTGTTACAAACAATGTTTTGGCTCCTGCTCAAAATGGATGTAGGGTTGGGTCCCGTGGTACTTAAGAGCTCCTCCTCATCGACATGACCATTTGCCAGCAAGTCCGGCGTAACAAAGGGGCCCTCTCCGCCACTTGGATTGACTACAAGAAGGCCTATGATTCGGTACCTCATTCATGGTTGGAAAGGGTCTTGGAGCTGTATAAAGTTAATGCAACTTTAAGATCCTTTCTCGGCGCGTGTATGAGGCAGTGGACCACAGTCCTTCGTCAACCAGGAGGCGGGGATGACCCCTCTGGCCCGCAGGACTTCATAAGGATCGAGCGAGGAATATTCCTGGGTGACAGTCTGAGTCCCTTGTGGTTCTGCCTAGCTCTGAATCCCCTCAGTACTCTGCTGAAGGATTCAGGACGAGGTTGCCGGCTTCGGAGAGAGGGTGAAGTCATTTCTCACCTTCTGTATATGGATGATCTCAAATTATTTGCGCCAAATAGCCAATACTTGTTGGAATTACTGCGAACCACAGAAGTTTTCAGTAGTGCCATCAATATGGAATTTGGTGTCGATAAGTGTGCGGTTATGCATGTGCAGCGGGGGAAAGTAGTAAATTCAACAAATTTACAGCTTTCTGAGACAATGTCGTTCAGATCTATCTCGGAAGCAGAAACCTATAAATACCTTGGTATGTCACAGACTTTGGGTATTGAAGATATGGGAATTAGACAGGCGGTGAAGGAGCGCTTTTTCAGCCGGCTCACAAAAGTACTCAACAGTCTTTTGTCAGGAGGCAACAAAGTGCGCGCCTTCAACGCCTGGGTAATACCCATACTCACATACTCCTTTGGCATACTAAGGTGGACTCAGACCGAGCTGGACGCCCTGGATCGAAGGGTCCGTACACTGCTTACCACACATCGAATGCTGCACCCGCGCTCATCAGTTATGAGATTGTACATCCCGCGGAAGTGTGGGGGCCGCGGCTTCCTTAATGCCAAAAACCTCCACAACCGCGAGGTGTACAATCTTAGAAACTATTTTCTTAACAATGAGTGCGGGATGCATCGTGATGTGGTGGCAGTAGACCGGAACCTCACGCCGCTCTCCTTGGCAAAAGAGAACTGGCGCAGACCTGTGGTACTAAGCACCGAGGCCCGCAAAGCGGTATGGAAGAGCAAGGAGCTACACGGGCGGTTCTACAAGGCCCTCACGGGACCTGATGTAGATCTGCTCGCGTCGGTGAACTGGCTACGATTCGGGGACCTCTTCCGAGAAACCGAGGGTTTTGCCTGTGCAATTGCTGAAGAGGTTATCATGACGAATAACTACCGGAAATATATCCTGAAGGATGGCACGGTCGACATTTGTCGGGCATGACGCCGTCCCGGTGAGTCACTCAGGCATATTATTTCCGGTTGTTCTCAGATTGTTAACACCGAGTACTTGCACGGACACAACCTCGTAGCCAGGATTATACACCAGCAGCTTGCTCTTCAATACGGCCTTGTGGGTCTCGAAGTGCCTTACTATAAGTACACACCTGCGGCAGTTGTCGAAAATGGTCGTGCCACGCTCTATTGGGATCGATCTATCATCACTGACAGGACTATTGTAGCCAATAAGCCTGATATCGTGCTGATAGATCGATCGCAACGCCGGGCAATGCTCATCGACATCACGATCCCCCATGACGAGAACCTCGTGAAGGCCGAGAAGGACAAAGCCAGTAAAAGTACCTTGACTTGGCTCACGAGGTAACCGACATGTGGGAGGTTGATTCGGCGATCATTGTGCCGATAGTTGTTTCTGCGAATGGTCTCATAGCGAAGAGTCTCGACCAACACCTCAAGAGGCTCTCGCTGGGTGGTTGGGTCAAGGGTCAGATGCAGAAGGCGGTAATCCTGGACACGGCGCGCATAGTCCGGCGGTTCCTCTCCCTGCAGCCCTAACCACCGGCAGCTTGGGCCCGCTCCGTTGCCGGCGGCTCTCTAGGTTAGGTTTTTTATATTATGTTAACATGTTTTGTATTGCTTTTGTATGTTTTATTTTATTTTACTTTTATAGACATATTGTAAAAAAACCTAACCTAAGAAATTAATGAAATAAAGAGAATGATAATAATAAGGCCGCAGGGCAGCTTGTGGCGAGCTGTTGGGGAGTAACGACCCCACGGACCCGAGTGCTCCCGAGAGTCGGTCAGGGTCCCCGCCTCCGGCGTGTCTTCGTCGGTCGGAGTGGAACCCCAAAAGGACCCGTAGGACTCTCAGCTCTGGCTTGCCTTAACTGGCCGTCCAAAGAGGAGTCGTCAGAGCTATACGCTCCAGGGGTGGAAGTGTAAATTTGCGTAAGTCGCGAGTTGGTGCAGCGGCTGTCAAGCCACTGCGCAGAAAGCGGTGTACACCTCTCTACACTCCTGAGCCGCCTACACCGGTGTTGCCCCTGGCTGTCTCTTGTGACGGCATTTACGGGGGCCCATCTAGTCGGCGGCGAGTCACCGCCTGCCTCGATAGCAAAGAGAAATCATTGTTATGGCAGGTGTCCGGACCTCTTTTCTATAGTTCCATCTCTTATCCATCCAACCTTCATCACCATAACCCACTAGTCTTTTCCATATAATCTCCAATAGCCTCTATATGCCTGCTGGGACCGGTTCACGGATATCTATTTTTGTGCCCGTGAATGGGTTGCAGGCGTTGCAGCAGGTGTAAAACACAGCAAATTTCTCCAAAGGGCCTCTACGTGTTGGATCTGTATCCCCGCGCAAGCCTATCAAAAAACCGGGATTTGTAAGCCCGTGATTCCCAAGGAGATACAAACATAATAATAATAATAATAAAATCGCGGGGGCAGCTTGTGGCGAGCTGACAGTGAGTGGCGACAAGGCGGACCCCTATTCCAGAGGGCCCTTTTATATGGCCCTCGCCTCTGTGCTTGCCTTGACTGGCCGGCCAGAGTGGATTCGCAAGAGCGGGACCTATGCTCCAGGTTGGAAGTGTAAAATGTCATAACGCCGACGGCCCTTGAACGGATTACCGGGATCAGGCTACCGCAGTCTCATCTCTCGACAACCTCAAAGCCACTCTGAAGTGTTGCGCTATTGTCGCACTGTGCGTGCGGCCGTTTGTAGGGCCCACTAAATGAGTTGGCGAGTCACCACCTGCCTTTTTACAATTTTGAGACTAATTGTCACGGCAGGTGTCCGCTAGTCTCCTCCCACAACCCAGTATCCAGTCCATCCATTATACCAACCATAGCCCAAGACCTTAGTTTCCATCGCAGTCACAGTGCTGCACTGCAATAGTCCTTGCATCTGGCGGGGACCACGGAGCATCATATTGTGCGGTCGGGGATGGTATCCGCCACGTGTATCTTTTGCTTTATATTAATTGTCTAAAGGGCCTCTGCGCTGTTGGCTTCGGCTCCACGCATGCCTCCCAAAAGTCCGGGACCTCATGGTCCCGAGATATGGCAAAGACATACAAATAATAAATTAGAGCTGTATAAAGTTGATGCAGCTTTAAGATCCTTTCTCGGCGCGTGTATGAGGCAGTGGACCACAGTCCTTCGTCAGCCAGGAGGCGGAGATGACCCCTCTGGCCCGCAGGACTTCATAAGGATCGAGCGAGGAATATTCCTGGGTGACAGTCTGAGTCCCTTGTGGTTCTGCCTAGCTCTGAATCCCCTCAGTACTCTGCTGAAGGATTCAGGACTAGGTTGCCGGCTTCGGAGAGAGGGTGAAGTCATTTCTCACCTTCTGTATATGGATGATCTCAAATTATTTGCGCCAAATAGCCAAGACTTGTTGGAACTACTGCGAACCACAGAAGTTTTCAGTAGTGCCATCAATATGGAGTTTGGTGTCGATAAGTGTGCGGTTATGCATGTGCAGCGGGGAAAAGTAGTAAATTCAACAAATTTACAGCTTTCTGAGACAATGTCGTTCAGATCTATCTCAGAAGCAGAAACCTATAAATACCTTGGTATGTCACAGTCTTTGGGTATTGAAGATATGGGAATTAGACAGGCAGTGAAGGGGCGCTTTTTCAGCCGGCTCACAAAAGTACTTAACAGTCTTTTGTCAGGAGGCAACAAAGTGCGCGCCTTCAACGCCTGGGTAGTACCCATACTCACATATTCCTTTGGCATACTAAGGTGGACTCAGACCGAGCTGGACGCCCTGGATCGAAGGGTCCGTACACTGTTTACCACACATCGAATGCTACACCCGCGCTCATCAGTTATGAGATTGTACATCCCGCGGAGATGTGAGGGCCGCGGCTTTCAAAATACCAAAAACCTCCACAACCACGAGGTGTACAATCTTAGAAACTATTTTCTTAACAATGACTGCGGGATGCATCGTGATGTGGTGGCAGTCGACCGGAACCTCACGCCGCTCTCCTTGGCAAAAGAGAATTTGCGCAGACCTGTGGTACTATGCACCGAGGACCGCAAGGCGGTATGGAAGAGCAAGGAGCTACACGGGTGGTTCTACAAGGCCCTCACGGGACCTGACGTAGATCTGCTCGCGTCGGTGAACTGGCTACGATTCGGGGACCTCTTCGGAGAAACCGAGGGTTTTGCCTGTGCAATTGCTGACGAGGTTATCATGACGAATAACTACCGGAAATATATCCTGAAGGATGGCACGGTCGACATCTGTCGGGCATGCCGCCGTCCCGGTGAGTCACTCAGGCATATTATTTCCGGTTGTTCTCAGATTGCTAACACCGAGTACTTGCACAGACATAACCTCGTAACCAGTATTATACACCAGCAGCTTGCTCTTCGATACGGCCTTGTGGACGTCGAAGTCATCATCATCATCAGCCTATGATAGTCCACTGCTGGACGTAGGTCTCTCCTATTAACTACGCGTATAGACGCATTAGGAGGTAAATGCCCATAATCGCCACGCTGGGCAAGCGGATTGGCGATCGCAGTAATGTGTCCACTGTGATGACGCTGCTGCCCATCATCAATCTTTGATAAAATAATGGTCAGTGACACATCAATCCCTTAGTCGACTCTTACGACACCCGCAGGAGGAGTTGGGGTGGTGACAAATTGTATTCTTATTGCCGTCACCACACGGCTTAAGTCGGACGTCGAAGTGCCATACTATAAGTACACAACTGCACCAGTTCTCGAAAATGGTCGTGCCACGCTCTATTGGGATCGACCTATCATCACGGACAGGACTATTGTTGCCAATAAGCCTGATATCGTGCTGGTAGATCGATCGCAGCGCCGGGCTGTGCTCGTCGACGTCACCATCCCCCATGATGAGAATCTCGTGAAGGCCGAGAAGGACAAATCCAGTAAGTACCTAGACTTGGCCCACGAGATAACCGCCATGTGGGATGTTGACTCGACGATCATAGTCCCAATAGTCGTTACAGCGAACGGTTTAATAGCGAAGAGTCTCGACCAACACCTTAAGAGTCTCTCGCTAGATGGCTGGATCAAGGGTCAGATGCAGAAGGCGGTAATCCTGGACACGGCGCGGATAGTCCGTCGGTTCCTCTCTCTGCGACCTTAACCACCGGCAGCTTGGGCCCGCCCCGTTGCCGGCGGCACCCAAGTTTAGGTTTTTTATAAAGTGTTTATATTTTGTATTGTTATTGTATGTTGTATTGTATTTTAATTTTATATTCATTTTATAAAAACCCTAAACTAAGAGAAAAGTTGAATAAAGAGTATAATCATTTATGTTCGTAAAACTATAACAAGGTATACATGAACTATATTGAACGATAATAACAGCATTAGTCGTTGGACTGTGTCGCAGTTATTAACGCCCACTCTGGCGAGTGAACAGAGCGTTACAATTTACAATTATGATAGGTAAACGGGAAAAGAATAACAATACAAAATTAAACTTTATCTTAATTTTAGAATAACAAAACTAATAAAGTCTAAGCGGGACTGACTGTGTGTGTGTGTGACAAGAACCAAAGACAGAGAAATAAAATATTTACCTTCGCATTTCGGAGCGATATGCACACGTTTGGAGCGCGACTAGTTACCGCCCGCGGGGAGAATATTTTTTGGGGCTTTAAATATGTTTATTATACAGTTGTTTGAAACCCGCTCCAGAGAAATAAGAATTTTATGACGGACATAATTTCATTCCTAAAAAAATACTTGTTTAATTTGTGTAATGTAATAACTAATACATTATCTAAGTATTTACTTAAAATATTTGTAAAGCTGACTAAATTTTAGAAATTCTTTGATGTTGTTATAAAAATGGATAACGGACACGACAGAGTAGTAAGATTTAGTTAAGATTACACGAAAATCGACTTTTGTCCAAGTGTAGGTACCTATAAAAAAATCGACCCTTTAAACTGACGAGTTCATTGACTTTAGCCCTCAGACATCAAACATTAGGCCATCGAAGAATTACCCATTATCGATATTTACACCAGTGAAAAGTGCTTTTTTGCTCCCTACTATAATATTGACATTTATTATTGATCGATAGTAGATCCGGACTTTGACGATTAACACTAGCATTTTTTAAATCTTCACTAATTTAATTCCAAAGTAGGTACTACTTGACCGTTTATTGTAATTAAAAAATAAGATTAGATTCTTCCAAGTCGCTCGTGTAGCAATATTTAATTAGCGCTTTGCTCACTGCCTCCATGTTTTAAAAGCGCTTGGAAGATTAATTGAAAATTGTGGACTCATTCTTAACGTTTGCTTTCTTTAAAAATAGGAAATTCAATGTTTTATCAATTCAAGGAAGGTAAATATTACCAGAGAATACTAAAAGAATTTAATAATACGTTCTTGTCGAGCTCCGTGAGAATCGAGTATGAATAAATTATATAATCAAAAAGTGCGACATTGTGAAACGAGTATAATGTTATATTGGTTTAAACTTTCACGATTATCACTCTTTTTTTTTTTGGCGGACACTGTCTATCGGAAGCCCATACACACTGACAGGTATTTGAACGCTCTGTCTCACCACCACCCCCGGCAGCTTCAGTCTGTGGTTAATTCTGTAAAGGACAGAGCACATGACCTTTGTGACCGTGAATTTCTGGAAAGTGAGTTATCGCATGTAGGAAGCTCTGAAGAGAAATGACTACAAAATGAACAGATTGCAACCCAGACGAACACCGAGGAAGAAACAGCCAGATGTTGCGAGGCGACCAGCATTTTTGCCATATTATGTCAGGGGTGTAACGGACAAAATAGGCACCTACGCTTTTGAATAAGTATTCCATACCAACCGTTATTCCATATGCCGTTATCAAAGGTGGCAGGGCATCTGAGGTCGCCTAAGGATGTTTTACCTTAAAATACACCGGGCGTTAATAAAATTGACTATGGTAGTTCCTATATTGGGGAAACCAAACGCACCATAGCGGAAAGGGTCAAGGAACATAAAGTCCTCGCAACCTCAACCGAGCGTATACATCCTAGCCGAAAAGTACGTGAAGCTATTGAAATTAAGAAACATCGGAACCCGTTCGTCTTTAAAATATGAGTATAATGTTATTGTCGAACTATATTTAAATATCTATACGGCGATGACTCGTGGATCTAAACTAGCATATTTTCACGTTTCAGACAGACTAGTGATGTAAACGTGTCACTTATTAAGGGTAGGTGTTTCGAATGTTACGCAGCTCGTGTCACGTGTTTTAAGAGGGGCGCATACACCCAAATTGCAGCTCGAAGATTGCATTTTAAGATGTCTTAAACATGAAAATATGCCACAATATCATACATACAGAAACTACATCATATTTGCAAGGGCCGATAGGGAACAAATCCGCAAAGGATTGAAGTTCGCTCGATAGAAATCGACCACGAAAACATGTCTAATTTTCGGGGAGATTTTATTTCCTGACGTTACTTTGCATGCTATAATAGTAATAATTTAGTATTGTGTAGCTTAAACTAATGCCGAGGGCTGATAGGCGTAACTTTTTTTATAGGTTGTCATGTTTAAGAGATAGAAAGGTAAGAAGCATTTGGCGTATAGGTCCTTTTTATTTCGCGCACTGTGTTCTCTCCCGTCGCGCATTTCGCGCGATTTGCTATATCTTCTATTTCCATCCGTGGGCGCGGCCAGTCGCGATCACTCCGTTGAGACGAGAGGACTATGCTCGACGAGCTCATGACGGTAAAATGAATTTAATTAACTCTTTGAAGGTCTATTTCACATTTAAACCGAAGTTTTGAACCATTGGGTAATATGACTAATAAATAAAACTTCATTCAACAAGTTTTTCATTCATCATTAATGAAAAACATTATCTTATCAGAATTTTTAGTGGAAACGAGGGACATACATGCAGTTTAAGCAAAAATAGCCGATGATTTTTTTGGATCGCGTAAGTTTGTACGAGTATACAAATAATAGGTATTTCGTATGTAAGTCGCGAGACTCAAATTATCAATCGAAAACGAGGAAGATCGACCATTCGCGTCTACTTCAAAAATAACAGATTTCCTTGTCTGAAAAATTGGCTTGCTTGTAACCAAAACATGTTTAGCATGTGGAATCTCTCTCTCTCCTATTTAAGAGCTTTGCTCTTGTCGGTGTAGCTCAAAGCATGCTCTCCACTTTCCTCGATCCCAAGCCATTTCTTTCAGGTTTTGATACGACGTGACTTTCACGTTCTCTTTGATTTGTTCAATGAGAGATCAATGATCTTGGATCTTACAATGGACCCTAAATTCGAGTCTCACGTATGTAAATTAGTCAAAAACGAGTACAATGACAAAAATGAAAAAAAAAAGAAAAAACTTGTGCCGCCATCTTGGATCTTAAAATGGACCCTAAATTCGGATTCCACGTATGTGAATTAGTCGAAATCGAGTATAATGACGAAAACTCCAAAAAAATGACCAGCATCTAGGAGCTTAAAGTGGACCCTATATTCGGGGTCCACGTATGTGTATTAGTCGAAAACGAGTACAATGACAAAAAAAAGAAAAAATTGTGCCGCCATCTTGGATCTTAAAATGGACACGAAATTCGGATTTCACTTATGCGAATTAGTCGGAACCGAGTATAATGATGAAAATTGCTAAAAAAACGTTGCCGCCATCTTGGATCTTAGAATGGACCCGAAAATCGGATACCACGGATGTGAATTAGTCAGAAACGAGTATAATGATGAAAAATGTTCCGCCATCTTGGATCTTAAATATATACTACATTTTCAGAATACGTTTTTAACTATCATGAAAGTGCTAGGATGTCAGATGTCAACTAGAATGACATAAATCAAAAACAATTTTCTTCGAGTAACTAACAGTAACAAAATTACGTTTTAACTGTTCTAAGTAATGCAGATTACTAAAGTACTTGATTACGTTGGATTTAATATTACAGTAATGGTGCGTTTAAACCAAAAGAGCATTCGCTGTTCTAACGCCCGTTCTACGAAATCAACCAATCACGTTTTGTGTACCGATCGAATTTCGTAGAGTGGGAGGTTAGAACAGCGAATGCTCTTTTAGTTTGAACGCACCTTTTCGGATTACAATACCGATCCCAAAGGAATGGATTACAGGCGTAACCGTAGTACAGCATTTAATGCTGAGCATTACAGTAATTTTGATTATAGTAGTAATTCATTACTGAGGAATCGTCATTACTGGAATGTAACCCTGTAATTAATTCTAAAATGAATTGATTACGCCCAACTCTGCTGAACAGAAACAGGATAGATTGGCGTCAAAAATTACCATTTTCTCACCCACCCTGTATGCTGTTTCCAAATATGTAAACGCCAATCTTTATTAATTTAAAATCGAGGGAAAGTCTTTTAAGACTATTTTGCGTAGCTCCTCTGAATCTGGTAGTTGCCGTCACTGACCCAAAAATAATTTCCATCCGGTATACAATCTGTTACCGGCGTCCGGGCATTTCTAAAAACCGGTAATATGAGTTACCTACCGTACTATAGTTTTAGTAAGTTCAATAATATAACCAAACATTTTCAGTGGCCTTTGCCCAATGATTTGATGTTTACAGTATGTGACCGGCGACCGGGCATTTATTAAAATGCGTAACATGGTTTGCCGGACTTTAAGCGTAGTAAGTGCAATAATATAACTAAACGTATTCAGTGGTCTGTGGCCAACGGTTGGAAATGTACAGTCTGATACCAATCAGTAGGCAGTGATGATGGTTGCGTTTTTATTGTTTGTCGTAGTTTCTGTCACTTTTTAATATGAACGAGTGACACATGCAACGATAAACAAGGGCATAAAGCACTGTTTTATGACACGGGCTCGACATTGAATCCTGAACGTAACGAAGTACTCCCAGTTTTACTCACGAGCACAGCGAGGGAGTTATAGACTGAGTACTGAGTGCAGTGAGGAATTCAAGCGCCGAAGACAAAAACAGTTTTATTCCCGAGGTATATACTCTACTTTTCTCACCTTATTCGAGACAATAAAAAACAGGCTTAGTAATACTTAGTATAGATAATATTTATTGCAGCAAATTAATATTCGTGATAAATAAATACACAAATAATTCCCTCGCCGGTATTTGAACTCTAAACACTATACGATACGTATAATTATGTATACCGAAATACGATGGAAAATAAGTTGCATATCGAAAATAAGTTGCAAGAATGGCCGAAATTTTCGTTTTTCCTAGTTCGCGAATAGCCTAGAGGATTAGCTAACTAAATACATATAATACTTACATCCAGCAACTAGTATAGTCGAGGAATTTAATTTCCTACCCATTTCATACCATGTCACAGTGACAATCAATATGAAAGCTGCTAGGACTGTCATATTATAGCTACTATGACAAGGTACGAAATGGGTAGGAAATTAAATTCCTCGACCGTACCATCATGGAGGCTTTTATTGTCACTGAGTAACGAGATGAAGATTTTAGAATTGTAACTAACGTGAGACTGTAACATATTGAAATATTTAGCAAACGGGTTACTCACGCAATTTATGTCGATACAAACATACATACATGTCTAGCAATTATCGACGTAAATAAATTACGTGAATAACCCGTTTGCTAAATATTTAAATGATGATGATGATGATACCTAGATGAAGATTCTTGACAATGTCCTGAGCACTATTTAATTAAATAATCTAACTAAAGAAATTTAACTCAAATAAAAGCCCGCTTGATGGTAACAGGCTGTATGTATATCAGTTATCACTTGAAAATCTTGAAATGTAGCTTAATAAACCCAAACTGAGCACGCCTCCATAGGTACAGTCGACAAAAAGTGTGGTCTACCACTTTTAGACTTTATTATGATTAATTCATCATCATCATATTCATCATCATCATCATATCAGCCAAAAAACGTCCACTTCTGAACGTAAGCCTCCCCCAAAGATTGCCACAATGACCGGTCCTGCGCCGCCCGCATCCAGCGGGGTGAGGCGGGCGGCGACGGGTGGTGACGTGGCAGCGGGGGAGGCGGGCGGCGGCGACGGGAGGCGGGTGGCGGTGGGTGGCGAGTGGTGGCGGTGGGGGGAGGCGGGCAGCGACGGGTGGCGGGCGGCAGCGGGGGGAGACGGGTGGCGATGGGTGGCGACAGCGACGGTTGGTGACGGATGGCAGCGGGGGGAGGAGGGTGGCGACGGGTGGCGGCCGGCGGAGGCCGGGGGTGGCGGGCGGCGACGGGTGGCGTCGGGTGGCGACGCGTGGCAGCGGGGGGGACGTGGGTGGCAACGGGTGGCGGCCACGCAACGCGCACGTGCACGTATCGGGTGTGACCCCACCTTTATGATTGCACATAATTATAAATAGTACTAGACAATTCTAGCTTTAAAAATATTGCCACGTTTCATGTAGTTGCTCCGGCATATACTATGCGAGTGTGCGAGCGGGAGGACAGTAGGCGCGCCGTCACGCACACAGAGAACAGGAGCGGGGCGCGTGGGTGAATTCAGGTTTTTTCCTAGGTTGAGGCCCGCTCTTAATATACTTGTGAATAAATACAAAAATAAATTTAAAAGTGTAGCTCGTCGATGGGTAATATCGCAAGGTACAACACCCTGCGTGTATTGTAAATTGTAAATTCCGTTTAGGGCGTAAGGAAAATGTGGAGGAAGGGATTTCTTTCATCGTTGATTATTGCATTTATTAATGATGTATCTAGCCTAGACTTATTGAACCGGTATAGATGCATATGTACCTACACTGTGTTTTTATTGATTTCCGTTAAATTAAAGGGCAGCTTATTTAGGTCAAAAATAATCAATTTCTCTAAAAAAATTAGTTTAATGACTGAACAAGTGTATTGCAACCTTTATTACGTCCTAATGTTATTTATTATGACGTGTGCCGTCAGTCACCTGAGATCTTATTCTTAAGGTTCTCTCACAATTCCCATTACAATTATTTTGTATAAATATGAGAAAATTTTTTTTTACGAAATTAACAAAAGCCAGTATACCAGGCAACTTCTATTAATGTCCCAAGTAACTTGTCCAATTTAACGGAAATCAATAAAAACACGGTGTATACGTATAGTTATTGTAGAATTCATATTATCTACCTATCGTTCATTACATAAATATAAACAAATTTCGCATAAAGGTTCGCACATTTTTATCGACACAAAAAAATATTTTTAAACTCCACTGTAACAGTGCAGTGTTTGTATATGTACAGTAAAGGAAATTAATTCACATACAACGACAATGACAGTCGATTTGAAAGTCACTACTTAGAGATATTATTGTTACTATGATAAAGTATTGATTAGTAGGTACATAAAATAAATAAATTTTCTTGACAGTAGCAATATTTGACCATCATCATTGCAATCATCAATAGTTTAACACTTTGAGCGAGGGGAGTTCTCTGTGGGAGGTCCATTTTCGCTACAAAGCGGAAAAATCATGGGATCGGCTGCGACCTTAGCGCATAGCACTCGTCCGCAATGAAAGTATTAATGAGATGAAAAGTACCCATTGTGAGCGGTTTAGTAAAAGCGTCAGACTTTGCCATAAGGGTGCTTAGACTTCATTCGTAGGTATAAAGGTACAAGCCAATTCTGTCCTTATGGCAAGCGACACAGTGGGAGGTTTTTAACAAAACACTATTTTTAAGTTCGAATGTGAACACAATCGGTCGAAAAATTGCTGATATAACCATTAGTAATAAAATAAAATAGGACAATTTTTTAAATTGTTTTATTAAACATAATTTTAACACACTACGCTAAACTTAAAACGGCTTGTTCTCGCCAGTTTGTCACCAATGCTTAACAGCTTGTCTTCTCCAGACACAGACTTCTCAACCATTTTTGCTAGCACCTTCTCAAAGTGCAGCTGATTAGGGGAGTGACGACCACCACCCGTCTTAATGCTGGCATGGTTTCGAATGTGTAGCACATTTCTAATCCGAGCATTGGTCGCTCCTACTCGCTCGATATTCAGGGGCGGATTGCAATGTGGAAATATTTTCGTGTGTTTAAACAATATAAACACATTATTAAGCATTTCACCTTTTAATTAAAACAGTTTTCACAATACAAATAATATTACGTACCTCTCCATGTACTCCAACAGAGTACCTTAAATATTGTTATGCGCGCCCTTGATATTTCTCAAAAACAACAAATCTCTAAAAGCATAGATATTAAAATAAACAGGGTTTATATATATTTGTCTATGATTGATATTTATTGATTGATATGATTGATATTTTTTAGCGTTTTGACATTAAATTTGTAACTTAGTATGTATGGTATCTAATTTCGATTTATTATAGTATGTAAGCGACTTGGTAATTGTACTGCAATGCTTATGTATGTTTGAATGAATAAATGAAATGAAATATATTTAATATTATTCAATGTAAATTTTTAGTTTTGTCAGGCGCCATAATACGAACAACAAATGACAAATTATTTCACTTGCGCCAGGATGACGATTGTCAAAACGAAACCATAGACTAAAATTTGGTTTTTAGTGGCACGCACGGAGTGACGAATAAGCGTTTACGCAAAAATTGGCACGTTGGCTAGGCAAATACGCCAAGTCGCTAGCGATTGCAGATAACGCTACGATACGATTCGTGTGCTTCTTGGCTAGGCCTGCTGGACGTAGTCCTCTCCTGTTAACTGTTCATATACGCATTAGAAGGTAAATACCCATAATCGCCACTCTAGGCAAGCGCATTGGCGATCGCAGTAGTGTGTCCATTATGATGACGCTGCCGCTATTATTAATCTTCCACCAACGACTGGCCAGTGACTACGATTCGGGGTGTTGACAAATGTATTGATATTATTCATTATAGCCGCTTTAATAAATTAAAATTAATCTTATATGGAAGACAAAAAAATGCAAACAATAATAATTTAATGTACATAGACAACAGGTTGTCTTATGAAAGTTATGCATAAGAAAATAACAAGAAAATTTTTAAATTATTTTTTAATTTTTAAATTATATGAATAATATGTTGATTTGATTATTTTACTGTAAACTGTAAATTAATTGACAGCCTAATTTTATTTTATTATTTTTGACATTTAATTTTTTTTATTTTATGAATAAAATATATGAATATGAATAATAGCCAGTGAAGAGCGTGAGTTTCTTTTTAGATACCTAGTCTCCTAGTTTTTTTAAATATCTGATGCTTGACTTATAGCATTAGTTCAAGTGTCACTTTCACGCATACTAAGTAGTTCGCACTTATCTTCTTTTAAATACATTCAAACATACAATTTTATTCCATAATATTATGTTTAAGGACAGAAAATTAAAAAACAAAACATGTCGTAAAATTTTGAATGATAATTATTACATCGTATCCGTTTATTTAGAAACTCTACACTTGAAGTTGTTGACGAATATGTATAGGTACCTGGGACAAACAGTCCAGCTGGGTAAGTCCAACTTCGAGAAGGAGATCAATCGTCGAATCAGACTGGGTTGGGCGGCGTTCGGGAGACTACGCAATATCTTCTCGTCCAATATACCTCAGTGTCTCAAGTCGAAAGTCTTCGACCAGTGTGTGGTGATTACTTACGGATCTAAAACGTGGTCGTTCACTATGGGACTCATTAGGAGGCTCAGAGTCACTCAACGAGCGATGGAGAGGGCAATGCTCGGGGTTTCTCTGCGAGATCGCATCAGGAATGACGAGATCCGCAGAAGAACGAAAGTGACTGACATAGCCCGAAGAATCGCCAGGTTGAAGTGGCAGTGGGCTGGCCATATTGCTCGGAGGACCGATGACCGGTGGGGTCGGCGTGTTCTCGAGTGGCGACCACGCACTGGACGGCGCAGCGTGGGAAGGCCCCTCACAAGATGGAGCGAAGACCTGGTAAAGGTTGCGGGTGCCCAATGGATGCGGACAGCTCACGACCGATCTTTGTGGAACTCTCTGGGGGAGGCCTCTATGTCGAGCAGTGGACGTCAATTGGCTGATGATGATGATGATGATGATTTAGTAAATTCATTTCGGTTTTATACTAAATTATCGTTATCATCATGAAAATGCGGACACGGACAACCAACACTTTTGCCTACTTATATTCATCTCTTTTTACAGCACGTTTAATCCGTAAAGATGTTACGGACAGAAATACATCTTCAGTTCTTCAGTCTATTATTACCATTGATCCGAGATTGAATATAAGGTAAAAGTATGTTCTGTGAAACGCTTAAGACCTGGGTGCACATTATTTTCATTTTTTATTAAGGTCTGTGAAATAATAGTCAAAACCTAATCAGTAGGTTTTAATTACCAACACGTGAAATATTAGAATGACAATATTGACATACAAGTAAAGAAAAGCAATACAAACATGTTTACCACATTCACCCCGGCCTGATATAATCTAATAAATACTTTGGTGGGTTCATTATTCTGCCAGATCTCTGGGGTGAGTTTGACCCGCGGGCTTGGTGTTCTCTGGGCTTACTCGCTGTGGCACTTCTCGCTGACCCTCCGACAGCGATTGTGACAAAGATGTAGCGAACATTGAATCAGGACAGGAACTGGTTGATGGTGATGAGAGCGGAGTTGTCGGTTGCGAACAAGAAGGTGTCGGAGTCTGCGGTCTTTCGTGATTAGTATCTTCAAGCTCGTTAACTGCTGGATGTTATTTCTTCAACCCCCAAGAGGAGCTAAATGGCGATTTGATTCAGTAGTTTCAAGTCCATCAGTTGTGCGAACGTAGGAGTGGGATTTGCCTCTAACTTATTATATTTCTATATTAAATTTAATTTTTATATATTAAAATATTATCAAACCGGGTTACTCACGTATTTAAGTCGATGATTGATCGACGTATTTCGACCCATTAACCATTCACATGCTTTGAAATTTTGGTTGAGCTTTATTCCTATGTAAAATAAGAGTGACAGCTGGTAACCAGAGTTACCAAAAGCAATTGAGTGGCTATGAGGGTCCTCGTAGGTACATGAAACATGTCGAGCAATCATCGACTTAAATACGTGAGTAACGCGGTTCGATAATATTTTAATAATGTTTGAGTCTCACGTTAGTTATAATTCTAAAATTAATTTATATACATATTTCTAATTTTTATCTCTTCAACTATAAAGAAAAAAGTAATTTATTCACTAAAGCACACATACGCAGGAATCAACAATCAGAAAACTAAGGTACACACATGATTGACATACACATGATACACATGATAAATATAATGGTCAACCTAACCGTGTACACGTACAGCAATGTGTGCGATAAGGAAAAGGCTTTGACTAGTGGTTCGTATTTTGAGTTTCTCTTAAAGCGTCGCATTAAGACTTTGCTTGAGTCAGTTAGCCATGTTGGAATGGAGTTCCCGTTTACAGATCCTCGAGAATAGCGGAACATACGTTCATGTGCTATTCAGTTTTATACTTGTGCATAAAAGAGAACGGATAGAATGCAATGCAATATCCCAACATACTGTAAGGAAAATTTTCATTTTAAGCCCTAGCTGTATTACCTGGAGTGGAGAAACTCCTTCACTTCAGCCGATAAAAATTATGTTCCCTGATCTGAATGTATTCCAAACATGAACAAGATGCTGTCTAAATTCTTGATGACAGTTTTCGCGCTTATGTCAGAGCACAGGAATGCAGATGGCGATCGGGAATATTTATCGATTACTGTTAAAATAAAATTGTTATTCGATGTAGATGGTACAGGAACTTTAAAATCCATGCTTAGTCTTTCGAAAGGTGATATTGCTTTGATAAGTTTGTTTTGCGGATCGGCTTTGACAAAACTTGACTTAACTTCCGAGCAAATGCGACATTGGTTTGTCATGTTCTGTATCTCTTCAATAGAATATGGTAAATTTTTGGAACGAACCCAATGTACCATTACGAGTACAGGGTGTTTTTTTCGACCGTTCAAATTCTACGTAGTGAATGTGTAGGTCATACTCACCAACTTTTACTATGGGGACAAAGTCGAAATCGCGAAAAAAAAATCAGCTGTTTCATACAAATTGGCGGCATTACGCCGGCCGTACACATTCACTACGTAGAATTTGAACGATCGAAAAAAAAACACCCTGTATATGCCAATGTAACACCCGGATGACAGGGAGCCTCATGCACATATAGTGATTGTAATTTCGCAAGTGTGTCCACAATGGCGCAGACTCGAATGACGGCGTCAGCTATAGGTATATACAGGGCGTCCCAAAGTTATGAGACATGAAGGGGAAGTACCTTAAATATCGTAGATAGTGTATTTTGCTATATGGTTATGTGAGCCAGGCCTACACAATATATCGTATTTATTATGGAGACAGCTCCCGTGATGTATTTTTTTGTTTTTGATTTTTTTTAAGTGCTTAGTATTGAACATAAAAGAGACAGATCGTGATAAGTAGAAATGGTTAGATTAGAAAGTTCCACCATTTCTTCAAAGATTCGACAATTGCATAAGTTTTCTATCGATTGCAGAGTTTTTCTGCTCGCTTCGATTGAGCGTTCTTGAGTAGAACAAGAACGCTACAGGGGGGCGCTTTTTGAGATACGCACGCTCGAATCTTTCATTCGAAAATGAATAAAAACGATGAAATGCTATTTATGAGATTCGAGTGATAGAAAGTTCAAAAACGACTGCGGTTGACCATTCGTATTCAATTCTATTAATACAAATTGGATAAGTACACGTAGATACTCCAATAAAGTGTCATTGTCAAGTCTGTCAACTGAGACCCTACCGCGAACCACGAACGGAGTGTTGGCTCTCACTCGCACTTGTAAATTCGTACGTAAGTGTGACATAGGCAACACTTCGTTCATGGTTCACGGTAGGGCCTTTGTTGATGTTTGTGCACCATAGATTATAATAACATTGATCGTAGATTTACGTTCCGATTCACTAGCGGTACATGTTTTTTTATACTAAAAACCGTTAAATAATGTTTAATATGTTATAATTGATTACTATTTTTAGCTGGAATATAAATTCCGACGTCAGTGTGCCATAATTTAGCTTTATTTGTTTAAATTTAAAAAACCGGTAAATATCGACTTTCTGCGTGCAACGTGTTGCAAAGATATCGATAATCAATCTCTAGCTTTTCGAGTGCGACTCTCAAAAATAGGGTATATTGGCTTCATTCGATAATATTCGTGAAAAATTTTGACATTCGAATTTGAATTCGAACGAGAATTTGAATTCGTGCGATAGAAATTCAAAAATCGGCCCCTTGGTCTTTAGGATTTAAGGTAGTTTCTCTCCAGGGTCCTCTCCAGGGTCACTTATCTTTTCATCCTGTATACAATTGAACCAGTCGGCGAATTGGATTTTATTCTCGGCAATGGTGACTTGGGATATGTTCCTAATAACAAAACGATTCTTGTTTGAACTGTACTATACATTTGTGTTTCATATCAAAACGTAGAACCCTTATGTGAAGGCACGGCAATCGAGGACGCGATTTCTACAGCTCACATATCCACTAGTACCTAATTACTTGCGAAAAATAATTCTGAAAACACGTTAAGTGATCGAGCCATATCAATATAAACGATCGAGATCGGAGAATTTACCGTATTATGACCAAATAAAGTTTATGGCTGCGCGACCTATAAAAATGCCGAATTATCTAACTGGGTCGGAATTACCAACATAAATTATTACGGTTTTGAGGGGTTAGGGCAACGGTTGTCTGTTTGTAGATATCCAATACGTAATATCGGTGTTCGTTGTATGTACGTACTTAATTATAAAGTCCATGATGATAAATTAATTTCCTCAGCACATTTATTTCTTTTGTACCAAAGATTGATTAGAGCAGAGCCAATTAATGTTTAACTGACTTCAAAAAAAGATTCTCAATTCGACAGATTTTTGGTATTATTTTATCTTATCGTATTGGTGAGGCCCTTAAGGATACGCTTCGATCCATTGGGATCTTGTGCGTAATTGCCCCCTGTTTCGCCTACCCCAGGGATTGTTCTATCAAATCAATATGTTTGAGGATGGACCCTAGCGGTAGCGTTTTGACCTCCTTCGGTTCCAGTTAGCCGGTTCCGAAATCTTTCATCCTTTGTCCGGTGAGGGCATGACATTCGCACATCAAGTGTTTCATTGTTTCCTTTTCTTTGTCACACATTCTACAGTGTATGCTGTCAGAAAGACCCATTTTGCCCAAAAGAGTTTTGACTACAAAGTGTTCCATAAACACCCCCGTAATGAGTTTGAGTTGTCTTTTGCTATATTTCCAAAGCTTTTTGCTCCAGCCCGAGTCTACTTCGTGCATAAAGAGCTTTGAATGCCTGAGCCCCGTCAGATTGTTCCACTCTTTCTGGTGCTTCCATCTAACTCGCTCTTTCATGGCTGTTTTATTTTTTATTTTATTTATTTGGGGCATCAATAGCAGTACAAAATAAATATACAAAAAACTAAGTGTAAAGTAAACAAAGCCAATCAAAGATGTCCACAAAAATACAATGAATATGCATATACTAACTAACATTAACAACATAAGTTTCAGTTATAAACAAACACCGGTTTCGCGGGGGCAAATCTGTACTGACGTTTAATAGTGCGAGGACACATTAAACTAATTTTATTATTTGATATCGATAAAAATGACGTACAACCGTTGTGTAATTTCAAGAATTTGAATGAAGAAGAAAACGACATACACAAAAATAAAGTTTTTGAGGAATTAACTATCTTTAATATTTAATATAATATTCAAAATATACAATCAATATTTTTTCTACATTTTTAGACTTTAATCTTCGTTGCCTGGGTGACAATATCCATTTTAGCCAACTAAACGACCTTTCTAGGTCAACTGTAGTAATTTGAGCAAATTGAAACAATTTATAGTTTAGATGAAGTTCTGTTTTATGACTCAGTTATATTTCTTTTCCGGATACCAAATCATTTAATGTTTTTAAAGTTGAAATGCCGACGTTTTTCTCTAACACTGTATGAAGTTTTTTGTGGATAATTTTGCCTTGAGGATTCAAACGTAATCTTGATATATGTACTTTTAACTTATGGACAATATTTAAACTGGCTTCTACACTTCAATTTTGTGTTTGTAATTTTTCAATGGTACTTGGTATGATGGATAGATTGTTGGCTATCCATTTAAAATCGTTGAGTATGTTTATATCATACATTGCCCGTTTTGCTTTCAATATATACGTTGATTCTTTGTTATTAAACGTTCGTACGAATTGCTTGATTGCTGGTAAATATTTATGATAATAAAAAGCTGCTTTCATCCATGTTAGCCATCGTTTTATCGTCGGCTGTGGTGGCAAAGGAACGTTCGGTAACATTTAGTGAAATATTTTTATTCTTTTAGGTGATTTCAGAAATACCTTTTTTATATAAGCAATTAAATCATTTACAGCAGGAAACAATAATCGCACTTGTTCAGCCACCCTATTTACTCACTGGTCAGGTTTCAAGGAAGGTGAATGATCTTTTTTCTTGCGTGACATTTTTAGCCGCCTTTAAAATAAAAAGGTAGATTTAATTGATCGGAATGCAAATAATATTGTTGTAGGAACTAGATACATTTTTCAACGATTCAATGGTTGTCAAAAGTGACTCGACAGTCAATTTCAGATATCGGTTGTTTATAGTTGCGATAAGTATAAATGAAAGAGGTTTGCACATAGTTAAACGTTTTCCAACTTAGCGATTAGTTTAGTTATGATAATGATGGTTAAAAATTTATTTTTATTGATGTCGATAAACTAAGTCGATATTTAATGAATCACTAGTACTGGTACATTTTTGCCCCCGCGAAACCGGTGTTTGGTTATAAAGTTTGCATGTACGTGAGTGTGTTTGTTGGTGTTGAGTAAGTGTTCCGTTCCTTGTCCCACAAATGGTTCTGGGCCTACAAAGTTGTTTGTAGAACCCCTCTTGCAAGTTCATCTGCATTTTCATTGCTTAAGAAGCCCTCGTGCACTTTGTTTCGCCTTCCAAGCTTGTTCAGAGTTTGGATTCCGTGGAATACTAGTCTAAAGTCCACTTTAGGTGCCGTAAGGGCATTCAGTGCTGCTTGACTGTCGCTTAATATATAGATATTTATACCTTGGGTCTGTAGGTATTCATATCTTGGGTTTTTGGTATTTTACTACATTATCTCCGAGAATCGTGAAACGTATTTAATTTTCTTTTTTCAATGATTTGAAAGCGCAAGGGATGTTAAAAGTCTTCAGACCTTCCCGATGGCAGGTACCGTGGAAGGCAGTGGTGGCGTGCATTCCATATAGGCAAATTAGGTACGGCCTACCCTATCAGAATAGCATCTACACATACATACATACATAATTTTAGTTTTTTGCGATACAGTTTTGACTGGGTTTGAAGTTAATCAGTAGACAGTTAATAATAATAACGGAACTCATTTTTTGTTACAATTAATACAGTTCGGTTCCGAACAATTTATTTTCATGTCATAGACAGGCTTATTATCTCTGCGGTTAAAAGGCATTGCAAGATACGCTAATAAAGTTTGTACGGCACATATTACTTTCTAATGACCAAACACATCAAAAGAGGGTTGATATGCCTACAACTGATATACATATTACACAATCATATATTATGATTATGAATGTCGTAAAAAAAGTAGTGAACAAAAAACGAATACAAAATCTTTAAAAAGCTCCTCTGTAGAAAATACATTTTGACTTGTGCCGCTTTTGTTTTTAATGGACGATTTATAGGTACCTATTCATCGGGGGAATCGAGGGGCCTACCTACCTACCGACTGCCTATCTAACTATTCTGTATTAGTTTTCTATTTTGAATCAGTAAGTAATACTGTATATAATTACTTTCCTTTTCAAAACCACTAGTAGACTAAACACGCCAATTCACATTTCGATGTTGAATTTAAATAACTATCTGCTGGCACAATTCATGCATACCTACGCCAAGTTGACATCAACCTACGCTAGAGGTATGAAAAGTGAAGTAGGTACACACTAGTGATTGACCTTTGTTCCATTTTATGCTCCAGGTCCAAGTCTGCTTTTCCTGAGCATTTTCCGGAATCAGGACATAACCATTTGACCGAACTCCTAAAGGCCTGTCCCCAGATTGAGGTTTCTATAGTGTACGCGCGTGACAGTGGTTTCAGACTCCAGTAATTCATAAATGTAAGCGCCAATGAAAACCTGGTGACATCCCTTGTTTCCAGAATATTCGAGTAAATAATAAAAAAGACTTACGCGCGGGAGTCCCGAAAAACCCGCGTGGCTAAAAGATTTTGATGTCGACACAACCCCATCATTTTCCAGGACCATGAGTGCAACGCCGCACTCAAAATACCGGAGGTAATTCTCAAAGCATGATTAATGTGGTAACGTGCACTCATCGCTGACTATTCACCAGCAGGCTTCAAGCTAGCCTAGGAAGTGTTGGTATCGCATGTTGAATGGTTAATTTAAAAAAAGGCGAGTCACTAATATAATGTAAAATTTTGTTTTCATAATTTCGATAGGTATTGTGTTGTTGTTGTTTATTAGATAATGGCATCTTACATGCAGCTCAGGTAAGCGCCTCGCTTGTTGGTGTTGGAGACAGTCTCAGGCTTTTTTGATGCTCCTAATAAAATAACGTAACGTTTCAGAATTAGACACTATTAGTTAACAAAAGCCCCATTTGCAAATAATATTGCCAAAAAATATTTAAAATGTATAATTGGATTCTGCGTAGAAGAAACTTGCAACAGTCGGTAAATTGTAGGTACGGTTCATTTGGCCGCCATCTTGAATACCTCACTTCCTGTTAGTATTTTGACTGACCTACCGGTAAATTCGGATTCAGCGGGGCAAATTAATATTATTTTAAGGAAAGCATTTTTAATATTTTTGATCCAGACTATTTGAACAATGTAAGTCTTTAGTCTCCTCACATAGAAATGCGAAATATTTAATCAAGGGTTCATACCTTCAATATTCAACTTAATAATATATACCTACAAATAAATTATTTAACTCTAAACTTGGCAGAATTAAAAAAAAATCGTGCGTTCTTGCCTCCTCGCCGCTGTGTAGAGCAAAAAATTCTGTCATTAAAAAAATACAAAAAGTATGTATCTTTTAAGATACACTGCCAAGTTAAGGGTTAAAAGGAACTAAAGCTGTTCATATATAATACTAATATAATCTTTTCATGGACATTTCATATTATGCAAAAGTTACAAAAAGTGGGGATTTTTATTACTGTGCTTCATTCAGTAGGTAAGCTTTCACTATCATACAAAGTTAAGAACAACCTGTGTGCTGAGTCACGATTAAAATTAAAAGAAAAAAAGGTTAAATGGGTTAAAAATCTAAAACATTAGGTAAGTAACTTTAAGTAAATAGATTATATTTCAAATAGAAAATACGGTCTCAATATTTAATTATTATAAGTGTTATTGATGTTTTCCCCGAAACAGCAATTTACAATACGTAAGAAAAAAGGTGATTCACCTTTTAATATGAATAGTACAAATCTTAGTTTTCTACAACCTTATCTTCTAGTCGTAAATCCCCTGAAAGGGTATTTACAAAATCAGCCGTACGTGCTAGTGGAAACACTAGAAACCCCCTAAGCCCGAGCATGTTTAACATGAATGAGCAAAGCTAAAAAGCGGGCGGCTGTGATGCTGCAGGCCGAAACTACCCACTTAACGCGACACGAGCGTCAGGCGCGCTTGTTTACAGCGTGCACGTACTTCAGAGTATAAGTTAATATGTTATGTGGATAACATGTGGCTAGAAAGATTTAAACGTTGTGAAGAAACACGACAATCCGGAGCCTCTCCATCAATTTGTCGAAGTTGAGGGTTTGGCACAATAAGCACTTTTCATTAAGAGTCCGATAACGTTATTGAACAAAATTGTTCATGTTGTGTTGCTACAGTCGTGGCCAGATAATTAAGAATACAATTCATTTTAACAAATATTTTCTAAAATTGCATAAATTACTAAGTCCAATAGGGTAGTAATAATTCCCACGAATACCAAATATGATTTTTTAGTTCTTCGACCGTGTCTTTTTAACATTTTAAAAGTAGAGAAAAATGTAAGTAGGACAAATAGGTAGTTTTTTCGCGATGTTAATAAAAAGTATTTTTGCAACACAACAAATCGTGTGAGGTGTCTAATGGTAGGTACATGCTAAAAAAAATTATTAAGTTGATTTAGAAATAATAATACAAATAAATATTTTAGGAATAGACTTAGAAGCGAATGATCATACATAATTCACGTCAGAAATATGCTGATATTGTTGGGAAGACAGCATTGTCATTAGCAAAGGAAGAGCATGTAACAGTTGTTGCTGATGATACCGATATCTTAGTACTATTGTAGTATCACATAGAAAATATTAGTCTGCAGTGCAGCATCTATGTTCTGTGACAAAAAAGGAGACATCAAATATATGCAACAAATCCTTGGCGAAAAGGGCTGCAGTTCCCTTTTCGCATAGGTACTTTAACAACGGGTTATGATACCACAAGCTATTTATTTGGCAAAAGTATATCGACAGCGTATCGCCATTTTTGTGAAAATGATGACATCACATTCACACTCTTTGGAGCATAAAGTAGAAATAAAAAAACCGGCCAAAAGCATGTCGGGCTCAGTGTAGGGTTCCATAGTTATTCAAGAACGGCTGGGACGATTACGTTCGAAATATTTTTATTTTAAAGTAAGCCCACAATCCCACTATTCAGGATTTTTTTTTAGTCCTACGGATCAAAAGTTAGAGGGTTTTTTTTCTTCTGGAGCGATTATCTCGGAAGATATCGACTTAAAAAAAAAACTTCCTTTTAAGACCCTTATTATTTTTAAGAGACCTATTCAATGATACGCCACAATAAGAGATTACATTAAATAAAAAAAATCACCCCCACTTCACCAGTTGGGGAGGTACCCGAAAAAAAAATTATAGTTTTTATTGTACCACTTTGTTGGCATGATTAATACGTATACCTGTACCAAATTGCAGATTTATAGTATTAACGGCCACTGAGCTATGCTGCGGACAGAAGGACAGACGGACAAACGGGCAGATGGACAGACGGACCGACGGCCAGACGGACAGACGGACATAACGAAACAGCACCGTAAAAAGACCTGGTTATAAATATATATCAGTACCAAATCATTAGTATCCTTGTGCGGTGGCGATCGAAAACTGATCAAGTGATCATTGATTACATCATCATCCTATTACAATCCACTACGGGACGTAGGCCTCTCCTGTTACTTATACGTATGGGCGTATTAGGATGTAATGCCCATAATTTCCATGCTGGACAAGCGGGTAAAGCGGGTTGGCAATCGCAGTGTGCATTATGATGACGCTGCTGCTAGTCATCGATCTTTAATTAAGTGTCTCGGCAGCGCTCGAATAGTGTCAACTAAGATCTTGAGAGGCCTCGATACGAAGAACATCAACAATTTGCTGTAAAGATATTTATGACTAATTGAGCGCACAGCTTTTTGAAAGCTCAAACAATAACTTTGTAGAATGTCTACAAGTTCATTTATAAAAATACTGTGTGTACAGCCAGGGGCATAAATATATATACAATTTTAGACCTTATATTCCAGACATAAGTAAAAAAGTGTATACATATTTATGCCCTTGACTGTACAGTCAAGGAAATTGAATGTTTAGCACTTTGCGGTTCAAGTTAATTTGATTGTGTTGTATGTACTAAGCACGAACGTAAAATGAGCCATAAACTGCTAAACATTCAATTTCCTCGACCGTACATTAGGAAGGACATATTTCTGGATATCAATATTTTATAAACACGTTTGAAGAGCAGAAAATTTGCAGTCAAACAGTATACTTTACTCAATTTAGTCATTTTGGTGGTTAAATTAATTCATATTACAACCGACGTTATATCTAACGTGAGACTAAAACATTAAAATACAGGGTGAAAAATGAGTCGTGAACAGTAATACGTTTTTATAACTCTATAAACAACTAACAATTAAATGACCCACAAGTTACTAAAAAAATTGAGTATATGATGATTTTTAAAACAAATTAAAGGAATAATTTAAATTACCTCTTCAAATTGAAGTAATTAATAACGGCAATATTGTCATTTCGTGTAAAATTAAATGATATTTATTACATTTAACGTTTTAAATAGCTTAAATAGCCGTTATTTTTCTTAAAAAACGTTAAAATTTTTAAATACCACACAAAATACAAATAAAAAATAAGACTATTTCTAAGTAACTTGTGGGTGGGGCTGAATGCCTTAATACAAATTACTAATTACTTACAAATTAATTATTAGTTGTTTATAGAGTTAGAACTATACTACGTATTACTGTTCACGACTCATGTTTCACCTTGTATTATCTAACCCTGTTACTCACGTATTTAAGTCGATGATTGACCTATTAAGATGTGATGTCAGATTAAACATGTCGAGCTTTCATCAACTTAAATAACTGAGGAACCCGGTTTGATAATATTTTAGGCTACGGAGGGTGACGATATAAATTATATACTTCAGAACATTTATAATTAGAAAGGTAGGATGGTAAATATACACCCTACGCATAAGTTCAGATATTGTTTTTTTTAGTTTTATTCGTATCCATAGGTCTTCTATTCAATTGTGTTAGATCGTAGGCGAGTTAAACATTCAGTGATTACATTTTTTATATCTAAGATGTGAACTCCGCCTCCATCAGTCTTTTTAAACTTGTTTTTAAAAGTTGGATTGATTCGTATTAACATATTATGTAGGTACTCGTACACGGTCACAATTGTACTAAATATTGTAAGAAACCGTAATTTAAATTCAATCGGCTTGTTTTTTCTACAAATTATATTCGTGTGACAAATCGTGTACATTATCGATGTATTCGAACTTGATTGTTTGAAGTTAGGAAAAACGCCTCTCCTGACACAGACGTTCCGTTCTATTCACATAAGTAATTAACTTAATAGTCATTATTTTTGAAAGTTCAAATAATGTTAGTAATTGCAATTAGCGCTACTAGAACATAATTTATAAAAATACAATTTAGGCATTAGTAACGAATTTAAGTTTTATCTGTCTTAACAAACGAGACAAACATTAAAATACTTTTCCTCACACTAGCTCGGAAACACCTACTTCCCTCACTAATTTCAGTGAGGGAAGTTGCATTTTAATCACTTGTGAAGGAAGTAAATTGACAGATGAACCGTGAAACGTTCAAAACCATGGAAAGTCAATCGCTGGTATGGCTATGATTCGCTGATTATTTTTTGAGGGACACCATGAAAATTAAATGTTGCCAACTTATAAAAAAATACTCGAATGTGAGTTTTGTAAGGAAAGTTTCCTATGTAATATCTCACCAAAAAGTAGGCAATTTAAGTTTACCTCACACATTTTTTAAAATGATTTATGTTTTAGCTGCCGGATACAGATTTTATACTTAAACATCATAGACATTTTGACAATTTAATTAATGTAGGTAGGTTTCATTGTAATTATAAAAAAAATCTAGTCACATAGACCTAGTCATTTACCAAATTAAGTTAAACTTAAAAGTCTTAAATATAAGAAAAAAATTGCAATTTATACAAGTTACAACATTAATTGATCTCATAACTATTATATTGATATTATAGTATGTTGCTGTAGATAAATACTAAAAAATATATTTTGTTATTATAGGTAGTACTAGAACTACTCTAAGTTATTTAATAAAGACTGATTTGTTGCATTGATTGTTTTTTTTACACGTTCGTAGCTGCTTCCTCGCTTTAGTGTGGGGAAAAATGTTGTGTTGCACATGGGAGCAAAGTTTGTTTAATTATCGTGCCTTGAAACCCTCGCAACGCTCGAGATTCCATTTTTAAACCACTCGCTTCGCTCGTGGTTCAACTATGGAATCTCTCGCTAGCTCGGGTCTCAATATTGGCACGATGATTAAACAACCACTTTCCTCCCTTGTACAACAAATAACTATTACTAAGCAGTCATAAAATGGAGAAAAGTTTTTGGGCCTTAATAGTTTATAATTTATAAAATACAACTTTTGGCACGTAAATCGCCAAACAACAAGCACTTTTTAGCAACAGTAGTTATTGTTAAGTTTTATCTTACTAACTGCGACCATAAGTATATAGGTATAACATGGACCTCTAATGCAGCGTTTTCACTTAGTGTTCTGAGCGAGCATTCGCTTGTTGGTGGGCTAACGAACGAACATTTTGCTATGTGAATTATTGTTTTCATCTGCCCAAGAACGAACGATTGCTCGCTCAGAACAGTAAGTAAAGACGCCGCTTAACGCCAGCTCAAAAATGCCCAAAAAATAATTGTTCAATTGTGCCAAGATTGGCAGGACATAGGTAGCGCTTTTCTTAACACCGCGCATAGTTCGCAACATTTTTGACAAATGTTATATAGAATAGGTATATGTAGCCAATCAAAACTTTGATGGACCAATCACAAGTGCTTTTAAATGGCGGTTGAAGTTTTTATAGGTTGATATTGAAATTCATTACCATGATGCATTGAAGAGGGAGTGACACTTGTCAACTAAAATTCGGGACTGTTTTTGAAAGGGAATTTAATATGGCATGCGGCTCCCATGTTTTATTTGTTTGTAACTCTAACTAAGTTATATTTAAAAATAATTCAAGGCTTATTTTCAAATATTAACACTATTAACAGCCACTAAAAAGTTCTTTCAACCCTACGCTCGTTGGCGGAAACGCTGCTTTTAAGGCAAAGTCCGCAAAGCTTAGATATTTACCTGTACAGCCCCAAAAATCGTAAAAAAGAATTTCTTTTTATGAAGGACTCAAGTGTGTGTCCCGCAAATCACGCTGCCGGTCTGATAAGGCGCGGGATCTCGGAATACCGGAATTGAAAGCCCTATTCCCAGTACTTACCTGTCAAGCATTCGTTTGTCTTTGCATTCGGTACAGGTTCCGCCTCCGGTCCACTCGAATTGAAGAGCATATTACATTATACAGGCTGAAACTTAAGTCGTGAACAGAATTACGGTTTTCTTACTATATAAACAACTAACAAGTTAGGTACTTACTTAAAAATAGTCATGTTTTTTGTGTTTTTTCCTAGGGTTTAGGTGATATTAACAAAAATAATAATAGTTTCTATTTATGCTACCTATTAAAACTTCAAAAGTAATAAATTTCACTTACTTTTGGTTATTTAAATTATTGAATTTAGTGGTCTTAATAAGCCATTTATATATACTAAATCCAGGTTCGCTAATAAAATAAGCTTCAAAAAATAAATGAATATCATGTCCATTTCTAAGTAAGTAGTGGGACATTCAATTGTTTGTTATTATGAAGTTATAAACTTGTATTTTCTGCTCACGGGCAATGTTTCATCTTGTATTGTTCAACGTCACAGAATACTGAAGTTTATTATGACATCGGTATTAGGTAGGAAGGCATATGAGATTTTTCTCTAACTTGCAATGAAATGTTGGCATTACGTATGTCAAATTAAGCCCGGAAGTACCATCTCGCCGGTTCGATGATTGAACTTGATATGTAAAGACATTTCATTACTACTTTGCGGTCTTAGGACTGTAAAGTACTGGAAGGAACCGGCTTTAAAAAGTTAAATACCGGAAGTAACTTGTAAAGTGACAGAACATCTTGGCATTTCACCGTAAAAAAAAATAACTAACGTCAATGTCACCGGGTAAAAGATTATCTCAAACGGTTTAAAAAAATTGACGTATAAGTTTTTTTATTTATTATTATGTAGATTCGTTTCGTTCTTTGACTTATTTGTTTGTGTACTGTGAAAATCACTTTCGTTATTTTATTTCATTCAAGTTTGAGAAAAGCACTATACAAATCTCGGCGAGAAACAAGGTTACAGGCCGCGTATCTCTATCTGGCCGAAGGAACTGAATATCTTAGCCTGTAACCTTTCGTTTCCCATCCTCTATAGTAATGTAGGTACTAATTTCCGAGAAATACGACCGAACACATAGTTCAATTTGTATACGGAATGATTCAGGACCTTCAGGAGACGTGAGCAGGATTAATTAAACCTAGGAATTCAGCATCAAATACTCTGTAACAGTCAAAGTGGGCAAATGTGTAGTTCGGTACACCATATATAATTATTTCGGATTGTGTACCGATCTATTTGGTAACTATGATTGATACAGAATATTTGACGCTGACTTTACTTTCAATTAATTAAATTATCTTTTTGTATTAAACTTGTGTATTATATGTGTTGTGCTTTGTTTCTTAGTCTCATTATGCAACAGGTACCTACACGTTTTTGTTTTCAGCCCAGTAACATAACGTAGACCAAAGTACAAAGAGGTATACCAGAATGAAAGAAAAACAAATGTTTGTTTTCAGTTCAGATGAGACCAGACCAGACCAGTTACCGGTATTTTCTCCATACAAAAGAACGGTTCTTTTTTCGTTATTTATTGTTCTTCGGTGTATGAATTCTAAGTTATTGGAGTAATTTAAAAATACGATTTACATAAAGAGTATAAAACATTTTAGAATATTGGGCTTATCGAGGTTTTTCTAAAATACCCGGTCCCTGATTTTTAACGCATAAGAGCGAGAGGTGGTTCATTTTTTATCAGGTCGAAACTTCGGAGAGCAGTTTTTAACTCGTATCGGTTTAAAATACTTCCTTCGGTCGTGTTTTAATTTATCGCCATTCGTTTCAAACTTTTTTTATGCACTTGTCTCGTAATGTTAATTAGTTTGGTTACATTTCTTCGGTACCACAATTTTCTCACTAAAGCGGAATATTACATTTTTGGATTAATTACGGTACAGATCGATCCGTTGGTCTGGCGGTCCTGCTCACCTCCCACGTATCAGCGGCGCGTGAATTTTGTAATCCACACAATTTGAGATTTGTCTCTGTTACTCTAATGAAGCCATCGTTGGAGTGACAGAAACAAATCATCGAAATGTACAAATTTCTAAGTTCTCGGTAGTAGGCCAGGCTATGTGGCCAGTTTTGGTTGCATGACATATGGCTGCGGCAATTAGCTTAACTTGTAATTAACCATACTTTGTCAGCCTCCGTTGCCTAGTTGGTAGTGACCCTGCCTACGAAGCTGGGGTTCCGGGTTCGAATCCCGGCGAGGGCATTATTTGTGTATTTATTTATCACAAATATTTGTTCCTTGGTCATGGCTGTCTATGTATTTAAGTATCTATATGTATCTATCTATTAAATACGAGCCCCGATGCAGTGGAGTTCGTCTAGTTCGAAACAATTTTTACAAATTTTTGAATATTTTAAAAATGATCACATTATGCTAATGATAAATTGTATGAACGTTAATACACCGTGATCTCTAATAACCCGAAAGATTTTAACCACACATTTTTGATGTAAAAACAAACAAAAAATATTATATGACTTTTGTCATTATTGGCGAAAAAAAATTTTTTTATTTTTTTTATTTTTTCAATTGTTATTAAATTTTTGAATGTATTTTAACATAAAAAGTAAAAGTTATTCATAAAACTAGCACTTACAATGAGTGTTAAGGTTTTTTTTTACAAAAACCTCATTTTTATTTCTCACTTTTTGACATCTATTTATGAGGTTAGTGAGACTATTCTCCATAATGGCACCAACGCCGTTAAAAAGACCTGTTTTACCGAGTTACAATTAGAAAATATGTTTTTTTTTTATTGGTAATAACTCTGAAACTAGGTGATATCCAGAAAAGTTTATACAACATTATAGTTTCTAAATGCGGTCAGGAACACACTGTTAAAATCTTTCGGGTTATTAGAGATCACGGTGTATACTACATTTCAAGATAGACAATAATCTGAAGTACGTTTTTGTTGTTTAATAAATCGATTTTAACAAACCAGTGTCTAAATTATATTTTCGTCCACCACCGTAATTCCGCGCTTATAAGCTTGACGCAAAATTCGCAGTGCATTAGGTGTACCATGTCGCTTTTAATATTAATGGCGTTCTTTACATTCATTGATTATTTACAAAATTAAAAATTGTGGAAAAAATTAAAAAAAATACCTCTCGTAAAATAGTTTTTTTTTTTAATTCTGTTTTATTAAATCCAAATATTTTATACTCAAAGAAACTACTTTAGTACTACTATTGAATAGTGAAGGTTTTGTCTCTAAACCTTTTCCTCCGGATGAACGGGATAATCTCGAAAAACTGTCTAACTGGACAAGAACATATGCATCGGGGCTCGTATATCGTCGCCTGGTACCCACATCACAAGCCTTAATTGAGCTTACCGTGGGGCTAGGTCGATTTGTGTAAAATGTCCCAAGATATTTATTTATTTATTTGTAAGGGGTCGAAAGACCCCCAGTCTAGCCTAAACGGAAATGGTTTCACTTACCAATTGTCTAGCGTCTGGGTCGACCTACTGGATCTAGCTAACTATGACGATGAAATAAAAAACTGTTTAGTTACATACATTTTTGTAATACTTAATGGAATTAATCGAGAAATACGATTACGTGTTAACAAAGAAAATGTTGCCAGTACCTATGTACATAGTTGTATTACTAATTGAAACTTTCAGAACTTTTAAGTAAGTCAAATGGAATTAACTGTCACACTCTCATTTCGTCAATGGCTGCTTGTGGCAGAGTCGAAGCGTGGCGGGGGCCCTTTCCGCGCCGTAGAGTGGCATGAGGCCCCCCTCGCGTTACGTCCTCCCTCCCTAAAGGGGAACCCTGCGAAGCCGAGCCGTTCGGTGGCAGGAATTTCTGCTGTCTCAACTCCTGTAAGGGTGGAGAGTTATTAAACTGGTTCAAATTCTTCGGCACCGTGCCGTATCCACCCATTTGAGCGTAGCTCACATTTGGTAATCTAAAACTACTGTTTCTACTTCCTAATTTGCTCGGTAACATCATATTTTCTATACTAAGTGTTGGACTTGTTGGCGATTTTGGTTTGTCCAGCGGAACTTTAAAGTTCGAGGTAGCCATGTGAGAATCACTGTCCATTTGTTGCTTCTTCCTATTGTGCCTTTCGACATCCACCACTAAGCTAGGAGTGTGCGTCGGATCTATGTGATAATGTGAATGTTTTCCTGATATTGTCTCAAAGTGTTTTTCATTAAAGCGTTGTTGTTTACCTCGCGACCTAGACTTGTCGCGTTGATAGTATACTCCGGCAAATATCAGGACATTCAGAATCAGTAACGAGCACCCTATAGCTATGGTAACGCTTAATGCTGTCGAATAGGCAGCGTAGCCTGCTGCCTCTAAATTAGCCAAAGTGTTTTCTGTGGTATTCGTTGTTTGTATATCTCTACCATTTGGCAACAAGGTAACACATGTCGCCAAAATGGTATCCATGGTACTCAAAGCTGCGTCAGCGTAAACTGATCCATTGATACGTTTCAATTGAACATTGTCATTAGTGTTTCTCGCCAAAGGGTCAGGTCTGACGATGCCTTCGTACAGTTCTTGCTCATTGTGATTCTTGAATAGGTTATGTCGAGTAGCTACGTCCTCCATTCCCGCTCTGTGCAACTCGGGCACAAGTCTGAGCCACACAGAAAGCTGATGGGCCCTAAAGTGATTCTTCACACGCGGCTTCATACCTAAACAAAAGAGCATGAAAATTTTATTAGTTATTTAAGAAATGCGTCCAGTAGTAGAAATACAGCTTTAATACGTCAGGGGGACCGTACTTCAAAATGTATTTGTCTAATCTGTTTACTAAATGATACGAAAATCCGTTGAGATATATTTTAAAAAAAACAGTCAGCCAGGTAGACAATAAGATAGAGGTAAACCAATTTTTGTCGACACTGAAACGAAGACTGTTGTGGTAAAAACATTTTTTAGTGAACATACTCGATAAACACCAAGCCTGACTGCGGTAAATCAAAAATATTTTCCCTTCATAATTGCTACATGCGAGTACATAGTATACAGTAGGTACCGGCCAAATTTACATTACTGACTTTTTGTATGAGATATGTGATGTAAAGAGTAAGCGGCACATATGTTCGCATGTAGATAGTATATTATTTTGGTACTTTTGCACAGATTAATGATGGATTTTGCAATCAAGTGTAATAGGAGATACCTACCTACAGCATATTGCTAAAAAAGCCGTACTAAAAAATGAATTTCACTACGAAATCCATGAACAACACAAAAAATCTTCATGAAAAAACCACGACATGATATCAAGTTTTCTCATCGTAAGCACACGCTAGACCTATGACTAGACTATCTACTTTAGTCGTAAGGTGGAAAGTGTGGAAACCACTATCAAATATAAAAAAGAGTTTTTGATCACATTTGCTGTCTAAGCGCGCCATTGCTTGCGCGCGTAGCGGGAGTAACAGAAAAGTGAAATTCCCTAGGGAGTAATAGAAATGTCAGTACGTCATTTAATAATATTATGTCTTAAAACTTATTTTTTCGTTGGCAAGTGTGATGAAAAACATTGTATGCATCCGGGCGGTAAGCGGAATGCTAACTCGAGTCATAAAAGCCCTCCACCTAACGGCGTCGGGCTTCTACCGCTCTCGTTAGTAATTCCGTACTTACCTCCCTTGATGCACAATGTACTATTACTGAAGAAAACCTGAATGTGATACATTATTGGCCGGTACTGTATGTAGGTAGAAAGTTAAACGTTTTACGTACCTACATTAAAAATTGATACTATTAATTTTGTATGAGAAGAGAACAATCTTATTACAACGTTTTAAAAAGTCACTGATCAAATTGTATACAATATGAACATTGGACCGGTCATTGTGGCAATCTTTGTGGGAGGCCTATGTTCAGCAGTGGACGTCTTTCGGCTGATATGATGATGATGATGTACATTTTGATTAGATATTTAGCCCTCAGTTAACCTTTTAGCCGCCGTAGTCTGACTTCATGAAACTACCCATCTCATCTCGCCAGAGTCTGATATATAAGACAAACATCTGATTAGGTTTTTACGGTGTAAAAATATATCCCATTCGAATGCTAGCTCTGATCTGCCTGATGAAATATTATTGTATTGGCACGCTCGATGAAAAATTCACTGCGGTTAAAATAAATTATTGTTGGAATTATCGTTGTATGTCGTAGGAATCAGGGCTCGTGCATAAATCATGCGATGTTTTTTCGGCTACTTTTTGACCCCCCCCTCCCCCCTGGTGATGTTTGGTGAGTTTCTTGGCTACACCCCCCCCCCCCTTGCAGTCTCACGTGTATTTTTTTCAGCCAAGTTTTAACGTTCGCTCGCCGAAATTCACAATATTTCTTAGTTTGTTCATCGTAGAAAAATACACGTGAGGTCTCCTTGTACCCCCCCCTCCCCTACCGTGATCTTTCGTGATGTTTTCTTGGACCCCCTCCCCCCCTATAGGACCTCGCGTGATTTATGCACAAGCCCTCACTCGGTACACACAGTATAGTTTGCAGCACGATTTTGATAAATTAAATTATTCAAGATGTTTTTCAACTATTGTCACTGTTTTTTTTAGCTGTTTATTTTTAATCTGTAGTTAATTTCGAACAGCTCAGTCCATTGAGGCAGGTGTGGCAGCTTAAGGCATTTTTTGTGTTCATAGGTACTGCGTGTAATGACCTGCCTGAAACTACATTTTCATTTACATACCATGCCTGGTAAGTTATCATCGGATCAATTGTACAAAATGGTTCGGAAATTATAAGCAACTAATCTAAAATAGTTCTGGAACTATATTAGTAGAAAAAAAATTGCTGTTTGTACTGAAGAAAATTATCACTCATTTTGTATCGAAATCGTGGAATGAACTTAAACTTATGACTTATTATTCACTTTAGATATAAATGTTATATCTAAAAAGGGCAAATTTCAACAGTCAATCTGCTACGAAAATAAATTGAACACTGATCGTTTAAGTACTGAACCCCCCGTACTATGAATTTATCAAAAAAGTAACCTTTTTCTCACTTGGGATAGTAATATGTCGTTAGGAGGGTTCTCTAAATTATAGCCCTAAAATCGTTTTGCCGGGTATCATTTTTTCAAATATCAATCCCCAGCAAACTTGTCACGGTTTCAATTCACTAAGAATGTCTTCTTGCAGGTCTGTATTGAGAAAATAAAATGTGGCCTAAATGAAGATCATTACAAACATCGGACTCCGTGGGGCGAAACTTCTTGACAGCTAGGGAGTTCCTATATCGATAAAGTCATTATCGATACTAGTTATATATACTAGTGACCGCCCCCAACATTGTGGTTGTTTTTTGTAATTATTCTTCTGAATACCAGTATGAAATTCATACAAAGCGTCTAAAATAATCTTTTATTACATACAAAAATCTTACAAAATGTCAGAAATGGATTTACCCGAGTTTGAAATTAACCGACTCATATATGTGTATAAGGTGTTTCCAAAACCTTAAAATAATTACAAACTACAAGACTACTAGTACGGGCAAACGGTACATCATTTTACCCTAAACTCGCAAATCAAGTAGTAGGTATCGCTGCATTTTTGGTATGTTGTTTAGACACCATAGCACAGTATAAGACCACATTTTGCAAGCAAAAAAAAGTTGTGCTAGCTGCGTATTACGTGAAAAACTGCGAAATTTACGGTTATTTTTTAGTTACTGATTTTTATTAAAAAGCTCTTACGTTTTTTGATATCACATGTTATCAAACGTTTAAAGATTAATACATTTCCAACAAGTTGAGCTAACATGCTTTACCCTAGGTCTACTAAATATTGGCAAAACGTTCACACTAAGAAAAAAAAGTTATTGTAGATAATAACTACATTAAATTGGGAATAAATGGAGCCGATAACAATTACTGTAAGTCCTATAGCTGGAGGTATACGAGGCTTCAAAACAGGCTTTTTTTTCTCAACTTTATGAAGGGCACTATTTAAAAAGTCGTATCTCAAAATCTAGTTATATACCTTACGGTAATGCAACGTAGCTCAAATTCTATCAAATTTAATATTCTTTCTAAGTTTTGTAGCAATTTGTGTGAAAAAGATAATAGTGTTTTAATTAAACGTCAAAAACTAAAAGACGTCCAAAATTTTTTCAGTTTTTGACGTCCTATGCCGAAATTCTTTTTTTGTTTTTCTTGTAATATGCATTTTCGTTTATCCCTATATAATATACCAAAATTGCAGCTTTGCAACACGATTTGTGATTTATATGAAAAACTTAGATAGCGGGCCTCCTGCCTTTTGAATTTCGTGTTTTTATTTTCAATCTCAAAGTTTGCTGACATGATTTTACCCTTAAATTAAAGAATATTAGATACGCTATAAGGTCATTATTGCATGTTTTTCGTAGCATAATTAGGTAAGGCGATATTAGCCGAAACCTTTAGCAAAACTCAAAATAAAGCTATTTTATAAAAAAGAGTACTTTTGGAAGTCTCGAATCTCTGAAACTATAAGACCTACGGTAATGTTTATTAGCTCAACTTGTTGTAAATTTATTAATCTTTTAACGCTTTTTAACATGTAATGTCAAAAAACGTAAGGTTTTTTTAATAAAAATCAGAAACTAAAAAATGATTGCAAATTTCGCAGCTTTTCACGTACTACGTAGCTAGCACAACTTTTTTTGCTTGCAAAATGTGGTTTTATAGTGCCCTATGGTGTCTAAACAACATACCAAAAATGCAGCTATACTGCATGCTTTGCGATTTTAATGTAAAGTTTGACCGTACCTACTTGAAAATTACATTTTTATTTTTTTTATTTAAACCGGGGAAACTTCGTTTTTACTGTTCGATGGAGTAATATTTACGACAGTAAGTTTTTTTACTTAAGACTATTAACTATAGCTTGAACTAGAATTGTCTATTTAACGACCAAATGGTACGTAACTTAATTTATTTTTATGACAACCGTTTCAATTGGGGGACCAGCTTTACTCTATTGAAACTTTTGAATGGAATAATATATTTTTCACCACACTGCTCGTAAACACGCTGTTTGTCCTTCGATTTCAGAGCGCAAAACTGTGTTTTAATCTCTAGAGGTTAAAGTATTTTTTTTTAATCTTCTGGATAGACTAAAGCAATAACTTATACGGCCTGAGAGTGCAATAAGCTTTTTGACGTTTGAACTAGACAGTACGTTCGAAAACTCAATAGTTTCAAACAGATTCATACACATGAACCTTTCATAATATTATATTCAATATGCTAAAGTCCAAATTAAATACTACATTTTGTTGTGAATTTTTATTTTACTTAAAAGTTCTAAAAATACGACAAATAACAACAATAGGAAAATGAAAGTGTTGACACTATACAAATTTGAGAACGCATCCGAATATTTTTTTCTTTTAAAATTGAAACGAGTTCGATTGTGTTTTGTCATGGATATGGGATTAATTGTTTTGTTTTCTTTCACTTTCTTTCTTTCACTTGTTTATTTTTTGGAAGTTGAGGACTTGCAAATAAATACCTTCTAATTTGTTATGTTTGAGTTTTATTTCGCATGTTTCCTCGCTTTAGTGTGGTGAAAAATGTGTTTCACTCGGCAGCAAAGCTTGTTTAACTCTCGTGCCTTAAAACCCTCTCATCGCTCAAGATTCCATTTTATGAACCACTCGCTGCGCTCGTGGTTCAAATTCTGGAATCTTTCGCTTGCTCGGGTTTCAATATTTGCACGAGAGTTAAACAATCACTTTGCTCCCTAGTAAAACAATAGTACATTACTACCGAGGCCGGGAAGTGACTGGTTGCCGGCCGAATATATGTAGACGGCCAAGCGAAGGGAGGCCGGATAGTATTCGGACGGCAACCCGTCACTTCATGGCCGAGGTATGTATAATACTTTTCTCAAACATGCAATGAAATGCAAACAAAAAAATATATCTTCTTTCTAAGAAATTATAAGTCAACTACATAACTAAGTCTTTGAAACACAACAAAAGTCAAATACGACACCGACACCTCACTTTTTTTTTAAGATTGACCTGTTTGAAAGTTGCAAATTTTTAATTTAAAAAAGCGGTATTAGACGACGCGGTCGGTTGGGTCCAATTAATCGCATGCAGTGATCGGGGCCGACGGATCGCGCCGTATAATACTGCTTTTTAAACATTATTTTGAGTAGTTATTGTACATTTATTTTAAATGATATAATTTAAATACCTAATTATAACTGCAAAAATTTGCCAATCATTTTTTCTATACTAATATTACTTACAGATAATTATTGGCTAAAAGCCAAGATGCTAGGTCACAACCCTATGTCAAATGAAAATTAAAAAAGAGGTACTTGCCGGCCTAGGCCGGCAACGAGGTACTTCCCGGCCACTTTTTAGGCACGTAACTATAACATTTCATTGCATGTTTGAGAAAATAACTATTACAAACTAAAGATTGAATTTACAATTATTCGACTACTTTTACTAACCCTTCAGCACACCCATATTTTAAATAATACTATTGTTTTCCCTTAATATGAACTTATCGTGATCAATTAAGGGACCACATTTTGCAAGCCACATTTTTCTTATTGCGTTAACAGAAAGGAGTGACAATTAATGAAAGAAGTTTTACGATTCTAGTCACAATAATGAAATTAGATTTACAAAATTTTAATACTAGTAGTCATTTACAGCAGTTTACAAATTAGAGGTTGAATTTATAATTGTATTAGAACTTTTAATAAACATTTTCTTTCTTTTTTTTCGAATTTCGAGCTTTTACGACGGTTGAATCACCAGCAAAAGCTCGAACTACCAATGTAGACCCTCAATGGAAATGCATATGGTAATGTCGATGTAGTAGACCTATAAAAAATGCTGAAAACCCTCACTTATGAGACACGGAGGCATTGGAATCTATCATCCATTCAATCATAACTCCAACGTTCCTTTCGTCAATTCTTATCATTTAAAACTTAGTTACCAAAATTCTAAAAAGCCTACTATTTTTGGGATTTTATTTGCTACGGAAGTCATTGATTTTTGGAGGATTAACTACCCCGACACTGACCTGCCTACAATCCTCTTGACGAAGTCGGTAGTTTGTGATATCGACTTGGCCGACGGCAACAAATTAATGTTCTGACTTTTAGAGACTTTACGTGTCTTGTTATTCTTGTTATATTTCGTTTTATTTTTGATGTTTTAGTTTTTTTCAATGCATATTGCATGTTAGTTGTAAGATATACCATAATCATTTGAAAAAACAAGTCCCGCCAAGTTTCTGACCGGTTTCTCGGGTCAGTGGTGTAGGGTTAGAACCGGAATGTAACTCAGACCATTTAAAAGAGTTTGTTAGTATCCCAATTTGAATCAAGTCATTTGACTTTGACTTTGAATTTTGAGAGCGCTGACCGGCCTCCTACAAGTGTCGTTGCCGCCGCTGCGCCACCAGTGCACTTCCGTTCGTTTGTGGTGCGCGTGTCGCGGCCGCTGCAGGACACCGTCGCGAGTGCAGACTTCTAGCCAAAGGGCCTCGTGTTTCGGCAGTTCCGAGACAATCTGCCGAATTCTACGCCAGAGCAGACGACGAAACGGGGTGACGTTGCTACGCCGCCTAAACCAAAATAGCTTTAAATTGTTTTTATAAAAAGCGCTTGTGGCCGAGCGGTAAAACGCACGGCAGCGGTCGTGGGTTCAATCCCTAGCAATGAGTTTATGAAAAAATGATGTACGAAATATCATTTGATTCACAAGTGATTTACAGCGAAGGAAAACATTGTGAGGAAATTTTCATTGGTAAATCTATATATTATCAAAAATGGAAGAAACACACAAAACCACACGAAATATATGTAGAGGGCGGTACCATATCCCTCACGCTATACCAGATACCCGAAAGGGAATTTGGGTAGAAGGCAGCTAATGCCCCTTAGAGTATGTTCAAAGGCGCCTAGCATAACAGATAGCATAAACACGAGAAATTGGACCAGTGTCCGCTAAGCTGGACTGGCCGAGTGGTTTAGGCATCAGCCGCGAAAGCTGAGGACGTGGATTCGAATCCTACCTCCGGTGTTGGTGGACTCTGTATTTTTTCTTTGATATATGACGTGTATATTTACAATAAATAAGAGGGTGTAATGTAATATTTATAATAAATAAGAGTTTTTTCCACTACTTTAGCAGTCTACTTTCAGAGCATAATATTTACAACATTTTTAGCCTTACATGCGTAACATACGTAATTAAATTGTGTGATTTTTGAGCACCAGTTAGTTATAACTGAAACATAGTGGTCTTTAAATACTAACCAGCTGCGAGAACCGACATCTGATTGATACAATTATGGATACTAAAAATCCAGGTAAAATGCTATCATGCAATAGAAGCACATCTTTAGGTAGAAAATCTGTAGTTACAAAACAGTTTTATTTCTGTTAGTTGTGAAGAAAGACTCATCAAGTCCCGCTACAGATCCACTCCCCACATCGGCCGTATATCACTACGTGTATCACTGACCTATTTCTAAGTACTTTTGGTGCGTGGAGTCGTACTCTTCCCAATTCGTGCCCCGAAATTTATTACGCTCTCTCGAAGCTGGCAACAGAACCTCCTGCCTGGTGTTGTCGTTTGGATTTCTGTTATGAAACATGAACACTTGATCAGAGTTGTGATAATATTGAAATTCAATCCATGTTAAAGTTACTATAATTAGTTGCATGTCATGTCATAGCCTTAGGTTGAATTGTCTAAGATTGTCCCATGATATTTATTTATTGTACCATACAAGTACTTAATGTGCAATCTATTCATGTATTCATCCATTACATTGTTGGCTACAAAAGTGTATAAGTACCTACCCAAATTATGAACTGCACATTTGAAGCTAACCTCACGTACATAATTGGAATGAATTATTAAGAAAAGCAATAAGGTACAATGTAGGTACTTTCAATATTAAATAATTATGCAATAATTGCAAAAGATTAATAAATGAATAAAGTACTGTACTGTTACTTCATTCTTAGTATATTGTCGGTGTACTCGTAAGGAACTTATCTTCGAAGTTTTATCTGTTAAAAAACCTTAATTGCAGTCAGCTTAGTAACGACAGTTAAGTACAATATATTTACGAAGTTAAACTGTATCGGCGTTTTTATATTATAATATGGCTTATAGTTTGTAAAATGAACACCAAAATCGAGATATTATCGAAATTTAATGCTTAATTGTCGTTACGAAGCTGACTGAAATTAAGGTTTTATAACTTCGCGCTAATTAAGTAGCCTAAAAATTAAAAATGCCCCAAAACAAATCAAAGTGTTTCAAAGCAAATCAATTTAATTTACAATGTAACTACTGAAATAAAGTACTCGCTAAATAATGACTTACCCAGTTCTCACAAAATTAGACACATAGATCATTATGGATTCGGACAATGCAACTTCAGATTTCGTGTAATTCCATGGAAAATGTCCAAACCCATCTACAACCGGGGCTCCGAAAACATAAGGGAGTTCCTCACCATGAACGACGCCCATTTTCTATAAGAAAATTAAGTATTTGCTGGTGTATATTTAAATATGATACAACAGGAAAATGTACACGTGATTCACCAGGAAAACAAGCACGTGGATTGCCTGATAACTATAAGTACTCGTAAGCATACACACCGCAACCCCAGCGGTGTCACAAATACGTAATTAGATAGGCTGTTGTTGTAATAAGTCCATCCCAACTGTAACATAACCAAGGATCGGAAAAACGCCCGTCATTTTGAAAACATAACCCTGTTCCGTGCAGTAGAGACTGCTTTATCTTATGATGTTAACATATTTTTTTTAGTACAGATGGTGTACTTTTTAGGCTCTAGTGCGGACTTCGGAGGGCCATCTGTAGTAAAAAACGTCGTACGAGACATGTGCAAAAACGAAATTCGTAACTCGTGTCGATTTAAAACACTCCCTATCGGTCGTGTTTTAAAACATCGCCACTCGTTTCGAATTTCATGTTTTTCGCACTTGTGTCGTAATGTACTAATTTAATATGATGTATATTTAATAACACGAACACAATGTATATATTCAGGAGATCCCAACTCTTTCTTACTTGTACAAGTTGTACATATCAAGATTGTGACCAATAAACGATTTAAATCATTTAATTTCATGAATAATTGTCGCTGTAACCGAAGAAGATATTATACACTCAATACATCGAAATTCAATACCAAAAATTCTAAATCGTTTATATGTCACAAATTCACAATCGTGGTGTATACAAGTAAAAAGGAGTTGCGAGGATCCTAAATACATACTTTGAGATAGTGTCATTAAAAAATATCTTATAAAATAAAAGAATTTTCTTCGGTTACTGCGAGGATTACACATGAAATAAAACTATAACTATTAATATACGCGAGTTCATAGTTTTTTTTCAAAAATAAAATAAGTTAATAATATAAAATATGGCGTAAGAGTGACATCGATACCTAGTCTCACGAACTTATTTTTTTATTTAACCCATCGGTCACTTCGACCAACTTCATGTATATTAATAATTGTTAGAACTCTTCGTCCAAATCTATGAAACTCTTAATAACTAATCGGGGGATATAGGATGTTCATGAATAAACGTGTTAGTTTAGAACAAGTCGTAGGTGATTACCGGCGGATAAAATCCTTCTTTAGTCTGGTAGTCAAACACGTAAAAAAATGTTTTAGTAGGTCGTCGTGGTCCATCTTCGTCGCTTGATGATTGTTTTGGCCCACCACTGAGCAAATCTCCGCTTTGCACTAACGGTGCCACATATTGAGCATCCGAAAATGCTGCCACAGTAGCATCTCTTGTATTGATTAAGTTCTGAAAGGAACAACCCATTGTTAATTACATTTTGTATCGTTCTGAGTGAAAAATAAATACGGATTAGTAAGTAAAATTGATTCTTACAAGAATAAAATTCATTGTGCCTATACAGTTCATATCAATAAATAAATATAAATATAGGATTGTTTATTTACCAAATAAACAATCCTATATTTATTAACAATTGATAATCCAACTACAAACACAACACTATAAATAAATCAATCACTCAATCAAAAATTAGTGCCACCCCCCCACATTTTATTTTATTCTGGAGCGATTATATCCGAAAATATGGTTTAAAAAACTTTATTAGGAAAGTCTGTTGATCAACAAACTTGATGTTATATTGACACTTCAACCAAATCAATGTGAAGTTATTAATCGGTACTTAAACAAAACGATTATCTGATTCCGCCTTCTTAGTTAACACCAATTTACCTAGCGCTTAATCGTCTCTGTCGCATAATTTACAAGAAAGAAGTACAAGAAGTACAAAGGCGGAAAAAGTACATTGTGTATTAAGGGCGGTAAATAAGAAATCGTGAACAAGTGTGAAAGTAAAGCACAAGCCGAAGGCGCGGGCTTTACTTCACACGATTTATTACCAAAAGCGCCATACATGTACCTATAACATTTGAAGAGATGCCATGATTTCTCCAAGATTCCATCATCAGACCCCAACTTGGTGCCAACGGGACCATCCCGGGGTTATCCACGTTCGATCACAAAAAAAAATCGGAGATATTGGGTAAAGGTGGATTTAGACCAAACGAGCATTCAAAGCGACAACCGTTGGGGTAAACGAGTTCTTGAGTGGAGACCGCGTCTCGGCAAGCGTAGTGTAGTGTAGTGTAGGACGCCCTCAGGCAAGGTGGAGCGACGATTTGCGTGAAATTGGGGAGGCCGATGTCCAGCAGTGGACTGCGATAGGCCGATGATGATGACGATGAGCATTCGCTCATTCTATCGTTCATCTATTCAAATTCGTTTGTGACACAAAACTTGATTCATCGCAATTCGTTGACTTCGTAGAGTGGGGGATAGAATGAGCGAATGCTCGTTTGGTCTAAATCCACCTTTACATACCTACATTTAACAAAAAAAATCAACAAATTGATAACCTTCTCCTTTTTTGAAGTCGGTTAAAAACCTTGTGTGTTTCAATATCGAGCTACATAAAAATAACTGCTTGACCGGCTTAATTTAAAAAGATATGGTCCACAAATGCCTGCTGCCCAAAATTCGCACCAAACAGTGACCCGTTGTTGATGCATTTGTTTTTGAACAATCACATATGGGTCATTTGAGCCCCAAACGTGGCAAGTCTGGCGATTAACAAAGCCATCGAGATGAAAATGAGGTTCGACGCGAAAGTTAATTTTGTTTGAAAAATCTGCATTCCTGTGATAACGGTCGATGATCCATTCAACGAACTCTTTTCGCTGTCCATAATCATGAAGCTTCAGTTCTTGTGTTACGTAGCTCACACTGAAAATTTCGGGAATGATCCACTTAGAGATCACTCAGCATACAGAAACAATTATTTTCTGAAAGTGTAACTCTTTAGTATTTTTTTGAGGTATAATTTATTCGGTTAACACCTGTATTTTAGGATTTCTTGCCATTTGAAAATTGTGTGTCGGGCGATTTAACGAATTTCGCCCAAAATTTTTATTTTGTAGCGTTTTTACACTAATTTCAATATGGCCTTAGGTTCTCAACAATGAAGCAGAAATAGGCTTAGATTCTTATTTAGTAACAAAGCTCAGTTCTTGTAGGACTGCTTGTAATAGTTTTCACAAATTGTATTGCTTTCGATTTTATCTTATGGATGATTATAGAGATCAACGTCTTTTAACAGCCATACCCTAATTCTAAATCGCACTAACGTGGTAAATCATAGAGAATTCATAAAACAAATTATGTTAGGAAATTCGGACATCCTTAGATATCCATATGACTCTTAGAAAAAAATCCAATATAAATATTTTTTCTTAAAAAATTCCAAAAACTGAAAATTTTCATACAAAAAGTGATCTAGGAAAAACGGGTTATGAGCTTTGAGAGTTGGTTCAATTGTATTAATAATTTGTACACATTATCAAAAACAGTTAAAAAAGGCGATAAGTTAAACAATAGAGGCATAATTAATACAGTTTCCTAGGTTCCCGACAATTTCAGTGTGGCCTACGTATTTGTACTTTGTTATCATGGAGATGCAGATCTTTAGTGAGTATACGCTGGAGAGAGCTTCTTGAAATTTGCAATTCTTGTCCACGATTCCTAATGGAGTTTCCTGGATATTCACGGACATTCAGAACAAATATTTTTTTTCAGCTGTCAAATAGTTTTTTTTAAGGCGGCCGGTACTAAAATACAAAGGTGGCGCAAATTAAAATTTTGTGTCCTTTTGAGACATCCGTTAGCTCTAACTGAAGGAATTAAATAAAGAAATCAGTTTTATAAATATAATATTGAGTTTTATTTCGGAATGGATATTTAGGCTACGACAGTTTGTAACAGAATACATCTCCTAGGTAACAGAGTAACCATAAGCCGGAAGTCATAGAAAAACTAAAAACATGCTAAACTAGCACAAAGGTGTAATAACATTGGTATATTTTCAACACCCCTTCTCAATGTCATTACACTTTTAAAAAACTTAAAAGATATTCTACGACATAACACTTTATGTTACCATACTTGAAGAAAAAATATTATATGTTACCCATACCACATTTTATTAGGAAACGGGTAAGCAGTTCTCGGCTTAAGGCCTTAGTTAGCATGTCTGCTGGTTGATCACTGGTTCTTATATACTTTAAAATTATTTTATTATTTTTAACCAGTTCTTTGATGAAATGGTAACGAATGTCAATGTGTTTCAGACGCTTAACAGTATCTGTGCAAGCAACTGAAATAGCTGACTGATTGTCATTGTAAATAGTCACTGGACATTCATTCTTAATCATGAAATCATTTAATAAGTTTATCAACCAGCAGGCTTCACTAGCTGCTACACTAATAGCAACATACTCTGACTGAGTTGACGACAAACTAACTAACACTTGTTTCTTGGAGCACCATGAGATCAGACAATTTGAAAATTTAAACAAGTAGCCTGTAGTAGACTTTCTATCATTATGATCACCCCCCCAGTCTGCATCACAATATCCCTCCAAGACACTGTCATTATCACATTTATAAATTAACTTATAGTCCAGAGTATGTTTTACATATCTCAGTACTCTTTTTAATGCTGTCAATAATATGTCATTGGCACACTTTTGGTATCTACTCAGCAAAGAGACAGCAAAACACAAGTCAGGCCTAGTGCCAGATACAGCATACATAAGACAGCCTATTACTTGCCTACAAGACTTTTCAATATTTTTATCTATAGGGCCACTAGCATTGTCAAATATTTTAGTGTTAAAGTTCAAATCTAATGGTGTCAACATAGGCTTGCAATTTTCCATCTGAAATCTTTTAAGTACATTGACTAAATAACCTTTTTGGCTCATTTCTGTAATACCTGTATGTATGTCTTGTTTTATGTTAATACCTAAGTAATCTGACACTGGTCCAAGGTCCTTCATTTTAAATTCTGTATTTAAGATACATTTAAGTTGCTCAACTTCATTTTCATTTGACCCAAATATCAGCAAATCATCTACATACAACAATAAATATATCTGGCTATTTTGACTACACTTTGTATAGAGACAAGAATCACAACTTGACCGTGTAAAGCCTTGCTTAATAATTACAGAAGTAAATGTTTCATTCCAACATTTTGGAGAGCTTTTAAGCCCATACAGAGACTTATTCAGTTTAACAATGGTTTTCTTACCTGCATATGCACCCTCAGGTAAACTGACATACACAGCTTCATGGATTTTTCCATACAGAAAGGCTCCTGTCACATCCATTTGAACCATTGGCAATCTAAGTTTGGTCGCAATTGCTACAAAAAGCCTAAGAGTTGACAATTTAGCTACGGGGGCATAAATAGCATTTAAATCGATACTCTCCTCCTGCTCGAAACCCCTAGCAACTAACCTGGCTTTGTACTGCGGACTGTCCTTAGTAGCGCCTTTGATCTTAAACACCCACTTATTGCTGATCACTTTGTCACTTCCTGGGTCATCGACTATTTCCCAAGTGTTGTTGTCTTCAAGTGTCTTCATTTCTTGCTTTATAGCCTCAGTCCACTTGTCAGCATCGCATCGTGCCATAGCCTCTTTGTATGTTGTAGGCTCACTTTCAGCAGAAAGAACACTTTGACAGTGACAGTTGTAAAACTGTGTTTGCTTTCTTATACGTTGACTGTGCTCTCTCATAGGTAGTTCAGCCGAATCATTTGCCTCCATTGAAGTATCACCTTCACCACTGGACGGGATGTACTCACTGCCAGATTCCTCAAAAGTCATTGTACTATCATTGACGCCTGATGGCTCCCCTTCTGAATCCTGGCAGGGATCATCCGTCTTGTCACTCTGGGTTTCTTTATCTTCAGTCTTATTCTCTGTGTAACCCAATGTCACTTCAGGTTCATTTTCATTCTCAATCTCTTTGTTTTGTAAGAACACAACATCTCTTTTCACTTCCACACTCTTTGTATCTGAATAGTATATTCTATAGCCTTTTACAGTCTCGCCATATCCAACCATTATTCCCTTTTCACCTTTTCTATCCCACTTCTTCCTCTTTTCCTTCGGAATATGGGTATACACGGGGGTACCAAAAGGTTTCAATTGATGTATGTCAAAACTTTTACCTGACCAGACTTCATAAGGGCTTGCATCACTGTATCTACTTTTTCCGGTCCTATTCAGTACAAAGGCTGCTGTAGCTACCGCCTCTGCCCACAACTGTTTCGGCAGGTTCTTAGCACTCAGCATAGTCCTGGCAGCTTCCGTCAAAATGCGTATCTCTCGTTCGGCCTTTCCATTTTGTTGCTGAGTGTAAGGGACACTCGTCTGATGTACTATGCCGCGCGTTGTAAACATCTTTCGTGCCTCTTTGTTTGTGAACTCTGTTCCGTTGTCGCTTCTAAATACTTTGATTTTATTTCCCGTAATATTCTCCGCCTTGTTTATGAAATCTTCGATACAAGCTGTTATCTCGAATTTATTCTTAACGAAGTAAACGGTTCTATAGTTCGAGAAGTCGTCCTTCAGCACCACAAAATATTTCGAGCCATTGAGTGACACTGCTTCCATGGGGCCGCACGTATCCGCGTGAATTAGCTCACACGTCTTTATTGTTACACTCTCACTGTTATTAAACGGCAACCGATGTATTTTTCCTTCCAAACAACTTTCGCATTTAGGCACAGAAGTTGCTTGTTTCACATCAATGTCATTTTTAGCTAGCACCTTTTTGACGTGATCAAAGTTTTGATGCGCCAACTTTTCGTGCCATTCAACCAGGGTATCGTCCACTGTTTTCGCAACACTCGCCAGTTTCGCTTCATGGTTTTTAAAGCAAAATTCCAAATAATAGGACTTTCCAATAACTTGAGCGACCGCACAAACGTCATTATTTTTAAATATTTGGCAACAAGTGTCATCTGCCACAAAGCGGTAACCTTTACTTGCCACACTGTTCATAGAGAAGAGATTCGATTTCATGTCAGGAACGAACAAAACATTGTCTATGGTAGTGTCAATCCATTCACTTCCGTTATGCACTTGTACCGCCATCTGTCCGATACCGAGCACATTAAGGGGATCACCGCTGCCTACGAAAACTTCAGAATTGGCGCTTACAAAAGATGAAAATAATTCACGCTCACGACAAATATGTTCACTTGATCCCGAGTCCACCATGAAAAACGTCTTTTTATAAGTTTCTAGCGAGTCCGACACCACGAACGCGTTATTTTTCTTTTGTTCCTTACTCTTCCTGAACCAACACTGTGCTTTATTATGGCCACTTTTGCCACAAAAGAAACATTTGTTATTGTTATTCTGTCCATCACTTTTGTTGTTATTGTTAGCACTCCTACACTCGCTGGCAAAATGTCCAAGTCTGTTACACTTTAAACACCTCATGTTCTTTTTATTTTTCGCCACAAATGCTGATGATGACGGGGACGGTTCAGAGGCTTCACCTTTTTCTCTTAATCTCTCTTCCTCTACCAGCAACCTTGCCACTAAGTTGTCAATAGTCTGTTTATCGTCTGAAGCAGACTCCCAAGCAGAAATGAAGTGCTTGTATTCATCGGGCAGTGACATCAGAACTTTCGTTATCACAAACTTATCCGACACTTCTTCGCCCATCTGTTTAAGTTGATTCTGCATCTCTTGGATTTTTGACAGAAATGTTGACATCTCAGACCCCGCTTCAAATTTATATTGAAAGAAGCGTTGCTGTATAACGTGAATGCTGGTCTCCGTCTTTTGCTCATAAACGCTATGTAGTTTCCTCCACATCTGAGCTGACGTTGAACATGATATAATATGTAGCATGACACTTTCTGTCATTCTTGTCACCAACATGGCTTGAGCTTTCGCATCCTTAGTCTCCCAGTCACTTCGAGCAGTGCCTGTTGTATCTTCGGGTTTTAAGCTCTTTCCCTCAACTATATCCAGCCATTTCTGACCTCGTAGCAAAACTGTTGTTTGAAACTTCCATATGTTCCAGTTACTGGATCCTTCCAGCTTTATCAGGCTGTGATTGGTATTCAAATTTAACTCCATTCTTCCGCTTTCCTTCCTTGCTCTTACAATAGACACAAGTAATCTTTGCGTATTTCGGTAATGACGTCCGTACCGACCGACCTCAAAATTTACGCCGCTCGCCGATACATGTTTTTAGGCGATGTACTTCCTGAATTCTTTATAAAATTATCGCAGGATTATGTGCAAGGGCCCATAACCTGATGGAATTAAATAAAGAAATCAGTTTTATAAATATAATATTGAGTTTTATTTCGGAATGGATATTTAGGCTACGACAGTTTGTAACAGAATACATCTCCTAGGTAACAGAGTAACCATAAGCCGGAAGTCATAGAAAAACTAAAAACATGCTAAACTAGCACAAAGGTGTAATAACATTGGTATATTTTCAACACTAACCACTTCTATCTGGAGGACCAAGGCAAGCTAACTGAAAGTCCTACACCCCTTGGGATCCACAGCTGCTGAAGAAGACACGCCGGAGACGGGGACCCTGACCAGCTCTCGGGAGCACTTGAGTCCGTGGGTTTGTTACTCCCCAACAGCTCGCCGCAAGCTGCTCTGCAGACTTCTTTTTATTTTTCAGTATTGTTATGATTAAAACAATAAACTGACTGTATGTAATTTTTTTTAAACTTTTCTTGCATACTACGAAGTTACGAACAAATAAAACATGGAAGCCGCAAGCCATTCAATTGCCTTTAAAAACAGTTCTGAATTTGATAGTACACCCCTCTTCAATGCATCACGTTAATGAATTTCAATATCAACCTATAAAAACTTAAGCCGCCATTTAAAAATACTTGTGATTCGTCCATTAAAGTTTTGATTGGCTATATTCTATAAAAATAAACATTTTGTCAAAAATGCGCGGTGTCAAGAAAATCCCATGTCTTGCCTATCTTGGCACAATTGAACAATTTGTTTTTGGGGGCATTTAAGAGCTGGCGTTAGACGTCCATGTTATCTGTTTATGGTGGCAGATTGCATAAAATTATAGGAAATTTTTAATGTCCGTTGAATATTGTTTTTTAAATAGCCTTTGAAATTGAAATCTCTTTCTAGGGAAACTAATTAACGAACAGTAACAGAAAGGAAGAAATCAAAGTTACAATACTTACCTTATGTAAACACTCGCTTTGTAGAAAATACACAGGATTTTCTACGGATACATCAATATAATATCGACATCTTAATCATAAATATCAAATCTCTATAACTTGTCCCGAGTTAGCACACGTACGCCTGTAATTAAATATCTACTATGTAAGTGTATTAAACAAACCTCTACCGTTTTTTCCCAGTCTGTGTATTCGTTGATAATGGTGTAAAATATTTCACTCAGGTGGTAAATGTAGGAGTTTCTTACATACGTCCTGGAAATAAATGTAATAAATTAGATCATAATTATGGTAACACACGGTCTATAAAATAATTTAATGCAATTTTCTACGTGCCTTAACATACGATCTCTTTTATCTGGATCAATTCCATTTTGAATGTCATGAGCTGAAAATTTCCATAATGCTTCACTAGTCACAACTCCAAACATCACATCATACTTATTTTGGAATCGCCTTCGACCATTATCACTTCTCTTGGAATGCATGTTATGGTTCTGATTCATATTATTTAATGGTCCAAAACTAGGGAAATCTCCGGTTGGAAATGTAGTTAAAAAATCTTTAGCAAAATCAGTTTTAATCACAACTCCATCAACCGACGGACCGAAGGCTGTCATAAAATTCGGAGGAGATATGTCTATCGATAACAACTGTTCTGTGGTGGCAGACCTGAGACAATCAACAATGATTTCATGGTCCTTTGCCATATCTTCTGGTATAGTGCAATTCATATGCTTTGCTAATTTAAGTGTGTAAAAAACTGGATCATCTACAATGGCCCACGAGCTTAGAGCCGAACCAGACAGAAGAATTGCTCTATGGAATAAACCTGAAACAAATAGATAGAATTCATGCGACACAGTTATGGTTATAAACCTATGTTTCTTGTAATAATAAGAAGGAACGCTTTTTACACACATCGACATTTGTCTTTTTTTTATGTAAGAATATTATAGGTTCTCTTATAAGATTCAATTATTTATCATAAAAAATCCCGAAATAGATACCAAAAGACGCAAAAAAACTCTCGTCTCTATACTCTACTCTACTCTCGTCACGGTACTGACACTTTATAGTGCGGTTGTATTGAATTGGATAGTTGTTACAATTTTATAATACTTAAACGATTTTATTTGCTTATTTAAGACAGTTTTACAGAAGATACTCATTTATTTTTGTAGCGAGACAGTCCGTTTAAAAGCGTAGTAGTTTGAAGGTTTTCTAATATTATCATCATTATATCATTTATCATAAAATCAACCATAAAAATTACGTTTGCTGTATGGGAGCTCCCATTAAATATCTATTTTATTCTTACTATTTCGTATTTTTTGTTATAGCCATAACAGAAATACAGCATCTGTGAAAATTTCAACCGTTTAACTATCACGGGCCACGATATAAAACCTGGTGACAGACGTACAGACAGTCCTAAACTACTTTCACAAATGAAAATAATGATAATAATTTCAATGAAAGTGCCAATCACTTTTTAATAAGTTATGTATCAATTTTAAGTACATTTAATAGAGAATTAATATAACTGAAAATTATTCATAATGTCCTCCATTATTTTTAATACAGTCCAATAAACGACGTGGTCAGTCGTTTATCGCAGCGCGCACCATACATATTGATTAATTGATGTCTATTTCAGCGACTGCTTTTCTTAAAGATGACTTCACTCTCTCCAAAATTGTAAATATGTGGTGGCACAGACCCTCTCCGTTAAGGTCCGGGCTGGAGGAAAGCCAATCTTTGTGTCTGAACTAAGTATGAAATAGATTTTTTTGGCTTTGTGTGCAGGTACATAATCCTGGTGGAACGTAGAATGGGGTCCTAAAAATAGCGTGTGGGGAAGATCTTTGACAATATGATCCAAAAACCGTCTCTTGGTACACTTTTGCACTGATTTTGACCCCTTTTTCGTAAAAATGAACCTTAGTTGGTCCGTAATACGGGCCTACTAAGGTTCATTTTTGCGACAATAATTATTAAGAGACTTCCAAAGAAACCTTCACTGATGGTGATGACGGACGATGTCCATTGGTGCACCAGTGGAATTATTTTTTTTTTTTTGCTTCCTCAGAGCTCGTCGCACTCTTTCATTCTGATTATTATACTTTTCTTCGAGATCGTTTTTTTGTCTGTAAAGAAGATAGCTTGATAGGATGCTTGTAGACTAAGGTCTTCGTTTATAATCTTTTTGACGGTTTTCCTACTGAAACGAAAAATTTAAAAATAAAATGAAGTCTTCTTTCAGAAAAATATGCTATCTATGATATTTAGGTAGGTTATATTAAGGTAGGTGCTTTCCCTCCACGTGGTATCGCCGTATACGCCCTGTATAGTCAATGGCTTACAAAGTCACCAATGAGAATTGACCAATTTAACATGTAAGCTCCAATTGCTCATGTTTACTAGGGTCATACAAATCCACTTATACTAGGCTTTAGTGGGCCATAGGAATTAGAGCATGGTCAAATTACTTTATTCACATGTTGATAAAAAGCGTTTTTATCCGCTCGTATTAAAGAATCCCCTCACTAGGTCAGTGAGGGGAAAAGAAACTTGTTAGCTTTTACAAAACTGTATTACAGAAATTTCTTAACCCTTTTTCAAATTCATAAAAGTAAGGTATGGTTAAATGTCACTACAGTAGAGGCATCGTAAGAAGTCGTTTTTGACGTTTGTTTGCACATGAAGTTCTGAAAATGTTGACAGTTAGTATAATGGAGCAAATGTCAAACTTCATTGTTGCCTGTACGGAATAGTGATGTTACTACTGATGCTGCAATTTACCGATAAGTCAATCGAAATAAATAAGTAAACCTTTTTTATGGAGGTACGAATAATTGCTATAATAGTAGGTACGCACATATTTTCTAAAAGTTTGTTATGGTTTCGACAGGTCCTCGCGAGCCCGTGTGCCTGGTGGATACGCGGCTTTACAGACTGTGTTGAACTTGACAACCAGATAAATGTCAAAATTGTTATAAAATCACGTATAATTTTATTTTTCGTAGAATAATAATTTTTGTACCAATACGTTATCATCACCTAGATGTGCTCTGATTTTAATAAATGGTTTTAGTGTCTTTATATACTGTATATACGGCATTTCTCTATTTGGCATATCTACATTGCCCTCTGAGCTAGCACGCAAGTTTACCAACGTGGGTTGGGAGTGGATCGCTGCCGGCTGGTAAACTCGCGTCCAAGCTCATGGTCTCAACCACTGCCAGGGTCGCGTTTTATAAAGTTACAATTTACAATTTCGCTGTTTGCCTCTCTTTCTAGCCAATATGTTCGTGCGTTAGAGAGGCAAACAGCCAAATTGTAAATTGTAACTTTATAAAACGCGAACCAGTTCTGCATTGACATTACTACCAAGTGAAACTACCTACGTATATTGTATATCAGACTCCGATACTATTTGACCTGGCATTACATTTGGACACCGATTACCTACTGCTATTAATTGTTGACCTTGATTTTTAATTTTGACACTAGTTACTATCTCTCGCTAACAGAGGTTGTGGATGCTATTTCCTCTATAGGTCACGTCCTATAAAACATCCTACCTAAATGCGACTTCGTCATTATGACGTCACCGGCACCAAAGTTTCGCTGCCTGCTAATGATTCTAAGTAAGTTTACCAAACACTTTTTTAGTTCGGATTACCTAACACTTTTTTAATTAAATTTTTTTAATGGCAAGTACCAGATGTAACGCCCTTTCGCACTTGACTGAAAATTTTACGACGGTAAAATCGAGCGTTTCACTACACTATTGTGAGCTGTCAAAAACGACTTCTTACGATGCCTCTACTTTAGGTCCTGTTGTTTTGTCAACCATTACATTAAATTAATATTGTATAACTAAATACGGTAACTCAACGACCCGAAGAGCATCCTGGCCTCCGACAGGACAGTACGCCACTTTTGTCTATTCTGAGCCACTACTCCAATGAGGTTTTTCTGAAATGACGTTCATCAGGGCGGCAGCACTGAGGCGTCAGATTCAGAAACTTGTCTAAATTCTTAGAGCGCCTATAGTTTCGTGTTTAAACGTTTTGTATGAGTTAATACAATTATACTGATACTGATACTAGTGGCCACTCCAGCCAGCAGTTCTGCTGCAAGGACTCGGAAGAGGTGACTACGAGAGGGAGGAAGTGTTAGTGCAAAATGGCATATGGTGTTCGCATGTCCGTCCTGCCTCACCATAAGTGGTACCGAGTCGATGGTGAATGTCAGTTTCACACCACACCGACTGAACCTCAAACACTAAAGCGATTCACTAAAGCGATTCGGTTACTCGAGCACACCTACTCGTTTAGCACCAACGTCCGCCGCCCCACCGCAGGCATCAACAACCTGCCCGAGACACCGGAGCACCAAGTAGATAGGACGGAGTGTAGGGTTCGCAGTCAGGATAGTAGGAGTGACAGGAGGTGGAGCCGACCCGAATACAAGGCATCGTGAAGCCAGCATGAGGGAGATAGATACTATACTTGATGTGTAATATATACTAAATATGTGACTGCGTTGTACCCCCCAACCCCATCTTTCTTTCATGGTCTTCCTGTACTTTTTTTTTCTTTTTGATATATCCAGCATATCTTGAAATTGAAGCATATCATGACATGTTTATGTGAAGTAAATATAATCCTTGTTCCGATCGTTTATCCTTTTAGCTGCATAAAACCACGAGACTTTTCTTGAATGTAGTGTTGACTAACGGCCATAAGATTATTTGTTACATCTCATACATGATAAATTATTTTATCGTATTCCATTTAGATGCAAGTATTTTCAGGTGCGATGAACTATCTGCTGTCGTTGTTTGTTCCAGGCACGTGACTCTTTTCACATGCGCGTTTGTCTGTATATGTCCAGTATTAAAACCACAACTACTACACCACTATAACACTATTACTCACACTTAAATATATATTAAACACTTAATTTATAGCTGTCGATATAGTTCTTATCTTGTCCGAGATACGTCGCTGAATCGTGAATACGACTATTATCCATAATTATGGATCCTCAGTCCACTGCTAAACCCTCGTCACAGCCAGTACGGTACACTTCAATACTGTTTTTTTTCCTCTATCATCAGTAGCAACGTACGTAGAGTACAGGTCTTCCCTATTTTTCCCCCAGAGTGGGCCAGCATTCTTTCTAACACCGTCTTCCATTCTTGTTGGGGGTCTGTCGATATCTAAATATCAACCTCCTGGCTAATATTAGATTGATTACCCACATGTACACCGACGAAACATTCAATTCACTAACTCTTAGTAATAACGTTTAACCAGTATTGTATCACAATAGACAAATTGTTGCATTATACCCCCAAAAAAAGGGATACATTTCTAAATTTTTAGTTGCCGCGTGCCGCAGGGTCCATCACTATTAGGGGAGACCAGGTATAAAAGTAACGCGGGATGAACGTAACAAATTCATTTAAAAAATTTTTACGACATCTATCCGAACGTCCTTCAGGGCATTAGATGCCATTTCGATTCCCCCCTAGCCTCAGTTACACCCACGGTGCTGTGACGGCAGGTTATGCGTGTAGTGCTATGGTCCCAGAAAAATGCGTCAAAAGTAAGTTTTTAACGATTTTTTCAATCTTAGCTAGATTTTTCATGGTAAACGCTATAGCTTGCGTTTTGCATGGGTGTTGTAAAGTCACTAGTCATTTACAGTTTGAGGGTTGTAAATCAATGTTTTAATGATGCTTTTTATGTTTTATTGCTACGTGTTTGTGGGATTCTGGAAATTCGATACCCAGGGATGATAGAAACAACTTGTTACTTTCATCCCGATTTCCAAATTGGAGGCTCATTGGTACACCTATGTGCTAGCGTTTATTAAATAAATCATATACTTAGTGCCTTTTTGTTGCTGAATGTCAAATTTACACAAAATAACAACAGACAGAAGTCCACCAAAATAGAAATTATAGCTTTAGCTGCAGTTGAGGTGATCCTTTTTTTAAATGCCCTACAGGGACGCAGCAAAGACATACCAACTGGCTCACATCACTTTATATAGACATGTAAAGTAAAGAAAAGCTTTACTTGAAAGTTCAGTGGCACTACCCAAGGCGGGATTTGTTTCTGGAAACAAATATTCACTGTCAATGAGGAGTAAAACACATTTTTTTATCATATTAGGTACATTGTATGATTAGCTTAGTAGTATACTCAGAAATAAGGACAATGCAGCAAGCATTTAATTCCTTGGATTACACCTAAGCATTTGTTTATATATATGACATTTAGAATAAGACAGAAAGTTGATTACTCTCACGTCACTCGTATATCCTATAGGTATAAATTAATTTAGTCTCATATAATAGCTAATGTTAATTATTTTCATTCATTGTTAATGTTCGTTTTTGAGATAGTGATATTTTAAGACTGTTGATTACTTAAAAATACTAATTACACATAATTATATTGATTATTTTATAGTTATTTACTTTGTTTCTATTATCCCTATGCACTGTTACAACCAGCCCTGGGGGTAGGGATAATTGCAACAAATTCCATCCTTCACTGTGAGCCATTTTTCTGCAAAACTATTCGATGTATGGAGTTTATTTTGGTACCAAAAGATACATGAAATATGTGTCTATTGCACATAAAGATGCAAAGTTTGACAACTGCTACCAAAAAAATATAAAAAATCAAAAACTGAAAATTGTTACGTTCATACCTGGTCTCCCCTACAAGGAACTTTATATTGTATTCTCACACTCACTTTAATTCACTCACTGGCCACTATAAAATTAAAAACACTAAATATTTGTATGGCACACACATATTACATTAGATTTAGACATTTTCTCAAAATTGATAAACGAATACAAAATGATTTTACCAAAATAGACATGCTTAACAGGCCTGCACGTGTACTTAAATCTTATGCAAACATCTGGTCAACAAAAGCGCAATTGTTTTGTGGATTTTTACGATATCCCCTAGGGGTTGCTTATTACTTATAGATTTTTTTTACCACTTTCTTAAAAAAGCCTTATCTCTTGGCAGGCTTGTATCTCGCAAATGTCGGGACCTATTCAAAATGTTTTATGATTACAATTTAGGCCATTTGTTCGTAGTTATTAGAATTTCTCCGACTTTTAGTGATTTTATGGCTTGCTGTTACCAGACATATTCACCGTTAGTGAAACGTGGGAAAATGATTGACATACCTGCGGAGATTTGTCAATGTGGTAGTACATCTTTAATTTCTCAATGTTCTTTTAACGGTGTGCGGTTTATTTTTATTGTTTAAGTCTCTCGCGATAGTGTAAGTAGGTACTTCATATTCACCCTTAAAATCAGCAGCACATTTTTTTCCACTCGGGCTGCATTTATTTGCGACATGTATGTAGGCCTTAAGTAATTTTGGCAAGTAATTTATACAAAGTAAAAAATTAATTGGTTTGATCTCCCCTGAATTGTATGCTTTTTTAATTATAAACTCGTTGCAGCAGTGTGTTGGCAACTGTGGGGTCCGACCGGGGAACGTTCGCGCACTCACTAGACTCTGTACACGTTTTACACATAAATGTATTTACATAGTGGGACACTTCACAAGTTCACATTCGCATATAACGCGCACTTTCGTACGATTGAACACTTTCACAAAAATGATAATCCGACATAATATTAAAATAACCAAATACACAATACACATAATTATACGCACACATATATATACACATTGATTGAACACTTTTCATGAAAATTATAATCCGACATAGCATTAAACACCTACATAATGTAAACTTACATAACAATTTACTTTAAAACTTGAAACTTAATTTTAATTTAAGTTAGAGAGGTGAGAGGAGATTTCAAGATTAGATTAGATAGGTTGAGATTGAGTTTGTCAGGTCCTGTTATGCCTTGATTTTACAACGAAAAATCTAAATCAAAACGATCTCACCAAGTTTGCTGAGGGAGTAGGTGTTATATGCGGCTGTATCCGCTACGCTTGCGCCTAGTCGCGCGAGGCATGCGGCTGCGCACGATGTCGCGGGTTATCAAACGCACTAACACGCACTTGCATACACTCACTGAGACACGAAAATATTATATGGACGCGGCACTTTAGAATACATAGGATAACACTATTCGCGTAATTGTAAGCAGAATTTAAAGTCGGGCTCAAGGGCTTTCTCTAATATTAGCACCCAAAAATGTTGCATTCGCTTCCGCCAAATGTTGCGTGCACATCCTTGTATCGGCGCCTATTGTCTTCGTGGGACAATTGGGCCTTAAAGGAGCGGCAGGATAATTGGGAAGCGACCGCTCAGCTCGGTGTCCGAAACGAAAAAAAAAAACTGAGTTAATACAATTATATAAAAAAATAAAAATACCTTCTAGTTAGTTTTTCTTTGGGGCTAGATAATTGTGTTTCTTTGCGGAACCTTACGGTTAAGTGGCACCAACTAGTGGCATACGTTTTCGAGAAAACCCCCATTCCCCATTGGACATTCCAACGGCGGTTATATCTTTAAGGGCTTCTTCACTCCAACGATATCTAGGGTGTCACCGGACGCTTTCCAATTCAACTCCCAAGATACGCTTTCTTCCCAGCACGATTGTCCACCATCTTCTCTAGGTGGTCAAGGCAGTGGAATTGTGTAGCTTTTATCTTGCCCACTACATTTGGTATAGTCATCAGGTCTCGAGGTCCCTATTTTCTTCCACCTCCACTCCACGCCCCATTTGGATCTTTGATAACTTATATAATTATATCAAACTGCGATGTTAGTTGTTACACAATATAATTAATAGATAATTCAAACTATAGTACCTAGTTGATAAGACAGGTACGAGTAGGTCAGGTATTTATATTGTTACGTTCGTGGGGTGGGTTTTCTATAGAAAATGTATAAATAAGCCACTAATTAAAACTGATACTTTAATTACTAATTAAAAGAACAAACACAAAACTAAAACACTAATCACACACTTAACACTTCACAAACTCGCCGTAGATTCGCAGTCTTCGCTCTTGATGTTAGCTATTCGCTGTCTCGATAGAAACTACCCCTTCGGCCGGGTCATGCTGGGCTTTTATACAAGCCACTCAAATCTACAAAGTACGAGATGATTCGATTCTAGAAAGTTCTCGAGTTAGGTCGGTTGGTGGGGCCTGTGCACTGTCTTTGCGAACATTCTAGAGTATCGCTGTCTCTTTCTACAGGTTTCTCTTTCACACCAGTCCAGAAATTTCTCTCTATAGCTGTCTCGTTCACATCCTTCCAGAACATTCTCTCGTGCTGGCTCTATCTAATAGTGCTTTCTCTTTCACTCCTATGGGATTTAGCTATATACCGATTTGTACTTGAGAGGCCTGAAAGGGATCCTGAAAACGCCTGAAAACGGGTTTTCAGTTTATTGCACCATCCGATAGAAGGTATCCGGAAACGGCCTGAAAACATGTTTCAGGCGCCTGAAAACGACGGTATCTGGGGTGAATATTTGATTTTGTAGTATGTGAAAGAGGACCTTCTGAAACGGCTTGAAAACGCATAACAGCCTGCTGAAAACGCTTCTAACGTGTCTAAAATCACATTTGTAGTTTTTATCATGCCACCGGCTTAACAATATGATATTTAGTAGAACGTAAACGTAGCAAACACTAATTTATTTTGACTATTATTCGTTTTTACGATTGATTAAAAATTTAATTTATCAAAAAAAACTCTTATGAAATGGGGTTAGGAACGCCCATTTAAAGGTAAGGTAAATAATTTCTCAATTAATATTTGATTACCTGTGAAATGAAGTTCGGTAAATTTGTATAATATTGCTTATGATAGTTATGATTATTAATATGACATAATCAGGGCTTCAAGATTACTGGAACCTTGGAAATGAACTTGTCAGTTAATATTCTCAAATATCAACATTTTATGCTTGTGATGTTGTGGCACAGACGTGGACCGACTAGGACACCACGGATTAAGTTGTCAAAAAAGCGCAGCTCGTATTTCCAGACATGCGACGCTTAACGACATAATCCGCAGGTCTCTTGCCACTATCAACGTAACTGCTCTTCTTGAGCCTTCTGGTATTATTAGAGATGATGGCAAGAGACCTGATGGTGTGTCTTTGGTTCCTTGGAGCTTGGGACGGATGTTGCTACTTGCGTAGAGCGTAGACACCCTGGCACCGTCTCATCTTCTACGAACTACGTTTAAGGCGGCCGCTGCGGCTGATAATGCCGAATTTTTAGATGCCGCAATGAGTACAATTTTGTACCGTTCAGTGTTTGGCGTAGAAACTTTAGGTTCGTGGGGCCCCAGCGCACGCAAATTGTTTGCTGAGATCGCGAAACGTCTGGTTGACATAACTAAAGACCGAAGAGCTGGCGACTTCCTCGCATAACGCATCAGTATTGCGATACAGCGAGGAAATGCCGCCAGCATCTTCGATACAATGCCACAAGGGCCAATCTTAGATATAGGTTAGGTTAAGTACATAAATTGTATTTTTGAAAATAAATATATATCAAAACATTTAAAGAAAAAAACATTTATTAAATGAAATTAAATATTTACAAAGTTCTCAAAAATTAAATTTGTGTTATTTTTTATATTTATTGTTAAATCTAGCTGGAACTGATGATTCATCGTTATCTCAGCCGCCAATGATAGCCAATATGACCGGTACTATGCTAGTCCTGTGTTGAACTGAACAATTATACTGTTCCGTTATTGTTTTACAAGTTAATCATTTATTCAATTAAAACATATTACTTGTGACGTTGAATCCGCTTGCTCTATTCATTAATGCCACCAAAATCCTAATAGTGATGATATTCTTTATGGGCGTATTTTATTTTATGGTATTTCTAACACTAATTCATGCCACAGTGATAAAATTAAGGTTCTTAAAACCGAGGGTCACAGTTTCTAAATGAGATGTAATCGAATTTTGTATAAAAAATAGAGAATACTCTAAGTGCAAAATTGTTGGGGCGGACGGACAGACAAACAAACATAGCGTAACTATAACTATAACTATGTATTCTGATTACCTGGCATGACTGTTGGTGATATCATAAGAAAGTTAATGCACGCGGCCCCTGAACCGTGGCCCATGAGTGTAATGTTATTTGGATCACCTCCAAATAACGCAATGTTCTGTTGAACCCAATGCAACGCAGCTATTTGATCCATCAAACCGTAGTTTGCCACACGAGCTTTCAAATGTGGCGCTGGATTTGCATTAAGGAAGCCTGTCAAATAATTATTTGGGTATCAATATTAGTTCATGTATGTGTTTATAAACAAAACAAGTACGTATCATATCTCATTAACATTTTCTTTCTTATAATAACATTATTATTTCAAATAAAAAAGAAAATATTAATGAGTAGCGCCTAAGTGGTAAGTATGACTATAGTATGCAGGTTGCAGACCCTTTAAAAAACATTACGTTACAATACGATACATACAATACATACAACACGACCGAAGGTGTGCTTTAAATCGTCACGACTTACGAATTTCCTTTTCCCACATGTATCGTACGACGTTTTTCAGTACATATGGCACTCCGAAGATTTCAACCTGACATTAAATTAACTACTTCTATGCTAGTGCGAGAAGTGGTTCATTTTACGTCAGGTCGAAATCTTCGGAGGGCCACATGTACTGAAAAACGTCGTACGAAACACGTGTCTCCTTCCGTCCCTTCCGTCGAGTTTGAATTTATAGCCACTCCTTTCGAATTTCATGTTTTTCGCACTTGTATCGTAATGTACTATTTTGAAGATCACACACTGGTAGTCCCTTAAAAAACATCGGTACGCAGTTCTTTTCACAGCCAAATCATACGCGGGAGGAAAGTATGTTAAATAAATCGGCATAACGTTACGCCACTAGCCAGTAGATTTTTTATGACTATATATTTTAATGTTGCTGAATTATTTATAAATACATATATACAATTAGAAAAATGGATCGAGTACCTACACTTACCTAAAATACCTAGTCTAAAATTTAACGTAACGACGATCATATCTGTGTAAGCGGCCAAAACAGATCCGTCGTATGGATTTCCAGAGCCCCATGAAAAACTTTCACCGTGTATGTAAACCAACACAGGAACGGCTAATTTGATTTCATCCACTGTAATGCAAAAAAACAACAATTTTAAGATATTTAAGATAATATGTGACATAAATACTCGTAATATCTATGTTGGAAGACACATAAGCGCAATACCTTAGATCTAGCGTAATATTTTTTACTCTCCTAATGCAAGGAAAATATTAGTTCTAAAACATTACAAATCTACTATACTCTGTCCAACCAGCTTGTCAATAGTAAAAGGTGGTAAATTTTAAGACTGTTAGCAGAAACAGTTGGTTCTCCAGGAAAAGAAAATGAATTTGCTGCTTTTTTGTACTGACAAGCTGGTTGGATAGAGTATGAATATCATCATTACATAGTTTTAGTGAGGTAGCGCCAAGCAAACCTTCTTCTCGCTTCACCTGGAGCGGCTCGACTGGGAAAGTATTTCCACCTTACAGAAAACCATAACAACATACTAAATGTAGTGTCGTGTTCCTGTAGGAGTGAGTAACGTCTCTAGTGCAGTGCTCCAATGCCCCCTCCGCCTTTCATGATGATGGCGCAGCAGTTTAGTAGACTACCCCAAAAGAGCACCAGCTATGTTTGAGTTAGAGAATCCGTCTCTGGGTGTCCATGGTCAGGAGACATAGTAACCGAAAATGCCTCTCGTCGTATTCCTGATTGTCAAAACCACGCTCTATTATCAGCCCATTCTTACCCCGTCCAACGCAGGCTAGTGCAAGGCACCTTCGGCAGGGCCTACTACTTTATAAGTGGACTTCTGTAACGTTAGGAACCTTCATGCCACCACCACCTTGAGGCAGCAAAGTCGGCCTTGCTTTTTTAAAACTGAGACACAGATATAGTCTTCTGTGGTCACATCTTACTTATTTTACCCTGGGTCCAGACATGCGATGCTTAACGACATAATCCGCAGCCGTCAGCAGCATCCTCGGTACTATGCCAGAAGGGGCAATCTTAGATATTATAAGTTAGATCAGTTCGGATAGGTACGTCAATATCATCACAAATACAAGTGGATGAAGTAGACTTTAGCACGCAGATTTCGATAGATAAAGCAAGCTTTACTGAGCTGGTGAGGTGAATGTAAGTCTTTATTTCTTCGCAAAACCCTCTATACTTACATTGCAAAGGCGCAAAAATATTTAAGTACAGACAATCTTCACTTTGATTTTTAAGATAAGGCATCAGTCTTTTCATGTATTCTAGCCTGCCTTTAGGCATAGTATCTAATGTGGTCCTTTCGTCATGAAGGTTAGGTAGTTTTTGGGGGCACGCAGGACCCGGCCGGTCAGAGACACGCACCCCATCCCACGGGGACGGTGCTCTTGTAGGGCTGAACCTGGAACAGTAACTTACTTTTATACGTGAATGAATCAAGTACCTATAGTATATATAGTAAGCTTATTGCCGGGACAGAGTGCGCATCGTCAGCTCCACGCGCGCCTTCGATGCGAAAGATGCTCGCTCTCGCTAGTAGCCTCTCGGAAGTGCACCTGGTAATAAATATTTTCTAAACAAGTACTGGGTTCGTATGAAGCTCCCAGAAAAATAAATATCTAAACTTACGAGTATTTGTGTCAGTCATAAAACCATATGGGTAATTTCATAATATAATAATATGACGGTAAGTTGTTCTCATTAAAGCTTTTTAAGTATGTACCTACAGTTTTTATGCAAATGACCCTAAACTTGTATTGCGCGTTTTTAATGCCTTGGAGTAAAATTGAGTAAATCTTGGAGTATTCAAAAAGGTACTATTTGAAATATGATTTATTGCACATATTTATGGCGTGGTCGATTGAATGTCTCGAGTTATTATTAACATGTGCGTACATAATATCCTATTGTATTTTATACCTCGATAGCTGTTTATGGTTACGAAGAGGCCATCGTCATTAGACAATATAAAAGTTGTCCACTCCATGGTCAGAAGTTAACAGCTCATATACATATAAATCTGTTACGATTTTATTACAAAGAGCTGTACCGCGAGAAACCTAGTTGTATCGTTAATTGTTTTGTCCCAATATTAGTATGTATTAATATGTAGCAGAAAGACAAAGGAAATTAAAGTATTCTATAAGCCCAGTGATTCATGATTTTTTTCATGTTTTGAACCCAATGAATCAAGAGTTAGAGAGGGGGAGGGGGTTAGAGATGGTGCCCATTAATTTTTATTTTGGTGAGCCTATTGCCGAATATATTGACTTTAGGCAAAAACTGTCTTTCGCGACCTTTATTCTTTTCAAAAGATTTATTCAACGATATCCCACACTATAGGATTACAGCAACATAAAAACATCATCCCCACTTTGCTACTGTGGGAGGTACCTGAAAAAACACACTTTTTTCTACATTTTATTCTACCAATTTGTCGGCATGATTAATATATTAGATCTACCTATGACATTGGACATTTGTATGGAGAATTTTGTGTAAACTTGAAGGAGTACAGTACTACCGAGGCCGGGAAGTGACTATATATATTATATATAGTATTCGGACAGCAACCCGGCACTTCATGGCCGTATCATTCAAAGGTATAGTTCGTGAAATATAAATTGTTAACTTTCTACCTACATTATAGTAAAAATAAACATTCAATTTTTATTTCTCGAACTATATATGTATATATATATGTATAATGCTTTTCTCAAACATGCAATTAAATGAATGAAACAAAAAATATATATCTTCTTTCTAAGAAATTATAAGTCAACTACATAACTAATAACTAAGTCTTTGAAACACAACAAAAGTCAAATACGACACCGACACCTAATTTTTTTTTTAAGTATAACCTGTTTGAAAGGTGCAAATTTTTACTTTTAAAAAGCGGTATTAGACGACGCGGTCTGTTGGGTCCAATCAATCGCATGCGGTGATGGGGGCCGACGTATCGCACCGTATAATACTGCTTTTCAAATATTATTTTGAGTAGTTTTTGTACATATTTTTAAATTATTTAATTTAAATACCTAATTATAACTGCAAAAATTAGCTAATCATTTGTTTAAATATAAATATTTTATTTTATTTTTATTTTATTGAAACAAAAGTTTACACGACATTACAGTTTACACCAATGCGTCGTGAAACTAAATTTAAAAGAGATACAAATAAAGATACACAGACACAGAGGAAAAAAAAACAATAATAAAAACATTAAATAGGTTTAGGTGACACAACAGCGTGGCTCTGTCGAATCATCTGAACCGGCGTAGGGTTCGGCAGATTGCCCCGGAACCGCCGAAACACAACGCCCTTCGGCCAGAAGTCTGCACTCGCGATGGTGTCTTGCAGCGGGCGCGGCACGCGCACCACGAACGAGCTGAAGTGCACGTAGTGGCGCGACCGCAGCTGCTGCACCCTCAGCGCGAAGCCAGTCTTCCGGCGGACATACTCCACCACGTCTTCAGCCACAGCGGAGTAATGCAGGCGCGACACATAGAGCGCCTTACCCGGTGTAGCGACCCGAAGACCAGAATTAACTGGCTCGGCGGTGCCACACAAAGTCTTACGAGGCGCCCTGCGCACCTTACTCTTCTTTTCCACCAGTGTGAAGCCCTCCTTATCCACAGAGGTGCGGGAGGTCTTTTCCCTATTGGGAGCCCGTAATTCACCCGCTTTAGAGGGTGTGTTGACCTGGCCAGCTGCGACTTGCTGTCCAGCAACGACGTCGGCATAAGCTCGCTTACGTTGCTTCGAGGAAACATGAGGCGGCCGCACGCGCGGGGGCTGCGCGGGCGGCGGATCGGCACGTGCGACACATTTTACAGTATCAGCAACGCGCAAACATGACTCGGCACACGAGCCGGGTCGGACTACGGTTTTGAAATTTGACGCCGCTTGCCGAATAGGAGCGTTATTCCGCAAACTGGTGATTTCGTCGCGTAGCTCGGCAATCGTTATTTGGGCCGCGTCAAACTTTAAAATTACATCGGCAAGTCTTGTCTTTAGAGCCACGATTTCCTTCGACAAGCTGCGAACGTCCACGTCATCCAGAGGGTCAGATGGCAGGCTAGCTCCCATCTTCACGAACTCCGGAAGCCGGTCTTCGTACTCCTTTAGGATTTTCTTGATGTCCCCAAGGGTCTTTTCTCCGGTTTCATCCCCTCTCCGGTGAGGAACATATGTGCCGGCAATCCCGAGGCATTGGCACAGCACCTGCTTCGCTGCGCAGTAGTCATCGACAGTGAATGTCGATGCCCAGGAACTAAGCTGCACAGCCTTCTCCCCGTCCATCGCTCCATCCCGCAACAGCTTCTCCTTCTGCTGCAGAAAGGCTAAGAAATCGTTCACAATGGGCTCACGTTGCTCGCTCATTGTGACAAATCGTTAGCAGCGGCCGGGCCGCGCTAAATCATTATTAATAATTTAATAATTACTCAGCAATGCGTCCGCGTCGCTTCGCGCATTGACTACCTACTCTACTTACAGATAATTATTGGCTAAAAGCCAAGATGCCAGGTCACAACCCTATGTCAAACGAAAATTAAAAAAAGAGGCACTTGCTGGCTTAGGCCGGCAACGAGGTACTTCCCGCCCGCTTTTTAGGCACGTAACAACGTACAACATTTTATTGCATGTTTGAGAAATAGTACATTACTACCGAGGCCGGGAAGTGACTGGTTGCCGGCCGAATATATGTAGACGGCCGAGCGAAGCGAGGCCGGATAGTATTCGGACGGCAACCCGTCACTTCATGGCCGAGGTATGTATAATGCTTTTCTCAAACATGCAATGAAATGAAACAAAAAAATGTATCTTCTTTCTAAGAAATTATAAGTCAACTACATGACTAAGTGTTTGAAACACAACAAAAGTCAAATACGACACCGACACCTCATTTTTTTTTAAGATTGACTTGTTTGAAAGTTGCAAATTTTTTATTAAAAAAAGCGGTATTAAACGACGCGGTCGGTTGGGTCCAATTTATCGCATGCAGTGATCGGGGCCGACGGATCGCGCCGTATAACACTGCTTTTTAAATATTATTTTGAGTAGTTATTATACATTTATTTTAAATTATATAATTTAAATACCTAATTATAACTGCAAAAATTTGCCAATCACTTTTTTTATACTAATATTACTTACAGATAATTATTGGCTAATAGCCAAGATGCCAGGTCACAACCCTATGTCAAATGAAAATTAAAAAAAAGGTACTTGCCGGCCTAGGCCGGCAACGAGCTACTTCCCGGCCTCTTTTTTGGCACTTAACTACAACATTTCATTGCATGTTTGAGAAAAGTCTATTTTTCATACAATGAATTTGGTGGAGTATATTTTTTGATGTCGAAATCAAAATAAAACCATTTTTGCTAGTAATATTAGACACTTCTAAGGCGTGTTTTGTTTATCTCTATTTCATAAAACAAGGCACTATCGTACGTTTATACCTATTCCAAACATACGAACAGGCAACATATGGCAATAGCTGTTTTCGAAACTTATTTTTGAATATTACTCAAGGACAAAAAACAATTATTAGTCTGAAAAAACCTTTGTTACATAGTGCACTGTTGAAAACAAAAAATATATGTATGCGTGTCGTCCCCCTTATATCTTTAATGATCAAACAAACAAATTAACAAAAACCCCAATTTCATATCATATGTAAAAGACCAATGATATGTGTACCTACCCGTACCAGTACGCTTAGGACAAAATTTTTGACATATGGAGACTGTATAGCAGGTTTTAACGGCTATCTTGCAGACCTAGACAAATCTTATTTTATGGAGGGGATAAAAAAATTGGAAACTCGTTGGAATAAGTATTTGGGCCTTTAGGGAGACTATGTTGAACAATTAATGTAATTTGTATAAAAAAACTGATGATTTTTGACTTCAAAAAAACTTATCAAACAGCCCTCGTATCTTAAAATAATTTGGTAATTTTTTCTGTTCCTAACATTTTTCATTGTTTCTATTAGAATGTGTTTGTATTGTATTATGTATGTATGTAAATGTATATTTATGTTTATTTTACTAATTTATGTAAGTAATTTCAATAGTATACTTTAATTATATATATGGGACAGATTTTTTATTTATATTTTTTTATATTTAATTTATATACATTTTTATTTACATTTTCGTTAATTAGTCTAAAACAGGTCTGACACATACAGTGTTCTTAGAGTCTGCTACTACCGGAACTCAAATTACAACCAAATGCCTTGGGAGCTAATCTTCTTAGGTTAGCCTGCTACCTAGACCCAAAATTTAAGTGTTTATTAACACATGTCACTTTTTAACCCACCTATCTTGTATTGAATTTTACGGGTTTGGTCGTGCTTACCAGGTGTTTCCGAACGAACCATTCATTCTTCTTTCATTCTCCATTCTCTTCCATACCTACGTACACCTCTCGCTCTCTCATCTCGAACCTCTAACCGTGTGCACAAGCTCTGTAATTAATTTAGAAACTGTCTGAAAATACATGTTTTACTATCAAAACGAAGTTATTTTGTTTATCTTTGCATGAAGATAAACAAAATAACTTACTTTTGATAGTAAAACGTTGGTGTTGGTGGTTAGTTGGTGCATACCAAACACCAGGTTTCATATATTTTTCTATTACGCACAGAACGTTACTCGTTGGTATTAAAAGAAATTATATGGCCGCAAAAAAATATTATCATACCTCATCACATCATCATCACATCAGCCGAAAGACGTCCACTGCTGAACATAGGCCTCCCCCAAAGATTGCCACAATGACCGGTCCTGCGCCACCCGCATCCAGTGGACTCCTGTGACCTTCACCAGGTCATCGGTCCACCTTGTGGGGGGCCTACCCACGCTACGTCTTCCGGTACGTGGCCGCCACTCAAGAACCTTCCCGCCCCAACGGCCATCGGTTCTACGCGCAATGTGCCCCGCCCACTGCCACTTCAGTTTAGCGATTCGGAGAGCTATTTCGGTTACTTTGGTTCTGCTGCGGATGGTCTCATTTTTAATCCGACCACGCAGAGAGACTCCTAGCATAGCCCTCTCCATTGCTCTTTGGGTGACTTTGAGCCTTCTTATGAGGCCCATTGTAAGCGGCCACGTTTCAGTACCGTATGTCATCACTGGCCCATGCCAGTTGCCATCAACACACACTGATTAAAGACTTTCGTCTTCAAACACTGCGGAATATTGGACGAAAATATGTGTCGTAGCTTCCCGAACGCTGCCCAACCGAGTCGGATTCGACGATTGACCTCTTTCTCGAAGTTGGACCTACCTTACTGGATAGTTTGTCCTAGGTATATATATTCGTGTACAACTTCGAGTGTAAAGTCTCCGATTATTACGGGAGTTGGCGCTACATAGGAATTTGACATGATTTCCGTCTTATCCATGTTCATCATAAGACCAACTCGCTGGATGCTTTACTGAGGTCAACGAGCATAGTACTCAAGTCCTCCAATCATACCTACTGAAAATAAAATTAAAGATAAATATTTTTTTACCTGTTCGATCCTACTGGAGGAGTGGCATAAGGAACGCCTAAGAATACTTCCAGTGGTCTTAAATATTTATGTTCGTTCATGCCCAAAACAATTCCCTGAAGTTTACCATATTTAGTCTGTATTATCTTACTACTTAATTTAAATTTTAAATTTGGACTCAGCAGTGAATCAGCTGGGTTTAAGTAATACTTTTTATAGTCTTCGTAGTTACTATAAGCATTGTTCTCGTTAGCGAAATTGTTTTTCTTCATTTGTACATATTTATCGCTATCATAAAACGGGTTATGTTCAAAATTGACTTTAATATAATGCGGTCCTTCTTCAGTTTGTTCCGTATCACGTTCCTCGTAGTCATCGTTAGGGCCGTCGTTTTGATGTGCACCATCGTTAAAGTTAAATTGTTTGCTCACACTTTGACTTAAATGACGATTCATGTAAGTCGTATTTGAATTAACAGAATTTAATGACAGATAAAGTATTATGAAGCAGTACAAGTTGAAAGATTTTCTGTTGGAGTAAAAACTATAATTCGTATTTAGCATTCTCTTCTTTAAAATCCTTCCATGTATATCCATGCCACTATGAAAAAAATAGTGATTATTTTCTTGTAAGTTTGTGGTAATTAGTCAGGTGATTATCTGCCTTGGTATGTTTTGCTGAAGCAGGATTTCCTCTATGTTGTAATTTTTTGGTCTGCATCTGAAAGAAAAGTGAGAAAATATTATTATCGTCGCTTGCCTATAATAGGCACTAAAAATCTAGCATAATATAAAAATTTCAATAAATCGTTTACATTTATTAAAGTTATTAATATGGGTAAACTATTTGAGTTTGGACACTTAGCGACGAGTGATAAAGAAGAAGTTACAATGGGTATCAGCAATCAAAATGGAAGTCACCGTCTTGCAATTTGGTGATACTGTTCTACGGTGTCACCTGCATTAGGACCAAGCATGATTTTAATCCATAAACTATCCAGACCAGAAAAGAGTCTGAAGAAATTTAATACGTAAACAACTAGGATGCAAAAATCCAAAAAATGGAATTACAATTTAACAAGGTTGAAAATAGTTTCTTTAGGGATCTGTTTAAGGTATGTGTTGTATCGGTCCTAGATGTAGAAATAATTCAAGGCTGCCGTCTCTTATTGAATGCTATACGCAGCGTTTGACGTTAGCGTCAACATTCAAATCTGTTCCGATCAATGACTGAACGCAACGCACGTGTCTATTTTAAAATTAAGCTTGAATACAGTGTATTCAGGGAGCTGTAGTGTTTAGGATATATTATGTATTGCATATATCCTAAATGTAGACTTATTGCTCGTATCCAGAAAAAAATATTGTAAGGCTGAAATCTCCTGTTTAATGCAATACGCAGCGTTTCACGTTAGCGTCAACGTAAAATTTTGTTCCGGTCTATTTTTGAATACAACGCATCAGTGAGAGTCTGAATGACGGATGTACCCTCGCTAATATATAAAATGAATATACCAATAAAATGTACTGAAATTGTACTATCTGCTTGATTGTATCTAAATGGGCCTTTTAAAGCAGCTCAAAGTCGCTTAGCGAGTTATGGAGAGATCTATTCACGTGATCACTCTGCGAGACCGGATCAACAATAAAGAGATCCGTAAGCGAACTATGGTTACCGATATAGCATATCGGGTAAGCAAGCTTAAGTGGCAAAGGCCAGGGCACATTTCTTGAAGAACCGTTGGCCGTTGGGGCAAGAAAGTACTCGAGCGAAGACCACGTACTGTCAAACATAGCGTGGGACGTCCGTCCACCCGCAAGGTGGACGACCTGGTTAAAGTTGCGGGGACTCGGTGGATGCCGATGGTCACATCTATCCGGCCAAAGTGGAAGTCAATTGACGAGGCATATGTCCAGCAGTGGATGTCCTATGCCAATGAAGATGATAATGATGAGTTTTAAAAATAAAAGGGGGGACATACATACTTTTTACGATATACGTATCTCACATAACCTAGCAAGCTGAAAAGTATCGTTAGTTCCTTTCCGTTTTATCAATATTTCTATAAAACTCAAAGGCACAAACAATAATTATCGACTTTTGTAAATAAGGGGTTAATAGATAAACAACTAAAGAACAAATTAATTAAGTATGGACTTCGGCGCTGGTAAACTCTGTCTTTTTTACTTTTGAACGTAACACCTAATGTTTTAATCTTAAATATATACAAAGTAGGTAGTGTTACTACTTCAAAACATAAATCAAAATATATTTTAATACAATGAAACAATTTTATCTGTTTCACAAAAATACATTGTATTACATTGAAAATACATAGTAATATATGAACTTTACCCATTCTTGTAAATGAATGAAAATTACCAAAAGCACCACACATGTACCTATAATATTTGAAGATATCCTCCGATTCCTCCAAAATACCATCATCGGACCCGAACGTTCGTTCACAAAAAAAACCATTAAAACCGGTTCACGATTCTCGGACATATCGGGTAACATACACACAACAAAAAAAAACAGTCATATTGAGAACCTCCTGCTTTTTTTAAGTCGGTTAAAATAAATACAAGCATCTCGTGTGATAATGATTTTTCATTAAATTTGGTACCATGCCCCCGTTTCGTAAATTACTTAGTTTGTTATGGAAAATTGAAGATACACGTTTTTATATAATTTTTCTCGTAGCTACGGTTATTTAGATTCCGAATGAACTGTCCCAGGAAGGGTCAGATGAAATAACCTCGACCTAAAAGGGGACGGATTAACCTAATATTTCACTCCTTAAGTAGCTAATTTGATGTTTGTTTGTTTATAACCGCCTTCAAAAAAGGAGAAGGTTAACGATACGCTGAAATCTTTTTTTAAAGTGTGTTCTCAGTCCAAAGATCTAAGCTGATCCTAAATTTTATTTTCCGGCAGACATGGACCTGTTGTTAGGTGCTGACATATTCTCGGGCTTGATTATGTCCAACAAAATGAAATTAGGTAAGGGTTTCCCAGTCTTAGCAGAGACCGAGCTAACTAGGATAGTAGTTGGCTCTACGGGGGGGAAGGTTCAGGGATTCTTCGGATTCTCAAAATATCCACTGCAACTCAAAGGACATTAAAGAGCAACTTCACTGTCAAAATTCTAGAAGCTCGAAGATTTTCCTAACACGAAAATGGTTATGTCATCGGATGATGCTCATTGTAAGAAGGTCTTTAATGATGCTTACGTTCTGTAGCAATTAGGTACATAAATAAATAAATATCTTGGGACATCTTGCACAAATCGACCTAGTCCCAAGATAAGCTCAATTAAAGCTTGTGATGTGGGTACCAGGCGACTATACAGGGTGTTTGGTTAGCGGTGCCGGAGCTTTTAAGGGCTTAAACTACAATCAATTTCATCGATAAATTACCAAACTTTTTTTTTTTTTGTACCAACGATAATTAAATGGCGGCCATTTTAAAATTTCAAACAGACGAATACGGGCGCACGTGATATTTCTGGAATTATACGTTTGTTATCGGTCCAATCCTTGCAAAAAAAATCTCAGAGAGAGCTCATTAAATAAGCAAACTTATTAAACTAATTTGACTCAACTATTTGAACAAAAAGGCTAAAAAAATTTTTTTAATTAAAAATAGTAAAAAAAAAAAATTGACCGGGGGAGTTTGGGTTCGGATCCCGACCGGGTTGGACGCGTCCCTGGTGCACTTTCGAGCGTCCCGAAAACAAAAGCAAAAAAGGCAAAGCACAAGCACTTGTGCTTTGTTTTTTGTAGTGAATAGTGTTGTGATTTGTGATGTCAAGGTTCTGCCGCGAGCAATTATGAACCTTAACGCGTTGGTTTAAGGTCGGCGAGTCAGCGACAAAATTTGCATTAGTGTGGCGAAGACAATCGGTCATCACGATACACTGCATTCCGGGTGAGAGCTTTCCAATTACTCGTAAACGGGCAATGTACTTACTTGATGTACTTGCTTAATTGAGCCCTGGTTCCAACAGCTAGGCGGTCATTTTTGGAGTTCCCCATCATCGAAAATGATGATTGTTTCTGATGCCGCTATTGCGGCGGGTACATGGGACGTTATGCAGTTGTTATCCCGAACGGCTGAATCGGGCGTAATTCTCGTGTTAGTTTTTGCAGTCACGGTTCTGTATTCCAACGACGATAAATCGTCATTATAGTAAGTATTCGTTACTTAAAAAAATCGTATCTAAACAAATTATAGTCAATACTTTGAAAAAAACTCGTAACTGATTTATTTTTCCTTGTTCATTTCTTTCCTTTACCATCTATTATCTACAGTGATGGTTGTACAACCCAAAATAGAAATGTTATTCTATCAAATACGCTACAGGAATTTTGTAATTCTAAGAATTGTACTGTGTGTCAAAACTGTGTGTCTTATTAAGGGCCACACACAGATGGAATGTGATGTGACACTGTACATTCTCATATAGAGTAAGTAAAAAAAACAGAGAACTTCATGTGCCTGCCGATTTTGTGAAAGTAATAACAGAGGCATCTTTGACTAAAAAGTACAAAGTGAAATACATACACTGGAGTTTTTTTCAAAAACTATGCCGGACTTAAACACTACACATCTATAAGACCTGGAAAGAGATCAGGGCGGTTACCATGACGTACTAATGCAGTTCAGTTTAGGTCGACAGAAAGGGACAAATCTGTACGCGTCGTATATCACTGTCCTTTTCTCTGAACCTAAATTGAATCGCATTAGTACGTCATGGTAACCCCCCAGGTGACACTTGTGTGGTAGATTTGAGGGCTTTAAAATATACACCTCTCAGTCCGATTGAGTTTAAACTTCGCTTTGATGTGATCAAGTTCAAGTTTCAAGTTTCTTTATTTGACCAAGTAACAAAGAACGTTACATCTAGCAAGTCAATAGGTATATATAATCTTAATATTATCATGCAAGTAGAATAACATTATAATATTATTTTGAGATATTAGGTACCATCATTTGAAAGACACACATTTATGTTTCATTTGTTCTTTAAATTCGTTTATGGAGTAAAATGGATTACTTAAAAAGAAGCGCTTCAGTTTTTGTTTAAATTCTAAAAATGATAAATTTGTTAAGCTGGATGGCAACAAATTGTATAACGTTATGTTAAGTGGAAGGCCTTGCTTAAATGTTTTTACTAGTTTCGTTCCAGGAACACATAGTTTATCTTTATTACGTGTATTAAACGCGTGAACATCTTTTATTGATTTTAAATTATTTTTGTCGCTGTGGATTTCTAATAGACTATTAAATATAAATAAAGAAATCACTGTCATTATCCTACCCTTAATAAATAAATTTCTTACTGTTGTGCCTCTGCGTGTTCCGTATATAGTTCTAACGGATTGTTTTTGGGCTACAAGAACTTTTTGTATGCCAACAAGCATAGTAGTCATAAGCATAGTAGCGTTGCCCCAAGTAGTTAAAGCATAATTGAGATGAGCATGAACAAGTGCATAGTACGTCATAAAAAGTGTTTTTTTGTTTATTAAGGGTTTTAGCTTCAGGAGTGCATAATTACTAGAAGCAATTTTTTCACAAATTTTGTCAATATGAAATGAGTGGCTTAGTTTACTGTCAATATGATAACCTAAAAATATTGTATCCGTCGCTTTAATTGATCCTACGTCTGATTGGTTATTACTATCTTTTTTTGTTTTATTATGGTAAGTCAAAAGTGTAGATTTACTAGTATTTAGGACAATTCCATTTGCCTTGAAGTTGAACCAGTCCTCAAGCGTTGACATAAAAGTTTTGATTTTTTCATTTAGATTATCTGCTTCTTTATCTTTTAGGCCAACATGTGTATCATCTGCAAAAAGAGTTATCATGGCATAATTTGGAAGGCAATAAGGCAAATCATTCGCATAAATTAAAAATAAAATTGGCCCCAAGATGGACCCTTGTGGAACACCGACATTAACGATAACATCGCGCGAAAATTTTCCATTTATGTTTACTTTGATCTGGACTGTTCTACCTCAAAGATTCCATGATATTTCCGAAGACCATGCGATTCCTAAGCTATATTCTGGACCCGTCCCCATTAAAAAGCGAAAGTATGAAGATTTGCAATCTTTAAAGCCGAGTTTGCCAAAGACGATACGATAGTTAATTGTATGTATAATAGAAAAAAAAATATTTTACCTGTTTTTTTACGTAGGTACATTGTTATTTATGTTTCTCTATTATTACTCGAAGAGAGTTTACAAAGTTAATTTAATAAACATAAAAACATTCATTTCGTTTAATTTTGTAGCATAAAATTCAAAGTAAAATTATCGTAACGTAACAACTTTCAGTCAATACTAAAACAAAAATCTTGTATCTTACAAATAACTATAAATTTTATAAAAAATGTTTGAGTGTGTTCTTCGAATATTTGTGAAATTAATGACTGGTTATCAAAGTATCTCATGAAACTTAATAGTACATTACTATAAAGGACGGGAAACGAAGGGTTACAGGCCAAGTAGATATACAGGGTGTTCGTTTCGATTTGCGATAAATAGACAGGTTACTTGGGCCATTAATAGAAGTTGTCTGGTATATCGGCTTTTGGAAAATTCAATAAAAAATTTTTTTTTTTGTTTTCATACATAATAAATGAAATGGTAAGTGTGAGAGAACCTTAAGAATAAAATAAAAGTTAATCTCAGGTGACTGACGGCACATGTCAAAATAAGTAACATTAGAATGTAATAAAGGTTGCAATACACATGTTCAGTGATTAAACTTATTTTTTTAATAACTCAATAACGGTAAGAGTTAAAACACTAGTTTCTTAGAGAAATTAATTATATTTGACCTAAATAAGCTTCCCTTAAAGTTATAGCATATGAAGAAAAACACGCTGTATAAGATAGGGATACGTGGCCTGTAACCCTGTTTCTCGCCGAGATTTTTATAGTGCTTTTCTCAAACTTGCCATGAAATATAACTAACTGATTTCGCCGAACCATACTATTTAATTTGTAAATAAACCAATAGTATACAGTCGTAAAATATTAAAAAAAAAAACATTCGCGCCTAACTTTTTTTTAAATCTGTTTGAGGTATTCTTTTACCTGGCGGTATAGACATCAGTTCTAAGGTTATTTTTTTTTCTGTGGCTGAATGTCAAGACCTAGTGTCACAATTTGACGTTTCAAAGCAAAAGACAGTCTGTTTGCAGTCCTAGGTGTGAAATAAATACATGATTTGAACGTGAAACTAGGTCCTGAAACGTCAAAAACTAGGTCTTGACATTCAACCACAGAAAAAAAATAATCGTAGAACTAATGTCAATATCATCAGGTAAAAGGTTATCTCAAACGGAATTAAAAAAAAGTTAGGCGCGAAAATTTAATTTTTTTCTTTATGTTGGTTGACGAAATTTTGAGAGCAGGTACATAATTTGCAAATACAATTTTATTATACGATTTAACAAGTGAGATAATGAGTTCCGACGAAAGTGAAATGAACTGTGCGCCTCCGGAATTACGAGCGGAGGCAGAAGTAGCCAGAAATAATTTACTGCCTCCCAAATCAAAAGTTAGGTACATGACAGCGTATGAAAACTTCATGAAATGGAAGCAGGATAAAAACGCTCACAGCTTTTCAGAGACTGTGTTTTTAGCATATTTCGCAGAATTAGCAAAAACTAAAAAGGCATCGACTCTGTGGGCATTATATTCAATGATTAAAGCAACTGTACAGCTAAAACACAATATCACCATCAAACACTATGCAAACTTAGTTTCTTGGTTGAAGCGACAGTCGGAGGGATACACAGTCAAGAAATCAAAAATTTTCACATGCAAAGATGTGGAAACATTCTTGAATTGTGCTCCCGATGAAACATACTTGGCCATTAAGGTAAATACGTTAGCATTACACTATTACATACTAGACTTATTATCTAATGTACAATAAATTTATAGGTCCTTAACATAAAAAAAATACACTAAACCTAACTAAAACTAGTACTAAAGCTAATCAAAGTAGAGAAATTAGTGATAGGGTATATTCTTATTAATTATGTATAACTGTTATCCAACAGTGTACACGTATAAAATACCAACAATGTTTCAGTGATCATTTATATTGCAGGTTGTTTTGATATTGGGCATCACTGGTGCATGCAGGGCAATGGAATTGTACAATTCGACGACAGAAGACCTTGAATTTCATGGTGATTTAGTATTATTTAAACTATGTGACACGAAAACAAAAAATGACAGATCTTTTGTGATCAAAGATCAGTTTAGGAATATTTTCCAAAAATATTATGCCCTAAGGCCTGACCATGTAAATTCGAACAAACTTTTTCTAAAATGTAGTAATGGGAAATGTACAAGGCAGGTCATCGGACGGCACACAATTGCAGCAATGCCAAATAAAGTTGCTACTTTTTTAAAACTGGATAATCCAGCACTGTATACTGGCCATTGTTTTCGACGATCGTCAACAACATTACTCGCAGACTCCGGAGCACATCTCTTGGTTGTCAAAAGGCTTGGAGGGTGGAAATCAGACAAAGTAGCTGAAGGCTACATAGAGGACTCGGTGCAAAACAAAGAAGACATTGCACAAAATATTACAAAGAATATATCATTACAAACTGACAAGACCACCATGCCTCTTGAAAATAAATGCAATGTACCACACCAACAAAGTTCACTGTACACAAATCCACAGCCTGGCCCTTCACATGAACTTCCTGTATTCCTTGAGCAACCTGATCCTTCTACTAAAGTCACTCCTAGTAGCACACTTTCAGCACCGCCTTATGAAGTCCCAATTGTCAACTTGCAACCATCTGCATCTACAGTGTATTCATCCTTACTTGTCTTAACATGTAAACAAACCACAGACCAAGTAAAACAAACAAAACGTCAACGATGATCAAAAGACAATCACTAGTGATTAGAAATGTCGATATAATGAAATGTCAGTTTAATGTAATTTCACTGCTTAGGTACGTAAATAGAGGATTATCGATTTTACATCGTCTGTCAGGAAGAGAATTAATTCGTATAAGATTATATCAAAAACTATGGTTAAATTTCGAAGATATTTCTGTCGCTCCAACGAAGGCGCCACTAGTCATGAGAAAAATCACATGAAGTGCACCCGTAACGAACAACGTGAAGCGAAGTAGCGAAACGAATGACGTTTGACGTGAAGATTTTATTCAATATTCAATAGACAACTAAGGACTGCCAGTCTTTGAATAAAATAAATATTGAAATCAATTACAAAAACCGGCCAAGAGCATGTCGGGCCATGCTCAGTGTAGGGTTTCGTAGTTATTCAAAAACGGCTGGGCCGATTATGTTCGAAATAGTTTTATGCCAGCCCACTATTCATGATTTTTTTTGGACCTTTGGATTAAAAGTTAGAGGGGGGGACAATTTTTTTTCATCTGGAGCGATTATCTCCGAAAATATTGACTTTAGAAAAAAACTTTCTTAAAAGCCCCTTTTTCTTTTTAAGAGACCTATTCAATGATACCCCACACTATACGCGATTACAGCAAATAAAAAAAATCACCCCACATCACCAATTGGGGGGGACCCGAAAAAAAATTTTTTTTTACTTTTTATTGTATCACTTTGTTGGCATGATCAATATGTATACCTGTACCAAATTTCAGATTTATAGTATTAACGGCCACTGAGCTAAGTATGCTGCGGAAAGACGGACATAGCGAAACTATAAGTATGGGTTCCGTTGTTGCCATTTTTGCTACGAAACCCTAATAAATTTTGGTAAATTACTGCAATTTATTTTAATTGCATTTTCCTCGAGTTGTACTTTAAGTATTAATATCGATATATTGACATGCCAACATTATGGTACATAGACAATCTAGACATCGTAATGTCACATCAATGTCAGATGTTTTTAAAGTTATCCGACCGTAACAGCATTTATTGACGAAAATCTTTACAGAAATGATATTTTTCAGTGCTTTTTTGAGTGATTATAATACTTTGTGAGTTTAATTAAGTATGCAACAACATTTGACGTGATGATTAATGTGTAATTGCAGAGAAAAGTGTGATAATGTTTTCAAAAAGTGTTTGTTTACGTGATAAGACAAGTAAGAATGAATGCACCTTAGTCCTCAGCCACCCTCTCCAGTCAATGTGAGTGAAAGTGAACAAGGACAGCCCACCACCACCACCAATGTTTCGTCATCACAGACAATAACCGGATCATCTTCAACTAACATATCTGTACCTGGAAAAACATTTAATATTTCTATTTCCAACTGCCCCAACATGTCTAATATATCGTTCAATTTTCAGTTATACTAACAAACCTATTTAACTACTCATTTAATCCGTTATTTTATGTCTTCATACTTACTTAGCCATTATTTTTTGTGGTTTCATTACCCTAATTTATCAGTAGATAAATAGCTATAAAACTTAATATGTAATTAAAACTGTATGTCTGTTTTCATTTCTGTAGTGCATTGTGTATGTAAATAGTTATAATTATTAAGTTCAAGTAAGAATAAACTTTTTTTAATTTTGGGAAAACCTAACTTACAAATGTTGGACACAAATTTAAAGGTTAAGACAGCATGACATCGACAGCTGACATTTCCTGCTTATTTGACATTCTTCTTGCTTATGTTGCGTTCAGAAACATGACATGTTATACGATACTGTACTATGGGTATATTTACAAATTAAATAGTATGGTTCGGCGAAATCAGTTCGTTTTATTTCATGGCACGTTTGAGAAAAGCACTATACAAATCTCGGCGAGAAACAGGGTTACAGGCCGCGTATCCCTATCTGACCTCAGTTCCTTCGGCCAGATATATCTACTTGGCATGTAACCCTTCGTTTCCCGTCCTCTATAGTAATGTACTATTTTTGATCAATCGTGATAATTTACGGAACGTTTATTGTTCCTCCTAGAAACTTGATCATTTTCAGATACGAGTTTTTTTTAAGTAAATAAATAAATAATAATAAATAAATATCTTTGGACATCTTACACAAATCGATCTAGTCCCACGGTAAGCTCAATTAAGGCTTGTGATGTGGGTACCAGGCGACGATATATATAATAGATAGATACATATAGATACTTAAATACATAGACATCCATGACCAAGGAACAAACATTTGTGATAAATAAATACACAAAGAATGCCCTCGCCGGGATTCGAACCCGGAACCTCCAGCTTCGTAGGCAGGGTCACTACCAACTAGGCTATGGAGGCTGACAACTACTAAGTAATGACTAATTGTCTATATCCATTTCTATTATTTTTCTTTTTGATCTTTCATGTAAATTTAATTTAGATATCTTTTCGAAAATCTGTTTAACGGGAGCATAATTCTTACAGACTTCTTTTTTGCAGGAATCAATTATCAAATCCACTTCGTTTCGAGTTTTTATCTTCGGCAGGAATGTGGAGTTAGGGGTGTCCTCACATTGTTTCGCTGTGCGCCTAATTTAATAGATGCACTACATTCAGTACGGTTTACACAACGCCATAGAGTAGTGCTGTCTTTGTTAGTTTTGTTCAAATTGTACCTATAGCCCTCATGTAATAGCGATGAACTTTCTTTCTGCCTCTCTATAAATACCAGTTCCTGCTGTCGATGCTCTCCACGTTTCGGTCCGGGATTCATAATTTATTTTAACTATTTCACATAACAATAAAATAATATTGCATTACCGCAGGAACACAATCAAATACGGTATCAGTATGTAGTTTAAAGTAGCCAGTATGTTTCCGTTGTAAAGGAGTTTCAATATCCCTTGCAAACATAGTGGTTACTTTAAGACTGCTTGCTAATTACATCATCAGCGTTTTAAAACACTTAGTTATTATAAAATGTACTTTAAGACCAGTGGCTATTGAGACCAGTTGCTACATAGACGAGTTGCTTTTTAGACCAGATACTACATAGACGAGCTGCTATTAAGACGATTTGGTTTTTAGACCACCTGCTTTTGAGACTAGGTGCAATATAGACGAGCTAGCTTTTTAGACGAAACGATACTAACCCTGATGATTCTCTTGAGGATTCATATAAAATGGCGGAAAGGAAACTTAATATTATTGAAAGGAGAATGGCTCAGAATCCTTAACTCAAAAAAGGTTATCGTGATTCTATTAAAGAATATGAGGATCTTGGATATCTGACTGAAACTGAATTAGGTAACATACAGGTTTTTCGTTTCGGACACCGAGCTGAGCGGTCGCTTCCCAATTATCCTGCCGCTCCTTTAAGGCCCAATTGTCCCACGCCCCCAGCAAACTTGGTGAGATCGTTTTGATTTAGATTTTTCGTTGTAAAATCAAGACATAACAGGACCTGACAAACTCAATCTCAACCTATCTAATCTAATCTTGAAATCTCCTCTCACCTCTCTAACTTAAATTAAAATTAAGTTTCAAGTTTTAAAGTAAATTGTTATGTAAGTTTACATTGTGTAGGTGTTTAATGCTATGTCGGATTATCATTTTCATGAAAAGTGTTCAATCAATGTGTATATGTATGTGTGCGTATAATTATGTGTATTGTGTATTTGGTTATTTTAATATTATGTCGGATTATCATTTTCGTGAAAGTGTTCAATCGTACGAAAGTGCGCGTTATATGCGAATGTGAACTTGTGAAGTGTCCCACTATGTAAATACATTTATGTGTAAAACGTGTACAGAGTCTAGTGAGTGCGCGAATGTTCCCCGGTCGGACCCCACAGTTGCCAACACACTGCTGCAACGAGTTTATAATTAAAAAAGCATACAATTCAGGGGAGATCAAACCAATTAATTTTTTACTTTGTATAAATTACTTGCCAAAATTACTTAAGGCCTACATACATGTCGCAAATAAATGCAGCCCGAGTGGAAAAAAATGTGCTGCTGATTTTAAGGGTGAATATGAAGTACCTACTTACACTATCGCGAGAGACTTAAACAATAAAAAAAAACCGCACACCGTTAAATGCACATTGACAAATCTCCGCAGGTATGTCAATCATTTTCCCACGTTTCACTAACGGTGAATATGTCTGGTAACAGCAAGCCATAAAATCACTAAAAGTCGGAGAAATTCTAATAACTACGAACAAATGGCCTAAACTGTCATCATAAAACATTTTGAATAGGTCCCGACATTTGCGAGATACAAGCCTGCCAAGAGATAAGGCTTTTTTAAGAAAGTGGTAAATAAAATCTATAAGCAATAAGCAACTCCTAGGGGATATCGTAAAAATCCACAAAACAATTGCGCTTTTGTTGACCAGATGTTTGCATAAGATTTAAGTACACGTGCAGGCCTGTTAAGCATGTCTATTTTGGTAAAATCATTTTGTATTCGTTTATCAATTTTGAGAAAATATCTAAATCTAATGTAATACGTGTGTGCCATACAAATATTTAGTGTTTTTAATTTTATAGTGGCCAGTGAGTGAATTAAAGTGAGTGTGAGAATACAATATAAACGTTCCTTGTAATAGTGATGGACCCTGCGGCACGCGGCAACTAAAAATTTAGAAATGTATCCCTTTTTTTGGGGGTATAATGCAACAATTTGTCTATTGTGATACAATACTGGTTAAACGTTATTACTAAGAGTTAGTGAATTGAATGTTTCGTCGGTGTACATGTGGGTAATCAATCTAATATTAGCCAGGAGGTTGATATTTAGATATCGACAGACCCCCAACAAGAATGGAAGACGGTGTTAGAAAGAATGCTGGCCCACTCTGGGGGAAAAATACGGAAGACCTGTACTCTACGTACGTTGCTACTGATGATAGAGGAAAAAAAACAGTATTGAAGTGTACCGTAATGGCTGTGACGAGGGTTTAGCAGTGGACTGAGGATCCATAATTATGGATAATAGTCGTATTCACGATTCAGCGACGTATCTCGGACAAGATAAGAACTATATCGACAGCTATAAATTAAGTGTTTAATATATATTTAAGTGTGAGTAATAGTGTTATAGTGGTGTAGTAGTTGTGGTTTTAATACTGGACATATACAGACAAACGCGCATGTGAAAAGAGTCACGTGCCTGGAACAAACAACGACAGCAGATAGTTCATCGCACCTGAAAATACTTGCATCTAAATGGAATACGATAAAATAATTTATCATGTATGAGATGTAACAAATAATCTTATGGCCGTTAGTCAACACTACATTCAAGAAAAGTCTCGTGGTTTTATGCAGCTAAAAGGATAAACGATCGGAACAAGGATTATATTTACTTCACATACACATGTCATGATATGCTTCAATTTCAAGATATGCTGATATATCAAAAAGAAAAAAAAAATACTGGAAGACCATGAAAGAAAGATGGGGTTGGGGGGTACAACGCAGTCACATATTTAGTATATATTACACATCGAGTATAGTATCTATCTCCCTCATGCTGGCTTCACGGTGCCTTGTATTCGGGTCGGCTCCACCTCCTGTCACTCCTACTATCCTGACTGCGAACCCTACACTCCGTCCTATCTACTTGGTGCTCCGGTGTCTCGGGCAGGTTGTTGATGCCTGCGGTGGGGCGGCGGACGTTGGTGCTAAACGAGTAGGTGTGCTCGAGTAACCAAATCGCTTTAGTGTTTGAGGTTCAGTCGGTGTGGTGTGAAACTGACATTCACCATCGACTCTGTACCACTTATGGTGAGGCAGGACGGACATGCGAACACCATATGCCATTTTGCACTAACACTTCCTCCCTCTCGTAGTCACCTCTTCCGAGTCCTTGCAGCAGAACTGCTGGCTGGAGTGGCCACTAGTATCAGTATCAGTATCAGTATCAGAAACTGAATTAGGTAACATACATTTTGTTTTTGTCAGCCTCCGTAGCCTAGTAGGTAGTGACCCTGCCTACGACGCTGGAAGTTCCAGGTACGAATCCCAGCGAAGGTATTATTTGTGTATTTGTTTATCACAAATATTTTTTTCTTGATCATAGATGTCTATGTATATAAGTATATATTGGTATATTATGTATCTATCAGTTGTGTTATATCGTCGCCTGGTACCAACATCACAAGCATTAATTGAGCTTATCATGCGACTATGTCGATTTGTATAAGATGTGCCGTGATATTTATTTATTTATTATTGTTACTACACCATACTGTACGTAAGGAACAGAGTGCTTGTCGTTTTTGAGGCTTCTGCCAAGACTACGTCAGGTAACACAGAACGTTGGAGCTATAGTACAAGACGACTTGCAGACTATTCTCTTAAAAATTTGGCAGCATAAATAAATACACGGTTACAGCAGATATAGAGAAAATAAATAAGCAAATTGTAGTAGAGCCCAGCCAAAGTACCTAAATATCAGAAATTTGGATCCCGAAACTAAAAATACATATGGATGATTTTTGGATTAGAATAAGTACACTAAAAAAGAGCTAGGCGATAGGTATATGCGAATCAGTTACCAATACATTAAATGGAGCTAGTTTAACCGCTTCGCAAGTTTCACACAAATATGCTGGTAAAAACAGTTTTAGCGCAATGATATGTTTTAAATTGTTGTATTGATATAATATATTATGTTGAATGATTGGGATTTGATTGTTCAATCGAGTATCTTAGGCCTAAAACGGCAACCAGAACCCGATTGCTTACAATTCTCAGTCAAAATTGAATCTAAACCATCTTATACGAAGCTTTCGATCTTATCCTATATTATATTACATTAATTTTGCAATTTCGCATTGTTGACCAGAAGTTTTAAAAATCTTAGTCGTATTTTTTAAATATTACCTACTTCAATTTATTTCAAGGGTTTATCCGTAACGGTCCCTATGATTAACTCTGCTAACTATTTTTATAAATATATAGCATAATTATAGAAAAAAAAAGTTTCTTTTCCCAAGAGTTTATAATAATATTTTACTAAAACAATATTAGACACTTAATTAAGTCAAATCAATCATAGGAAACATATCCAAAGCCAATTTTAAACTAAATATTTGAAATACCAAGTGGAACATATCATTTATGTTGGCTTGAAATACAGCGAATTTCAAAACACCGCGAATGTCCGTGTAATTAAGTTCTTTGACAATTACAAGTAATAGCCAATCAAAATTTCGACTTACCAATCACAACTGTTTAAATACGTAGCGATTATGTTTCTACGGGTTAATATTAAAAATGTGAGAGGTGCGATGTACTGAGAGGGGATGACACTTTTCAACGAAATATCAGGGCCGTTTTGAAAAGGCAATTTTGTATGGCGTGCGACATCTATGTTTTCTTGGTTCGTAGCTTGGTTTGTAGTTACTCAAATGTTACATATAAATCGTTTGTAACGTTAATCGTGATTTTAAGAATGATTCACTTCAAATTGGCGTTACACAAAATCACGGGGCTAGTTTCATGCAAGTATATTATTAGTATCAATACTCTTCTTTAGACCATATTTTATTCATAGCATTCAGTTCTCCAACGTGTTTTTACTTCACCTCGCACCTCTTTGAATCTTAGGCATCACTACCTCTCTATCCCTCCCCCGCCGGAGCTAATTTAGGTACTTATGCTTAGATTTCACTACCTTCGAGAACTAGATTGAGTAAAACTTTGTATACTTACATACGTTTTAACAACATTGTCAAACCGATTCAAATTAATTAAAATATGAAATTAAAAGCAAAAGTTGGTATGTTATACAAGATAAAAACATAATTGAAATAGACAAAAATACATAGCCAGAAAATAATTTTATGGTGTGTTTCTCTTCATCACTACATACGATTAGTATAAAATAAAATCGCTTTCTCTGTCCCTAAATCCCTATTTATTTATAAAACTAAGCAACCGATTTTTATTCGGTTCGTTTAAATAAACAAAGTGATTCATGAGGAAGGTTTAAGTGTCAGTATTGTACCCGCGCGAAGCCGAGGCGGGTCGCTAGTAAAGGTATAATGTCATTATCGATAAAATTGGCGTTTTGTATGGAGAATTTTATGAAAAATCTATTTTCCATACAATGAATTTTGTGTAGGTATAGTTTTTTGACGTTTAAATCAAAATAAACAAGATTTTGCCGGTAACATTAGACACTTCTAAGGCGTGTTTTGTATATCTCTATTTCAGAAAATAAGGTACTACATTTATACCTATCTCAAACATATGAACTAGCACTACTATACTTCGTTTTATTTAAGATTAGAATTATCTGTCAAACGGGTGAACAAAGAAGCAGTGGTCATAAACCTTCCTTCTTCGATTTAGGCCGATACCACTGAATGTCTCGGAACTTATGTACGGTCGAGGAAATTGAATGTTTAGCAGTTTCTGGCTCACTTTACGTTGGATGTGCTCAGTACCTACAATACAACCAATTTAACTTGAACCGCAAAGTGCTAAACATTAAATTTCCTCGATTGTACATACATATCATTTGATATTTACCGATAGCTGAACGCATAGTTTTCACATTTATTATTAATTTGTTGGCAAAACTGTATTTAAAAAAGTTTTAAGTGTTTTATAAGCAAGATGGCGGCAATTTAGAAAAAAGTTAAATATTGAAAGTTTTTCGTTTAGTGTTTGGCAATTTGTAACTCATATCGTACCTATTTTACATTTACTGAATTTAATGAAGTTTACAGTCTAAAATTTAACAATATTTGCATATTTAATCTAGTTTACATTATGCACTCCCAATACTTTTAAAAAACATGCATTTAAGGATTAAAATTATCGGTATAAAAGCGGACACGGTGTCATAAAGACTGAGCAGATAACAATACTAAGACAACCCTACCCATCGGCAACGTCGTTTAGTATTTGTCGCCATTATAGGCGGCTTTAATCTGGGACGCTCTAATGTAGTTTGAATTTGGTAACAAATTAGAAAATAAAACTCAGATGACATACATAGTTTTATTCACTGTCAGTGGAAGAGTCCGAGGCCTCGGAATCACCAACGTTTATAATAAAATTTTCCACTGTGTTATCTATTAAGTTATCTAATTTAATTTAAAAATGTATTTTCTTTTAAAATGTTGTATACCGTAGCCAACGATATGCCAGCAGTCTCAGCAGTATTTTTCACACGGTCCGATTTAGTGGGATATTCCTTTCTATGGCACATTTCTTAATTTGTAAATATTCACCACCATCCGCTTTTCAATGGCAGTCACAGGATTTTGCTTTTGCCGCTTCTTCTTTAGAGATGAAAAAACGTTAGCCGGAACCGGCTACGACATCATCCATTTTAAATGTGCACCAACAAACAAAATATCTAAATAGATCAACAATGAATAACGAAATTGAACAAAAACGATAACAACAATCTATAAGTAAGCTAACAGCAATATAAAATACAACCGACTCAACCGACAACAATATGAAATCGAATGATAGATAGTGACAGTGACATTTTAAAATTGTGTGAGAACTCTGCCTCTTTAGGTTTTTTAATGTACAACCTTTCCATAAAAATTTGCAAACGCAATTTATTAAAAATCTTATCTTTTCATCTTAGAATATAAATTAACTAACATTATGTTTCTTATCTGTTCACAACACTGAGTAATGTATGTATTAATATAGCATGATAATAAATTCGTGATATTTAATAACTCGTATTCACTGTTCGATCCGCAGAATTTGCCTGTAAAAAAACCTTATATCTCGTCATCGTATAGCAGCATATAATAGAGAGGGAATGCCGCCAGCATAATGGGTTCAATGCCGCAGGCGGACTTATTGGAGGGGGTTTTCTTTTTATAGGTATTTGTATATATACTGGGTGACATCGGAGTCGTGATCCAAACTGTGAGAAACGTGTTAAGATGGTCATTCTCAACAAGGTTTCCCATGGAACAAATATGAATATCGCGAAAAAAAAAACTTGATTTCATACCGAACGGTGCGGAAGTGTTCATAACTTCCAGTCTCGTTTCATAATTATGTAAACACATTTGGAAAGGATTAGTATGGAGAAATATTAATGAACTCGAACTTTACTAGTCTTAAAAAAAGTATGTTTGTTCATATAGGTCCCATAGAGAACATTGTTCAGGAAGACCATCTTAACACGTTTCTTACAGTTTGGATCACGACCCCGATGTCACCCTGTATATATATATGTGTGTATTTCGATAGTTTTAATTAGTTTTATTTACTTTTAGTTTATTTATAATTTTATTCTCTAGTTTAATAAATATTTGTTTCTGTATACCTACCAAATGTTATTTATAGTTTTCGAAATAAAACTAATTATCTAATTAAAAAAAAAAGTTGTTTTCAAAGCTTATTTTGTAACATTAATAAAGGGAAGAAACTATTATTAGTGTGAACAAACCTTCGGTACACAGTGCACTGTTGTAAACAAAGAATATATCTAAGTTTCTTTTTAGATAACAAAATTAGGGTTTGACTAAAGTCTATGACCAAAAACGCCAATTTCATACGAGTAGGTAGATAGATAGATAGATAGATAAACACTTTATTCTTTCCCACAACATACATGGTGATTATAAATTACAAACATTGATTTGGCATGCAGCTTAAAATTAAATAAAAACTATTGTTATTACAAGAAAATAAGAAAAAACAACCATGTGTCGTGGCAGAGAATTGGCGCTGGCTCAGCATGGAGATGCGGCAAGCCACATCGCTGATATTCTGCCAGGACCTTATATATATAAAAAAAGGGTTGTGCAACGCTTTATAGCGCAGAACTATTTTCGTGTATGTCGTATTTGTGTAAGTGTTGTGCTAGTGTAATTAAGTATAATTATGTGTGTGATAGTGTACATCGCGAGTTGCGGTAATATATTTTGTAGGAATTGTGTTATGTATAGAGTAACATAGTGACGTAATAAGGGAGTTTCAGCATCTTTTTTTTTGTTAATTTAAAAGGTGTAAACAATAATTGTTTTTAAATGTTTGTTTATTCTTTAAACGACGAATCGGTTTAGGAATATTGTTCCAACATTTACTTGCGCGGTACCGAAAACTCCCCCTGAAAGCAGCGGAACTGTGCCTGGGAACCAGTATAACGGCCGTTCGTGACGATCTAGAGATCATACAAGTTTCTTATACAAATAAGTGGGCTGTTTCGTTTGAATAGTATCAAATAGTAGGCATGCAAACATAAGTTCTTGTCGTGCATTCATTTTTAATATATCCGAATTATTTAAATATGGTGTGATGTGTCTCCTAGGAGGTACCTTTAAACAATATCTCGCATTTTGTACTCTTTGAATGAGACGCTGTGAACGAGCCAAAAGGCATGGGCCATATGCAGTGAGACAATAATTAAGTTTGGATAAAATCAGGGATTCACAGAGCCTCAATCGAAGATTCACACTAAGAAAATTTCGGTAGTTATATAAAAGTTTTAAGCGATATAAACAGTTTCGAACATTTTCTATCACATGACCCTCAAACCGAAGATTTGTGTCAAACAAAAGTCCTAAGTTTCTTGCTTCATCAACACGATCTACTTTTACATCATTAACTAGTATAATTGGATCTTGACTAACAATAACATTTGTCTGTTTTTGAGACCCGAGCACCATGTATTTTGACTTGGTGGGATTAAGTGCTAGACAATTTGTAGAGGACCATTCTGATAATCGTTTTAGATCATCATTAACCTTTTTTTACTGCAAAAGCTATGTCACTAGGATGGAAAGACAGAAATACAGAGTCTCAATTATCACACACTGAGCTCGTGTTAACGCGACGAACGCGCGGCACGTGGGTACAGATGATGCTCGCCGCGTAGCGCGAATTTTTCTTAAGATGCTTTTAGACCAAACGAGCATTCGCTATTCTATTCGCCACTCTACGAAATCAACGTAGGTATCACGTTTTGTGTAACGATCGAATTTTTCGAATGTTACATAGAATCATGCAAAACTGCGACTGCTAATTCATTTAAATTATGGCAATTGATGCGGTTTGAAACATACACATAAAAAATATAACATATAGGCACATAAACAATATCCAGATATCTGACTTATATTTTTTAATTATATAGTAAAAATTTGTATGACAGACCTTATGATCTATAACAGTTCGTCAGAAGATAAAAAAATAGTGATTGCATTATATCATAATAACGCACTTTAAAAACACCTTACACTTTGAGTTCTTAAAAAAAATTTAGTTAAAATTATTGATATTTATTAGTTTATTAGTACATATTAAACGTAAAAATATATCTGTGAACGTGTTTCACGTTATGTATCAAAGACAACAAATTCTATGGAAATTCAGCCACATTTGTATAGTTATTTTTTGTTTTCTACTGACGAGCGGTGTATATAAGGTAAATCAAACACCCAAACCTGGGTTTACAATTGCAGATAATCGAAAACCAATGTAATGATAAGAAACCATCGCGCGGGTCCGATAGACGATGGACTTAACTTAAAACATCTGTTTCCTCATTCTATTCGCACTTAAATCGTGCCTATAAAAGTACAAAACGATGCCCCAGGGACCATCTCGCAAATTGTTCCGGCGATCTCTCGCTCGACCCAAAAGGATTTACTTCTGATGGCCAAGTGAACCTTAATTATATAATTCGTAGTTTCGTTTACTTTTTCCTTGTTTCTTTTTGTATCGTTGTTTTGTCTGTGATTACTGGATTACATCATTATTGTACGTACTTTATTATTATTTAGATTTTGTTTGTCTATCTACCTTTAATATAATAGTACATTACGACACAAGTTCGAAAAACATAAAATTCGAAACGAGTGGCGATGTTTTAAAACACGACCGACACGGAGTGTTTTAAATCGACACGAGTTACGAATTTCGTTTTCGCACGTGTCTCGTACGACGTTTTTCACACTTCTCGCACTAGAGCCTAAAAAAGGCACCATCTGTACTAAAAAATATATTTTGTTGAGAGTTTTTTATTCTGAATAAATCTAATTGGATTGTTCACTACTAGAGCTTAATGGTCAAAAATAAACGAATGACTTTGCATAGTTTTTCTACTCCCGTACTTTTATTTGTCATTTATAGGGTCGTGAACATACCTCTAAACCCCTACCTTATAGATGTCAAGACAAGTCTATATTATCTATTCCCTATAAACGCATTCGGGCATACACGCCGTGCGTTTTGGATTTTAAGACACCTCGTGTATATTATATCGCGTATACAAGACGTAATGAAATACATGGTTGCCAACCTAATTTTATATGTCATTTCTGATGATGAGTAAACCAATAGAGGTTTTTGACGCTTTTTGACGTCTCCCGCCCGACCTTGATTATTAATAAAATTGTGTGTGACTGAGAATATTTCTCAATTTTTTTTTTAATGAGTAGAAAAAGTATTGTATGCAACATTGTTTAACGGAGTCATAAAATGCTCGTGGCGCCTTCATAACTATTTCTGGCTTCGCCTTGTAACATACCCCCCTTTAATTACTAAACCCCCCTATAAATAAACCGTCTAACACCTAACCTGCGTCATCTGAATATTAAAAATAAAATCTGAAAATTCTAATAAGAAAATCTAGAATTCGAATTACCTACTTCTAATACTGCTTTATGAATTAATAATAAATAATCAAATAAACCGGAATAAATAAAGTTAATATCTTGAATTGGATCAGTAATTTGGCCAAATGATCGCTAGTGTGTATTTTGAAACCCTTCGTTGTGTCCGTTGTCAGTAACCGAAATCCTTTTCGCATATAGGTAAGAGTTGAGTATCTTAATACGTATATTTAATCTAAGTGTAAGAAATAATTTAAATTAAGAAATAATATGTCAGAATATAGGTAAGGTAAATGTCAAATGTAAATTATGTCATAGTTAATTTGTCAGATAGAAAGAATGTTGTAAAGTATGTAAAAATAGTCCAATTACATGTCACAATATAAACAAAGAAGTTATAGTTAATTTTATAATGAAAATATTTTTATTTGGGGGTTAGAGAAACTGCCCCGCCCCGCAGCATCCGTATCCATCTTCCAGTTGCAAGGTCAGGATTTCGCCCCCGTGCTGAAAGCACTAAAGTTCTGAAGGAACTTAATAATGACATGACCTTTTAGTCCTTCCTGTCATTATTTTGTGAGATTTCTTGTCTTGTATGAGAGGATTTGCAAAGGGACATTTAACATAACCTAACTACTGGTAGGAGCAGAAGTATTAGATCCACTCTAGTTATCCAGAATTCTGTAATTTTTGCAATACATTTCTTGTATTGGTTTCAATGAAATAATATTATCCAAACTGTAGGTGTAGCCATTTTGTATCATACTTTCAGACCAAAATAAACTACGATCTTACTGCGATCTAGCCTGGGTAAATTACTCATTGAAAATTACATACCGTTACTAGTATGATTTGTGATAGTAGGTATGACCTTGTATTCTTAAGGTCGTGTTGGAAAATTACAGAACCATAGAAAACAGAATGAAGTCTTAGTACTCACTGCTAAGAGACGGGCAAATAAATATTTTCTTTTCATATTCAAAAACAAAGTGCTTCTAACGCTACGACATATTGTGAGTTATTTATTTTAGTTTTCTCACAATATTTAATACTACCAGTAGAATAGCACGGAGCAAAATATAAATTGTCAAATAGTACCTATGTCAGGTTTGTTTATTTGTGTCATAAATAAATATATGTAATAAAATCGTAACTTGTCCCTAAACCCACCCTACATCCTAGCTAATTGTACATTAAAATGTAACCCATAAACCCATAATTAATTTACGTAAACAAATTAAAAAGCCATATATACACGATGATTCTTAATCCGTGATCAGGAGTAGAAAAACATTAAAATTTAGCCAAAATTAAACTTATTCGGCGAGGTCTCAAGTTATTTCTTCACTGTTTAATTAATTAAAAGTGAAAACCTAATTAAAACAAATTACCCCTTAATACATGGTCATCCTACACTATAAAGTTTAACTACGATACGTCAAGTGCCATCAGTATGGCGGGAAACGGGAATTTGACGGATCTTATGTCAATAAAGACTTCTATCTACTCATTATCTTATCAGTGCAACACTGATAACGACGAACATAATTGATAGGAGATTAATGTTAACGTGCATTACCTAAACTTGGTAAAATCTTGAGCAAGTAAAGCAATTTGTTTTCATACAGTACAATTTAATAATTAAATAAAAACAATAAAACTTACCTGACCAACTAAAACAAAAAACATTATTTTAAACATAATTTAACAAGTGTTCAAAATGTCCACCGTGTTGTTCTTGACACAGATCCGCTTGATTGTTCCTGTGATTGGATTGATTCACTCGAAATCTTCTTCAGCAAAGAATCTTAAGATTTGTTGATCCAGATCGTCAGGATGATGACGAGGTCGTCCGGGTACTCGAGCATGTTGTAGCACTGTAAATTGTCCGAAGTCGCGAAGATTTTTGGTGCATGCGATTTATTAAATTGTGTCCGGGGTCCGGAATGTTTGGATGAAGTCCGTGAAATAACTGTTGGGTTCGCCTTATGCTATTCGTTTGTATTGACAAACGCTGTATGTTTGAGTACGGAGGTAGTAGAGGCATGATTTTTGGTGAATAATTATAATTTTCTCATTAAATATCCGTGACTATGACTTTGTTTATTATGCGTTTGACAAAAGAGATTGACAATGTCATGGGCAAGGTTTACTCATAAATTGACAATTGCTAATAACTTTGTAAAGAGATTACAATACAACCTCATAAATCCGATATGGTAGTAGTACAGTGACAAGGATTTTAGGATAAAATTTAGTTCAAAATTAAAACATGATTAAAAAATTAATAAATTTGTTTTCACGTAATTACTACTTTAACGTAATCCCCATCAATTACTGAGTTAGAAAAAATGGTTCCTGATCACGGATTAAGAATCATCGTGTATATACCGAAACCTAGCTAACTAATGAAAATATGTAATGGCTTATACATCTCAAAAATTAGAAAATCACTTGAATCCTACAAAACCTACGCCTATAAATTCCTAGCCCTAACAGCTACACTACATTCTGATAATCGTTTTAGATCATCATTAACCTTTTTTTACTGCAAAAGCTATGTCACTAGGATGGAAAGACAGAAATACAGAGTCTCAATTATCACACACTGAGCTCGTGTTAACGCGACGAACGCGCGGCACGTGGGTACAGATGATGCTCGCCGCGTAGCGCGAATTTTTCTTAAGATGCTTTTAGACCAAACGAGCATTCGCTATTCTATTCGCCACTCTACGAAATCAACGTAGGTATCACGTTTTGTGTAACGATCGAATTTTTCGAATGTTACATAGAATCATGCAAAACTGCGACTGCTAATTCATTTAAATTATGGCAATTGATGCGGTTTGAAACATACACATAAAAAATATAACATATAGGCACATAAACAATATCCAGATATCTGACTTATATTTTTTAATTATATAGTAAAAATTTGTATGACAGACCTTATGATCTATAACAGTTCGTCAGAAGATAAAAAAATAGTGATTGCATTATATCATAATAACGCACTTTAAAAACACCTTACACTTTGAGTTCTTAAAAAAAATTTAGTTAAAATTATTGATATTTATTAGTTTATTAGTACATATTAAACGTAAAAATATATCTGTGAACGTGTTTCACGTTATGTATCAAAGACAACAAATTCTATGGAAATTCAGCCACATTTGTATAGTTATTTTTTGTTTTCTACTGACGAGCGGTGTATATAAGGTAAATCAAACACCCAAACCTGGGTTTACAATTGCAGATAATCGAAAACCAATGTAATGATAAGAAACCATCGCGCGGGTCCGATAGACGATGGACTTAACTTAAAACATCTGTTTCCTCATTCTATTCGCACTTAAATCGTGCCTATAAAAGTACAAAACGATGCCCCAGGGACCATCTCGCAAATTGTTCCGGCGATCTCTCGCTCGACCCAAAAGGATTTACTTCTGATGGCCAAGTGAACCTTAATTATATAATTCGTAGTTTCGTTTACTTTTTCCTTGTTTCTTTTTGTATCGTTGTTTTGTCTGTGATTACTGGATTACATCATTATTGTACGTACTTTATTATTATTTAGATTTTGTTTGTCTATCTACCTTTAATATAATAGTACATTACGACACAAGTTCGAAAAACATAAAATTCGAAACGAGTGGCGATGTTTTAAAACACGACCGACACGGAGTGTTTTAAATCGACACGAGTTACGAATTTCGTTTTCGCACGTGTCTCGTACGACGTTTTTCACACTTCTCGCACTAGAGCCTAAAAAAGGCACCATCTGTACTAAAAAATATATTTTGTTGAGAGTTTTTTATTCTGAATAAATCTAATTGGATTGTTCACTACTAGAGCTTAATGGTCAAAAATAAACGAATGACTTTGCATAGTTTTTCTACTCCCGTACTTTTATTTGTCATTTATAGGGTCGTGAACATACCTCTAAACCCCTACCTTATAGATGTCAAGACAAGTCTATATTATCTATTCCCTATAAACGCATTCGGGCATACACGCCGTGCGTTTTGGATTTTAAGACACCTCGTGTATATTATATCGCGTATACAAGACGTAATGAAATACATGGTTGCCAACCTAATTTTATATGTCATTTCTGATGATGAGTAAACCAATAGAGGTTTTTGACGCTTTTTGACGTCTCCCGCCCGACCTTGATTATTAATAAAATTGTGTGTGACTGAGAATATTTCTCAATTTTTTTTTAATGAGTAGAAAAAGTATTGTATGCAACATTGTTTAACGGAGTCATAAAATGCTCGTGGCGCCTTCATAACTATTTCTGGCTTCGCCTTGTAACATACCCCCCTTTAATTACTAAACCCCCCTATAAATAAACCGTCTAACACCTAACCTACGTCATCTGAATATTAAAAATAAAATCTGAAAATTCTAATAAGAAAATCTAGAATTCGAATTACCTACTTCTAATACTGCTTTATGAATTAATAATAAATAATCAAATAAACCGGAATAAATAAAGTTAATATCTTGAATTGGATCAGTAATTTGGCCAAATGATCGCTAGTGTGTATTTTGAAACCCTTCGTTGTGTCCGTTGTCAGTAACCGAAATCCTTTTCGCATATAGGTAAGAGTTGAGTATCTTAATACGTATATTTAATCTAAGTGTAAGAAATAATTTAAATTAAGAAATAATATGTCAGAATATAGGTAAGGTAAATGTCAAATGTAAATTATGTCATAGTTAATTTGTCAGATAGAAAGAATGTTGTAAAGTATGTAAAAATAGTCCAATTACATGTCACAATATAAACAAAGAAGTTATAGTTAATTTTATAATGAAAATATTTTTATTTGGGGGTTAGAGAAACTGCCCCGCCCCGCAGCATCCGTATCCATCTTCCAGTTGCAAGGTCAGGATTTCGCCCCCGTGCTGAAAGCACTAAAGTTCTGAAGGAACTTAATAATGACATGACCTTTTAGTCCTTCCTGTCATTATTTTGTGAGATTTCTTGTCTTGTATGAGAGGATTTGCAAAGGGACATTTAACATAACCTAACTACTGGTAGGAGCAGAAGTATTAGATCCACTCTAGTTATCCAGAATTCTGTAATTTTTGCAATACATTTCTTGTATTGGTTTCAATGAAATAATATTATCCAAACTGTAGGTGTAGCCATTTTGTATCATACTTTCAGACCAAAATAAACTACGATCTTACTGCGATCTAGCCTGGGTAAATTACTCATTGAAAATTACATACCGTTACTAGTATGATTTGTGATAGTAGGTATGACCTTGTATTCTTAAGGTCGTGTTGGAAAATTACAGAACCATAGAAAACAGAATGAAGTCTTAGTACTCACTGCTAAGAGACGGGCAAATAAATATTTTCTTTTCATATTCAAAAACAAAGTGCTTCTAACGCTACGACATATTGTGAGTTATTTATTTTAGTTTTCTCACAATATTTAATACTACCAGTAGAATAGCACGGAGCAAAATATAAATTGTCAAATAGTACCTATGTCAGGTTTGTTTATTTGTGTCATAAATAAATATATGTAATAAAATCGTAACTTGTCCCTAAACCCACCCTACATCCTAGCTAATTGTACATTAAAATGTAACCCATAAACCCATAATTAATTTACGTAAACAAATTAAAAAGCCATATATACACGATGATTCTTAATCCGTGATCAGGAGTAGAAAAACATTAAAATTTAGCCAAAATTAAACTTATTCGGCGAGGTCTCAAGTTATTTCTTCACTGTTTAATTAATTAAAAGTGAAAACCTAATTAAAACAAATTACCCCTTAATACATGGTCATCCTACACTATAAAGTTTAACTACGATACGTCAAGTGCCATCAGTATGGCGGGAAACGGGAATTTGACGGATCTTATGTCAATAAAGACTTCTATCTACTCATTATCTTATCAGTGCAACACTGATAACGACGAACATAATTGATAGGAGATTAATGTTAACGTGCATTACCTAAACTTGGTAAAATCTTGAGCAAGTAAAGCAATTTGTTTTCATACAGTACAATTTAATAATTAAATAAAAACAATAAAACTTACCTGACCAACTAAAACAAAAAACATTATTTTAAACATAATTTAACAAGTGTTCAAAATGTCCACCGTGTTGTTCTTGACACAGATCCGCTTGATTGTTCCTGTGATTGGATTGATTCACTCGAAATCTTCTTCAGCAAAGAATCTTAAGATTTGTTGATCCAGATCGTCAGGATGATGACGAGGTCGTCCGGGTACTCGAGCATGTTGTAGCACTGTAAATTGTCCGAAGTCGCGAAGATTTTTGGTGCATGCGATTTATTAAATTGTGTCCGGGGTCCGGAATGTTTGGATGAAGTCCGTGAAATAACTGTTGGGTTCGCCTTATGCTATTCGTTTGTATTGACAAACGCTGTATGTTTGAGTACGGAGGTAGTAGAGGCATGATTTTTGGTGAATAATTATAATTTTCTCATTAAATATCCGTGACTATGACTTTGTTTATTATGCGTTTGACAAAAGAGATTGACAATGTCATGGGCAAGGTTTACTCATAAATTGACAATTGCTAATAACTTTGTAAAGAGATTACAATACAACCTCATAAATCCGATATGGTAGTAGTACAGTGACAAGGATTTTAGGATAAAATTTAGTTCAAAATTAAAACATGATTAAAAAATTAATAAATTTGTTTTCACGTAATTACTACTTTAACGTAATCCCCATCAATTACTGAGTTAGAAAAAATGGTTCCTGATCACGGATTAAGAATCATCGTGTATATACCGAAACCTAGCTAACTAATGAAAATATGTAATGGCTTATACATCTCAAAAATTAGAAAATCACTTGAATCCTACAAAACCTACGCCTATAAATTCCTAGCCCTAACAGCTACACTATCCAACTATTCTACCGAAATATTTGCAAACTAGCACCCCGTGGTGCACATTTAATTTACACGCGTAATTTCCCGATGTGCAATGGGAAATTCTAAGCTAAAGCTAACTACTTCGGATGGGAAAATTCCATTAGACTAACACCCTATTTTCCCGTGTGCTGTTTGTTCCTTCTCGATAGGGATTGGGACAGAAAAGGAACAAACTGACGAATAAATGTGAATATATAAATAAATAGATAAAAAGGACTAAGCATCTGGCTAATTTAGAAAATCAGAGTTGACTTTCCAAATCGTCCGGCACTTAGGGGTAAAACACCAGTCTCAATAAATGCTGGTAACTGTCTGGACCCACCAGATATTTACAACACTAAACTAAAGAACGCTAATTAGAAAGCAAGAACCGACGTTGTCACCGTTCTGGTACCTGTTCTTTCTCTCTAATTGCCCAGCTAACTGTGCTGGATTGAACTAGTTCTCCCTAACCCATAATAATTCAAAACACTAATCACTAAATAACTATAATATGTGACACTTCCAATCTAGATCATTAAAGTGCTAAATATCACTAAAATAATCCAAACCAAAACTTCATATATTGAAAACAATTAATAAACAACATCATTATATTAATGAATGGCACTAAAGTAGAAAACAAGAATTTACACTTTTAATAGCCTATTGATTTGTAGCCTAAACTTAATTCTAAAATATTAGCACTTGCCTGGGCACAAATCAATAAACAAACGAGATAGCTACAATCTACTAAAATTAAAAACAACTCTATGCACAAAACAAAACTTTACACTACTTTAAAACATCAAACACTAGCGTTATTCTGGAGCACAAAACAAAAAGTAATGAAATAATTAAAATCACAAAATTTAACACAAAATGATTTAAAATAACAAAACGAAACCCCACAACTAGTTTCCCTATACCATGTCCAAAACCAGACCTTACTAGAATCACAGGATACTAGCAAAATCCATATTTCAGGACATAATAAAGGTAACCTAGAATGACCTAAACCTGCACTATGAGAACTTCGTCCAACGTTCCGCACAAAGCCAAAAGACGAGAGACCATCCCGAATTTGCTCGTGCACACGCTTTTAAACCATCCCTTCCCCACTAACCTATCCACACCTTCTTGCATACCATTGGTATTTTGAAAACCCATACTGAATTTCATAACTCCGTTTAAACTTTACAAAGATTAAATCGTATTTCTTAATTAACATAAAGTCCAATTTGACCTAATCAATGGGTGTGAACACATCTAGTTATAAACGCCTATTGGGCATGACCCTATAGTTTGTATCATAAACATTTTAGTTTTTTTATATGAACGTAAGTTCATAGGTCCGCCCTTTTTTAATACTTTATAATATGGTTCAGTTTTGTAACGAATATTTTTGCGTGCGGCATTCTTTTTACGTATCATGTGACACTCGAGAAACCAAACTGATTTTCAGGCAAAAACTCATACGGTACAAGCTCTATGACATTGAAATAAAGTTCAAAGTGTTCTAATAATTAAGTGTCTTAATAAATTGGTTTACTATAAATCACTAAGCTCTCCAAGAACTCATCTAGAATTTCAAACGATAAGGCGTACTTGTGTTATGAGAAAGAATTTGGTTATTACAATTGCCGTGTGACTCAACAGTGGAATTTAACCGACTTTAAAAAAGATTACTATTATGTTTCATATACTGTTAACATGGAAAGGGGGCCCATTGACATGTTACAGCCTCAGATTGTTACCAATGCCACTCACCTTTTTTGACCTCTCTTAAAGAAGGGTTGCATAAAATACTATAAACGTTTCATCAAAACGTAATATCTTGTTTGATTTCCCTTAATTTCTCGAGGGAGCCTCACCCCTAGAGAACGCGTCCACAGGTGGCGGATAGTGGGATGCCCGGAAACTGGACCTCCATCATGGGTGGAAGAGAAATAAAATAGCTTGCGTTATTAAATTTTCCCCTAATCGAGGCTGCTTGGATATATTACAATAATTATTTATTCATCTTTACTATTATTACCCGGGTCCTCTCCCTTGTTCAATATTTCGTATTCCAATAGTATCTTTGCATGTACTTTTTTTTTCTTTGTTACCTGCTATTTTTCTTATCTAGAGAAAATTTGTAGGTAGTATTTTAAATTTAAGTTACTTTTGTTTAGGGAGGTTTTCATTCTCTTTTTTTAATCATGCTCTTATGCTGCATCTTAATGCCTGTCTGATCTTTGTTATTATTGTTTGTACCTACATGTATTGAATGTTGTCTGTTTGGTGTGTCTAATAAATAAAATAAAATATTCTGAGTTTAGGTTGGGTTGGGTCCTGTGTGGTTTTCTCGGAGGTGAGCAGCAGCGTTCCCGAAGCCCCGTACATAGAACGAGCGATGGAACACCCCAAGGGTTCAGTCCGTGCGAGTCGGACATAACCACCCGGTTTCTCCCGGGCCGGGTGGTATTCATAATGGATTCCACCCAGCGGATGGAGCCAACGGCGGCGTTATGGGTTTCCAAGAAGGTCACAGTGTTGGCGTTAGGTGGCAACTGGCCGGAAAAACTAAAAGAACATTATTCTCCAAATACGAGGAAAGTACACGAAGAATCGAATATTATAAATGCTAGGGCGCCCTACGTAAGCGACGGTCATATGAAAATAATTGTTAGGGTGTACCCTGTAAGCAACGGCCAACACTGCGTAAACAAAATGAGCATAGCTACATGGAATATTGGTTCCCTGACCTAACGTAGCCAGGAACTGGCGGAAACCCTACATAGAGGAAATATCAATGTTTGCTGTATACAAGAACTTAAATGGAAGGGCTCTAAATCACACGATATCGGCAAGGATTATCAGCTTGTATAGCTTGTGTAGCTCGGTGCAACAACTAGTAGAAACGAGTTGGCATTGTCCTGGTCATTACTTTGAAGCAGCGACTCATAAACGTGAACAGAATTGCCGACAGATTGATGAGCATCAAACTGGCACTACTCGTAGATAGCAGACCTGCTTTGAACATCATTTCGGTACATGCCCCAAAGATTGGTTGCAGTCCACGTGAGAAGAAGGAGATCTCAACGGTCATTCACGGTAATCATGGCTTGACACGGTGACCATTAGTAATAAAGGTAACATCATACTGAAACTGACAACTCAGTTTGATCTTCCTATAGTGAACACGTATTTAAAAAAGAAAAAAAACCGGCCAAGTGCGAGTCGGACTCGCGCGCGAAGGGTTCCGTACCAATATCAATTTATTATTTAAAAAATACAGTTAAATCAACCTACCTCAAAAACTATAGGAGATAATTTAATCAAACCAAAAATCGTTGATAGAGTTTATTAATGTGCATAACATATATTTTTTTTAGAATTCTATATCGCGTAGTTTAAAAAATAGAGGGGGGGGGGGACATATTTTGAGACTTTGAGAGCTGATATCTCGAAAACGATTTGCTTAAATGAAAATGAGATTTGTAAACCTTCATATCATTTTCAAAGACCTTTCTATTAATACCCCACACGCTTATATACAACTAAAAATTTTTTTCTATCCCTCAGTTACATGTGTGGAGGGCCCCCAGCCCAATGGTTTTTTTTAGAATTTAGTATCATAATCCTGTAGCGGTTCATACAACACATATCCTTACCAAATTTCGTTACTGTAGTATTTATAGTTTCCGAGTAAATCGGCTGTGACAGACGGACAGACGGACAGACGGACATGACGAATCTATAAGGGTTCCGTTTTTGCCATTTTGGCTACGGAACCCTAAAAAGAACATTTGATCACTTATATGAGTGGAGGGAAGAATACTCAAATATACTACTTTCTCTGTAACCGATCCCTTTTGAAGTATGTGATAGTTATATTGACATTGTTGTAAATTCGATTCGACATTTTAATTTTTAATTGAACATATACATATGTTTAATTGAACGTATTGTAATATTATTGTTTTTATACACTTGACGATCTTTTTGTGAATTTGTGCTATTTGTAAACAAATAACATGTAATTTTCACGAAGAAATGAAATAATCTAATCTATCTATCTGTAAAAGACTGCAAAGTTATCAACTCAACATAGCTTTTTGATAGCCTGCCTGACTATACCTAAATAGTTCGGCAATCGAAAACACCACGATTAAAGCCCGTAGCCCTTTTAAAATGCCAATACAAGTTCACGCCCGCATGCCTTCTCGTAGGTCTCCCTATTAGAAGTTGTTGTATTTACACAAATTTATAGATTTATGATAAAATATATATTGATAAACAAAGATGAACATTTTATGCACCTTTTACAACAAAAACATAAAAGAAATCTACCAAGATATCAAAGAAAATCATGGCTTTACTCAACACGTCCTCGACGCCTCGCCATTGTTACGGAGGTTAACTCACAACTGTCAGATAATGGTTGACAGCTTGACGTTTATTCAAAACGTCAAACCTGACACTATCGTCCAAAAACCATCCAACTTTAATACGCGATTAATTTGAAGTTCTGTGACAGGTTGAAGTTGGAGACCTTTTAAAAGGACTATTGGGCGTCTATAAGTTGAATGTGGTAATATGCTTGGGCCGGAACCACTAGTCAATCGGAGACCTTTAGGAAGGTCTTTGGGCGGCAGGAGGATAATACCTTTTATAAAATAATTAAGATACTGCAACGGCAACTGAGATATTCTAGTTGGTCAAACATCGCAACAACGCTACTAAAGTTATCCATCACAACAAATACATCAACGATAACTATGGGCGGCTCTTGACTTCTGATACGGATATTAACCGTAGGTGGTTAGAGTATCAACTACTTAACAAAGAATTTTCACATGAATAGCTCACCACACTGCTTCTATTGCGGGGCCTGTCCAAATGATTTCAGCAAGAGAAACTCAAGCCGCCATGTCTAAAATGAAGATCAGAAAAGCTATTGGTCCCGATGAAATTACAATACAATTGTGGAAAAAGACTGGACCGGTAGGAGTACAATGGCTGACGATGCTCTTGAACAAAATACTAGTTAGCAAATGCATACCAGACATGTGCAGATCGAGCAACCTCATACCATTCTACAAGAATAAAGGTGATGTTGCCAACTGCGGAAACTACCGTGGCATTAAGCTAATATCGCATACCTTGAAATTGTGGGTAGCGATGGGCGAATTGAGTTGTCTGATTCGAATAACTCGAATTACTCCGCTGACGAGTCAACTTGAATCAATGTACCCTGTGATTCAAATCAATTCGGCCTAGCGCAGCGCGGCGGGTTGAATAGCTCCCTAACTCCCTACGAATCCTGCGATTGCCTTGCCTGTCGCCTGATCACAAACGCGTCCGCGTCGTGCCGAGTTACACTGACACGACTCGAATCTTCTAGGTACTGTTCAAGCAAAGCTGTAAAGCAATTAAAAACAGTACCTAAGTGACACCGTCAACTTAGTGTGCATTTTAACGAAGCATTCTCACTTACGAGATAGAAAGAAGAAAGAAAGAAAGAAAGAAAAAATATTTATTTGTGACACATAGGTAAGACTTTACAAGATACACATTTAAAAGGACAAGAAACAAATTATGCCACAAAACGGTCCCCAATTCAGCATAAAGCTGGGGCCTGTAATTACAGCCCAGCGCTGGTCTTCCATTGGGGCCGTTTGTGAGGTCACGCACGTCTGACACTTATTCTAATACACATACTTACATACATAAATTAAAATACAGACATGGAAACAGAATATTAAACAATACAATAACATAAGATACACTGAAACGTCGCTCGCACTGTTAAATTAAATTATAATTTTGGAACGCATCCCCTGACACTGACACTTCTGACACTGACATTAGTGACATTTGACGGCCAGCATGATCGGTTCTGCTCACGGGGTTCACATAATAGCACTTAAATTACAAGTACAAGATCATGGGTCATCTATATTTTGTGACAAAACAATAAAATGATTGATTACCTATATTATTACATTAAATATTTATGTACTTACACTAAACAAAACTACAAATATGTGAGGTGCGAAGAATGCGTGCCAACTGAATAAGATGAGCAACTACTTATACTAAAATACATAATATCTCGCTGGACATGGATGGAGCATAACAGGAAGGTGAGTACAATTAAATTATAAATATCCTAATCTACAACAATTTTCTTTTAAGATACAATTCTAATAATTCAAACAAAAGTTTCAAATTCTCTCCTCAAATACAGCTTGTGTCATGCTTGAAGGGCTCCTGCCCTAGCTGGTGTTGGAGCATAAAGGTTTTTAGTTTAAATTTAAACGATTTGACGGTTTGCAGGCTCCTGATCGGCGGGGGTATGGTGTTCCAACACTTTGACGCTGCATAGCGGAAGCTACCTCGAAAAGCTGCCGAGGCATGCCTGGGTGTCAACAAATAGATGGTCGAGTTCCGTCTTACGTGTGACCTAGCGCAAGACAACTTGTCAAAAAGATATGGTGGAGACTTGTGTTTTATTACGCCAAAAACAAGACAAGCCAGATGTAGCTTACGACGATGGTGCATTTTCAAGAGCTTATGTTTATTTAAAAATGGTGTGACATGGGCCCTCAACGGAATGGAGAAACAGAAGCGAGCACAAGCATTTTGAATTCGTTGAACAAGTCTTTTCGTTTTTGCTAAAAGGCGCGGGCCAAACACTACATCTGCATAGTTCAGCCTGGAAATAATCAGTGATTCTACTAAATTAATACGCATATCTGTACTAATAAATGGCCTAATTCTATACAAAATCTTAAGTTTATAGAAACAGCTGCTAACAGAACTAGCAATGTGCTTCTCATAGCGGAGATCACTGTCCAGTAAGAGACCCAAGTTTCGTGCTTCATATACTCGATCTATGGGTTGATCTCGTAACATAATATTGCAAGTAGGGTTAAGATCAGCCAACCTCTGCTTAGTACCAAAGACCATGTACTTTGTTTTATCAGGATTAAGAACCAAGCAGTTATTTTCGGCCCAGGACGCTATTAGTGAAAGATCCTGGTTAAGTTTTGCTATTGCATTGTCAACTTCTGCCGGTTTGCAGGAGATATATACTTGTATATCATCCGCATAGATGTGATATTTGCAATGTGTGATGTGGGACCCTACATCAGCGGTATATAATATAAACAGAATCGGGCCGATCACCGACCCCTGCGGAACGCCTCTGTGGAGATGTGCTATATCTGAATTACTTGAGGAACCGTCACTGTAACTTAGTTTCACATACTGATATCGGTAACTCAGATAACTGTCAAACCATTTTAGCGTGGCACTATCAAATCCATAATAACTTAATTTAGACAGTAGCAAGTCAATACAGTAGCAAGTCAGACAATCAAATGCCCTGGAAAAGTCCAGAAGTACCAGAAAAGTACACATTCCCTGATCCTGAGCATTCAAGATATTGTCTGTGACATCAAGTAAAGCAGTTACTGTGCCTCGTCCCTTTCTAAAACCTGACTGGGCATCTGGCAGTATATTGTTACTTTCAAGGTAAGCATTAAGTTGAGAACACACAGCCTTTTCCAAAATTTTTGAGAGACATGGTAAGATGCTTATAGCTCGTAGATCTTTCAACTCTGTAGGATTTGTGATTTTTGGCAGTGGCTGTACTATTGCTAACTTCCATTGGTCAGGAAATGTAGATGTAATAATAGACTGATTTACCATGTCTTTAATAACCTCTATAGAATATGGAAAAGTTGACATTAACATGGTTAGATTAATTCCATAGGTGGTTTGTGAATTGCTAGCATTCGCTCCTTTCATCCGCCATTTCTATAAGTCAAGACCACTATACTGCCACTATTAACCGCATCTCTATTCCTCTTAAAGGTTTTATGGTCATTTCTCAAAAAAATGGCATCCCCAACTGTCAATACGTTTAAGTTAGAACTTAAGTATTTTTTGGTATGTCAGCCTCCGTAGCCTAGTTGGTAGTAACCCTGCCTACGAAGCTGGAGGTTCCGGGTTCGAATCCCGGCGAGGGCATTATTTGTGTATTTATTTATCACAAATATTTGTTCCTTGGTCATGGTTGTCTATGTATTTAAGTATCTATATGTATCTATCTATTATATTTATCGTCGCCTGGTACCCACATCACAAGCCTTAATTGAGCTTACCGTGGGACTAGGTTGATTTGTGTAAGATGTCCCAAGATATTTATTTTTTTTTATTATTTTTTGGTATACAATATCTTAATAAATAAATTATCAATACATATGAAAAGATACTTTTTACATAGAGGCCTGATGTTTCAGAATCGATTAATATAAATATTAAAATTAAATAAATAATAAGTGTGACTAAATTTTGTCGTTCATTTTCCGTGTCCAAACGCGGAGTACTCATGTTTCGAGTTATTTAAAGTACACATATTGTAAACTTTGCTTACATTTATGTATTAAGTACCTACCGTATTTTATTTACGCATAATCTTTACTTTTAAAACTAGACTATTAGATAATAATTACACTTATCTTTAAAGTGATTTAGCTTTAATTTAAAGTTTGTCCAGTGCAGTTTTTCTTGTTCTTCTGTAGAGACAAACTCGCAACTACACTTCTTCCGCCACTCCCCGCATGAATCGAAGCCGCCAGTCATCGGCCATCACCTACTAGCTGCACATTTTATTAAAGACTCGAAGTTACACTCTTTAGTAATATCTACTAGCGAGTTAACGGAACAACCAATTCTATTATATAAACATTGCCAATGCTTTCAGAGCGATTTTGATTGAATGGCACATTAATGACAAAGTAGTTACCATAGTAACTGACAACGCATCAACAATATCTAGAAAAAAGAAATCATTTTTGCATTGCACACACGTTCAATCTGGCCGTGAAAGACTGCATTAGCAGTAAAGATAACGAACAACCCCAAAATAACAATTAAAAAAATGAAGAAGTTCTTCAAGTTATTACAAAAAGTCGCGCAATAGTTACCCATTTTAAATATAGCGTAAAATCATCCAGTACACTCAGAGTCATTCAGACCCATATGAACTTTAATATAATAAAACTCAAGCAAGATGTACAAACCCAATGGAACTCGACTTATTACATGTTTGAGACACTTTTACGCATAAGAGTACCTCTATCCGCTACTCTATCACTTTTAGACTCGCCTTCACCCAACTTGAATGCAGCTGAATGTCAAATACTAGAGGAGTGCACATCTCTTTTGAAAAGGTCACCGCCGTGCTCTCTGCGGAGTCATGAAAAAAGCTGTTCAGAAGCCCATTAAGGACTAATGGTGGAGAACTCAAATGGGTCCCTATCTCTTACGGGAGAAACGGCCCGGAGGGGCTAGAGGGGGGCCTACCCGGGGTCAGCAGTTACCTAAATAAGCCACGAACAATTATAAATTCTTCCTTTAATAACCAATACGAGTACCTGTGTCTGTTATTTTCCAATAGATAAATTCAAATAACAACTGTGCTTAAATTTTTGACCGGTAGTGTAGTTCAGAAATGAACCCCGACCAATTCATTTTTCCAAATACACCAGCTACATTTTAGGGTTCCGTAGCCAAAATGGCAAAAATGGAACCCTTATAGTTTCGCCATGTCCGTCTGTCTGTTAAAACTAAAAATCTGCAATTTGATACAGGTATGTCAGGTATACATCGTCCATTAAATACAAAAGCGAAACAAGTCAAAAAATTACTTTTTACAGGGGAGCTGTTTAAAGATTCTGTATTCGTTTTTTGTTCACAACATGTTTTTACAGCATTAATATTATGTGTGTTATATATCAATTTGTAGGTACTTTAACCCTCTTTTGATGTGTTTGGTTATTAGAAAGTAATATGTGCTGTGCAAGCTTTTATGAGCGTATACGTCCGTTTTGCATAAAAAAATAACATTAACTCTGAATTTTTTTTTTCCATCAAAGGCCACAAATACAAAAAAATAAGCAGTTATTTCATTTAAATCATACATAAAATCATGTCTTAAATATAGAAATACTGTTTTTTTAACAAAACTGAACCAGACAAAACTTTTTCTTACTGTTTCTTTACTTACATATTGTCAGAACATGTTTATAGGTACCGTAAACCGGGGTTTTTTTGATTAATTTTAACTTCGGTTACATATTTTGATGAATTTAACGGACGTACTAGTTTAAAATTCAGATATAATTATCGGTTTTCTTCAAGAATCAACCTGCTATATAAAAATAAAAAAAAGTGGTACCTTTAGTTAATAAATATAAAATAAATACAACGCGATCAAAGTTATATTGTTGAGAATGGAATTAATACTTTGATACCACTTATTTTTTCTATAAACTGGAAATAGCCCACCTAAAAGCACGTAAATAATAAAAATCGGTTAAATACATCTTTAGTTATTTGTTTTTTCTATGTGTATTGTATTTGTGTGGTGGTTGGACCCCATACTAAATGATCCAAAATGATATGTTTTGACGGTTTACTAGTTATTCATTAGAATTGATGAGACAAGAACTTAATCATTGCCGATACAAAAGTATGTCTTTCAATATTTAATTGCAGAGATAATAAGTCTACCCTAAAAATCTACTTATGATTAGTAATAATGTAACAATTTTTTTTTCTAGACGACATGACAGTTTAGCGCTAGTACTTGGGTAGGTACTACCTATGTAGTGAAGCAATAGGCATGATGACTGTCATGTCAAGTCAACATCTTTTTTCGATTTTTGAAAGATTTACATGAAATACACAAAAGTAACTTCACGTTTGTATACCACACTTATATTAAATAAAAGTTCTGTACAATAATGACTGCAGTCTATATTTTAGTAATAATTTATTCGTGTATGATGCCATGCATAATGTCTAATAATTTATTTTAAATACAGTCATCATCCCTATGTTGGCATTCCCAAAAGTGAAAAAATAAATACTACTAATATAAGTTTTTAGATTCGTTAAAACATACACCGGGGTTAGATCTTTGTTTATTTTACTTGTATTGTATACAAATAATATAATAGGAAAGTATGACAAATACTTAATAATTAGTTTATGCCATTATTGTTTCTTCGTAGTCGCAATTATAGGTACACAAAATTCAGAGTCATCTTCCACACAATCTCTAATATACTTTTAAGTAAAACGAACACAATACAAAGTACCACGTTTTACAATTACTGTTTTTATAAGATATATCGTATTTTTTAAGATTTCATGCAAAAGATACTCAATTATTCAATCTGGTACATTTATGGATTTTAATATTATACTGAATTAAAACGGTTGTAAATGCAACAATGTTTTTTGAAATTCAACATTCCGTATTGCGGCTCCTTTGTTTATAAAGAAATCTAAACCATACATATTTACTTTATTCAAAACAGCATCATGTATAAATATGGCTCCTGTGATTGATGTATTCGAATATATTTTTAATTCAAAAAGGTTGCAAATCCTAATACGGCAGTTTTAATTAATGAAAAATCAAATTTAAGAGGATATTTTAAAATTAAAGCTGCCACATTCCGTTTTGCGACTCCTTCTTATATAAAGAAACATAATATATACGTATTTATTTTATTCAAAACGGCCACATCTACAAATGTGGCACTTTTGCTTACATATTTTTTAACGTAGTCACTTATTTTTTCGTTTCATGGCACTTTTTCACAAAAATGTCGTGCGTTTTGGTCGACAGTCGAGTCGCAACTGACAAAATGGCAGTTTAGCACTGAAATTAGTCCCGAAAGAGCGATAGTGCAAAAAGGGCACCAGCATAATTTTGATACTTACTAACGTCAAATCGACAGGTGTCTTAGTGTCAAGTAAAATATTAGTGCTTATAAGTAATGTCGTTTTTGCAATAAAATCATTTTTCACGGTTTTTGAGTTGTCGCTTTTGTATTTAATGGACGACATATCAATCATGCTAATAAAGTGGTACAATAATAACTAGAAAAAATTTTTTTCGATTATCTCCCCAACTAGTGAAGTGGGGATGATATTTTAATTTGATGTAATCGTGTAGTATGAGACCTATTCAATGATATCCATCATTGAATAGGTCTCTTAAAAAGAATAAAGGTCTTAAAAGAAACTTTTTTTCTAAAATCAATATTTTCGGAGATAATCGCTCCAGAAGAAAAAAATTGTGTCCCCCTCTCTAATTTTTGATCCGTAGATTAAAAAAATATGAAAAATTCATTATTCAGTGGGCTTATAGAGTACTTTAAAATAAAACTATTTTAAACATAATCGGCTCAGCCGTTTTTTAATAACTACGGAACCCTACACTGAGCATGGCCCGACATGCTCTTGGCCAGTTTTTTTGTAAAGCAATCATTCCATTTTACGGAGACTTCGCGAGTGTTACTTTACCTTGGGCCGTAAAGTGTAAACAACCGCAGGGTGCAATTGGAAAATGTGTTAGCAACTCGTTAAAACTTTCTACTTTTCGAGACTGTTTTGAATTTCCTTGAATCAACTTTCAACCGAACTTTGGTGGGCAAAATTGCATCGTGTAAGCGACAACTAAAATATCTGTTATCGGAAAAGGTCAGAGAGAGTGAGGCGTTTTAAAGTAAAAAAAATATTATATAATTTCCCTTAGAGATATATTATAAGAATAAAATGATAAAAGGAAAATAAATTAATATTCAAATCGATTTATTATTTTAAAATAATATATATGTGTAGTACCGATCGTCAAAAGAATCTTAAGAAAAAACAAACCTAAAACATGCCTTATTATGAAATTTTCATAATCACGCACTTCGAGAAGATAATCTTGGTTTTATTACGTACTTAAAATCTTAAACCTTGAGTTGACATACGTTTTTAGTTAAAATTATTGATATTTATTAAATTTCATGTAAAAATGGACGTAGTGTAGCCAAAAGAATCCAAACTCTTAAATTTCATACTGAATTATATGATTTTTGTTTTTGAAGATTTAAATAGAATTATCAAGTAGGACCGTATCTTTTTCCATAAACTATGTAGGGTAAAGAGTTGTAAGAAATATTATATGGGGATCATAATAATTTCCAAAAAGATGAATTTGATTTTTTTTTTGTTGTGTGACCATGTCTTATTAATATACCTAATAAAAGTAGAGAAAAATCTAAGTAGGACGAGCAGGTTTTTATCGCAATCTTAAAAAAAACATAAAAAATCATGTGAGGTCTCAAATGATAAGAAAATTACATGCTGATAGGGATAAAATATTGGTAAAAATACAACAAAATGCACTATATAATATGAAAGTATAAAAAACCGGCCAAATGCGAGTCGAACTAGCGCGCGAAGGGTTCTGTGCCATTATCAAATTATCATAAAAAAAAATACAGTTAGATCAATCTATCTCAAAATGTAAGACATAATTTAATCAAACCAAAAATCGTTGAAAGAGTTTATTACTATGCACAACATATTAGGGGGGGGGGGGGTTAAGGAATGAATCTCTACAATGCTAGAACTTGCAAGAGCGCAAATCATTTCGTTTGCTACTAAACTTTTTGATGTCAGAAACTGCTTGATACCCACTTGTGACAGCACGTATACGTGTTTTTTATATGGACATTGCGAAAGTAAACAGTTCTCGGATATACTAATTAAGTTTTGACCTTATAATTCTTAAGAACCAGAAGTCACTTATCAGCTTGTATTCGTCCAACAAGATAATTAGGGTTCTAGAGCCCGTAACTTCCATATGTCCACAGGAAACATTTGCAACCTAACTCATAATAAAAAAAAACTGTATGAAACACGCCTACAATCAGAAAAGCAATCATGATGAGTATCAAAGTAACTCTGGGAAAGAAAGAGTGTACATGTGTAAATCTTTTACGATTTATGGTTATACACACTAGGACCATTCTACGCTACTGAGAATGAATGGCGCGAGTACTGATCAAAATAATAGACAGTTTAAATATATCCAACCTTATACGACCACGTGACACATTGTTTCAGATCGTTGCTTTCAATACGTTCTTGAATCAAAAGGCTATCGGGTTATGATGCCTTTTGTGAAAGAGAAGCGTAAAAAATTAACAACTCAAGAAGCTAACTACTCACGGTACATTACTACTTACTACACGTACGTAGTCCGTTGGGTGGTAGAGGCAGTACACATGGAATTTAAACAAAAAAATTATTTTTTTTAATCCGTCTCTTCAGGTCTAATACGGACGCGGCGAGTCCATTTCGTGGTATAATACGAGCCCCGATGCAGTGGAGTTCGTCTAGTTCGAAACAATTTTTACAAATTTTTGAATATTTTAAAAATGATCACATTATGCTAATGATAAATTGTATGAACGTTAGTCATGGTTAATGCTACATTTCAAGAGACACAACAATCTGAAGTACGCTTTTGTTGTTTAATAAATCGATTTTAACAAACCAGTGTCTAAATTATATTTTCGTTCACCACCGTAATTCCGCGCTTATAAGCTTGACGCAAAATTCGCAGTGCATCAGGTGTACCATGTCGTCTTTAATATTAATGGCGTTCTTTACATTCATTGATTATTTACAAAATTAAAAATGATGGAAAAAATTAAATAAAATACCTCTCGTAAAATATATATATTTTTTTATTCTGATTTATTAAGTCCAAATATATTATACTCAAAAAAACTACTCTAGTACTACTATTGAATAGTGAAGGTTTTGTCTCTAAACCTTTTCCCCCGGATGAACGGGATAATCTCGAAAAACTGTCTAACTGGACGAGAACATATGCATCGGGGCTCGTATTAAATGATGAATTTGTCTGTTTTCTTTTTTCATGTCAAGCTTGTCATATTTGCCACGAATAAATTATTTGTATTTAATACGAGTAGAAATATTGATAAGACCAAAAGGGACAAACAATACTCAGCGGCTTGTGATGTTAGGAGACGTTTTTCAATAAGGGGGTTAGATCGGACGCTAGATAACAGGTTGCTTCCTAAGATCAAGAGTTTTGCCGCATCGGATCATACCTGCTGAATCGTTTTATAAATTATTAAACTCTGATAACAACATTTCCAATGAGATTTTTGAAGCAATAAGCCCGAATAATACCGATGAAAAAATATGTTAGCCGCTATGGTAGAAGACAAAGCTTGATTACAGAAAAACTCCTCTTTCAGATTTTTTTGCTAATAGATGTATTTTTTATTTCTCCCAACTAACATAATACGAATTAAAGTTGTCATTTACAAGAAGTTACCAATCCACACAAGCTATTTTGAATTTATTCGAGGTTCTATACCAAGATGGTGACATTAATATAGCCTACATCAAGGAATGCATAAATATCTTTAAAATACTAGATACATTCTCGGCATCTGTCTAAGAAGACATAGATGCTTCATAAAGTGCGATGCCGAAAAGAGAGGAGTAGAAGCAATCGACCAACATTGTTACGAATGTGCAAACGAGTTAAGAACGATTGGTTGTTGGTCCCATTTAGCGGCAATAATTAATTACTTGCTACGATGTAGCAAGTCATGGCAGAAAGTCCGAAATTCCGCGGCATAAAGGTTAGTACTAAATATTAATACAGATAGTTGAGGATGAGTAATCACAAAACTTATGTTTAGGTGTAAATTAAAGTGTTTAAAAAAATATAGTCCGTAAAAACAATAATTTATTTTGATATATCATAATATTATATTGCAGTGTTGCGTATTTTCAAAACAAGAAAGAAATTTACGATTTTATCTACCCAAATATCATAAACAGTCCATGATGCGTTCAAAAACCGCACATTATGACCACTATAAAAATAGACTGACTTGTTAGAATATCTGTGAATGTGTTATTATAACTAAATAATATTATTGTTTTCGATAATATTCTTTCATTCAAATTTCGAACATCTTTGAAAAATAAAGGAATTTGCTTAGGCCTCTATTTTAATATCACTCGAGATGACGTTTAGTTCGAAATTAAGTGTCAGTTTCGAACAAAATTGACAACTGTCGCACGTAAGTAAGATTTCGAATGATATGATAGTTGGGGTTGACTCTAGATTGTCTCTGAATTAAAAAAAAAACTATGGCAGCTGCCAGAGTATTTGTCATTACCGCCAATTACTTTGTTTTATTGGAAAAGAGATTTAAATTGTGGAATTATAATAATTGCACTATACAAACTGTAAGTAATTATTATTTTTCCAAATTTTCTGCATTTTCGCATTTCTTTTCTGTTTTACTTTATTAATAATTCTTTTAGTGGCCAAGAAAAATCCTGCAATGCCGGTCATAATTTGCAGTTACTGAACGCATCATGGAAGCTTATGATATGTGGGTAGATAAAGTAGTGTATACGTCTGCACATAATTAGGCATTAAAACACTCGTGTGATGCTATTATGAAACTCGCCTTCCGCTCGTTTCATAAACCCACACTCGAGTTTCAATGCCCTTCATTATGTACAGTCATATAAACTAATATTACATAGAACAAGTAATATATTATATCCAAAAAATATATAAGATAATATTTTTATCTCGTTGCCACAAATGGATTTTATTTATTTATGGATAAATAGATTTTATGCAATGTTATATTGTGCACTAAATAACTGCAAAATTGAGGTTGTCAATCTTGGTTATTTGAAATAAGCACTATTATTTACTTCCATCGCCTCTTAAATCACTAAGTATACGGTGAATTATGACTACAATTCATTTAAATATTTTTATGGGTCTTTTTTTTTAATACCTCCAACAAGTTATATACTTCATATTAAAGCTTATTAAATACGCTATCTTTAAAAAAATATTTAATTTTTCTAGCGTCATAACTACTATGTAAAAACACGACAGAAAAAAAATCAAAATCACGAAATTTTCATAAATTTGGTTTAATTCATTATTGGTTGGTTTTAGCAATATGGTGTATATGCAAAATATGAAGCTTACAGATATGCCTTTAATTTTGATCAAAAGAGTAATTAGATATATTTAATAGTTCTCGAGATATACTTGATTTTGTAAAACTTGAGATCCACCATCTTTGATTGGCCCCCATTTTTGTTACGTAGCACTTATAAATGGCAATCTTGCATTTTTGAAGTTTTTATAAGCTTACCTAACAGCCGTGAAAAGGAAAATTTGTACCTCTTAATTTTAACCATACCTGTCATACAACGGAAATCTGGAAATAGCCCGTATGCCTATTAGCTACCACTTTGAGATGTCTATCATACTTTTTTAACATCCTTATGAATATGTCTAACTACTGTAAAAAGGACACTTGGTACCCCCAAATGATACCCTTTTCTAATTTCAGACCGACTAGCCCACGGACTAACTTGAATAGATCTCGAAAATGTATGACAGTTGTTATATTCAAAGAATTATCCTCCAACTCCTAATGGTTAAGAAGTTATACCTTTCATCATCAGCTCACTAACATGAGACTATGACCACCTAAAGGCAAATAGTCAAATAGCTTCCAAAATACATGAAATATGATATATTTAAAGAATTATCCCCCAACTCCTAATCTCTAAAGAGTTGTACCTTCCATCATCAGCTCATCAACATGAAAGAATGACCACCTAAAGGCAGATACTCGAATAGCTTCCAAAATACACGAAATATGTTATATTTAAAGAATTATACCCCAACTCCTAATTGCTAAGGAGTTGTACCTTCCATCATCAGATCACCGACTGAAGACGTTCATGACTAGATTAAAATACTTCATTAGTCTTCGTAAATAAATGAAAAATAATATTTTCTTCGGTTACCGCGAGGATTACTCATTAAATAAAACTATGAAAACGGATAAACTCGCGTATATTAACTAATTTTACTAACTAACTTTACAGGGTTCGAAACGTCGGAATGAAGTTAATATACGCGAGTTTATCCGTTTTCATAGTTTTATTTAATATTTAAATGAAAAATGTCATGTGTGCCTACAACATTTGAAGAGTCCCTCGATTTCTCCAGGATCCCATCATCAGATCGAGATTCGGTGACAATGGGACCAACTAGAAGGTATACCCTTTCAATAAAAAATAATTTTTAAATCGGTCCTCGCGTCTTCGAGTAATCGGGGAACATACATAAAAAAAAGATTTCGACGAATTGTAAAACTCCTCCTTTTTGAAGTCGGTTTAAAATAAATGTTCTGCCCGTAACAGGTATCAGAATAAAATATTAAGTGTTTAACTCCATTGATGCATCATTCAGAATGAAATTGTGCACACACGAAGCAATTTCATTACGTCCCCTTGCAGCCATAGCTTTATGCCACATAAAACGATAAAATTCGCTGGCAGTACAATTCTTACTGGTCAGGTTGAAGGTCCAGATTTGGCTGAGAGTCCAACGTCAGAGAGAGGCGTTTATAAAATACTACACCTGATTTTAGGTATGGCGTCAGAAAACCTTACTGTGAGTCAAACGCAGCCACTAACTTATCGGAACTCTCAATTAACTGTAATTTGTCTGAAGATTTTCTGTCATGCCTCCGTTTCTTTAACACGTAACATTTTAAGCCGTACGTTTTCTGCTTTTACTTCATCTTCGATTACTTTTATTGCCATGTCAAGTTTATCGCATTTTATGCATGTAATACAAGTACGGTTTTATACATGAACGGGTTTCTCTATTAAAAACCTAGCTTTACATTATTTCGAACACTGGATCTTCTTACTTCCTTATAAGCATCATACATATTTATTAGACATAAATGTGGAGCCACAAAGGTTTTCTCACTTTTCGCTCTATAATAGTGACTTTCAAATGCAGGAAACGTTAAAATAAGCTTCCAACCTGTCATGACAATTTTTGGCGGTTTTTTCTTTATTGAATTAGGCACAAATCCTTCACGTTACACATAGCACAAATTTAAGAGTTTCAACAAATGTTAAGGAAACAGCACCTACAAGTTTGATAAGACTCAGTATGCGTCGTCCAATAATATTATTTGTCTACTTCCGTACTTTTATTTGTCATTTACATGGTCGTGAATACACTTTTAAGCCCCTTCCTTACAGATGTCAAGATAATTCTATATTGTCTATTCCCTATAAACGCATTCGGGTTTACACGCAGTGCGTTTTTTGCATTTTGAGACACCTCGTGTATACAAGACTTAATGAAATACATGGCTGCCAAATTTCGAGAATTTTTCTCTATCACTCAAACGAAGGTGTCAGTAGAATGAGAGAGATAAATCGTCGAAATTCACGAATTTCGTCTTTCGCGGTAGGGCTGCAGTAACCATAGAGGACCTTTCTTTAAAATTTTGACGTCTCTCACCCGACCTTGATGATTAACTAATAAAATTGTGTTTGAGTAAGAATATTTCTCAATTTTACAATTTTATTTGAATATTTTGGTCACTTACCGAGGCGCAAAAGACCAAGTTGAAGGTTTGCCAGAGAGCGATGGAGCACAGCATGCTAGGAGTCAAACGGATAGACCGAATCAGAAACACCACGCTGCGCTCCAAAACCCGTATTGCTGATGTTGGAGTCAAGACCGCCAAGCTTAAATGGGACTGGGCCGGCCGTGTCTTCCGCATGCACCCAGATAGGTGGGCTAAAATAGCCATGGAATGGGTGCCACAAGACAGGCGAGCAGCTGGAAGACCCAGGAGGAGGTAGAGGGACGACCTTGACGCGCATCTCAACGGCTGGCCACAGATTGCTCAAAACCGGGACGATTGGAGACTTAGGGGGGGGGGGAGATCTTAGCCCAGCAGCGGGACACGATATAGGCTTTAATAATAATAATGTCGTTCAGATATGGGAATTAGACAGGCGGTGTAGGAGCGCTTTTTCAGCCGGCTCACAAAAGTACTTTTCTCCAATATGCTCGGAAATGTTCGCATTAATGTAGCAAAAACGAAACGCGAAGTACCTTCTTATGTACCAGCTCAAATTAAAAAAAAAGATTTTCATTATTGTACAGTTTTTGCGGCCGCGAAATTGTACTAAAATCCATTAATGTATTGTTTTTTACTTCTTAAAAACTACTTTTGGACTTTGAAAAAAATGCATACAGCCAAATTCTAAAGCCACGACCAAACGCCTGGTCTGGATAGAGCGAGAGACGGCGATCAAATCTATGGCCGTCTCGTTCTATCATGAGTTACAAACGCCTCGGTGTGTCAGGTCGTGTAGGTACGGTTTAATGAAACCATAGATATCGTTACTATTTTTTATGAACGACCATGCATTAAAAAAAAGTTTAGGCGGGAATCATAAGAGATTTTTTCTTTTCAATTGTTATTCAATTTGCAAGAAGAATTACTTAATCGATTGTAATAAATTTTGTTTTATTTCCTTGCATGTTTGGAGAAAAGTCCTATATGTGCCTCGGACGGAAATAGAATTTCGTGGATTCGTATGTAATTGTCGGCCTCAGCTTCGCTTCGTCCGACAAAAAATACTCATCCACGAAATTCGCTTTCCCGGCCTCTGCAATAATGTACTATAACAGTCTTTTGTCAGGAGGCAACAAAGTGCGCGCCTTCAACGCCTGGGTAATGCCCATACTCACATACTCCTTTGGCGTACTAAGGTGGACTCAGACCGAGCTGGACGCCCTGGATCGAAGGGTCCGTACACTGCTCACCACACATCGAATGCTACACCCGCGCTCATCAGTTATGAGATTGTACATCCCGCGGAGGTGTGGGGGTCGCGGCTTCTTAAATGCCAAAAACCTCCACAACCACGAGGTGTACAATCTTAGAAACTATTTTCTTAACAATGAGTGCGGGATGCATCGTGATGTGGTGGCAGTAGACCGGAACCTCACGCCGCTCTCTTTGGCAAAAGAGAACTGGCGCAAACCTGTGGTACTAAGCACCGAGGACCGCAAGGCGGTATGGAAGAGCAAGGAGCTACACGGGCGGTTCTACAAGGCTCTCACGGGACCTGACGTGGATCTGCTCGCGTCGGTGAACTGGCTACGATTCGGGGACCTCTTCGGAGAAACCGAGGGTTTTGCCTGTGCAATTGCTGACGAGGTTATCATGACGAATAACTACCGGAAATATATCCTGAAGGACGGTACGGTCGACATTTGTCGGACATGCCGCCGTCTCGGTGAGTCACTCAGGCATATTATTTCCGGTTGTTCTCAGATTGCTAACACCGAGTACTTGCACAGACATAACCTCGTAGCCAGTATTATACACCAGCAGCTTGCTCTTCAATACGGCCTTGTGGACGTCAAAGTGCCATACTACAAGTACACAACTGCACCAGTTCTCGAAAATGGACGTGCCACGCTCTATTGGGATCGACCTATCATCACGGACAGGACTATTATAGCCCATAAGCCTGATATCGTGCTGGTAGATCGATCGCAGCGCCGGGCTGTGCTCGTCGACGTCACCATCCCCCATGATGAGAATCTCGTGAAGGCCGAGAAGGACAAGTCCAGTAAGTACCTAGACTTGGCCCACGAGATAACCGCCATGTAGGATGCTGACTCGACGATCATAGTCCCGATAGTCGTTACAGCGAACGGTTTAATAGCGAAGAGTCTCGACCAACATCTTAAGAGTCTCTTGCTAGATGGCTGCATCAAGGGTCAGATGCAGAAGGCAGTAGTCCTGGACACGGCGCGGGTAGTCCGTCGGTTCCTCTCTCTGCGGCCTTAACCACCGGCAGCTTGGGCCCGCCCCGTTGCCGGCGGCACCCTAGGTGAGGTTTTTTATAATGTGTTTATGTGTTTTGTATTGTTTTTGTATGTTTTATTGTATTTTACTTTTATAAACATTTTTATAAAAAACCTAACTTAAGAAAATTGAGAAATAAAGATAATTTGAATATAAGTGTGTGGTCGTCGAAAAAGTATTGTATGCAACATTGTTTAACGGAGTCAAAAATTGCTCGTGGCGTCTTTAATAACAATGTTCGGCTTCGCCTCAAATTGTTACCCACGCCACTTACTTTTTTTGACCCCTCTTACACAAATGTTGCATATAATACTATTGACAACGTGCATTTTTTCGTTGCATGCAGTGTTTATGTTTTTTCCTTTATTACAATTAAGTTAGCTATAAACCCTTTTATTTTATTCTCCAAACCTTTAGAACAAAAAAAATGATAAAAAAAAAAATGATTTTCTTCTAGCTCTGAATTGCTCTGAATTTGGAACAACAACGTTGCGCAGGTGCGAACGCTTTTCTTCTTCTCTCTAGCTCACGGACTGCGTAGGGAAGTTCAGCTGGCCTACGGTGTGCGCGTTCGTCATTATCATATCATTAGGTACTTTCTTCCTTCTTGCCTTATGTGCACGTCGACACTTCTACTGTGTTTGGGCGCCGATGCGTTTCCGTTGATGCCTTGTATTCGTACGGGTTCGGCGGATCCCTCGAGACTGAGGGTCTCGGCGATGGCGTTCTCGATGACCGTAACGGTGCTTCCTTCGTCGAGCAGGGTGAAGACCTCCATCTCAGCTTCCGGGCCCCGCAGTTCTACAGGTGCTATCTTAAGGAAACCGCTACTTGCACGTGCCGACGCGAAGACCTCCTCCTACATGAAGGTTGCAATCACCTACCCCGACTTGCTGGCCGGTGGCTTTGCTGCCGTGGCTGATGAAGGCGCCCTCGCATGATACGGCAGACCATGGCGCTTCCTGGGCGTAGCCGCGGTGCGTCCTCCTCCGCAGCCGCGTTGTCGTACTACTTGTAGCGTAGAATGGGCGTCAGCTTGTCTACTATTGAACGCAGCAGGTTTCTTTAATACTTCGACGGTGGCGACTGTGTTTGCAACCTTGCTAGCGAATATACACAGGTCGCGCGGCGCGGGTTGTCGTTTAAGCGTGGCAGTTCATGACGTCATCGGGGCGGGGTGATGAGGAGGGGACTCATGGCCTCCGAGGCGCTACCCTCTGTGACTCTTCCTGATACGGGCGACGTTCTCACTCGTAGTGAAGCTCGATGCGGACTAGTTGTACGCGTCTTTGTACTGTAGAACTCACTGCAAAGGCCGTTAAATAACGGCAAATCTGTTGTACATTTTATTGACTCATTCACTTTGGAGGCTTCGGTGATGGTGGTGGCCAGTGACGGCACGTTCATGTCACGAGTGGATCCATGGTGGGCTTGAGGTTTGAGGGTTCCCGTGACTCGGGCCGCTTGCGTGTCTTCGTGGTGCATGTGACAGGTACCCATATATAAAGTTGTCGGTTTTTGTGGCCCGGATCAAGCGCGAGCAAGGGCGAGCGTCCGGCATCGAGACCACACGTCCAACGCGCCGTCAGTCGGCCGCCGTCTATCAATGCGAATACATGCCTGCATGTTCCTGGTTTACCACTAAGACAATAAAAAAAATACATTTGAAGTCATTAATGATGTATTTTAATAAGATGCCCATGACGCATTACGTCACTGGCGCACGTAAATGGGCTCAATAAAATAGGTTATTTTGTAAATCATAATTTTAACGTCCATCTTTCTCGCGTGTTGCGTCTGACGAGATGGTACTTAGACTGAACGATCAACAGACGTGTGGACGGTTGGTGAAGATTCGTCTGCGGATGCATATGCCGACGTCCGCGGACCCATCCGCAGACGTGTAGTGGAGGCATATAAAGAATGGTCAGTGACACTTCAATCCCTTAGTCGGCTCTTACGAAACCCTCGGGAAGAGTTGCGGTGGTGACAAATGTATTCTTATTGCCGTCACCACACGGCCAATAGTCCATTCACGGATAATTCATTCACTGCTTTTGTTTAAAGGTGCATTCAGACCAAACGAGCATTCGCTATTCTAACCCCCTAGTCTACGAAATTCGATCGTTGCACAAAACGTGATTCGTTGATTTCGTAGAGTGGGGGATAGGACAGCGAATGCTCGTTTGGTCTGAACTCTGAATGCACCCTAAAATGAGAACATGATTTTCGAGCATTTTAATAATTTTATCTAATATTTCACCAGTCAACGTCCTAACGAACCATCTTTTGTTAAGACAAATGAATATTTTCGTCTTTGTGTAAAATATGGAGTAAGTTAATTGAAACGCTAGTAATTAAATTTACGAAGTAAATTTAAAAACGATGATTAATTGATATTTATTTTCGTGTCTATTTTATGAACTTCAGAGGTGTTGTTTAGATAATAAGAAGCAAAAAATTGTTTTACTGAATTCGAAACAAATGAAACTTTTTATTGTTCCTACAATCCCACTGAGCTGATCATTGGTTGTTGACTGGGTACTGCCATATGTATAACTATGCAATTATGAATCACATTCAACCTATTTATTTATTTATTTAATACAACTGGCAGTTTGAAGAAAAAAACATTTTGCTGTCAAAGTCATTGTGGCTGTTGACAAAATGGAACTTATGAGGGAAAATATAAGAGCGATGATATTTTACGATTTTAAAAGTGGCTTATCTCAAAAACAAAGCATAGCGCGGATGATTTCTGCATTTGGGGAGGAAGTCACATCAAAGGCGACGATTTATCGCTGGTTTTCTGAATTTCAAAGGGGTCGTCAAGTGAATTTTAGTGAAGATGTGCCGTGAAGGTCGACCAAAATCTGCGGTCACTCAAGAAAACATCGACGTAGTTCGGAACTTGATTAAGATAGACCGACGGTTGTCTATTGTTTGCCCGACAGTTATTTAACATAATATTCATATGCCCGAATCTAACATGCCCGAATTTCATTTGCCCGAATGATTTGTTTACCATAAAAATTGTATGACATACTGCTTGTTTACCCGAATATTGCCTTCCATAATCATACAATGCCATCCTATTTCTTTTCCATCTTATTAAGTGCAATAATATGGTTTAATAGAATATTCAAATGCCAGAAGCAATTGTTGCTATATTAATTGTTTGCCATATTATTAAGTGCAATAATATTATTTAATGGAATATTCAAACGCCATCGGTAATTATCAGTTTTTTTCAAATAAGTAGTAGCTTTATTATTAAAAGTTACAAGCGTTTGAAAAAACGGGCTTCTGGGAACCGGTCTACGAAGCCCCGCTGCGCGGGGCTTCTATTTCTGCTCTAAGGGATGAAAGGTACCTAACGAACCTATCCAGGTTAGGGTGGGGGAATTACAATATGTTATTTTTAATGCGGGGGGCTTCGCCCCCCGAGCCCCCCTTGTGGGGGGCTTCGCCCCCCGTCCCCCCTTTTTTGGTTTTACAAAAATGAGCATGCGTAAACAATGAATTAAAAATACTTAAGTATTTTTTAGTCAACGCTTTTAACTCCGCCCTACCCGAGAAACCTAACCAATCCAAGTTGGTTTTGCCCTGGTTTATTACTTGAACATATTTTTAATCCATTAACCTAGCACTGTGTATGCACAAAATTAAGTAGGCTAAACGAGTAGGATGCCATTTAACATTATGACAAATATTCTCGGCCAAAAAATTTAGGACGACGTTATGCGACACCACAGGCACCCAGAATACTAACCTAACCTACTTTTTAATAGCAGTTTCACTTTGTGGAGGGTCATTTGGATGACAAGTTATGTTATGGCATGTAATATTTACGGATTCCGATGATACTGACAAAAAACATTATGGAAATTGTCTTTTCTGGTAGCTAATTTGGATGACAAACGATGTTGTGGCATGTGATAATTACGGATTTCGATGATTCTGACAAATGACATTATGAAAATTGACTTTATGGGAAACAAAGTTTCTGGCAAATGATTAATATAGTAAACAATAAGTATGGCATAAGATGTTATGAGAAACAATATTATGTGTGTTGAATAGGATGGCAAATAAAATTATGGCAAATGAAATTCTGGCAAATGGGGGTATCCCGCATACCGAGCTAGGCGTAAATTTTCTCGTTGGATCCCGCACTTACTTTCCGAAGAGTAAAAGTCGACCCGAGTTATTTGGTGTCGGAAAACTCGAGAAAGGTTCAACAATGGAACTTCAAACGCAGTTTTTAATATCGTTTCGGGTGATGAAACATGGATACATGCATACGAACCCGAAAATAAAGAACAATCGCGAGTTTGGTTTTATCAAGACGAGCAGAAACCAACCAAAGTTGTTCGATGTCGAAGCACGGTGAAAGAGATGGTGGCTACTTTTATGTCAAAGTCTGGCCATATTGCGACTGTTGCACTTGAGGATCGCAAGACGGTTAATGCGGATTGTTATACAACAGTTTGCTTGCCAGAAATCGTTGCCATATTGAGAAAAAATGACGGTAACCGACGCGTCATCCTCCACCATGACAACGCCAGCCCGCTCGTCAAACAAAGGAGTATTTGAAGTACAATAATATCGAATTATTGGACCACCCGGCATACAGCCCCGACCTAAGTCCTAATGACTTCTATAAATTCCCAAAAATTAAACCAACGCTACGCGGTCAACGATTCCAGTCATCGGAAGAAGCAGTCGATGCCTTCAGAAACGCTATTTCGGAAAGTACTACTTCGGAGTGGAATAACTGTTTCAATACTTGGTTTGAACGTATGGAAAAATGTGAGATAATGTTCGGAGAGTACTTTTAAAAACAGTAAAAGTACGTTTAACTCAATAAGTCTGTCCATTTCTTCTAATCTCAAATTTTTTAGGGCCACCCTCGTAACAGCCGTGATATGTTCTTTGACTCTTTCCGCTTTTGGTTTCCCCAATATAGAAACTACAACAACTACCATTAATCTTATGAACGCCCGATGTCTGATAAGGTGAAACCTTACCTTTGAACACAATATGTAAACAGTTTGTATGGAATACTTATTCAAAAGTGCACCTATTGTGTACATTAAACCGCTAATACAATTCGTAAATGCTAGTCGCCTCGCAACATCTGGCTGTTTCTTCCTCGGTGCTCGTCTGGGTTGTCGTCTGTTCATCTTGCAGCCGTTTCTCTTCAGAACCTCCATAGCTCACTTTCCAGAAATTCAGGGTCACAAAGGTCATGTGCTCTGATTTTCAGAGAATTAACCACAGACTGAAGCTGCCGGGGGTGGTGGTGAAGCTGAGCGTTTAAATACCTGTCAGTGTGTGTGGGCTTCCGCGTTTACGCGATTAAGATCCGCTTGTCGTCAAATAAACATTTCTTTAGGGTTCTGCAGTAAAAACTAACTAGGAACCCCTTCGCTCTCTGTCTGTCTGTCCGCAGCATAGCTCCTCGGCCGATAGTATTAGAAATTATCAATTTAGTACAGTTATACATACATATTAATCACACTAACAAAGTAGTAGAATATTTTTTATAGGCACCTCCCCTACACCTTAAGTGGCGATGATCTTTTTATTTTCTTGTTAACCTATTAGGTTAAATAGATATTCTAAAAATAAAAAGGGTTTACAACGAAAGTTTTAATTCTAAAGTCAATAATTTTGGAGATAACCGGTCCAGAATATAAATTGTGTACAGTAGGACTTAGTCCTAGCTTTCCTCTCAGACTTCCAAATTTCCCGCTTTAGGGCAATATCAGACCAACATGCAATTATGCATCCAGGTTATCTCGCCATCTCTTCTTGGGTCGATTATCGTGCAAATTTACTCGCTCGCATTGACGTAGGTACGTGCATAACAGTAAAACATTATTTTTATCAAAAATAAATATAGGCAGATAGAAATAATGAAATCATTCAGTCATTATTTTCTCAATCAGAAACCTAGAAAAAACTCTTCTACACTTTTTATGCCTTTGTTTCCAATGCCACTGTCCCTTTGTTATATTTAAGTAATAATGAATAAATGTTGAAAAATCCTGTTAAGTAAAAGTTATACCTATCATCTTCAAATTAGCCGAAAGACGTCCACTGCTGAACATAGGCCTCCCCCAAAGACTGCCAAAATGACAGGTCCTGCGCCACCCGCCTCCAGCAAACTCCTGCGACCTTCACTAGGTCATACCTTGTGAGGGGCCTGGCCTACCCACGCTGCCTTCTGGTGCGTAGTTGCGTATAATATAGTATATATAAGAGTATAATAATGAAAAATTACGAAAAACACGTTTTTAGTTTACCGATTTATTAATAAATATTTTGTTTAATTACTTTTTTTCATACATGACTAAATTTCATCAATATAAAATGGACGGTATCAGTCAGGAAAAAAATCTGGAGAGTCGGTAGTATAGATTTTTTTAATTTATAAATAATTATTACTAATCATTTATGTTTAGTAAATGCTTACAATTAGTATAATTATTGTATACAATTAGTAGGTACTATCCTATATTGAGTATATTGTCTGCATAATAATAATATACATGAAGTAAACCTTATTTCAAGATTTGTTAGAACGTAGTAATATTTAAATGTAATTATTTTATTTTATTTTTTCTTTCAGACGCAGTAGCACGCGCAGCATGAATCTAATTTATTCTAACATTTGGATATTTCGCATAAAAAAGAATTTGAGGAAATGCAGTAATTAATTAAGTCAACTCGAACTCTCCGGAAAAATGTTCGTACCTATGCCTCGACATTAAAAAAATCTTGTAGTTTTCACGTAATCGCATTTTGCCGCGATCTAAAATTTTCTGAGCACATTTTTTAAATGATGTCTAGTAGTCAATTACAATGGTGTTAAAAATTCATAGCACAGTTACTTTCTTGCCATTCTTCACTGTAGTCGCTTTTCACCTCAGTAGATATTTGTTTGTAATGCGTTATTATAAATATCGCGATATTTACTACCAAGATTACGCATTACACCGAGATTACAGAGAGAGATCTATAATAGTTTTATTTTGATAATACATTTCGCACTTGTAGTTTATCTCATGTGTATGAGATGTAACCTCGTTGTGCATAAATGATCTGACTGCTAAAATAATAGACAATAATACAATATTATGTTGTCACAGGAACAATCAAGTGCAAATGTTTATGTATGTCAATTTAACCACGGACATAATTATTATTTTCTCGACCAGGTAAAATCTGAGGATGGAAGCTGAACCTGGATCAGATGATGGTCAGCGGGGTAGCTTTCAATTTATTGAAAAATCACACGGAGGGAGGATTTTAGTACGGGCCGGGTATAATAGCCAAGCGCCCACGTCCAGAGCGCTCTCCTTATTGAACGGTTTCGTTGGATCAGTCCAGGATGCTGACCTTTTTTATGGCAAATTGTGTTTACTGCGTACAAAACTGTTACATTACTTGGATGCTTTAGTTAGACCAGCCTGACATCGACTAGTGGGGAGGTATGCATACTATAAAACTGTAATAAGTACTATTTAATGGTTTTTTAGACTGTGTTGTGCATATTTTTTTTGTTATATTATTTCTCATATTGTTTTTCTGTATTTTTCACATGTTCTGGCGTTTGGTTTCCAGTGTAAGTCGAACATGTGTTTATAAATAAAATAAAAGACGCACCGAATAAATAGGGTAAATAAGAAATTAATGTCTACACCTGTGCCACAACATTTTGCAACAGCACGATTGTTTTTGATTCCACTCAAACTAAAATCGAAAGACAGTCTTTGCACACGTGTACGTCAGATTTTGAGGCTATCGACATCGAAAAAAGTTTGGCGACATTAGGAAAGAAAGTGATTCTGATTATGGACTATAGACCGGTGGCAGTTTTATTCGAAGATCATATGGCAAAATTTCGCACTGAAGTATAAATAGATGAATCCTAAGCGAGACGCTCTGTATCGAATGCGAAAAAAACAAACAGGAAATTGTACTTTTCGAAACACAGCTGACGTTATAATTCCAGAGCACTTAGCTAATGATTTCTTGTGTGTACAAAATTGTGTGTGCATGATCCTTATTAGCCTTCAGTGCAAAATTTAAAATGAAAAGGTGGAGTTTTTTATCGATGGAACGTTTGAAGTTGTACCACAACCATACACACGTAACACACAGCTTTATACGCTACACGGAGATATCAATACCCTAGTTCACAATCGTACTAACTACAATTTTTCCGATTTTTGTTTTTTATTGCTACGTACACAAAATTAAATCCTGCGTTTATTGTCATTTTCAGAAATTGCGAAATGCTTTGGCTTCAATAAAGAACAGCGTGACACAATCGTCTTAAGTGCGGCTTAGTCGTGTGCCATTGCACTAAATTTTTTTTTATTTTTTGGTGCACATTATGTTTTAAGTGTTTTTAGGTCAATAGGCTAAAAAGATATAATTACGTTCATCTTAAAAGCAGTTAATCAGTTAATCATATCATGAACTTGTTATTGACAGTGTGCGCATATGAATTAATTACTTTTAGTTAAAACTGTTGCAACAACCTTTTTACGTGGTTGTAGTAAGCGCTGTTAATTCGTCTTTGTATTAGAACTTTGTGTTTATCTCAAAGTTTTAATTGATTTTAAGACAATGAGTTCGAAAAAGTACCTAAAGTGCAATGTTACTTCCATTACAATGACATCTAACAATACGTATGACTAATTGTACGAGTTTAGTGAAAGGTCCCACTTTGTCGATTGCCGTAAGGACGATATTCGCTTAATTTATATACGAGGAAAACGAGGTTAAAACGACCTTAGTGGTCTTCACACACTATATCAACGCCACACCCACTCGACTCAAGTCTAATCATTGACATTTAAGCCCTGTGTCATATGTTCAAGGTTTAATTTCAAAAAATGATATTAAAGTAGTGTAAGACGAATGGCTTACGCGTCGTACACTAAAGGTCAACCTCGACCAGGGGCGTAGCTACTGCCGTATCTGCCGTATCAATTATACGGGGCCCCCGGGCCACGGGGGCCCCCAAAGTGTGTAAGGGAAAAGAATAAAAACTTTCTAATTTATATTACCTCCATATAAGGGCCTTAAAGAAATTTTTATTCGGGGCCCCGACACGGCACGCTACGCCACTGACCTCGACTCGTTTGTCACGCAACGACCACACGTTGTCCACGCAGCGACTATGCGTTTGCGACTGACGCGTAACGAACGAGCAACCATTTGCAAACCCACCCGTCCGCCCCACAAGTTTCTCGGCATACGAAAATAGATTTAGAATTTTTCTTCGTCATCTAGCAGACGTCTCCGGATATTCCAATATTCCCCTTCTGATTTCCTATGTCGCAACATATCATGCACCCAATATTTTTTTCCTTCTGTTTCGTTCGTTTTCATTATCGAGTACCAATGAAAGCTATAATCGCCAGTTCACTGAATGTAAAGTTCGACATTTCATAAGCAACACGATTTCTTTGGTCAAAAATCAACCGAAAACTGAGGTTTTAGACGAGGTGTTTGTTGAATACGCATTGCCCACTCATTGACACCGCTTTGTCCACTCGTTGACACCGCGTTGTCCACTCGTTGACACCGCGTTGTCCACTAGTGACCATTGGGTGGATCAATTAGTTGACTACTCATCGTGAGTGTGAGTAGAGTTGGTGCCGGGTTGGCGTCGAGTTGTTATAATGTGCGAAGACCTTAATACTGCAATCGACAAACTGGTACGTTTATATTCGTGTAAATTATAATTCATGTATTTAAGTGCTAACCAAAGTTTATTTTATATTGCAGGAAAATGTGTAGATATGGAAAGCCAATCGATCTTACGTACGTGTGAAACTGAATACACATATCTTACGATGAGATCGATATGCTATGTACGCAAGAGTATTTTGTAAAGCTACCGGAGGGTCAAAGTGAACTCAGGAGTAACGATGGAACGCCAGATATTTCAATGTCTGTAGGAACGCAGATAAGGCAAAGATATCTCTACACAAACTGAGCAATCAAGTACAGCGATTGTTATGTTTACCGCAAAATTGTTGGCCAATTTATTTTTTCCTGGTCAATCAATTGACGAAAAAAATATAATTACAGCTTATTTTAAGTCTGTGACAACAATCATAGACTTGTTAGAAAAATGTCGTGTAATTTCATTATAATAAGTATAAAAACATCACTTTATCTTTTTTATAATTTACTGATCAGTAGGTACTACTGACTGTACTGTTCCCACTTTTAAATGCTTTAAACCTATTTATTTGAGGGATTTTATTCACTGCATCACCCTATCACCTGTATTTCATAACTTAATAATTTTGTTTACGATTATTTTGTTACTTCATTATTACATATTACACGGACGTTTAAATACAAACATCATCCTGTGTGCAAGACTACGTAACTAATTTTGACGGCATCCGCACGTTTTGTCCGATGCCTGGATATTATTGGGTAACGTTGGACAACAAAGTGGTTTAATAGTTGTTCTAACACCTCCAGTATCTTAACAGAGTCAGACGACGACTAGGAAAGGAGAAATTTCATCAGAAAGTTTTATCACAGATGAGATAACAAAAAGCAAATCATTTTTACCTAAAAACTAAAGTCATGTGATCTAAAAACTACATCAGGCTATGTTTCAATAGTTATCTGCGTTACCTAGGATAAACGGCGTTTATTATTGAAAAACCGAAAAAAATGTTGTGTTATGAAAATCCTGCCAAATTAAGTATTTTTTGATGTTTTTGCATAATTATCCAATGGCCGTTAGCTTAGTAGCAGTTAATAGCGTACATTGGTCACACCGATCCAATTGATCTAATTGGTCGAACGATTAAAAAATATTTTAATTGGATTATTTAGGTTCAAGATTTTTTGGCTAATGTCCGCAATGTCCATCTGCTGTCGGCATGAGCCGTCTTTTTGTAAGTTGGAAATGGCAATGTAATAAGTGAACTCTAGGAAATATCCATAAAAAACATAAAACTAGGATTTTTGTAACATATTTTCTTTAATTTATCCTAGGATAAATTAGTAAACTTTGTTTGTTTGTGTTGTAAATTATCATGTGTAGAGTGGCAATTTAGAGTTTGAAAGGGGTAACAGCTGCTTCGCGTGATAGTACCTATCTACATGAAATTGGTGACAACAGGGTTTCATAGTCATTTCCTCCTCCAAAAGTAAACTGAGAATTAAATTGAATTCAAAAAATATTTTGATGTTTGTGTACTTACACCTGCACATAAAACATTGTCTTAGGTTTAGTACCTTACGTGTAAGGATATTAGTAAGTGTGGAAATAATACAATTTTACATTTTTTGATCTTAGAACCGATTTCAGACTATACATGTGTGTCTACGTCGGTTTTTTAAAGGTTTCTAGTTGGGATAATGATAATAATATTAAAAAAAAAACAAACTGCCATGAACGTGACAACAAAGTACAGTCGACGTCGAAGATATAATGACGGTTGAGGTAACAAAAATATATTTACAAGACCTTAATGTAAGGCCATAAAGTCGTGAAAATTTATTTTTGGAACCTAAACCGCAATGATATCTCTGATTTCGACTGTACATGGGTAAGGCCGCGGATTTTGACAAATGTGACATAGAAATAACATAAATGAAAATACGTTACGTTACCATAAAACGCAACGAAAGTTACTATAAAGCTCAGCTCATACTGGTATGAACTCTAATAAAATAAAGGTCGTATAAAAAAACATATTTTTTAACGCAAAATGCTTGTTTTATTTAAATATAATAATCAACCCATATAATGGAATAAGCCGTGTGGTGACGGCAGTAAAAATACATTTGTCACCACCCCAACTCCTCCTGCGGGTGTCGTAAGAGTCGACTAAGGGATTGAAATGTCACTGACCACTATTTGATAAAAGTTTGATGATGGGCAGCAGCGTCATCATATTAGACACATTACTGCGATCGCCAATCCGCTTGCCCAGCGTGGCGATTATGGGCATTTACCTCCTAATGTATACACAAAAAAGGCCGCGGCCCCGAGGTTCCGGCGACCCCCGATGCCCTGGTTATGGTAGCGGCCAGGGTGCTAGCGGGGTCAGGGGTGCTAAGAATCTCCGGCAAAGATCCGGCTACCACCACCGACGACCCCTGGCCCTGGTAACTTATAACACACGTACACTGCGGACCGACGAAAAGTTAGTGGAACTGGAGGAAGGATTGAGCAAGTTGCGTTGGGACATTGTGGGATTGTCAGAAGTCCGAAGAGAGGGCGAGGACACGATAATCCTAAAGTCCGGCAACTTGCTCTATTTCCGGGAGGGCGACCAACAGTCCCAGGGAGGTGTCGGGTTCATCGTCCACAAGTCCCTCGTAAACAACGTGGTGAAGATCGAGAGTGTGTTGGCTAGGGTGGCGTACCTTATACTCAGAGTATCTGGGAGATACTCGCTGAAGGTCATACAGGTGTACGCGCCGACTTCGACACACTCCGACGACGAGGTGGAGGCTATGTATGATGATATCTCAAAAGCCATGCATAGCTCCAGAACCTACTTCACCGTTGTTATGGGGGACTTCAACGCGAAACTGGGCAAGAGAGATGGTGACGAGCTGAGGGTGGGGCAATTTGGGGTTGGACGTCGGAACCACCGGGGCCATCTGCTGGCTGGTTTCTTGGAGAAGGAGGGACTCTACATGATGAACTCCTTCTTTAAGAAACGCGAGCACAGAAAATGGACTTGGATGAGTCCCGACGGTGCAACTAAAAACGAGATCGACTTCATCATGTCGACGAAGAGACATATATTCAACGATGTTTCTGTGATCAGTACGGTTAAAACCGGAAGCGATCACCGCTTGGTAAGAGGCACGTTGAATATATGTCCCAAGCTAGAACGCTCGCGACTGATGAAGTCTACGCTCCGTCCTGCACTCCATCTTCAAAACCCCGAGAGCTTTCAGCTGGAACTCCAAAACCGTTTCGATTGCCTAGGCGATGATGTGGACGTATTCAACGACGGGTTTGTGGAAGCTGTCCATAGCGCTGGGTCTAAGTTTTTTAAGGCCCAACGGACAAATATGACCAGAAAGATTCCACTCAGGAACTAATGGAAAAAAGGAGTGAACTGGTTCTACAATCCTCAGTTGATGCGACTTTATACCGGCAGCTCAACAGACAGATTTCTAAGTCCCTCAAACGCGATATGCGCCAATTCCGTACCAAGTGTATAGAAGAAGCCATCGAGCGGAACAAGGGCTCTAAAGTTTTTGCAAGGGATCTGTCTGTTGGGCAAAGCCAGCTCGCCAAATTAAAGACTGAGGATGGTAGAATCGTCACATCCAAATCTGAGCTGCTGACTGAGATAGAGGGTTTTTATGGACAGCTGTACACGTCAACTAGCAGACCCGAAGTTGATCTAGCGGAAGACCTAAGAGCTAGACTGACCCGACACTACACAGAAGACATCCCGGACATCAGCCTGTGCGAGATTAGAATAGCTCTTGTACAGCTCAAAAATAACAAGGCGCCTGGGGAGGACGGAATTACAGCTGAGCTTCTGAAGGCTGGTGGTAAACCGGTCCTTACGGCCCTTCAGAAGTTGTTCAATTCCGTCCTACTGGAAGGGAGAACGCCAAAGGCATGGAACAGAGGTGTGGTGGTACTGTTCTTCAAAAAAGGTGACAACGCTTTATTGAAGAACTACCGACCCATATCACTTCTGAGCCATGTCTATAAGCTGTTTTCAAGAGTCATTACGAATCGTCTTGCACGCAGGCTTGATGACTTCCAGCCTCCCGAACAAGCCGGTTTCCGAAGAGGCTTTAGTACCGTAGACCACATCCATACGCTTCGCCAGGTTATACAGAAGACCGAAGAATATAACCTGCCTCTCTGTTTAGCGTTTGTGGACTACGAGAAAGCCTTCGATTCGATCGAAACCTGGGCTGTACTACAGTCTCTCCAACGGTGCCAAGTCGACTACCGCTATATCGAGGTGTTGAAGTGTTTGTACGAGAGCGCCACAATGTCAGTCCGACTCCAAGACCAGAGCTCAAAGCCTATTCTGCTGCAGCGGGGAGTTAGGCAGGGAGATGTCATCTCCCCTAAGCTGTTTACCGCTGCACTGGAGGATGTCTTTAAGACTCTGGACTGGAGAAGGCTGGGTATCAACATAAACGGCGAGTACCTCACTCACCTTCGATTCGCTGACGATATAGTAGTCTTGGCTGAGACCTTGGAGGACTTAAGTACTATGCTCGTTGACCTCAGTAAAGCCTCCGAGCGAGTTGGTCTTAAAATGAACATGGATAAGACGAAAATCATGTCAAATTCCCATGTAGCACCAACTCCCGTAATAATCGGAGATTTTACACTCGAAGTTGTAGACGAATATATATACCTAGGACAAACTATCCAGTTAGGTAGGTCCAACTTCGAGAAAGAGGTCAATCGTCGAATCCGACTCGGTTGGGCAGCGTTCGGGAAGCTACGACACATATTTTCGTCCAATATTCCGCAGTGTTTGAAGACGAAAGTCTTTGATCAGTGTGTGTTGCCAGTGATGACATACGGTACTGAAACGTGGCCGCTTACAATGAGCCTCATAAGAAGGCTCAAAGTCACCCAAAGGGCAATGGAGAGGGCTATGCTAGGAGTCTCTCTGCGTGATCGGATTAAAAATGAGACCATCCGCAGCAGAACCAAAGTAACCGAAATAGCTCTCCGAATCGCTAAACTGAAGTGGCAGTGGGCGGGGCACATTGCGCGTAGAACCGATGGCCGTTGGGGCGGGAAGGTTCTTGAGTGGCGGCCACGTACCGGAAGGCGTAGCGTGGGTAGGCCCCCCACAAGGTGGACTGATGACCTGGTGAAGGTCGCAGGAGTCCGCTGGATGCGGGTGGCGCAGGACCGGTCATTGTGGCAATCTTTGGGAGAGGCCTATGTTCAGCAGTGGACGTCTTTCGGCTGATATGATGATGATGATGATGATAATGGAATTTCTCATAGTCATAGTAATTACTTTAATTACCAGTATTTATAAATGTTTTAATGTCATAATCTTTGGAACTAAGTAAACTAAAATAAATCACCATAAATGCTTAAATGAAAATTAAACTGTTATTAAATAACACTAATAAACGCGTCAATAATTATACTGTATTTCATTAGCCCTAGGGGGGTAAAATTACCCACTGGAAAAAGCTGATTATTTAAAAAAACGCAAATCGAAATACCTGAATAACAAAATAAATTGATTTGTTTCGCAATCACTTGTTGCAGTATGCTATTATTCAAAATCGAATAAAACTCATTTAAATGCACATTTCTGTGTGCACTTCCCTTTACCACATATTTTCGTTACGTAACATAAAAAATACGTTACGTTTTGTAAAAATGTAACGTATTCGTAACGAAAGTGTAATGTATAAATGAAAAAAGGTTGATTATCTTGGTAAATAATTGTAATGTGAACATAATAATACATGCTACTGACGTTTAAAACTAAACCCTTTCGTATGAAAAAACAGCCGTTTAATAATAATCACTACTTACCGTGAAAATCACACTACCACTTTAGACGTTTTTTGTTAAAACTTTCGCCGCGTGCACTGTTTCAACCATTTGTCAACGAATTAATGGGAGTGCGTGTGCCTATGGGTGAAACTCTACTAAAATAAGAGTTGCTAGTGTCGATGAACAAATTTCTACCAACATTGGCTTAAATATGACCTTAAAAAAGCGTTACGAAAGTATCGTAATGAAAGTTTGGAATTGGTGACCCAAAAAGTAAAGGGAAATAAAACAGTAAAATTATTCATAATTCCTTAATCAACGAAGCAATCGTTTATCATTATAATTTAGTTTAAAAACAAAGATTTAATCCTGACAAGTCTAATAATACGAAAAAAAAAAAGGTTTTAAATACTCGTAGTCGAAAAAATTACTCGACTTTCGTTACGTTTTTGGCAGAAATATTTATTTATCAATTTTAAATGAAGTGCTTAATTAGCTATTTCATTTGATTACAAATGTAACTGTGCACAGGGGAATATTTTAAAATTGATCAGAGTTCTCTAGGTGTTATCATTTTTTTTTAATAGCAAGACAAATTTTAAGCTCCGAATTCGTCAAAATCCGCGGCCTTACCCTAATAGTACATTGTGTATTAAGGGCGGTAAATAAGAAATTGTGAACAATTTGGGAAAGTAAAGCCCATGATGTAGGCGCGGGCTTTACTTCACACGAGTTCTTAAGTTTTGTACCGCCCGTGCCACACACAATGTTTTTCATTACACTTGTGAGGAAAAAAAGGGAATATAAAAATATATTCCTATTGCAATAATTACTACTGGGACTATGTTGTATGAAAATCCATTAATACTTATGGGAATAAAATGTCAATAATTTGCCACGAAGACATTAGTTAATAGTAGACCTAAGAAGTTTCGTAAGTGGAATCGACTTATTTGTTTTTCATCAATCATCATTGTATCAATAGTAACACAGTAGTGGAACATAATTAGCGAATTATATGAAAATCGAAGATGTATAATATTAAAATTATTATTCATAAAATAACCAAACATATTTAAAGTACCTATAGTATTAAAAAAAAATGCCGTGTGGTGCCGGCTTAAGAATGTCATCACCCCCTTTCTACCCGTGGGTGTCGTAGAAGTCTGACTAAGGAAAAAGCCCTAGAATTTGTAAAAATGGCACATGGAATTAATTAGTTTCGTGTGCTCTGACCCCTATTGGGAATACAGGCGTATATATTTCAAAAAAACATAAGAATACTGATTTGCACAGCTAATCATCCAAATTTAAGTAAACCAAAACAAGGTTTTGCGTTCAGATTATTTGATGTGCTAATCCGTATTTTTGAATGGTCGGTTTAATGTTTTCCTTTTGTCAAAGATATGTCTAGAATCTGATAATGTCTATGTTAACGACAATAACCGAGAAAACCCGATTCGCAAATCTTTGCGTAAAAAACGCTGCATTTACGAAACAGTTGCGTCTTTTACGTCACCGGTGTGGTGTCTCCCATAAGATCTCCGTGTAATATTTTTTGCGATTTTTACGCAGATCAATTTACGGTGCGTCAGCGTATTTTAAGCAGCGGTGTGTGGAGCATGCGTCGAAAACGGTACGCATACGACGCGTCACTGCGATTCCGTAGCGTGACCGTTTTTTAAGCTGCGGTGTGGTCGCACCTTAACTCATTACGTTCAAGTATGCCTGCGTATAACACTTTTTACGAGCAACTGTGATGAAATTGTTATTAAATTTGTCTTACAAGGGTTCAATACAATATAATATTTTTCCGGCGAGGGCGTATATTGAATCGCGAATGAAGCGATGGATTCTACAGTAGAATCCTGAGCGTAGTGAGGGAATCAAAGGTTAGCGCTCAAGGTAAAAATAATTTTAATACCGTCTGACACATACCGCTTTTCACACCACCTATGAGTATATATATTATATTTACTATTTTTCGCATAATGAATTCGTAATTGATTATGTACGTGCTATTTATTATCATATTTCATTGTTATTTTTTAGCCTGGCAACAGAAAATCCTTGAACAATAAAAGTGCCACTTTGATCCCTCCTAGCAGGGAAGAAAAGACCCATCTTCGAATAGGTGGTGTGATAAAGTAGATTTTAATATAGTCAAGTTGGGTAATTGAAACATATGTTCTACTTCCCCCGGCCCTTGTATAGTTTTAAGAAGTACTGCAGTAGCCTCTCTATTTCACCTACCCAGCTTGATAAAAAAAAATGAATATGTTAATATCTAGTAACAAAATGTATATCTAGAAATGATGACTTTCTAAAAAAAAATATTTAGCTTTGTTTTTCCATATCTTATTGGATGTAGAGGTATAGGATGATAACAAGCAAACTTGTTTGTATGGAAAAAGACAGCTCCCATTTCCTTCGTTACTTACACGAGCAGGATCTGTTAACAGTTGTCGGTGGATAGTTCTTCAAGCTGTGTACGAGAATCTTTGTTTCATCTTTCTACAAGGACGAAGTCAGCAAAATTATATTTATTATATATGTAGATACCTAGTTATTAAGTATTTTTGTTAATATGAGAATAATACTATACTTGTCTTCTGTTCTGATAGTTCCATATTCTTTAATTTAAAGTACCTACACGATCTTGCTGTTTTGATCAAAATGTTCATTAAGGACTCGACAGTCCGAGCTCACACTAGCTAAATCGAAGTGGAAGGCGGGGTTCGAGAGTCAAATGTTGGGGATCCAAGGTTAACTTCGTTTGATGTTCAAGTTTGGCTTTTGGAGACTTGTCGATGAAATATACTTTAATTTACTTGTATAAATTACGAAATAATAGTAGTAAAATGTATATTTTTGTATAATTTCTGTTTTGCTAAGTCTTAAGACGCTGTCATAACTAAGTCTTATACAAAAAGAGATGTCATCATTTCTCAATTTTCATTTTGTAAGAGTTATTGAAATATTTTTATTGTCAATATTATCAACTTCTCAAAATTAAATATTTTAAAATTTATTTTAAATTGCAGCGTATATATTTATTTTAAAAATTGGAGTAGAATCTCGAATTTCGCATAGGACATTACACAGAAAAAATTGTTAGTATATTTATGACTTAAAATACTCATCATGATCAGAAATAAAAGTATTAAGTGTATATTATATGCAATTCGCGTGGCAGCAAGGAAAATATTGAAATGCAGATAAGAATAAGTACTAAAATATTATTATTATTTAAACGCGTCAATCTTGGAATTGTGTCCTTAACCTAACTTAACCTTATCCTATCTTAATGGTATATGCATACCTATCCAAAAACGGTATCTCATAAACTATAAATATAATTTTTATTTTTTATTACCTTTTCGATGTTGCAGACATTCTTCTCGGAGTAACTATAGTTTTAAATTAAACCAGTCATATTTTCGTCACTTATTTATACTATTTAATATATTTAATAAACACCTTAGTAGTATTAATAAGAACAATTGCGCTTTCGATTAGTTGAAAGGATACCAATTAAGTCATAAATTACACGAGGCGGAGGAGCAGAATATTATCTTTAATTGTTTTTAAGGCGATTTAATCTATTTTTTTCTCACTATCAATACCTATTTTCCACGTTATAACGGAAGCGCGGACGAGCGCGAACTGGTGTAACACTTCTGAAATCCGAATCTGGTCACCAATGTATGTTTTGCTGGTGGCAAAATAGCAAACTAATGAGTTAACCCAACTTCTGAAACATTCGCATAGGCGCTAGCGTAATCGGTAACTGTAAAATAAAGTTGGTTTGCGAGTATTTCACCCTCCCGGAGCTGATGAAAAGCAGATTGTGGGAAAGCTTTGTAAATAGTTCCATTGTCAACAGTAAGATGTCGTTGGCGTCTACAAAATATGTATTGTTTACCGCTTGGAATGAAATTCTTTTCTTAGATAATAGTACGTTTGCTAATTCAGTGCAAGAGTTACTCCTACAAAAATACATAAACAATGGAATACAGACGAGGGTCAATTTACAATTTGTCTTCTGTTCTGACAATTAATTTTTTTTTGTTTTTATCACACGTGTGAGATGAGATATACAGGGTGATCAATCCAAATGGGTCAGTATGGAAGTTTTGGAAACCATAACAAATAGCGAAATCTTGTCTTACGAACCATGAGATCGATTTTAGTAAAAATAAAAACTGCTTTCATACACTTACAAAAATATGACGTGTACGAGTACACCCAGGAATCAAACCTAGACTTTTTGAAAAATTAAATTTTGTAATTTTTATTTGGATATCGGTTTTGTATCTCTTAAATAGTAAATGTTACTAAGTAACATGATATCTAAAACGAATAAAAAATGCATTGTTTTTAAACAATGAAGTTTAATTTTCAATATTGTACCTAGACTGCAGCCGCCGGCCCTTTGGCTTTGTATGGGGAAGTTACGAACTATGAGAGATATCGAAATCTGTTCTTAGAAACCATGCAAATATTATTAAATCTATAAACGAAACCATAGTTCCTACGAACAGATTTCGATATCTCTCATAGATTGTAACTATACAAAGTCAAAGGGCCGACGGCGGCACTGAAGTGATGAAATTTAAAACTTCACTGTTTAAAAACAATGCATTTCATTATTAGTTTTAGACATCATGTTTCTATGAGCCATTTACTATAAGAGCTACACAACCTATATCCAAATGAAAACAACGAAATTTTATTTTTCAAAACGTGGATGTTCGATTCTTGGGCCGGGTACACTTATTTTTGTGAGTGTATTAATGCAGTTTTTCTTTTTACTAAAATCGGTCTCATGGTTCCTAAGACAAGCTCTTTTATGATTTCCAATAGGTACCACCGTACTGACCCATTTGGATTGATCACCCTATATGTATATAAAAATATGTGGAACCCTATAATATAGAAATATGTGGAACTCTCAAACATTTGTTTTCTTGGTAGTATTTATTTACCTACTTACTTAAGTCTGTACTTAATAATAATCTGTAATAGTCTGTAATAGTATAGTCTGTGTAGTAGTCTGTACTTGGGATCAAGTGGCAGGACCGTGTACCTAACTCTGAGGTCCTTCGTCGTTCCGGAATGCTTGGTATGGAGGCTATGCTGATGCAGCGGCAGCTCAGGTGGTGTGGGCATGTCCTACGAATGGATGACCGCCGTTTGCCTAAAGCTTTACCTCTACTCTGAGTTGGCGGCAGGTAAACGGAAGCATGGCGGTCAACATCTGCGGTATAAGGATGTACTCAAACGACATCTGAATGCCTGTGCTATCGACACTGATCGCTGGGAGGAGCTTGAAGTGAAACGGTCATCTTGGCGCTCGACGGTCTTTAACAGCGTCAATAATTTCGAAGAAAACCGCCTGATCACCTTAGACGTTAAAAGACAGCTACGTAAGGAAAGACCTAAGCCCTCCTACGCGTACACATGTAATGCAGCTGGTCAGCTCTATTGCTCTGATTGCAGAAGAGTATTTAAAACAAAGTTCGGCCTAGCCAGCCATATCAGGGCTCACAGTAGACAACGTCCATAGAGTTTATTTGGGGTCGCCGTCATCGAAAACGATGAGGAGGACTATACACCCTTTGTGATAAAAAAACTGAAAAATTGGAAAAGTCGGGTAAAATATAGCCTGCATAGGGTTCTAGTTAGGGTAGGCAATTTCGTTTTATCTGAGTATCAAATAATTTTGAATATTTCATTACAAACTCACAATTGGACACACTTTGGGTTAAAAAAAGAGTCTATAACTTACACCGACAACGAAGTCTTATATCTCGACCGCTGACTTTTCCCAACTAGCAAAACTTGATCTTAAAGTATCCTAAGATCATGTTTTTGATGTTCTTGGTGTATACTTATTAGATTGGTAAGTGTAAAATTTTCAAATGTTGTTGTAAAACCGAATACCCTAATATAGTATCATACTCTGGGACGATGTAAAGGACAAAAGGTTTTTGTAAAGCATCAGTAGTGCCTTACTAAGTAAGAGTGAATCGCCTTGTTTGCTTCTTTCTGGCACCATGTTAAGTCGTCAAAAATGTCAAGTAATTCTTGTTGTGCAGTTAAAAAGTTTTGAAAATGAAATATCCACTGGAATTATAGATTTATGCTTTATTTACGGTAATATATGTATAATGTTACGTGTGCCTCAATATAATTATGTTAAATAAATCACGTGCGGAATATATTTCTTCAAAGGAATTAAAATGTAAGTAACATTGCGTTCATTTAGAAATAATATTGATTAATTAATTAAGTTGTGAAATAACACAAAATTTCGCCTTTTTTGCACTAGGTCATTTATAAGCTCAATAATTCTTAAATAAGGCTACTATAAGACTAAATGTCCGTTACATTAATCTTGCTAAGTCCATTTTAAAGATTTCTACTCTTGCAACAACCTGAACTATGGTAAGGGGTGGCCATTTTTCATTAGTATTTTTTATTAAGCAATAAGCAAGCTTATGTCCATTATATGTTCAAATGTTCTTAGGCTAGCCTTAAGTTCTTACGTAAGTTATAGGGACGGGGCTATACTAAGGAATGAGATAGTGAAATTCACCTCTCATTCCTTAGCATAGCTCCGTGCCCATAACTTACGTAAGAACTTACAGGTGTACGAGCGCTCTTATAGATATCCTCTGTAAAGCTACTACTACTTCATTAATATAATTTAGTCAAGATCAAATACACTTACCTTTTTGTGGCTATGTAACATGCTTCAGTAAGAGCCTTATACTGTATTTATCAAAGATACTATAAAAAACAAATTTAATGCTCTTTTAAGAAGCCTTTTCAAAAAATTTTTTTTTATAAGAGTATACATTATAGTCTTACCAAGTGCATCTGTAAGACATTGACCTTATAAAAGTTTTTGCGAAGAGTTCTTGTATACATCTTGCTAAAAGTTCTTATAGGTATACATCTTTGTATGCATCTTAATTCTTCATATAAGTTTTTAAGTTTTTGTAGTCCGAAACATCTGTACGCTTGCCTTTCTAAGGGGTGCATTCTTAACCAACACCCTTTAAAAACTTTTGTAAGGTTTTTGCTCTTATATAATTATGTATGACAGTGTCCAGGCCCCAATTTCACCATGCTGACAAGTGTGACGATTGTATCAAAATTTGACATATGTAGAATTATCGGTTTCACCACGATGACAGGTGCGACAATTGTAGAATACAATTGTAGAAAACAATTGTCACGAGTGAACAGAAGGAAAAATGTATCAAATATATTTCATAATTACATAAAAGTGTTTATTCTTAAACATCAATCAATTTTATTTTCAACTCAGCGGCTCGAGCATGGCGGTTTTGCTGCATGAAACTAGTGAACAATATGCAATTTTGCTGCGAGAATGAGAAAACCTAACTTTTTATATTTCCGTATCGTTGCTTAGTCGCAGGTCATATTTTCATACTGCGGGGTGAATTACGAACTTTGAACATTTAAACTTCATTACATCCGTCACTTTCATTCCGTTACCGAAAAAGAGATAGATATTAAATATATCGATTCGTAGTCGAATGTCGAAACCTTCGTAGTAGACCCCCATTTTTTTTTAATTTTACATCTTGTGGACAGGCAAAAGCACTAAGCCATACTGCCTAGTAGGCGGCCAAAAAGCGGGAATGAAAAATATCGTTCGAATACAAAATAAAATTGGAGCTCGTGTTAAACTTGTATTAGTACATTTCGTTGCTAGTACGGAAGGTATGTCATTATATCACGAGTCCCGAGATATCTCTCGTCTTTGGCTCGAACGACGTTTTTCAAAACAGTTTGAAAAAGTTAAAAAAATTAAATGATGATAAACAAAGTACTTAGTCATGAGTAGTAACTTTGACAATGAACATTTTGACGGACAAGAGGCGTTTTTCTAGCTCCAAAACTTGCATTCAAAATTTAAGGGGTAAAAGATTTTGCTATTCACCCAAAGTAAATGTTATTATTTGAAAATACACAATTTATAAGCAAGAAGCAAGTTAAATGTATAAATCTTCACTTTTAATAACTTTCGTAACACCATTTTCGATTATATGTGTATACTCATCTTGACATGAGAAATTGAATTCGCTACATGTTTGTTTAGTTATGATTATTTAAGATTATAACGCATGGAGACCTTATACATCTCTGAAACATTTAGTGAAATGTATCCTTTTGTTTTTTTTTTACTCTGACAACTAGAGACCTTTACATCTCTAGCAGTATAATAATGCTAATTTTAACGTTTAACTAAAAACAATTGTATGCCCTTTTACATATATCTTTATATCATACATTTCCCAAAATTTATTACATTTATATAATTATTCCGACTATTAGAGACTTCATCTCTAGTTAATGTACTATGTCTGTATTTATACGAAATCAAATTTATGTTTCGTTTTTAATTAATGCATGTTAGCTGTAAGATGTTATAAAACTATTATTTGAAAAAAGAAAGTCCCGCTGAGTTTCTTGCCGGATTCTTCTCAGGCAGTGGTGTAGGGTTAGAACCGGAAGTAGTTTTTTTTCTCTCATTCGCTATTTAGTTTAACGATTCAAAAGCGCTCGTTGCTGGGCCTAATTGAATAAAGAATATTTTGACTTTGACTTTATACAAATATTTAAATTGTATAAAAACAAAAATAAATTGTTGCTTTTAGGTACTTAACCCTTCCAGCCCCAGCGTCATCATATGATGATGGAAGTAAATAGGCACTTCAAATGCCTGGGATTAACCAAAGAAATTGATTTTTTGAGCAATTTAATACTACTACTAAATCTAAATTATTCTTTTAATAATATGAGTATTTCATTATTCTTCAAATACAATGAATGGACCAATATTTGTCGCGATTTTTACTATTATAATTAGTTTTTTTTTTAATTGAGAACGAATATTTTAAGCGTATAGTTTCAGAACACACTTTATATTCCTTAAAAAGTTTGCGCGATTAAACTTTTAAAATGTTAGTCGTGATTAGTATGTTTTCTTAGAAATAAAACATTAACTAAAAATTTTTTTTTCAATATATTTATTTTCAAAACTACAATTTATGTACATAGATTACATCTAACTAATCTACTTAACCTAACCTATATCTAAGATTGGCCCTTGTGGCATTGTACCGAGGATGCTGGCGGCATTTCCTCGCTGTATTGCAATACTGATGCGTTGTGCGAGGAAGTCGCCAGCTCTTCGGTCTTTAGTTACATCAACCAGACGTTTCGCGATCTCAGCAAACAATTTGCGTGCGCTGGGGCCCCAAGAACCTAAAGTTTCTACGCCAAACGGTACAAAATCGTACTCTTTGCCGAGGCCCTTATATTTATTACGTTTTAAAAATTCGGCATTTTCAGCCGCAGCGGCTGCCTTAAACGTAGTTCGTTGAAGATGGGACGGTGCCAGGGTATCTACGCAAGTAGCATCCCATACCAACATCCGTCCCAAGCTCCAAGGAACCAAAGACACACCATCTTACCGTCATCCCTAATAATACCAGTAGGCTCAAGAAGAGCAGGTACGTTGATCGTGGCAAGAGACCTGCGGATTATGTCGTTAAGCGTCGCATGTCTGGAAATACGGCCTGCGCTTTTTTGACAACTTAGTCCGTGGTGTCCCAGTCGGTCCACGTCTGTGCCACAACAGCATAAGTGAGGGGTACATACCGCGGCCCCGAGTCTCAGGCCGGTTGCGAGCCTAAGAGAGGCCGGATCCAGGAAAGTACCAGTACTAGCCGAAGGATGGGCATGCAGCCAGTAACCAGCTTCCCGGGTTCCGACCGCCAAAAGTCTCGCACGATCCGGACCTGCAGAGCTGTTTAGAAGAGAATTGTATGTTAGATCACAATACACATTGTCCCAGCTCCTTTGCGATTTTAGGTTGTCAGGAAAATTTTTAGAAGGGCAAGCAATTTTGAATGCATTTTTGGCGTCCTCCAAACCCGCTGTCTCACAGTTAATAGGCAGAGCCCTTAGGATCTTTCCTGTGAGATCAGACGTGCTGTGGGCGGATGCCAAAAATGCAGGAGAAGCCACACATGAAATTTTTCGTATCCCTAAACCCCCATACCGAATAGGGAGGGATGCTTGGGACCAGGAACGCTCCGTTAGCTGAATATTTAGAATTTTTTCTATGGTAATTTTGATTAAGTCGTCTAAAGGTGTTAATAAATTAATATTTTTCCAGAACGGACAGCAACGGAGCACGTATGTCAATTTAGGGACAAAAAGACAAAACTTAAGAATCGCAAGAGCATAATGAGGGCTAATTTCGAGTAGACGATTAAGATCGAGTTAGAAATATAATCGGGAAAGGATTCTTCAAAAATAGGAGAACCCAGGAGGCAAAGTGAATATTTGTCTACTATTTTTATACCAGGAGTCAGACAATCAAATTTGGATTTTAAAACAGTCAAACTATAGGAAGTCTTTTGAATAAAGAGTTCGCATTTACTATAATTTAGTTCTAAACCAATATTTTCAAAATTAGTTTTGATAAGAGACAAATCGGACAGTACGGTATCCACGTCACCTCCTAGGGTCCCATCGTCTAGATACCAGACATTAAATTTTGATTTAATTTTTTGTATTATGTGATTTATGGCTAAACTGAAAATTGCTGGCCCAAGGGGGTCACCTTGCTGACATCCCACCTCAGATGATAATTGGTGGGACTTGTATAGTAATTTAGATGGATCTGCATAGCAGAGATAAAGGTAGTTATAGAGTTCGGGAATTTGTTCCTTTACTTCTGCCAGCAAAGTGTCCCTATTTACCGAATTAAAGGCGTTTTTTACATCAATTTTGACTACAATTTCACAATCATCGTGTGAAAGATAAGTGCGTAAAGCATGGACGGCTGCTTCGCACCTACCTTTCGTGCCAAAACCTAACTGAACTGGTTCGAAAATAGACTGTAATTTTGACTTAATGTGTCTAACCGCAATTTTGGATGCCAAACGACGTAGAGTTGACCCAACAGCAATAGGCCTCACCCCTCCGTCCTTTTTTGAAAGGGCAATCAGGTTAGCGCCAAAGAAAAGTGGGACAATTTGCGAGTTGATTTTGCCTGAAAACATGAAATTTATTAATTTAGTAAGGGAACAGACGAGCTGTTCACCTGCGTCGCCCGAGCAATGAGAGGTTAGATCCTTCAAATGTTGGGGTGAGATCCCATCCAGGCCAGCCGCCGAACCGGTTTTGAAAGAATTTATAGCGTCGATGACGTCCTTCGCTTCGATTCGGAGGCAGGCCCGGTCAGCTGTGGGTGGGTCTAACTGGTACGGGGTTGCAGGAGCCGGGGGATGTTTAGATCGTAAGGCCGAGAGAGTGTCAGCAGTATCTGGCGACAGTACGTCACTTGTGAATAGTAGACTAGCGGCACTTTTAAGATCGCCGTCGCTAATTTTATTTTCGATTAACTTAATTCTGTTGTAGGTGGATGAGGCACACCTATTTAGCGAAAACTGTGGAGTTATATTCGAAACACAATTGTTTTTGATTTTTTGCGTCAAGGAAATTGCCTCATCTTTTTTGACATGGAGGGTATTAAACGAAAACGTAAAAAGTTTATGCCAATCATCAATTTGGTTGTTCTCCACACATTTCGTAATCAGGCCAGAAAGGTGTCTAGCGACGGAAATCCTGGCGCCGCGCGGAACTCTTTTAACAACGGGCACATTATTCTTTAGATCACTCAGGTATACATGAAAAGGGGTTGAATTTGGATTGTCCGAAAGGGGGGCCGGTAGTACGACTGGGACTAAATTTAGAGTGGGGCCGTTTTGGCTGAGACAATTGCGATGTTTTTTGGAAATGTGAATATTAAGGCCTCTCTGGTTCTTAAAAGAGTTGTCGCATTGTACACAGGTATAACTCACATTTGACGCGCCATCACCTGATAGGGTGGCGGTATGCATCCACAACACAGCACAACACAACACAATAAAAGTAAAAACATAAATTAGTGTGAACAAAATAAACAATAACACTAAAAGTCTTTAAATGGCGTTGACGGACGTCAAGGCGACACGAAGTTGCCAAACCGGACCGCAACGTCTGAAACAAAGAAAAATGTTATTATTTGTTCAGTATTGGGCCTGCCCACACTTTTGCGGAGTAATTATAATGCGGCCGAAAAGAATAAACCCAATTGAGGAATATAGAGCCACGAATGTTTTGGAATTTTAACCAAGATATAGCAACGCAAAAGTGACAGACAGAGACATTTTCTAATTTTCCGAGACTAAAAATTGTGTTTTATGAGTGAATCAAGAAACGAAGTCGATGTTTTAACACCTCAAGAGTGAGTTGGTGTTTTGTACCTTTGCGTTATAAATGTTCTCCCCACGCCGCTGAGCAGATGATCACACGACAGCAAAGATATTTGTATCTCGTGTCTTTGAGTCCCTCACTGCGCTCAAAGTTCTAATTTTGAATCACTCGCTACGCTCGTGATTCAATTATAGAATCTTTCCCTTACTCGGGACTCAACATCATTATCATCGAAACAAAAATCTACTTTGCTCTCTAGGCTAAGGTAATCGATCCCAACAGCCAAACAGTTTGCACAATTTTACTGAGCAATAAAATAGTATAGCTGACAAAACTTGTTTTGTTATTTTATTTATGTTACAATATTAGAATTCTGTATATACTGTCATTAAATTTTATAAATCACATAAAATGGATATCGATTATCGTTCAAAAATGCTCCGAAATGTTTGACTTGGCAGAACACCGAGCATCGGAAACTATGATCAAAGGTCGAAAAAAAAATTGCGTTGGCGGGTAAATATTTTTTCTCAAACATGCAATGAAATGTTGTAGTTAAGTGCCAAAAAAGTGGACGGGAAGTAGCTCGTTGCCGGCCTAGGCTGGCAAGTACCTCTTTTTTAATTTTCATTTGACATAGGGTTGTGACCTGGCATCTTGGCTTTTAGCCAATAATTATCTGTAAGTAATATTAGTATAAAAAAAATGATTGGCAAATTTTTGCAGTTATAATTAGGTATTTAAATCATATAATTTAAAATAAATGTATAATAACTACTCAAAATAATATTTAAAAAGCAGTATTATACGGCGTGATCCGTCGGCTCCGATCACTGCATGCGATTAATTGGACCCAACCGACCGCGTCGTCTAATACCGCTTTTTTAAATAAAAAATTTGCAACATTCAAACAGGTCAATCTTAAAAAAAAATGAGGTGTCGCTGTCGTATTTGACTTTTGTTGTGTTTCAAAGACTTAGTTATGTAGTTGACTTATAATTTCTTAGAAAGAAGATACATTTTTTTGTTTCATTTCATTGCATGTTTGAGAAAAGCATTATACATACCTCGGCCATGAAGTAACGGGTTGCCGTCCGAATACTACATATATTCGGCCGGCAACCAGTCACTTCCCGGCCTCGGTAGTAATGTACTATTCTTATTCCACTTTACGACAACTTTCTTGTGTAAATTGCAGTGAAAAATATCATTTTACTTTTCTCGCAAACGAAGTGAAAAGCCGAGTGTACAACAAGGGCATAAATGTCCATTTTTACCCTCGTCTACTATTTTGTACTATTGTGTAAATAATTGCCTCGAATATGAATGGGTCACTTTATGCCCTTGTTGTACAATCTACTATTAATTCAAACATATTGACAGTAACAAAAATATATGTATATCACGTGTAGGGTTTCTTTGATTATTAGCAATAATGCATTCTTAAAAGTGGGTAAGTGGTCGATCGGGGGGATATAAAAAACGGTTACACTGGGTCGACAGACACATTTGGTAGACAGTCGTTGTAGTGAACGGTAGTGGCAATCCATTGTAAGAAAACGATTGTAACTATTGTAAGAAAAGAGAAGAGTGTAAAAGAAGGATAAGAAATAAATACCTGTTAAAATTATCTGGAAGTGATTTAATTTGTTTATACTTCAGAAGTGCGAAGAACGTAAGTACACGCCTACTATTACTCATTAATCTTATTATATTCATTACTTAATTAATAAAAGATAATACATTGGAAGATGCCGTGGTTTAAAACTGAATTCTGAACTCATCATTTGTTTTTTTTACGAATTATACTATAAGCAAATAATAAGGTCATATGCCGGTACATTTTATGCTAGATTTGCAGATCAGGTACATATAATTAAGCGAACAGAATATCAGTTTTGACCATTAGCATTATGTTGCGTATAATTTGTATTTATCAGTGATTTTAATGCCAGGTGTCGGCTAATACCCAAGTAATTAACATTGAGTATTCACTAATTTGATCAAGCCCGCACGTATTTTAAATAAAAGTTACATATTTTAAATAAATTACAAAAGACTACCCACATGTAAAATTTACTACCCACATTTTAAAAAGATACAAATTATGGGCCCGTAGTATCTATCGGTATTGCTGTAGGGGTATTAAAGGGGTTCGAATTTTTCATCAGTTTTTCGATACGATGCTCCGTTTTGGAGATAAATCAAAGTACATGTGATGTACTTCTTTAGTGCATATAATTGATTTGAATTAATATGAACTATTTTTTTTCATGTCGAGATCCATAAAACATGGCTGATGAAGGCCGTTGCAACCAGAATAAAGACCAACGGTATTTGCGAACACCTGAAAGAATTCGTACTCGAAGTCGCAGTAACTTGAGAAGGCGCAGCAGAAGTCTCAGTGAGAGAGAAGCTGAACTGGAACGTGGACGTCGGAGATTGCAAGAGCTGGAACGCGAAGTACGCCGAAATAGAGAGAGGAAATCTCGTACAGACACACCGCAGTCCCAAAACTGCGTCAATATCAGAGAGGACAAGAGCAGAGGCCATTCAAGTCGTCGGCGAAGCCGTAGCATCAGACCATCTCACGGGCAACATCGCAACAATAGTACAGAAGGATCCAGAGCAAAGCGAAGCCGTGGACATGGAGAGGAACCCCGATCAGGCAGCCTGCGTGGAAGTCGTGTATCGCCGGACTTAAGGTCATGTACTCCAACCTTTACTATCAAAGATGTAATGGATATTGTTAGCGCTGTAAAAAGCGGAGTCTCATCTCAATCATCAACATCTGGCACATTAAAAAATATCAGTCACAAAAATATTTTACCGGAATTTGACCCATCAATTAAAAATCAACGCATCGACATTTGGTTACGAAAAGTGAATGAATGTGCTAGTGTTTATGGTTGGAATGAGAACACCACTATACATTTTACAATGCAAAAACTACAGGGTTTGGCCAAAGTTTGGTATGAGGGTTTAAACACCATACTATATTCTTGGAATGAATGGCAAGAAAAGCTAAAGAACGCCTTCCCTTTCCCTCGAACAGAACTATGGCCAAATCCTTGAAGATATGTTACGAAAAAAAAGTAAATTTGGAGAACCAATAGAGAATTATTACTATGAAAAACTAGCCTTAGTAAATCAATGTGATATAACGGGAAAACGCGCAGTTGACTGCATTATACACGGAATAACAGATAGGACAATGAAGTCGAGTGCTTTAACTGTAAGGAGTCCGGTCATCCTTACATGCTATGTCCTAAACAGTTAATAAAATGTAATAAATGCAACAAAATCGGTCATAAAGTAGAAAACTGTCACCTCAAACTCGAAAATGCGGAAATTAAAGCTAATACGCCTAAAACTATGTGCATTTCTGCCGCTCGCCCCAACTCGAAGTATTTCAAATCGGTTAACGTAAACAAACATCCAGTAGAAGCTTTTATTGATTTCGGGAGTGAAGTGACAGTGGTCAAACGGTCATTAGTTTGTAAATTAGGGCTAGAACACGATGGCATACAATCCACAATGAAAGGATTCGGTAATGGTACGGTACAGTCCTTAGGATCCATTTTGTTGGATGTAGATGTAGACGGCGTTAGTGCTAGAGTCACATGTAAAGTCGTTGACAATGAGCTGTTGGATAGGTCGATATTAATAGGACAAACGTTTACCGAGCAGCCACACATATTGGTAGTAAAAGATTCTCAGACATTGAAATTCAACAAAATCTCAACAGAATTACCCGCGGTTGACCCGGATCACGTTGATCATGTGTCAAAAGTAGTCAGGCCAATAGCTGATATTGAGTTATATGGTCCAGCATCAATCCGCGCCCGCATAGAATCAAATATCAATGGGTGTGTGATGCTGAGAGAAAACGTGATCGGTAGCCCAGTTAGAGAAGCCATCATATCAGGCGGTGTTTATCATGTAAAGAATGGACAGTTAGATATTCCGATTTACCCCAGTACCCCATTATAAAGATTGCCTAAATCTCGTGTGATTGGTAGAGGAGAAACTGTAGAGTTTATTAGACGACTAACGATACAGTCGCCAGGCATCGATGAAGCCGTTAATCATTCAGTCAGTAATAACGATGGTATCGAGATTGATCGTGTCCACTTGGGCGATTTGGCACAAGGTGACCACAAACACAGGCTGATGGCCATATTAAACAATTTTAAGCATTGTTTTGCGTCCGACTTACAAAATCTTGGTTGTACAGATATTACACAAATGAACATCGAACTGAATAATCAACGGCCCATTGTGTATTGACCGTACCGTTTATCCCACCATGAACGCGACAAGGTACAGTCAATGGTAGGTGAAATGTTAGAAGCCGGAATCGTCAGAGAATCAGTGTCCGAATACGCAAGCCCAATCATTCTCGTACGTAAGAAGGATGGCAGCTCGCGTTTGTGTGTCGATTACAGGATGTTGAATTCTGTCACGGCCAAAGAGAGATATCCGATGCCTATTATAGAAGACGAGATTGCGAGACTGGCTGGACAAGCGTGCTTCATAACACTCGATTTAGCATCCGGGTACTACCAGGTACCAATATCCGATCATTGTAAATACCTGACAGCGTTTGTCACTCCAGATGGCTTGTACGAATTTAATCGGATGCCGTTTGGATTGGCAAACGCTCCAGCAGTATTCCAAAGGCTAATAAATAAAGTTTTAGGATCAGCACGATTCTCGAAAGCAACAGCTTACATGGACGACATACTTATTTTTGGCAAAAACGCGGGTGAATGCTTAGATAGACTCGAGGAAGTTCTACAACTACTAGAGAAGGCAAATTTAACCCTTAACATGAACAAGTGCGTCTTTCTATTGTCTAGTGTGGACTACTTGGGTTATAAAATCAGCGCTGTAGGCGTTAGGCCGGGTAAATCAAAAATTCAGTCCGTGCAGAACTATCCTAAGCCAGAAAATGTGCACTCCGTGAGACAATTTCTAGGACTCGCGAGCTATTTTAGGAAATTTATTCAAAATTTTGCGCTAATAGTATCTCCGCTCACAGATTTATTGAAAAAAGACGTACTCTGGCAATGGGACAGTAAACAAAACGACGCGTTTCAGATGCTCAAGTCTAAACTGATCGAACGACCAATTCTAGCCATTTACAACCGTGACGCCGAGACAGAACTACACACCGATGCTAGTAAGGATGAAGTAGGCGGTATGCTATTACAACGTGAGTGTAGTTCTGGCTCTTTTAGCCCCGTTGCCTATTTTAGCCGACGGACTTCTCCAGAAGAGAGACATTATCATTCATATGAGCTCGAAACCCTCGCGGTAATTAGATCTCTGGAGAAGTTTCGGGTATTTTTGTTAGGCAAGGAATTTAAAATTGTATCAGATTGTAGTGCTTTGAGGTCGACTTTCGTGAAACGGGATCTTATACCCAGAGTTGCGCGATGGTGGCTTTCATTACAAGAATTCAACTGTACAATCGAATACAGGCCAGGTGTAAAGATGGCTCATGTTGACGCCTTATCGCGTAACCCTGACCCTCAAAATGATGACCATCATAAATCGTGCCCGCAAGTTAGGATGATAAGCGAAGATGATTGGCTGCATACTTTGCAGTTAGGCGATTCAGAACTCAACCGTATCAAAGATATTTTACAGAATAACTTAGATTCAAAGGGACTTCAAAATATTAAGGATAATTATGTCGTGCGTGATAATAAATTGTTCAAATGCATAAAGGGGGATAGAAATAACTTAAAATGGGTAGTTCCAAAAGGGGCAAGATGGCAGATATGCAGGATGAACCATGATGATATTGGTCATCTAGGGTTAGAAAAAACATTAGAAAGAGTTCGAAAATCTTACTGGTTTCCAAAACTTTCCCGATTCGTAAAGAAATACGTAAATGCATGTCTTGAGTGCGCTTACGCCAAAAAGACTGTTAATAATAACGAGGGGTTTTTACACCCTATAACTAAAGTAGATTTGCCATTTCACACCCTGCATATGGACCACCTTGGGCCCTTTGTAAAATCAAAACAGGGAAATTCTTATTTACTCGTCATAGTGGACGCATTCACAAAATTTATTTTTATAAAGCCCGTCCGTAATACTAAAACGCATCAGGTTATTCGTGTACTTGACGACATTTTCTATACATTCAGGGTCCCTAATAGACTAATTAGTGACCGTGGCAGCTGTTTCACGTCTAAATTATTTAAGAAATATTGTTGTGACAAAGGTGTTAAGCACATCTTAAACGCTGTTGCGAGCCCACAATCAAATGGTCAGGTCGAACGATATAATAGAACAATACTTAGTTCTTTAAAGGCACAATCTCTACGAATAAATGAAAAAGATTGGGACAAGGAAGTAGGAAAGATACAATGGGGATTGAACAATACTATACAAAAAACCACAGGTAGGAGACCGGCAGAAGTTATGTACGGTACCTCTATGAATGGAGAAATTAAGCCATGTTTAAATTCAGTAGTTGACGAAACTCGCGAAGAAATCGATTTAACAACAATTCGATCTCACGTGAAAGTCCGGATAGACAGCGTGCAGGAAAAACAGAAGGAGCAGTATGACAAAAACAGACGCCCCGCTCCTATCTATCAAGAGGGCGATTTAGTGAAAATTACCAAAGTAACGTTCAATAACGATGGAAAGAGTAAGAAACTCCTTCCATCTTATATAGGGCCGTTTCGAGTTATTAAAACTCTAGGTCAGGATAGATCTAAAATAGCTTCTATGCCAGGACTTAGCAGTAGATCCAACAACCGTTCTACCACGGTAGCGGCTGCCCGTATGCTACCATGGGTGAACGTGGCCGCCTTAGGTGTAAATGATGATGACTCGGATTCAAATACTAGCGATAGTGAAGAATAAGAATGATTATACCGTGTAATATACCTTTGCACATTGATTGTTTCGGGCAAAGATTTATTGACAAATTAATTTTATGATTGTAACTGTTGCAGTCTCGAGAATTTGATCTGGATCGAGTGCTGTAACAGCTTAGACTGATTATTGACGAGATTGAGAATGTGTCTGTTTGCAGTCACGAGAATTTGATCTGGATCGTGTACTGCTACAGAGCGATACGGTACGAGAATTGAGTGGTTCGATGTTAATGTAGGCGCTGACCGTAAGAATAGAATGGTTTACGATCAGTGCACATTAAATGATTTGTTTCGATAATGAATTGATGATGAATCTGTAGCCACGATATTGATTTGATTCGTGTGTTATTAAAGCTAGAAATAATGAGTTTATCTTGTCGTAACTGTATTTTGCTCACCATAAGTATTAACTGTTTTATTTATATTAGTTTGTTAAAACTAAAATTACAAAAAAAGAATATGTATCTATTTGAACGAAAAATTAACAAGTGTTACATTTTGTATTGTATAATGTGATTTTCTTTTTATTGTACTGTCGGTCGACCAAGTGTAGGGTTGCCACCTGGCACGTGTGTGGGGACACACACGAGGTCAGGACGGTCGAGTGTAGGGTTTCTTTGATTATTAGCAATAATGCATTCTTAAAAGTGGGTAAGTGGTCGATCGGGGGGATATAAAAAACGGTTACACTGGGTCGACAGACACATTTGGTAGACAGTCGTTGTAGTGAACGGTAGTGGCAATCCATTGTAAGAAAACGATTGTAACTATTGTAAGAAAAGAGAAGAGTGTAAAAGAAGGATAAGAAATAAATACCTGTTAAAATTATCTGGAAGTGATTTAATTTGTTTATACACGTACGCTTATTAACTGCCATGACATTAAAGGACGACTCATACTAGTGTTGCACCGTACCATGTAAACCGCGTCCAAACCGCGGCTTCCGTATAGGATGAATACTTTTTTATAGGCTGAATACAAATGCCTTTGCTCTCTTTTACATAAGCCCTATTTAAAACTAATAAACCGCGCCAATAAGTAATTTTCTTCTTGAAATTAACATTTTTAGCGTGCGTATTTTAAAATATTATATATTATGTACCTATTATTGAAATATGGATAATACAAGAAAGATGACTATCTTAAAATTGATTTCGGAGAACAAATCAGTGTTATTTGGAAAATTTGATAATAAATTAACTTTCCAAATAAAAGTAGATAAATGGAAAGAAATAGCTCAACGTTTGAATGAAATGGGTGTGTATGACAAAGGATGGAAATATCTAAGAGATACAACTTGGCAAAACTGGAATAAGAGGACTGTTGTAAGTATTTAACAAAGCTTGAATTATTCATAAATTACCTTTATATTGATCTATTGGTCAAAAATAAATTAATTTTATAACCTTTTTATTTACGCTATTTTGTTTTGAAATTCGGTGTAGACACGTAGGTAGGTCTAAGCTCGGAAATGGAATTCGAGATCAAAAATGTAAACAATCTATGACAATGACATGACACTATAAAGTCAATGTTAAAGTGACATTCCAGGGGTATAATTTTTTTTTATTTTTTAACACCTTTATAAATTAACGTCGCATTTTGAGATGGGTTATTTATTTTATTTTATTTATTTGCACACTTAGAAAGTAGGTACCCTTACTGGTGCTAAGCCTAAGACAATGCTTGATATTTAGGTGTAGATACTCGAAAGTCAAAGTATGTTCGATACACAAGTATCACAATCATTGACGTATTTTTGGACATGACTATAAAAAAACACACGGCTGAGTATCACGGTTCCTGATTACAAAAATAATACCTAGAAAATTTGCTAGAATGATGTCAATCAACATGATCAATGTTTGAAAACCAATGTCGTGTTACTTTAATCTTTAGGATAGTCGGGAAACGAATTCCAGTCTTCACCTATAGTTACAATCGAATCCATTTCTATATGACGGCGGCGTCATCATGTAGAATCTAAAATGTGAAAAATATCCAATAGTAATCAATGTACAAAAACAACAGCTGCACCTGACCTGACCGATTAGGCGATCACGCCAGTATGACGTCACGCCACCTGCACCCGCCCGGACCCTCTAAGTCCTATAAGTAACCTGACTGATGGTTGGTGGGGGCATTCTTGTCATCGAAATGGTCAGTTGCAGACGTTGTCTCATACGCTTTGTTATTTTAAGATTGATGTTTTAATATCGCGAATTGGTGAAGAATAAACCAGTGCTCAAATACGAAGTTGCTAATTGTCTCATTCATTGGACCCTAAACCCTACTCTCATTATAATAACAGAGAAGACGCCAATATCAGAAGTGCCGAACCCAAATTCGCCATCAAATCAAGTCTACATTCGCTTAAATGTTGGCCTATTCGGTTGGATTGGACGCAGTAGAAAGCTGTAGCTACGAGTAGTATTTTCGCCCATTCTCTGTCAAAGATGATTCCATCGAATCCGAACATACCAGAATCGATCAAGAGAATTTTCTCCGCGGTTTCACACCTAAAACTAAGGAATGTGGAAGCCACCTATAAAGAGAGTGATCCCAGGAGTTTCAGCAATAAAACTACGTGCATCGATACAGTAGTTTCGAGAGAATTGCAAATTATGCGAAGAAATTGGTCACCGTGGTGAAGATTATGACGGCCGTTTGAACAAAAACAAACCAACCTAAATCTACTGTTCCCTGCTACGTGTGCAACTACATCAACCACGACGCTACTTTCTGTCCTATGCGGTACAAGAAACGAAAGGAAGATGGAACTTCAGCTACGGGCAACAATACCTACCACAAATACCAGCAAACAAGTGATAATTTTAACTGCTTTGCATGGCTCTTTGAGCCTGGTGTAGAATATAATTGTGACTAAGCAGTCATATGAATTGCAATAATGGTGAGTCATTTCTTGAACAAGCAGTTTTGAGAAGTATCTTAATAATCCCGTAATTAACAATCTGCACGTACAATATAGTACATGATTTATCATTCGATTTTACCGATCACGATGCATCACATCATAATGAGAACATAAGCAGGAATTTGTGTCCCAATTTCCGGTACCTATAACTTTTCTGAGACATTGATGCGTAATTATTGTTAAATAAACAATAATTTGTTTGATAGTTGGTCAATTGACAAAAACTTAACGAGATAAGAAACAAATCGTCGACGTCGTGAAAAAAAAAAAAAATTTCAGCAACTTTATCGATAAACACCCAAACACGTGAATAAGTACAATCGGAGAAATTAAATCAATTTGATTGGTTACTTATCTCTTGGTTATTTCCAACTGAATCTAAACCCATGTAGCTAGTAATAAAAAAAAAAAAAAAAAAAACGCTAAAATCGCAATGCGTATGTGCGATTATAATATCAGACCCAATAGGTGCCCTTTGCCTTTGAATAGTTACCAAATTGATAAATGGCATGGATTAGTGGCCAAATTGATAAATGATCCGGATTTTTTTTTAGGAACATATAGCTTCTGGTTTAAAGTTCACAAAGACTGAACTAATTAAAACAAAAAAAAAAAAAAAGATAACTAAAAGAAACGCAAGCCAATACCAATTAAATATCTTTTGGCTTAATAAAAAAAAGAAAGCCCTTTAACACTACCCTAAGACTTGACGCTAAAATACTTGCTCACACATATGACGCGTTGACGGCGTCAGAGTTCAGTGCCGTCGACATCAATAAATTACTATCTAAAGTAGAATTTTTATTTAAATTCTGCGTTATCATGAAAATGACAACAAAGTAGTCTAAATTTAAAGTCTTCTGAAGAAGTATTTAAGACTAAATGTCCAAAAAATTAAGCAAAATAAAAAATGTATGCACCGGGTACCTACCTATAAAAATTACAAACGCTGAAATCTGTTGTCACATGTCACTCATATCAGTTTGAAACTTTAGCAGTTGTAAGTGGTAGTCGTAAAACACTTTTGTCATTAAGTTATGGTCGAAAATTACAAGATTTACTGATTACAATATAATATAGTGATTTAACTTCCTTAGAAGGGCGGTATCAATAACCTAACTGCAAAAAACAACTTTAATAAATCATGAAAGCGATTTTTAAATTTCAAAAATATAAAAAAAATACCATTTCAGTTAAAGTACGTAAATTTGGGTGATAATTTCAAAGCCTCGTTTGGAGTGCTACATATCACATAGCATCTCAAAATTGTACGTAAAACATGATAGAAAAATGTCTCATTATTGTTGGCAATCTTGATCAACGGCACTTATTCGTTGACATCCTTTACCTAGAAACGTTGACAACAGGCAGAAATCAAAACTAACAGCCTTTATTGAGGACACTTTGATTTTTAAAATGAGGTGTGCCTATAACTTGGCACAGGTCGGCATCAAAAGTATATTTAATTTGATTAACTAATTGACTTTGAATATAATAAAAAGCGTCTGCCAATTTCTTGGATTTCCATGTTTTCAGCACATGATAATAGACAAATAGTAATAATAATTTAACACGATAACAATGTGATTAAGTTATTGCGTCAGAATTTCACTGCTAATGAGCGTTGAAGTGTTGTCATTTTCGTTGCACAAATGTAAATGAGAATTGCAATTAATTAATTGTGAAAATTATAGAGTTTGAGACATGCTGTCTATTGGTGAATAATTTTACACGACCTCTAGGTCAGGATAAGCTCATGACCTTTTTCAATTTATTATTTACGCTGGTTTTACTGTGCAATAGTGTTGATTCTTTGTGTTAATTTTTGTGACATAGTGTAGTTAAATCTACAAAAAAAAAAATTCGCCGTTCACTCTGTAGTTTAAAAAAAAAAAACTTGTACAACATTCATATTGAAGTTATTAGTTCCCAGTTAAAATAGCAATTTTCTTGTTCTCCCATAGTAAGCTTTTCACTGATTGGCAACCGTGATGTCACAATTTGAAACAAATTTGGGTGGCAGCCTTTAAGGGCCTTGTAGGAATGTTAAAACTTTAGTCCTGTAATTCGACTTTAGTGTTACTTTGATGACATAGATAGTTGATATTCACAGAAAACTGCATCAGTTTATACAAAAAAAATTGACACAACGACTTTTGTTCTAAAAAGTTCTATATTCTAGAATCTATCGCTTGACGGCGAGCTTGCAATCGTGACTAAATATCGTTTTAAAGGAAATATACCAACACATCAGCAAAAAAAAAAGTAAAAAAAAAAAAAAAAAAACTTAAAAAAAAAATTAAAGTCCTTTACTGGTTTCAAAACATCCCAAAAGTAAAGAAAAAAAAATCTTAGGTACTTACACTCTAAATATCAGAGAGTCGTTCAGATGTTCAGCAAATACAACGTACATGTTCCATACGAAAAAAACATTTTCTTGACTTTCTGGGAATATTAAGCGTAAAGTGAGCGCGAGGAAATTTGAAGAATCGCGGGTTGGCAAAAAAATATTCCAAATGCAATTCGAATAAATCAAAATTTGTGTTTAATCTATGGCCTGTTTGTGGAACATTTGGAAGAAAAATATTTTGGTTGTTTATTTCATATGTTTGCAACGGTGATGAAATAAAATTGAAATTGAATTTTGTGTCTACAAGAAATGTGTTAAAAGTGCAGCCGCTACAACATAGCTAAGACAGGTGGCAGGAATTATGAAAATAGAACGATAAAATATTTCATTTGGTCAACTCAAAACAAATTTCTGAGCAATGACAAAAGCGTGAAAAGTGGTTATTGTTCGATGTAAATTGCCGGTTTAAAATTGAGGTCATATTTAAATTTGGTTTACATTGCTATGTCAAAAAAAAAATCTAGATAGTCTATAAAAAAAGCATTGACTTATGTCTTATTACAATAAACATGTATAAGGAGAATAACTGGTCACGCTGAGGGCGAAATGCGGATTTAAAAAACAATGATAAAAAAAAAATAGAAACATAAAAGTAAATATAAAAAAAACAACAAAACAAAAAAGAAATAAAAACAAAAAGTTACGTAAGCGGTCTAGAATCAACATAGAATCAACATTGTACTAGATATTAAAAAAAAAAGAGTTAATAAAAAAAAATTGAAAATTATAGTCAACTAGTCATGATGACGTGACGGCGGTGTGTCACATTGACAATAGTTTGATTCGTTTTGTCACTATAACCATTTGCCAAATGTTATTGATAATGACAGCATATTGTTGAGAGATAGTAGCTTTCCAAAAGAAAAAAAAAATAGAATAAAACTAAAAAAGGGAGTACAAAAATATGATTGGCTATGCCGGACCAATCAGTTTTAAGCACGCTAAAGGGACAAAGTATTAGTGTCCGGTCTAGCCAATAAAGATGAGTGTATGTTGATTGAAAGATGTCGTGTCGGACCAATCATTTCGCTAAAGGGACAAAAACAATAATGTCCGGTCTAGCCAAGGAAAAGATACGTTTTGATTGAAGGACACCGGACATAACTCCGCTAAAGGGGCAAAAAGAACAATGCCCGGACTAGCAGGTAAAGAAGAAGTGACTCCTCTAGTGTCATGCAGAAGGATCTAAGAGGCTAGTCCTGACGTTCGGCCCAGGCTAACCTGATTCATCATTTGTGGTATCAAGCCAAGATAATTTATCAGTCAGGATGATCGAACAGTTAAAGTCATTCTTTCGATTCTGATATGCTTTGTTGTAAAGCTGCACGCACGAGGACGTGCGTATGTCAGTATGGCCGTGACGGCGGCGTCATCATGTAGAATCTAAAATGTGAAAAATATCCAATAGTAATCAATGTACAAAAACAACAGCTGCACCTGACCTGACCGATTAGGCGATCACGCCAGTATGACGTCACGCCACCTGCACCCGCCCGGACCCTCTAAGTCCTATAAGTAACCTGACTGATGGTTGGTGGGGGCATTCTTGTCATCGAAATGGTCAGTTGCAGACGTTGTCTCATACGCTTTGTTATTTTAAGATTGATGTTTTAATATCGCGAATTGGTGAAGAATAAACCAGTGCTCAAATACGAAGTTGCTAATTGTCTCATTCATTGGACCCTAAACCCTACTCTCATTATAATAACAGAGAAGACGCCAATATATAAAAAAAAAAATTGATTTGTAGGTAAAAATACTAAAATCTGTATTCATGTACTTTGTAATGCTAAATTTTAGGAGTTTTTATGAATTTATAAAAGAGTCATTTGGAGTACTATCTTGTTTTGATTTTTTCAGTACATTGTTATAACTGCGAACCAAATGTTTAAAACTTCTTATCATTGCCAGTAGTATAAATTAAACACCCTACATTTTATTAAAGCCAGAGGAATATATCATTAAAAAAATAATGTATGATATTAAAAAATAGTAAAATATTTAAAAACTATACGTACCGTCAGTGACTGTAAATGCACATTTTTTTAAACTATTTCAATGATTTTAGATTAGGTACCCACCTCCCGCGATTATTTTTTTGGGGTGGTATCCCATTTGTTTACATTTTTGATCTCCAATTCGATTTCAGATCTTAGTAAATCAATTGAAACCGAACGCCACTCTAGAACCCTGTCTTATTAACACCATGTCATTTAACTATGTAATGTAATGTATTAGCCAATTTACCCATAGAAGTAACTTTGACATTTAAAATATGAAAAGATTCTACAGTGGCCTAGGGTTCCAATTAATGACTGTACGTCTTTCGTTTAAAACCATTCAAAACAATGATAATCGTAATAGTTTTTTTCTTTTTTAGGAATAAAGGGATAATCGTAACCAAACTGGGTCTGCGGGTGGCAAAAAATGGCAATATGATGAATGTGATGACATCATTCTGAGTATAATAGGGAAGAACACTCCAGTCTTAGAGGGTTTGGCTGTTCCAGAATCCTCTGGATCTCAGGCGGCTGAGACTATTCAAGCACAAGATACAACTCAACCTATTCCACAAAGTTCTCAAAATATTACAAATTCATCTAATGTGCAGTATTAATCCGTTATGCGTTTAAAAAAGGAAAAATTAGAGAAATATTGTTGCTCAAAGAGAAAACTGAACTTTATAAGAGAGAAAAATATAAATTAGATTTAGAATTAGTTAAATTAGAGAAAGAATTGAACATAACGCATTCTTCTTATACTGCACCTTACCACGAGCAAAACTGTGTACAGTTAGATATACATAGTTCAATTAGTCGACGTAGAACAAGAAAACGTTCAACTTACTAGATGAAATACAACTTAGAATTTTGTAATTTCTTATGTAATCATCACTTTTTAAAAACTTATTTTGTACTTAGGGTTAATTTGTAATAATTTGTAAAAAGGCTCATAGCCATGAGTGGTGGCGAGCCTTTTTAGCATACTTATTTGTTACTATGTTTTAATCACAAAGTACACTATTACGCTGATAATAATACGTAGATATATACTGAGTATAATAGTAAATTCAGCCTTTTTCATAACATGTCCTTAAATAAATTGTAACATATATATATTTACCAAATGTCGTCTAAAGGTAATAAAACAAAACGGATTTGTCTTATTGTAAATGTATTTATTTGTATAATATGTCCATTAAATATGTCTTTAATTATAAATTTGTATTATTTCCCTTAACAGTTCAATCGCCTCAGGGTCAATTGCATTATAAACTGGGTTGTGATACGGAATATAATACTGCACTCCTAGGCGTTTTTCTAAATTGTGAAGAGTGACACACGCCAAAAATATATGGCATGCTTTCAGAGGTTGAACACGGAGATGATTGAGACAGGGGAATTTTTCTTTTAACACTCCTAAACGTTTTCAACTAATCTTCGTGTGCTTTTAAATGCTCGTAGAAATCGCATAACTGCTTCTGTTATTGGGATTTCTACTGGGATATTTGGCGTAATGAGCCATTTTTTCATGGCATATGCACTGTCTCCTAATAAAATCGCATTTGGGAACGGCCTCCAACCATTCTCCCACTGCTGAAACAAAGTTGACTTGCGTATATAGCACTCTTGCGTCATGAACGGATCCCGGCCATCTAGCACTAGCGTAAAAAAAGTCTAAATTTGGCCCACAAACAACCATTGTATTAATGGAATGTCCACCTTTGCGATCAACGTACATGAATTCGTGTTGATGAGGTGAATCAATGGGTATTAATGATCCATCAATGACTCCACCAATTCTTGGAATATTTGCTAATTCCCTAAATAAATGCGGTATAGCATCGGTATTCTCCGGCCAGCGCACTTCAATCCCAAACATTTCGTTCACAATTGCAGTTGTAACTCGTTTGACACATCGATGAAAGTAGCCTTTGATACTCCATGATTATCTCCGCTGACGTGATACTGAGAACCCGATCCCATCCAATGCAGTGTACAAAGAATCTGTTGGCAAGGCGTCAAAGCTTTGTTTTTTGGCGTTGGATGTTCAATACGTACACCAATTCTATTTATTAAATATTCGACACTGACTTTGCTAAGTCGGAATTTTTCCTTAAATGAAAAATCCGTAAGATCAAAAGAAAAGTTAATTCTTTCTTTATATCTTCTTACTTGTGCGAACTCATCAATATCACTGTCACTATTACTACCAGCGTCACTACTACTCGCATGGAAAGCCATTTTGAACTAGGTACGCGTGTATCAACCACGAAAAATTACTTACAATTGTCACGCAAATCCGACGCATCTTTAATCACATGTCAAGATTCACCGACAATTCTACAAATATGTCGACTAAAATAATAATTCTTGTTTCACAACATAATTGTAATACATACAATTGTACCAAAATGCCTGTCATATTTGTAAGCATTTCTATAGAAAATATTTCTTAAAATTGTAATATGTCACCTGTCGCTTGACAATTGTAGCTCTACATATGTCACGTACAATTGTAGCCGTGGTGAAATTGGGGCCAGGACATTTTTGCTAGTTTGATTGCTTATGTCTTAACGCATTTCAGATCGCTCGTGTTTTCTAGACAAAGTGTAAGGTTTTTAAATACATATACGTAGCTAGTCATTGGTGAATTCGATAATTAAGTGCAATAACGCCGGTGTAATGGCAACATATCCCATAGGTTAATTCCATACGTTAATTATTATTTCTAGAGATATGTCTTCTTACTTATGACAATGGAACGCACCAAATGACGGCCACACTTTCAAAAAAATAACGTAATAAAATAACATTGCATTTCTTTATCTTATGAAAGACAATGCGCATTTCTAAGGAACAAACCCATTAAGACCCTGTCTATTTTTTTAGACGGAATAAACTTTTGCGCTTTTGAATTCCACAGAATCGCCCAAGACCACTTAAACATGTGGGAACGATTACTACGCTCAACGCTTGACTACGAGGCACAATAACAACATCGTAGCGTCAGACAAGGAAAGCGCCACATGCTGCCAGAGGTGTGACAGAGAGGCTAAATCAACCCCGGATACCTATCTACGTGACGCTTGCCGCCCCGCCATTTGCAACCAAATGATCTACGATGCGTTTGCGCAGTTTTCGAAAGTCAAATCCTTATATCAATGTTTATAAAGTCGGAAATAGATATAAGTAGCGATAAGATAATATTGTAAAGGTTTTCCTTAGGGAAATATGTAGTGTATGGAGGACACTTCGATTGCAGCCGGGAAGAATGTGGGTCGCGCAGTTCTGTAACAGTTTCGATATTTTTGGAATATTATTAGATTAATTATCTAAATCGTACATTAGAATCAGTGGTTGCCGATCCAGTATTCACAGCTAAGTGTTTTATTACCAATTGTGTCGTGTGCATTCTAAATAATATAATGTAGATCATATTTAATTAATTAAATTGGTTCAAATAATATAGGTACTATAACGTACTTTGTAAATAATTGGTTACATTAATATTGACCACTTTTATGATAATAACTGAGTACACACGACATACCTTTTATGATTGTTTTGATTGTCCTTGTGTGATATTTGTGTATAGAATTATAATATTGTGTTGGGTTCGATTCCCGATATTTAAATACCTAAGACTTGAATAAGTGATTATGACATTGTTGTACTTTTATGTCATGATCGGAGATTGTACGTCACAGTGTAGATCAGTAATGTCTTGCTGATCCATTTATGTGTTGTTCTATAACCACTGTGTATAATTTAACATTGTGATTATCAGATTATGACTGATAGTTAATCATGATAATATTTAAACGAGTTCGATCCTCGTTCAATTGATATTAGCCAAAGAACCTTATATTGGATTGTTTTACAAACAGGGGGTTCGAATCCCTATTTACTGATATTTCTGAGAACAGGCTAAGATATTGTGGACACTTAATGCTGATGTCAATTTAATATATAACAGACTTATTTCTATGTGTATGGAGTCCTTAAATATAATTGAATTTTCTGAGTGTTATATTATACATTATTGTCTTGGAATTTTCATTCAAGAGGTTGTATTTGTAATTAATGTTACGGTGTAATGTAATAATTATTAGTATTTACTTAGCATAAATAATACTTGCTTTTGCCAGGTTTTTCTGGGTTTCCCTGGTTTTAGCAAAATACAGGGTGTTTTTTTTTCGACCGTTCAAATTCTACGTAGTGAATGTGTAGGTCATACTGACCAACTTTTACTATGGGGACAAAGTCGAAATCGCGAAAAAAAAATCAGCTGTTTCATACAAATTGGCGGCATTACGCCGGCCGAAATGTATGAAACAGCTGATTTTTTTTTCGCGATTTCGACTTTGTCCCCATAGTAAAAGTTGGTCAGTATGACCTACACATTCACTACGTAGAATTTGAACGGTCGAAAAAAAAACACCCTGTATATTGAATTATGTTCCCAGAAAAGGAAGGTGTTTAGGTACTTTTGCTTTGTGTAAATTTAAAGATGTAGTTTTATTTTGTATGATAGTAATTGTTAATTTTCGTAATAGTCTAGCACTGATAATAAGTTTAAAGATTTTGTTTTGTATTTAAAACTTAATAGATCGAATAGGAACACACCTTTCCTTACAAATTTGCGATAATATATTTCAAATTTATAAATCGCCATGTGACTTATCAATCAATACCTCTACTTACCTCAGACCTTACTTATTACTAAGCAATTATTTTCACAACTATTTCATTCTCTTAAGAAATAAAGTCGAGCCCGAATTAAATACACGTCAGATACCATTACACCATAACGAGTCAACTAACTAAAATTTCATGTTCGTAATGCCTGTGAAATTGGCGAGTAGGTACGGTCGTCTCTAATAATATGTATACGATTTTGATCCTTATCCCCTTGACATACGTTCCAAAATGTATACAAATTATTAGACGTGACTGTACCAGGGTAACATACAGATACATTGACTTTAATATTATTATAGCTGCATCCCGACTGATTTCATGTATATGGGGTTGTTCTCCCAGAAGGAGGTCTGATGGAGTAAAGATTTTGATGTTGTCGTATAGAGGGCACGGAGGTGTATACCAGAAAAATCTGACATTTGAGGATTTGCTTCCTGGTCAAAAAATGTTCGATGGCCTGGCTAAACGGTGAGACCTAGGTGGGGGGTGCTCGACCAAATGTCATAGGGAACTGCTGACAGTTTTTGAAGCCGCAAAAATTTTTGCGAAAAAAAAAAAAAAATTTTGCACCAAATTTTCAAAATGGTCCTTCGAGCCGGATTTTTTTGTGGTAGAATCTCTTAGGGTCCTAGATTAAAGAAAAAGTGTTTTTGTGATTCTCGGATCCAAGATGGCCGCCGTAGGGGCCGTCAAAGTTTGTATGGGAACTCTTAAACGGGGGGAGATAGGTGGGGGGTGCTCGACCAAATGTCATAGAGGACCCCAAGAGCTGTCAGGTGGGCAAAAAATTTTTGCAAAAAAAATTTTTTTTTTTTTTCGAAAAATTTTTTTTCATCCGATCGAGCTGAAAATCGCTGTGCGTGACTTTTGAGCTCTCCAGATTCTGAAAAAAAAATTTTCAGATTTTTTGCACAAAAAAAATTTTGTATGGATTTTTCGAAATAATGGTCCGATCGCGCTGAAATTTGGCATGCGGGCATTATTTGGGCCCAGGAATAATAATCTGAAAAAAAATTTTGAAAAACATCCAAGATGGCGGCGACCCCGAACAAAAAGTCAAAATCCCAAGTAAGTTAAGCGAGCCCGAAGGGCGAGCTTCAGGCCGGGAGGCCGAAGGCCGACCCCGCGGAGGGCCGAAGGCCCGGAGCTTCACTCCCGGGGCCCATGGGGGTCCCGAACCCCAGTATTTTTGGGCGAGGCCGAAGGCCTCGCTGCAGGAGGGCCGGAACATTACCAGAACCAATATAAATCTATGTTAAGCGAGCCCGAAGGGCGAGCTTCAGGGTGGGAGGCCGAAGGCCGACCTCGCGGAGGGCCGAAGGCCCGGAGCTTCACCCCGAGGGCCCAAGCGCGTCACCTCCAAGTAATTTAAAGCGAGGCCGAAGGCCGAGCTCCGAGCAAATCGAGCTACCAAGCGTTCAACAACCCCAGTGTCTTAATAAGCCGAGCCTGAGGGCCGAAGGCCCGATGGCGAGGCGTCAAGCCCGCGAAGGCCGAAGGCCGAGCTCCGCGTAGGGCCGAAGGCCCGGAGCGTCACGATCGAGGTGCTCTCCGCGCGAGCCCGAGGGCCGAAGGCCCGACGGGCGAGCCCACGCGGTGAAACTGCCCTTCCTAACTGTCTTAATAAGCGAACCGGAGGGCCGCAGGCCCGACGGTTCGCTTCAAACCCCAGCGAAGGCCGCAGGCCGAGCTCCGCGTAGGGCCGAAGGCCCGGAGCGTCCCATAGAGGCGCGGTAGCCTGCGAGGCCGGAGGCCGAGCTGCGAGAAAACAAAGCTTTTCTACTTATAATAAAATCTGTGTAACTATTTAAGCTGAGCCTGAGGGCCGAAGCTGCCAGAGTCCAACGCATCCATGCTACTCAATGAAAAAGTGTAACATGAAAACGAATCGGAGGGCCGTAGGCCCGACGATTCGTTTCGACAACCTGCGAAGGCCGAAGGCCGAGCTCCGCGTAGGGCCGAAGGCCCGAAGCGTCCAACACAGGCGCGCCAGCTTGCGAGGCCGAAGGGCGAGCTTCAGGGTGGGAGGCCGAAGGCCGACCTCGCGGAGGGCCGAAGGCCCGGAGCTTCACCCCGAGGGCCCAAGCGCGTCACCTCCAAGTAATTTAAAGCGAGGCCGAAGGCCGAGCTCCGAGCAAATCGAGCTACCAAGCGTTCAACAACCCCAGTGTCTTAATAAGCCGAGCCTGAGGGCCGAAGGCCCGATGGCGAGGCGTCAAGCCCGCGAAGGCCGAAGGCCGAGCTCCGCGTAGGGCCGAAGGCCCGAAGCGTCCCTCAGAGGCGTGACAGCTCGCGAGGCCGAAGGCCGAGCTGCAGGAGTCCAAGGCATCCACGCTACTCAATGAAAAAGTGTAACATGAAAACGAATCGGAGGGCCGCAGGCCCGACGATTCGTTTCGACAACCTGCGAAGGCCGAAGGCCGAGCTCCGCGTAGGGCCGAAGGCCCGAAGCGTCCCTCAGAGGCCTGACAGCTCGCGAGGCCGAAGGCCGAGCTGCAGGAGTCCAGCTCAAAAGCCCAAAAACTGCGATAAAAGTATAAAATAATACATAAACAATAATAAATAAATTAAAGAAAATAAAAAAAATATCTCCAATACCCCACCCCTCCAGTCGACAAAAAGAGAGGCCCGCGAGGCCCTTGGGCCTCGCGCACAGAGCAAAAAACTAGTTAATATTATATATAGCTGCATCCCGACTGATTTCTAAACGATACACTTTATTTCGCAACGGTAAGTACTGGCTGAGAAAAAGTTGATGATTTGTATAGAGGAGCAAAAACGTAGATCCGGAAAAATATGGAGATCGGTCTACTGGATAAGACCACTTTTTTGATCAACGGCCTGGCTAAACGGTGAGACCTAGGTGTGGGGTGTTAGACCAAATGTCATAGGGAACTGCTGACAGTTTTTAGAGCCGCAAAAATTTTTGCAAAAAAAAAAAAAAAAATTTGCACCCAAATTTCAAAATGGTCCTTCGAGCCTGATTTTTTGGTGGTAGAATCTCCGAGGGACCTAGATTAAAGAAAACGTGTTTTTGTGATTCTCGGATCCAAGATGGCCGCCGTAGGGCCCGTCAAAGTTTGTATGGGAACTCTTAAACGGGGGGAGATAGGTGGGGGGTGCTCGACCAAATGTCATAGAGGACCCCAAGAGCTTTCAGGTGGGCAAAAAATTTTTGCAAAAAAAATTTTTTTTTTTTTTTCGAAAAATTTTTTTTCATCTGATCGAGCTGGAAATCGCTGTGCGTGACTTTTGGGCTCTCCAGATTCCGAAAAAATTTTTTTCAGATTTATTGCACAAAAAAAATTTTGTATGGATTTTTCGAAATAATGGTCCAATCGCGCTGAAATTTGGCATGCGAGCATTATTTGGGCCCAGGAGTAATAATCTGAAAAAAAATTTGGAAAAAAATTCAAGATGGCGGCGACCCCGAACAAAAAGTCAAAATCCCAAGTAAGTTAAGCGAGCCCGAAGGGCGAGCTTCAGGCCGGGAGGCCGAAGGCCGACCCCGCGGAGGGCCGAAGGCCCGGAGCTTCACTCCCGGGGCCCATGGGGGTCCCGAAAACCAGTAATTTTGGGCGAGGCCGAAGGCCTCGCTGCAGGAGGGCCGGAACATTACCAGAACCAATATAAATCTATGTTAAGCGAGCCCGAAGGGCGAGCTTCAGGGTGGGAGGCCGAAGGCCGAGCTCGCGGAGGGCCGAAGGCCCGGAGCTTCACCCCGAGGGCCCAAGCGCGACACCTCCAAGTAATTTAAAGCGAGGCCGAAGGCCGAGCTCCGAGCAAATCGAGCTACCAAGCGTTCAAAAACCCCAGTATCTTAATAAGCCGAGCCTGAGGGCCGAAGGCCCGATGGCGAGGCGTCAAGCCCGCGAAGGCCGAAGGCCGAGCTCCGCGTAGGGCCGAAGGCCCGGAGCGTCACGATCGAGGTGCTCTCCGCGCGAGCCCGAGGGCCGAAGGCCCGACGGGCGAGCCCACGCGGTGAAACTGCCCTTCCTGACTGTCTTAATAAGCGAACCGAAGGGCCGCAGGCCCGACGGTTCGCTTCGAACCCCAGCGAAGGCCGCAGGCCGAGCTCCGCGTAGGGCCGAAGGCCCGGAGCGTCCCGTAGAGGCGCGGTAGCCTGCGAGGCCGGAGGCCGAGCTGCGAGAAAATAAAGCTTTTCTACGTATAATAACATCTGAGTAACTATATAAGCTGAGCCTGAGGGCCGAAGGCCCGAAGGCGAAGCTCCGTAGCCGCGAAGGCCGAAGGCCGAGCTCCGCGTAGGGCCGAAGGCCCGAAGCGTCCAACAAAGGCACGCCAGCTTGCGAGGCCGAAGGCCGAGCTGCAGGAGTCCAACGCATCCATGCTACTCTATGAAAAAGTGTAAAATGAAAACGAATCGGAGGGCCGCAGGCCCGACGATTCGTTTCGATAATCTGCGAAGGCCGAAGGCCGAGCTCCGCGTAGGGCCGAAGGCCCGAAGCGTCCAACACAGGCACGCCAGCTCGCGAGGCCGAAGGCCGAGCTGCAGGAGTCCAACGCATCCATGCTACTCTATTAAAAAGTGTAATATGAAAACGAATCGGAGGGCCGCAGGCCCGACGATTCGTTTCGAAAATCTGCGAAGGCCGAAGGCCGAGCTCCGCGTAGGGCCGAAGGCCCGAAGCGTCCCTCCAAGGCGTGACAGCTCGCGAGGCCGAAGGCCGAGCTGCAGGAGTCCAGCTCACAAGCCCTATTACTGCGACAAAAGTAAAAATTAATACAAAAACAATAATAAAAAAATTAAAGAAAATAAAAAAAATATCTCCAATACCCCAATCCTCCAGTCGACAAAAAGAGAGGCCCGCGAGGCCCTTGGGCCTCGCGCACAGAGCAAAAAACTAGTTTGAAACAATTACAACTGTGACATACACGTGTCTTTACTAACTTCTTTTGTTATATTGTTAACTTGCTAAATCCGCTGAAAATCAACTTCAGAGACAACAGTCACCATAAAACAGTCACATACGATCACAAGTCACAACTAACACTTACGTAAAAAAATCGTTCCGAACCGAACTATATTAAAATATCAATGAATGCGTTTTCTTTTTCATAAATTTTCTCCTGATTAACCTAAACCGGTATAGCTAAAATCAAAATGACTGTTTGTAAACAAAGAAATCTGCAAATAGTAACGCCTCTCACTTCAATTAACAAAAGTATCAAAGGAGACTTCTTCAAATTTATCGTATTACATCTCGAGACCGACATCGGAACACTCAACGTATGGTTTCTCGCTCCGCCGGTCGACTATGAAGGCACCACTTATTATTTTGATTGTGTGCGTAATTTTTCCATCTTTGTGTGAACTGCTTTACACAAGCGCATTGTACGATTGTGTGCATTTTTCGAGGCACTGTTTGCTGCCGCCTTACCCAGGCGGCGCCGCTCGCGCAAGCACTGCCTTGCTAGAGTGACGCGCAAATTTAAATCACCGCGAGCTCCGTAATGTTACTTACAAGTACTTGGCTTAGTGGATATCTTTTAGAAAAAATTACAAACTATTGTAAATGTATATGTAGATGCTATTCTGATGGGGAAGGCAGTGCTTATTTGCTTATATGGAATGCTCGCCACTGAGTTGATATAGTTATTAAAATCAACTAGTAGCTCTTAAATTAGCTTTTTTTTGCTTTCGCAATTTCAGTATTCACAATACAAGTTCTCCCTAACCCCTTCCAGTCTATTTTTCCAGGCTCTTTTTTTTATTCCGCACTGCACGATTTCATGTTCTGCAGAAGAGACCAATATTTCTGGTTTATCTTTTTTATATACCTATACCTGCTTTGGGCGTAGTAATACCTACTTTGTAAGGGGAATTTTCTATGGGTCTTAATCAATTATTTTATCCTATACTAATCTTCGGCTGCCCTATGCTGAAGTCAAGTATGTGCCAAATTATCAAAAACTTTTTTTTTGAATTTTCGAAAACTTGATTGAAAAACGAGTCTAATACTGAAACAAAAATTTTAAAATTGTTTATAGTTTTGAAGATTTGGGCTTTTAAAAATCGTCTGTATTTATTTTTAGCGATGCGTTCTACGATGAAGGCAAGTATCTCGCTTATTCTATGGTGAAGGCAAGTATCTTAGAACAGATACTTGTAATTCATATAGTTCGGTTAGATACTTGAGTTCAACGTTTGATTCAATCTGTTTGTTATGATGCGTTCTTCTAGCATTAAATCATGAAAAGAGTAGAAACCTGATGAATGGTTTTATAAACTATCTATGTCGTCGTAAACGTAATATAGTAGGTAAAAAAAGTACCTCAAATTTATCAGTTTATGGTTCCTACGCGTATAAGTTACACTGTGTTTAATGTGAACTGCGAACATTTAGGTACAAAAAGGACCAATTCGTTACCTAACTAATAATTTGTTTATTACGAAGAGATGCAGAATTCTTACGGATTTAGGTCTACGGACAAAAAGGATGGTGTCTATGTGTATAGAAGATGCGGAGATTAACGAGTGAGTACCTAATTCATATTATTCACACGCTTATTATAGATATCAGGTTGGACAGATTCATGTATTTTGTTATTGACCTTAATTTTATTTGTTGTAATAAAAAGGAGTACTATTGTATGTACGTTTCAGTTACCTACCTGTTTGTTAAAAAACAAATTGAGTAGGTAGTTTTGTGCATATGCATACGCATACCTATTAGAAGTAGGTATAATGGTACCGTTTTTTTGTATTCGTACTTTTTACTGTTACATTTGTTATTTTTACTATATAAAGTTAATGTAAATTTGCATGCTATTTTTATTTTTTCTTACAGAACCAAATTATTGGTGTGTAAAGGCCCTGCAGTGCCACTAGAAGTGACAGAAATTTCTCTGCAAAATAAATATCCCTTCTGGACGTTACAGGTGATCTGTGGAATTAAGAAGAATTGCAGGAAGAATTGAGTAAGAACACAAAAACTATAGTTATTCTACTCATTCCTCAGAGCCTGCAAACATTCTGGAAAAAACTGAAAACAAATCAAAATGCAGTTGATTTAATTGACGAAGGAGATGTTATTAACTCAATTAAGTAGCGTGAACGGTGAAATAATCAATCTTAATTACCTTTTTGCACTTTGTAATTTAATTTCTACAAATTATTCACAAATAATAAAGTCCGTTGATTATAAAAACAGGTGTTTTTATTGTAATTTAACAAAACATATCCTAAGAGTTACCCGAGCAATATAGAGATACTTGACTTTGTGTAGAATGCTATTTGACTTATATCTAAGCAGAAACCTTTTTTGCCATTTAAAATTGATTGGTTGACCTAACTAAAAAAAACAAAGCACTAATAAATAGGTTGCATTTATCCCACACTATCCAATGACATCCTTTTTACATATACTTTAGAGGTATAAGTCAATAAATATTCCAATTTTAGTTTTTTTGCTCTCCTGTAAAATTTGTCGAAAAGCACTTACTTGACTTCAGCTTAGGGCAGCCGTCTTAGTCTCTTTGGCATATTTTATATGAAGCGAAATCAGCGCCAGAAACTAGTTCGTTAGTAGGGATATTATGCATAAGTCAAGGATGTCTTATAGAACACGGGAAGAATGGCCAGATACATTGACGACAGTCCCATAATTTAGAAAGCTGCATACAAAACAAGAAAAAATGTTTGGATTTGGTAGTTTGGAAGGGATTTCGAAGAAGCTGCACAGTGAGTACCGGAAGTGCTACAGTCAGCTAAGCCTACCTCCTGATAATTTTCAAAGCTAGATATTATAGCTACCTAACTATATCCATCCAATTTTATTAAGTTCACCTTAATTTGTCGTTTAATTTAATGTTGAATGAAAACTATGTCATTAAGGTAGCTTTTTGTTATTATTATTTTGTTAGTACAGCTATGCTATTCTCTTATTCCCACATTCGACGCTGCGTTCGTCAACGAGCTCGACGTCGAGACAGCCTTGTCTAAAATCCTAGCTGTTTGATTTGACATTAGGAATCGAGGTTGTGAGGACTTTGTTCCATACAAATAAACAAAGAATTACAAAAGAAAAGAACAAATTAAAACTAAAAATATAATATTAAAACTAAACTTACCTACAAAGATAAAATCCTATTATAAAAAGAACACACCCTCCAGCAGGTCCGCTTGCGGCATGGAGCCCATAATGCTGGCGGCGTTACCTCTCTGCACTGCAAGAGCGATGCGTTGAGAGAGGTATGCGCCAGCTCTTTGGTCCCCAGTTGTGTTGACCAGCCGTGCCGACATGGCCCTTATGAAGGTCTTCATGTCAGGTGACCAGGGTCCCAGGGTCTCTATTGCGAGCGCCGCAAACTCATAGTCCTTGAGAAGGGACGAGTATTTGCGGCGCTTGAGAACCTGGGCCTGGTCAGCTGCAGCACCAGACTGTAGACGGGGGGCCTGGATGTGGGACTGGGCGAAGGTATCTACGCACGTAACGGTTGTGAGGGAGGTTGTGGGCGAGTTCGTCGCTGTTTTTCGTTAGAGAATACGAAGTTCGTACATTAAACGTCAAACTCTCGACGCAGTGTAGTTCCAGCTCACGCCACATTCGTCGCCGAGCACTAGTGTCGTTTAAAGTACATTAGTGAATACCATTTTTAGGCTCGACGCTGCCGCAGCGCAGACACAACGCTGACAGCAAGGCGGTTTCCTTAGTGAATAACAGGATGCAGGATATTAGCTAAAAAATACACCATAATTTATTACAGTTATACCTTAAGTACTTTAGGAATTACAAGTGCCCACACATGCACCAAAAATGTGGATTTTGGCGGGGTGATATGCCTATCTCGTCCAACCCACGGGAGTGCTCGTTTAAGTAGTTCCGCACATCTCTTGCATAGTGTGGGGGAGCTTCGTCAAGTTGCAAGATCGTCCTTATTCTGTAAGCGATGGGTAGTTCCATTAACGCGTCCTGGAACTGCGTTTGCAGGAACTCTAAAAAATGTCGTAAAACTATTGGTCGAATTAAAATATATCGATCATTCCTGCCCAAACATTGACCGAAAATTGATGCTGAAACGAACTTTCTCTCACTCCATGAGGATTTTTCATTTGCCACTGATGCTGGTTGCGATGATTTGTACAGCCCGACCGGGTAAAGGTGGCTTCGTCTGTCCACATGATGCGTTTTAAAAATGTTTCATCCCGGCGTTTCTGGAAATCCAGGCACAAAAAACGGATCGTGCAGTGCAATCAGGTTCGGTTTTGTCCTGCACTCTTTGGAAATGGTGGAATTAAAATAAAATTAAAATTTCTTCATCCTTCTGAGGTGCCACGAATCGAACACGTCCATGGGCAAGTTTCTCGGACTGCTTGTAACTTTTTTTGTTTGTCTGGAACGGGATCGTGGCGTTCAGCCACTCTAAAATGTAACTTTTGATGCCTTTCAAATTAAATTGACCAATGAGAACGCGTTGTTTATAAAAATAAATTCAGAAATAATTTCTATAACATGTATTATTTACTGTACTGCACCACATAATTATTAAATATACAAGTTACATTGCACTGCGATCTAGTACGTTTTGTGTGTGGATACTTTAATGCAGAGTTTTTATTTTTTTATATGTTTTGCCCTGACCACTAATAAGTAACTAGTTTAAAAAAATAAACAAACATCGGCGGGAGCATATTGTTTTGCAATAATGGATTTCGATATTTGACCGTTTCAATTTCATTATAACCGTCACTTTCATTCCGTTACCGAAAAAAGGATAGATATTTGCATTTGAACGAGTTTTTCATTCCCTCTTTATGGAGGCCTACTACGGAGGTTCCAGAGACGAATGATGAATCGACATATTTTATATTAAAATATTGCATGGTAGTTTATAATATAAAATATGTCGATTCATCATTCGTCTCTGGAACCTCCGTAGTAGGCCTTCATAAGGGTGCGGCTCCACTGAGGCGGAGAGGAGCGGAGATGTGCAAAATTGGCCAATGAAACCACATGACAGTGTTTTGAATTTTGAATTTGAAGAATGTAATTGGTCAATTTTGCACATCACCGCTGCTCTCCGCCTCAGTGGAGCCGCACCCCAAAGCAGGAATGAAAAATTCGTTCAGATGCAAAATAAAATTTGAACTCTAGTTGAACTTGTATAATAATATTAAACCTATAATAAATCTAATATTATTTTAATCATACGAGTATGAGCATTTCATCATTCTTAAAATATAATGAAGAGATGCGATATTTATCGCGAATTCATTATAATTTTGTTAGTTTTTAGGGTTCCGTAGCTAAAATGGCAAAAACGGAACCCTTATAGATTCGTCATGTCCGTCTGTCCGTCTGTCACAGCCGATTTACTCGGAAACTATAAATGCTACAGTAACAAAATTTGGTAAGGATCTGTGTTGTATGAACCGCTACAGGATTATGATACTAAATTGTAAAAAAAACCATTGGGGTGGGGGCCCTCCATACATGTAACTGAGAGTTAGAATTTTTGTTTTTAATTGTATGTAAGCGTGTGGGGTATTAATAGAAAGGTCTTTGAAAATGAAATGAAGCTTTATAAATCCTATTTTTATTTAAGCAAATCGTTTGCGAGATATCAGCTCTCAAAATCTGAAAAATGTGTCCCCCCCCCCTCTATTTTTTAAACTACGCGATATAAAATTCTAAAAAAAATATATGTTATGCACATTAACAAACTCTATCAACGATTTTTGGTTTGAGTGAATTATCTCCTATAGTTTTTGAGGTAGGTTGATTTAACTGTATTTTTTAAATAATAAATTGGTAAAGGTACGGAACTACGGAACCCTTCGCGCGCGAGTCCGACTCGCACTTGGCCGGTTTTTTTTATATATTGTGAACGAATCCAATGTATTACGTACTGATATTAATAGTTTCAGAACGCATTTTATATTTTAAAAAAAGGAAGCGCGAATGAACTTTTCAAATGTTGGTCTATATTTTTAGATATAATTAAAACATGACTTTAACTAAATACTGTGATTAATATGAGTGAATCAAGTAACGAAGTGGTGTTTTATTCCTTTATGTGGTAATATATCGTTCTCGCCGCTGAGGGGGTAAGTTGTTCCGTAGCAAGAAAAAACGCAGTTATTCAAAAACGGCTGGGCCGATTATGTTCGAAGTAGTTCCATTTTAAAGTATTCTAAAAGCCCACTATTCATGATTTTTTCATATTTTTTGGCCCTACGGATCAAAAGTTGGAGCGGGGGGGGACACATTTATTTTCTTCTGGAGCGATTATCTCCAAAAATATTGATTGTATAAAAAAAATATTTTAAGACCCTTATTCTTTTTAGGACACCTATTTAATGATACCCCACACTGTAGGATTACAGCAAATAAAAAACATCATCACCACTTCACCAGAGTTGGGGAGGTACCCGAAAAAAAAATAATTTTCTAGTTTTTATTGTACCACTTTGTTGGCATGATTAACATGTATACTTGTACCAAATTGCAGATTTCTAGTATTAACTGCCACTGAGCTATGGTGCGGACGGACGGACGGACGGACGGACGGACGGACGGACGGACGGACGGACAGACGGACAGACGGACAGACGGACAGACGGACGGACGGACAGACTGACAGACGAACAGATGGACAGACGGACATGGCGAAACTATAAGGGTTCCGTTTTTGCCATTTTGGCTACGGAACCCTAAAAAAGGGACCCTTTTTATATGTAGAGGTCGGTTATGTAAATACAACTAAGTACTTTAAATTAAATATGTTATTATATATTGTTTTTGAGTCTGGGGCCTTAATGAGTTTCATTACGTCCCTACTAGTTTATTGCTTAGTAGGTATTCGTCATCCTCTCCCAAAAAAATTGTGCCATCAGACTCTCCACCTACATGTTTAACAAACTCTTCGCAAAATAACACATTGACGTTATTAATTTTGTGGTCTAAATGTATAATTTTTTATCCATGTTGAACCAAGCGATTAATCCATGAAGTTCATGTTTCTGCATTTATTTTGGAACATGCTTCCAGCATTCTTACTTTTAATAACATAATCAGCAAGAATAAATAAGTTGCGTTATCTGGGTAAAGGGACATTATAGTCAATGGCTCTTATGGCGTTAATATCATGGTCTAAAGTTCGTATACAAATACAACGCCGCAAGGCGTAAGCGCCATCGATAATAAGGTCCATTTACCCAGATAAGATAACGCAACATTTATTTATTCTTGCTGATTATACAGGCCGTCCCAAAACTACAGGACATAAAGGATAATCTGTATTCACAGATTTTATTAAAAAAAAACCTTGCCTAGTTAAATAAATAGTATTGTAGCAAATTGAATCAAACATTTGTCTTTTCTTTAAAATACTGTGACAGCTGAGATAAGTTATTTTATCGATTGGCAACATAAAAATAGGGGTGATTTTGGGGTCAAACATAAAATGATGTCATCTTTGAGTACCCTATCTACGATACCGAAGGTACTTTCCCTTAATGTCCCCTAGTTTTGGGACCTGTATATTGGTTTAAGGTGTAGTTTTTTTACGAAATTGCTCATCTTTCCAATAGTATATTGGAGTAACTAAAAATAATCCTGCTAGCATTTTAACATTTAACGGAAGATAAATTCAATTTTAAACGAATAAGTGGAGTACTTTTTTATTTTTGTGTTTAGTTTTTTCATATTGTGCCTCAATCTAGGAACTGTTTCATGATTTTTGATTGAAGAGGAAAATTTTGCTCCCTTTTTATAGTCAAAATGATATGAGAACGGTATGTAAGTTATATTGTATGTGTTGGAAAATGGGTTGTCTAAGGAATAAGTGGAACACTTTTTTTCATTTTCATACATAATTTTTGAATAAATTCTAATTTAGCTAAAACAAATTTAAGAAAATATACCTAAGTTTAGTAGATAAATTAGAGTACTTATAAAGCATATTTCATAAAAACAATAATACAAAAATAGTCCTCTATGCATGTGCAATTAAAATATTGCAAATTTTATTAGTTGAAAAGAAAATTAATATTGGAAAATATAGATACAGTAATTGTATTAATTAACGTCCGCGCAAAACAAGGTTACTTATAATCGTGTTTTTAGATACTAAATAATATTTTGTAATACTAATGGTACATTTTATATTAACAATTGCAATAGTATACCGGACTCTTTATTACGAAAACAAGAAAACTTTGATCACAAAAGACTAAACAGTTATACTATTAACAATATTGACAGCTAAAAAAACCGAGCCGCTAGTTCCGAATGTATTTACTGTCTAATTCTTTAGGTTTTTTATTATGCAACCTTTCCAGAACTGGATTAGGAAATTTAAAACAACACAGATGAAATAAAAATACTTTAAAAATAAATATATTACTGTAATTATTATATAAATATTGAAAAAACTTTTACAATTTTATTAAAGTAAATATCCGTGTTAGTATTTTTAATGGCCGTTAAAGATAGTTTGACAGTTGGGACATAAAGTATCGCAAATAAAACACAGTGCTTTTATGTTCTCTCTCTCTAATGATAAAAAAACGAACTATACCAAAATAATTTAGTATAGTTATGACTTCTGAATGAAAAGTGATGCCATGAGCTTTGTCTTTTTGGAGCTGTTGAAGCATTCAAAAAAGCACAATATGTCATATTTCTTGAGCAATAACAACATTACGACGATCAGGTTTTGTTTCATTGCCGACATATGATTGATACAAAAATAGGTTCCGTAATCAATCAATTTAGATCAATGCTTAGCCAGTTAAAACCACTGGCTGAGCTTGGTTACAAATGTTTACAACTTTTGGATAAAAATCCAACGCAGCTTTATTTGACTAGGCTAAATCATTGTAGAACAACATTTCACAAACATGCCCGAGTGCTCTCGAAAACAGAGGTCATTTATTACGCACTCGAAAGGGTCACAGGGGAAACGGGGAAACGTTTAGGATATACACATTTACGTTTTTGCTGTAACTCTTGTGCGTTAGAATTTTTTCGAGGATCATCGAACTCTTTACTATATCATGTTAAGCTTAGATTAACTTAATAAGTTGACTTTACCAATAAAATAAATAATACTGGTACTCTGGACATTAAATTCCTTGTTACCAATTTGAAAAAAAAAATGTAAAATCTGATTATCATATTGAAATTCAAAAATTTAAACAAATGTGGTACCACCACATAAAAATAATCACGGAAAGTGGTTAGACTAAAATCTTTATAAAAAGCGTCCATCCTGATTCAACTTCCCTCGCTAAAGTTACGATGATGTTGGGGCACAAACATGGACCGTCTAGGACACCACGGACTAAGTTGTCAAAAAAGTGCTAGTATTAGGAATTTTCAGACATGTGACGCTTATAGACACAAACCGCAGGCCACTTGCCACCATCAATGTCCCTGCTCTTCCCGAGGCAACTGGTATTATGGTAGCTTTGATGGTAAGAGACCTGATAGTGCCGTTTTCTTGGGTTGCAGCATGGGAGGGATGTTGATGTGGGGGACTTGCGTAGACGCCCTGGTACCGACCGTTCTTCAACAAACTATATTTAAGGCGGCCACTGCGCTTGAAAATAGAAAACGCCGAATTTTTTAAATGTAATAAATATAAGACAGGACCTCGGCAAAAAGTATGATTTTGTACCGTTTGGCGTAGAAACTTTAAGTTCATGGGGCCCCAGCGTACGCAAATTCTTTGTGGAAATCGCGAAACCTCTGGTTGAATAACTAAATACTGAAAAGCTAGGTTATTCCTCGCACAGCGTATCAGCATTGCAATACAGCGAGAAAACGCCGCCAGCAACCTTAGTACAATGCCACAAAGGCTCAGCTAGTTATACTCGCGCCTGGTTCACGTAGATATATCATAAACACAAAGTAACCACCCCTCTTAACTGTAGTTGGTATATGTATAGGCCGCTCCCACCATTCTCATTTTAGTGCTAAATCCGTGCTTGAACGTGTAGTATTATAGTCAGTGATGGGCAAAATGTAATCGACTAACGATTAACAATTAAGATTAACTTAAAAGTAATCGATTAATGAATAAATTTGACGATTATGCTTCCCAGTTTGCGAATGTGTATTCACAACAGGAGATGCCTAATTGTTCATTCGAGCAAGATAATACACACGGCTAGAATAACTAATATCTGGTTCGATCGTCACCCGAAAATGACTAAAATAATATGGCTGGCTAAATCACCTACTCTTAACCCTATAGAAAATGTATGGAATCGGAATTAATGGAGAACCGAAGCCCTCATCCAACATTGCAATCAAGCATGGGAAGATATCTCCCTGGGATGGGACCTCTGCACTGAGCTAGTAACTTCCATGCAAGACCATTTTTAGCAGTCCTAATTGTCATAAACAACCACGGGGTCTACACTCGTTTTTAAAACATGATTTATTTACTAATAAATATAAACAGGCAAATAGTTTTTTATTTCATTTCCTCGTGTAACTTATTAGATGAAGGGATTGTTTCATAATCGTCAGGTAAGGTTGTCTGTCAGATAAATATAACACTTTCTTTATGTTCATGCATGTGAAAGAAAAAGTGCACGTTGTATGACACATTTTTTATCGGACTATTGTGAAAGTGAGAAACATGCCAAACATTCGTCTACAAGGGCTTCGTGTATGGGTAAGGCCGCGGATTTTGACGAATGTGACACAGACATAACATAAAAAAAATACGTTACGTTACCATAAAACGCAACGAAAGTTACTATAAAGCTCAGCTCATACTGGTATGAACTCTGAAAAAACAATGATATATAAGTAAAGATACGTTATACTCTAACAAAATGAGCGAAATAAATACTTCACATCATACACCTACGATTTATTGACAGTTGACATACACCTATCTTCATACTTCAAAATGCGTAAAAGAGATGGCAAAATACAGATACTCGTATTTAATAAATAAAAAAGAGACAACCAGCATTTGACAATTGCGCGTGCATTCTTAAGGTTGTTATTGATAAACATTGTTTTATCTCTGTTACTCTTGATCTTAAACAGCATAAGCTTGTCTCTTTCTCGCAGTCTTTCAAAAACGTCAAAATGGCGTCCTATTTATTTTCAATAAATAGTAAAATTGAAAAAAATGTATAATTCAGTTTAATTGCGCATGATTTTTGATGTTAAGGGCATTTTTGCAATTTATTTCGTAGTTTTCACTATTGTATAACATAAAATGACATTTTAGGGCGCAGTTCATGTGATTTGCGAGAACTCGGCAGTGGTACACACCTCACGGTGGTCTGAGTAGAACTAACAGCGATTGTTAGAATTATCACAATCTGCGCGCTTCAATTTTAGAGCCGGTGTAACATATCTTTACTTATTATATCATTGTGAAAAAACATATTTTTATCACTGAATAGTTGTTTTAATCAGATATAATAATCAACCCATATAATGTAATTTCTCATACTTAGTAATTACTTAAATTAACAGTATTTATAAATGTTTTAATGCCATAATCTTTGGAACTAAATAATCACCATATCACATCAAAAAATCACCATAAATGCTTAAATGGAAATTGAACTGTTATTAATTAACACTATTAAACGCGTTACTGAATTATACTGTATTTCATTAGTCCTAGGGGGGTAAAATTACCCACTGGAAAAAGATAATTACTTAAAAAACGCAAATCAAAATACCTAAATAACAAAATAATTTGATTTGTTTCGCAAACACTTGTTACAGTATGCTGTCATTCAACATCTAATAAAACTCATTGAAATCAGTAAATTTCTGTGTGCACTTCCCTTTACCACATATTTTCGTTACGTAACATAAAAAATACGTTACGTTTTGTAAAAATGTAACGTATTTGTAACATAAGTGTAACGTATATTTGAAAAAAGGTTGATTATGTTGGTAAATAATTGCAATCTAAACATAATAATACATGCTACTGACGTTTGAAACTAAACCCTTTCGTTTGAAAACACAGCCGTTTAATAATAATCACTACTTACCGTAAAAATCACACTACCACTTTAGACGTTTTTTGCTAAAACTTTCGCCGCGTGCACTGTGACAACCATTTGTTAACGAATTAATGGGAGTGAATGTGCCTATGGGTGTTGCCCTACTAGAATAAGAGTTCCTAGTGTCGATAAACAAATTTCTACCAACATTGGCTTAAATATGACCTTAAAAAAGCGTTACGAAAGTATCGTAACGTAAGTTTGGAATTGGTGACCCAAAAAGTAAAGGGAAAGAAAACAGTAAAATTGTTCACATATCATAAGTCCTTAATGAACGAAGCAATCGTTTATCATTCTAATTTGGTTTAAAATCAAACATTTAATGCTGACAAGTCTAATAATATGAAAAAAAAAGGTTTTAATTACTCGTAGTCGAAAAAATTACTCGACTTATGTTACGTTTTTGGCAGAAATATTTATTTATTAATTTTAAATAAAGAGCTAAATTAGCTATTTCATTTGATTACATGTAACTGAGCATAGGGGAATATTTTAAAATTGATCGGAGTTCTCTAGATGTTGTCAGTTTTGTTTTATGAGCAAGACAAATTTTAAGCTCTGAATTCGTCAAAATCCGCGGCCTTACCCGTATAAGGGCTGATTTTTCAATCCTCAGTTAAAAGTATCCATTAGTTAAAATTATTACCATTCTTATCATGGTTATCAGTCAAAAAAGGATAGAGCGTTGTTTATAAGACTTTATTGTATAAACTTATTCTAAATTATGAAAAAAACACATAAACAAAGAAATCTTATCTAAAATAAAAACTAATAATCTAAATAGAAAAGCTAAAAATACATTTAATAAAAATACTTACCTACAAAAAAAAAACCTTATAAAAAGAATACCCCGTCGAGCAGGTCTGTCTGCGGCATGGAGCCCATGACGCTGGCGGCGTTCCCTCTTTGGATCGCAATGCTGATCCTTTGGGAAAAATAGGCGCCAGCTCTGGGGTCCCCAGAAGCGTGGATCAATTGAGACGACAGGGTCCTCATAAATTGCTTCATGTCGGCTGACCAGGGTCCTAAGGTCTCCACCGCAAGCGCCGCAAAATGATAGTTTTGTAACAAACTAGAATACTTGCGGCGCTTGAGGATCTGAGCCTGATCAGCCGCAGCACCGGCCGAGGTGCGTGTTACCTGGATGTGGGACTGGGCGAACGTATCTACGCATGTCACGTCCCACACCAGGGCCCTACCTAGTTTCCATGGCACCAATGTTACCCCATCTGGACGCTTGCCATCGTCTCTCACCATACCTGTGGGCTCCAAGGTAGATGGTATTGAGACGGTGGCTAGCGCCCGATGTACTAGGTCGTTCAGGGTACCATGGCGGTACATGCGGCCGGCGCTTCTTTGACATGACAGACCGTGTCGTCCCAGCTGATCAATAGCTTTACCACAGACGCAGGTATGAGGAACATTTATTTGACAGATACTGTTACCTGCGGCCCTACCGCGAAAAACGAAATTCGTAAATTTCGAGGATTTGTCTCTCTCACTCTAATGACGCCTTCGTTTGAGTGACAGAGAAAAATCCTCGAAATTTACGAATTTCGATTTTCGCAGTGGTAGGCCTGGGTATTGAAAAATCAGTCCTTAGTCGTGTTAGTGCGTTCGAGTAACAAATGTCAAAAAACAACATACACGGAATTAAGTATCCTATTGCTGTCAACTTCAATACTTGTCACTGACGTTAATGCCAAAGACAGACAAAGATAGAAATATGCTGTTTTCTTCTATTTGACGATTATAGACATGTCTTGGTTCGTAATTAGTCGCTTGCAGTCGGAAAATGTAGCACGACTAATTTCAGAATTATGGCAACCTGCTAAACATTCATTTTCCTCGACTGTACATCAGACGCCGGGAAACCAAACTTAAAAGGCTGCGTAGATATACTTGGCCGAGCGTGGCTAAGCCGAATAAAAATACTAAGCCTGCTAAGTTTAGTTTCCAGGCGAAGCAAGTATAGTGCTTTTCTTCAGCTTGCAATGAAATAAATAGAAGTCCGAAGTCAATTTCACAAAACACAAAAGAATAACTCAAAAAACGAAACGAATGCACAAAAAACCTAATTTTTGTGGTATTCTATTTCAACTGTTTGTGGTAATCTTTAACTCCTCAGCCAGCCAATGTCTTGATCTCGCAAATTATACGTAGACCTAACTATAACTTTCAATTAGGTTAATGATGGGTAGAAATCTAGCTTAATCAAGCGTTTTGGTTCGGCTGGATAGCAACAGATTATTTTAATCTACCACTTTGTCGGCGTGATAAAATATCCAGACCTGAAGCCACAGTGTGAGTTTTGCACAAAATATTCAAATACGGCTCGATCGCGTTAAGCGGGCTAACCTATCATATCGCATATTTTATGTTAACGCAAGTGTAATTCACAAGTTAGCACTCTCTTGTTTTGAAGGACGAGTCTATCGAAAAAATTTTTTCGTAAGGTTGCTTGCCTAATTAAGACGGTATTTTATTCAACGGTTCGGCCCTTATAGTAAGGACTCCTTCATTTAAAGTCGAAATACGGTTTGTTAATGAACGTAGCTCTGTTTCAACATAACCTGATAGACTCAAAGAGACAAAGCATTCTCGAAGTGTTTTGGCGCTCGTTATATCTTGCGTTTTTGTGATGAGACGTGAAGTTTAAAACTTGAGCTCTGCCTTCTTAGTTCTGTCACAAGTTTTGTTTTATTAGTTTATAATTAAGAAATGCAAAATAAAAACAAGTGTTAAAAATTGATTACCAAAAATTGTTTATCTTAAAGAAAGTCAGATAACAACTAATATAAAATATTTAACTGCAAAGATTATTAAACTACCCGCGAATTTACGATCAAGATTATAGGTTGCGTGTACAAAATACATTGCCGCAAAAAGTATGGTCAGTGGTTTCTTTTGTTATCACTAATCCCATTGTTTACGTTTTATGGCCGTTTTAAGTGGAATCGGGCCTTGGTATATGAAATGAAGTAAACATGTACTCGTGTTCGGGAGGTGAATCAATGGGTATTAATGATTCATCAACGATTCCACCAATCCTTGGACTATTACTAATTCCCTAAATAAATGCGGGATAGCATCGGTATGCTCCGAGGAGCGCAGCATGCTTCAATCCCAAATATATCGTTGACAATGGCAGTTGTAACTCGTTTGACACGTCGTTGAATAAGTAGCCTTTGATAATCCATGATTATCTCCGCTAACGTGATATTAAGGACCCGATTCCATCCAGTGCAGTGTACAAAGAATTTGTTGCAGTGTCAAAGCTTTGTTTCTTGGCGTTGGATGTTCAATACGTGCACCAATTCTATTCATTAAAAATTCTACACTCACTTTGCTAAGTCAGAATTTATCCTCAAATGGAAAATCCGTAAAATTAAAAAAAAAACTTTATGTCTTATTTGAGCGAATTCATCAAGATCACTGTTTCTATCACTACCGACGTCACTACTACTTACATGGAAAGTCATTTTGAACTACGCGTATCATACACGAAATACTTCTTACAATTGTCACGCAAATCCGTAAATTTTTTTATCACATGTCAAGACGTAATTCACTGACGATTCTACAAATCGTCGATTCTACGATTCTACAAGTAGACTAAAAATAATAATTCTTGTTTCACAACATAATATCTTTTCATTACTTTTATTTTGAAAACCGTAGGTCCAGACATTAAATTTAGATTAAATCTTTTGTATTATGTGCTAAACTGAAAATTTCTGGCCCAAGGGGGTCACCTTGCTGACATCACGGTTTGAGCAACGCGACAGTTGAACGCCGCTTTTTTACCGCGAATTCGTTTCATTTATTTTACGCTGACATTGATAATTATGATTTTAATTTTATTTATAGTGACTTTGACATAAATTATAAATTCAATAAACTTTTTAATATTCTGACATACTATATCGATATTCATTTTCCATTTCGTAAGTTTAAGTGTAAAAATAATAAGACAGTACCTTGGTTAAGTGACGATCTGGCAGAGTTAATTCGTAAACACGACGACCTTCACGAAATAAGACGCCAATATCCTAACAACCCAATATTGACCGATTGTATTGAACACTATTCTTCCCTTATTAAGTCTAGAACGTTGCAAGCCCGCCGAAACCACACTGAGAGTAGGCTAACATCTAGTACAAATAAAGTAAAAGAAGTTTGGAAAATTATTAATGAGGAGGTAGGTACGAAGGATAAATCGACGGGTATTGGCCTCCGTGATCCTATCACCAAATCGGAAGTAAAAAGTAGCAATTTGCCGAATACCTTCAATGCACATTTCTTGGGAGTAGGGTCAAGACACGCTATACAGACTGATTTATCGAAGTCCACTCAGTACCTAGATAGACACATGACCATGAGTAATACAGACGTAGCCACATTTAACCTGCCCATCGTCACTAGGGAACTCTTAGATAAAACGTTGCAGTTAGTGTTAAATAAACATGATACCGTCGATGCTTTTGACATTTCGCCAAAAATTATTCTTTGTGTGTGGCCGATTATTGGCGACATACTTGTCGTCCTTGTAAATACTATGTTTGAGACTGGAATATATCCCGATGTATTAAAAAATACAAGGGTGTGTCCAGTTTACAAGGGGAAGGGCGACAGGTATGACGTGAATAACTATAGGCCTATTACAATAGTACCCACTATTTCAAAAATGATTGAATCTATCTTATCGTCTCACCTTATGACTCATCTAGAATCAAATAACCTAATAACAGAAAACCAATTCGCGTACCGACAGAAAAAGTCCACTACTACCGCAGCACACAGGATATTCGATTGTATCATGACAGGGTTAGACGATAAGAATAAGATGGCGGGAATATTGTGCGATCTGTCAATGGCTTTTGACGTTATTGATCACACACTGCTACTTAATAAACTAAAGTCTTATGGAGTCCATAACAATGCCCACCAACTGCTTACATCTTTCTTGTCAGGCCGCAAACAAGTCGTGAAAATACTCGCTGACGGCAAGCCACTACAATCTGACGCAGGAACGATAAATGTTGGCATTCCTCAAGGATCATCTCTTGGGAATACGCTATTTTTATTGTTTGTGAACGATTTGCCGTCGAACGTTGTAGCTGGCTTGTCTGTATTGTTTGCGGATGACACAACGGTTTTAGTTAGCGCCAAGACTTATGATCAGCTAAGCTTGAACATTAACGAGGCCTGTAAGCAACTGCAAGCCTGGTTCTCGGCCAATGGACTTTTGTTAAATTACACAAATCAAATATTATGGTTTTCTCTGGTCGAGGAGTTTCTCTGCCGCCGTGCATGGCCGCCTGCCCAATGCCATTGTGCCAAGAAGGTAAGTTTCTCGGGTTCCAAATTGACTCAAACCTAAATTGGAAGCGCCATGTAGACTACCTTTGTGATCGGCTGGGTGGTGCCGTCTTTGCGTTGCGAAAACTAAAACCACCTATATCACCGGAAGCCTTAAAGCAGGTGTACTTTGCCCATTTTCATTCTATAATGTCATATGGCTCGTTGCTTTGGGGCAACTCGACGGATGCAAACAGAGTATTGCTAATGCAGAAACGTGCAATACGCACACTTGCAGGAGTAAAGCATAGGCATCCATGCAGGGAACTGTTCATTTCGCAGCGCATATTGACGCACTACTCACAACACCTGTTTGATATTTTGATGTATGTTAGAATTAACATACATCAATTTGCACGCGTTTATTGTCCTAACATACAACTCAGGGCTACAGGTCGTTTAAGAACCGTACCCCGGCGCATGGCACTTTCAAGAAAAAACCCACGCGTCATCGGTCCCACTTATTACGAACACTTACCTGCTGAAGTTAGAGATGAGCCATGTGATGAAACATTTAGGCGTCAGCTGCTGAAGAACCTTTTGTTGGATAACCCTCTGTACTCCATAAATGAGTACATGGAATTAAAATTGTAATTACTCAACCAATTGTATTTAGAGACGATCCTAATTAGGTGACATTAATAAACTTGAATTATTTGATTATATCACTATTCTTAAAAACTATATTATGATATTGTATACACTTAATGAATTTTTAATGTTTCCCTTTTTATTGTTTTATTTAATGTTATTTAAATTTATTAATGGCTATGACGATCCTTCTGGGAGAAACACTATGAATTATGTTGACATTTAATGTAAGTTATTTTAAGTTCAATGTATTTCTACTGTTTTTGACGATCATGATGAGAATTTGTATACTTTTGACATTAATGCAAGTGTATAATGTAATTTTCTTCGTGAAATAAATAAATCTAAAATCTAAATCTAAATCATCCCACCTCAGATAATAAATGGTAAATAAGTAATTTAGAAGGATCTGCATAGCACAGAAATAAATAATTATTATAGTTATAGAGTTTGGAAATTTGTTCCTTCACTTCTGCCAGCAAAGCATCCCTATTTATAATAAATTATTGTTGTAAATTGTAATACATACAATTGTACCAATATGCCTGTCATATTTGTAAGCATCTCTATAGAAAGTATTTCATAAAATTGTCAGCTGTTGCTAGACAATTATAGCTCTGTACCTATATAATTATGTCACATACAATTGTAGCCGTGGTGAAATAGGGGCCAGGTAAAGATTGACCACTAGACGTTTAGAAATGTCAAAGTTTTAACATACACTCGCTTGACGTAACAATCGTAACATACATTTGAAAATGTTTCAAATGCTTTAAACGCGGTTCTTGCGATTGGATACGCGCTCAATGCGATTTTTAAACGCGCGTCATGTTCGTATTCGACATGCACTTGCGGTTATAGTTCTGCAAACGTGCCGCCGGGGCGCTTTTTGCGTTGTCATACAAATGATGGTGAAAACGGAAACGCAATCGAGACGTTTTTGGGGTTCCGTAGCAAAGTAGGAACCCTTATAGTTTCGGCATGTCCGTCTGCCCGTCAACATAACAACAATTAAATGCAATTTATTAAACAAAAACCATGTCTTCTAGATGGCATCCATCTCGTCGTTGGCACTCTTGCAATCGGCTACGCAAACTTTGCTGCACATGCTGCGGGGTATCGCGGATATCTCATCCCGAATGTTTCGCTTTAATTGGGGTATAGTCATTGGTTTGTTAGGGTAAACTCAGCTCTTAAGATATCCCCACAGGAAAAAAATGCAAGGTGTGCGGTCGGTGCTCCTCGGAGGCCATGGGATGTCTCCTCTACGAGAAATCAATTTTTTTGAAAACATTTCTTTGATCACGGATAAACTCATGTTTGACGTATGGCACATTACTCCATCTTGTTGCATCCAGCTATTGTATCCTTGAAATTCTTGCAACTGCGGTGCCAAACATTCTTGCAACATCTTCACATATTCCACTGAATTTACAGTTACGTTTTTTCCTTCATTGTTTTCAAAGAAATAGGGACCAATTAGACCCTTTGCTGATATGGCAGCCCTTACTGTGGTCTTAGGCGAGTGAAATGGTTTCTGTTGTTTAAAGCGAGGTTTTTTGAACTCCAATATCGACAGTAAAATTGTGTCTATTAACCTGACCGTTGATGTGAAAATGGGCCCCGTTCGTAAACAATTCATTCTCAAGGCTAGTGAATCGCTCCAGCACAGTGTCAGCCAATAACATACGATGAATGTAATCATTTGGTTCCATCTTCTGCACAATTTGAAGCTTGTATGGGTGCAGTTTGAGGTTCAGATTTACAATTCGCCGGAGACTAGATCGTAGTATAGCTAGAGTCGCTGAACGTTTACGCGTGGATGATTCCGGATTTCTCCTTACATCAATTTCAACCTCACGTACGGTCTCGTCGTTTCTTTTTGATCGTGGCCGTCCAGGTGCGTAATATTCATTGTCGAACCAGTTTGCTCAAACTTCGCAATCCAAGATTTAATTAAATTATTACTTGGGCACTCGTCGGACAGGCGTCGTACAGTCACGCAGGAACCGTTATTTTTATAAAAGTGCTCAAAACAAAAAGCACGTTGTTTTCCTGAGAGCCGCTTCATTAAAAAAAAACTGCATTTAATGACACGCAGTTTCCCACCATTTTTCCGCCTCTAGGTTCGATAGTTAAAAAAAAACAGTTTTGTTATTTGCAAAAATGATTGGCCCAACCTGTATATTATTTACGTACGTCAACAAAGTGGTAAATATGATAAATAGTTTTTTTTTCTGGTACCTCCACTAGTAGTAAAGTGGGGATGATTTTTTTGCTGTATTGTTAAATAGGTGTCTAAGAAAATAAGGATCCCACAAGCAAGTTTTTGTCTAAAGTAAAAATTTTCAGAGGAAACCGCCCCATTGTCGCCTCTAACTTTTGATCTATGGGTATATAAAAAATAAGAAAAAAAATCTTGCTCACAGAATAGTTATTTATTACAAGTGTGAAAAGTAGGCTTTTTTCTAACTATTCTGGGTTTTAAAACACTCGCTTCCCTCATGTTTTATAGTCACCGACACTCGTCCTGAAAAAAGCCTCCATGTCAACATGTGTATCATACAATATTTTACAATGCATTAGGTGTGTTAGGAAGAAAAATCATTTTATTAAATTCACATTATATTACTCGAGTAAAGGTATTTTTACTATTCATATTTCCCCTTGTTCTTGCACATTTCTTTATACCAAAATTTAATGCTACCTATAAAGAAAACAATCCACTGAAATAATGTTATTCAAATCTAATTCAGGAGCTTCCTTGATAAATTGTTTTACTTGGTCTGCCGACAATACTTTTGCCTTTTTAGGCTAGTATTAATAAAACTTATTCGGAAATTTTTGCTTTCCACTGCAAGAAATTATCAAAAACGCTAAGATATTTTTGGCTTTGATTTTGCAGGCAAAAGTCTTTCAGTCGCAATTTGCGACTCGTTACGAATTTCCGGAGGTGTCAATTTAATTCCACTATTTAATCCCATTGCGATATAAAACTTCAAGTCAAATTATCCAAAAACAGAAGAAATTACTTTCACAAAATATGTTAGTAACAAAAGAAACTGCGCACCCAAGTCAGTCGTTCGCTAGGTCCGAATTGAGCATTATGGTGGCGTGTGTTACGAAATGTTATTATTTAGAATTTAGTAAACAAAAACTTCATTTACTGAAATAAAGACCAACAGTTATTTATAATAACCTCAATTTTGGTACTGTTTTTTTATATCTATGAAAATGTAAGTTTAATCATGTCAATGGAGTTATATTACCTAGTAATAATTTTGTATGTTACGGACCTTTCGTTCTGAAAAATGACGGGATGTAAGCGACCAGTGAGAGCGCTGTATTTTCGCTTGCGCAATCGCGCAGTGTTTGCAATTGGGGTCCGAATTGGAGCAAATTTAAATATTCTCTATTTTTAAATACAATATTAATTATATTTTCTTGTTACTTGTTCAGTTTAAGTAAAAATAACATCTCTATCCGGATATTTTCACTTTTAATGCATGGTAGGTAAGGTACGTACATTTGTATATTGTTTAAAAAATAAAAAGGTATGTCTGATAGATGTTTTAGTTTGGATCATGCAAAATTAGATATTTTTTTTTATAAAAAAAATATCTATTTAAAAAAAGCTACTCTTTCACACCTGTGGAGAATGAGACACTTTCTATACATAAGTTTACCCTTGAAAATAGCTCTTTTCGAGGGAATGCATTATAAAACTTATTACGGAACCCTACACTGAGTATAGCCCGACATGCTCTTGGCTTGTTTTCATAAGTTATAATCTACACTCGGAGTCTCTACCAAATTGCAAATTTCTTGTACTAACGGCGACTGAGGTATGCTGTGGACAGACAGACGGACATGGCCAAACTATTAGAGTTCCTGGTTTACTATGGAACCCTAAAAAGAGTAATATACATTTATATTTATACAATATTCTAACACAGCCCTCTTACACTCGTAAATGTAGGCCATAGCTTAAGCGTTCGCTAATTGCTACAGTTGCGTTAAGAAGCACTCTCAAGGCTTTTAGAGCTCCGACCCTTGCTTAAGGTGTAGATACGTACATTTTGAAGTAGCCGTGTTAATGTTTTCTTTAGTTGTTTTAAAACATTGCACCATTGTGAAATTATTAATGGAATCGGAGCAATAATAAAACTCTGTTATATTCAGAAGTCTGTTTACAATATATGTATTACAATAACAGTTTGTGCATTGTTCATAGAAACAAAAGTTCATCATTATATACATTGGTGGCAATAGCAACACATACAGGGTGTAATCGTTAAGTGTGGCCAGGCAATAATTCCATAAATATGAGATATATCAGAAATTTTCCAATTGATATTTAAAGTGCGTTGTCCAATGAATTTAATTGCACTAATAACTTATTTGAAATGAAAGTATCAATATGAGAAAAAAATAGTTTAATTAAACCTGGGAGGGTTACATTTATTTGTTTTCTACGACGACTCAGTCTCAAAGTAGACCGTCAGTGCCAATGCCGTAAGAGATACAACTGCACGAGATTAATTATTTGCACAAGTAAACTATAATAAAATGGTAAAACCATCGTTTATAAGACAATAATATATAAAAATTGTATTAGACCATATATAAACTACGAGCCCCAATGCAAATGAGTTCGTCTAGTCACGATTGTCCATACGAAAAATATTTCAAAAACTAGTATTTAGACCCAGCTTTATTTTGAAGGTTATAGGGCAACAATACACACAAAGTCATTAAAACAAGTTTAATCTTACGTTGTAAAAAGTGTACTAATATTATTTATTTTTAGATAATTAATGTATTAAAATAACATTTCGCAAGCAAAAAAATACGTCTAGCTTATATTTATGGCAAAATAGGTCGTCTAATTCAAATAACACATGTTTTTCTCAGTTTTGTAAGATAAAATAATATTTTAAATTGAAGATGGAATATTCTATGTCATCTAAAATGACAGACAGCTATATAAAAAGGCAAATCCAGAATAAATTTTCATTAATCCAAATTGTTTCCTATCGCAATGGCACGAGGTAAGCCAGTGACTGAAGAAGTGCGGAAAATTATTATTTTCAGTAACAACAAAGGCAAATCTACGTACCAAATAGCGAAGGACCTTTCTATGCCAAGATCTACAATTCAAACTATCATCGAGCATCACCGAAAACATGCAACGATCTCAACTTTAAAGAAATCCGGCCGTCCACGTATGACTACCAAAGCAGAAAATAGGATTCTAAGGAGGATCATCAAGAAAAATCGCCGTGCAAGAGCAGGAGAACTTACCGTACTATGGCGTGACGCAATAAAAAAGACGTTTCAGTCGACACCTGCAAGAGAGCGATGAAGAGGATGGGCTACGGTTTTTACACTGCAAAGGAGAAACCGTTACTTACACAAAGGCAGAAAACTAACAGGTTGAAATTCGCTCAAAAATTGAACTGTAGATCAGTGGCAAAAAATAATATGGAGTGACGAGTCTAAATTTGAAGTCACAGTTGGCGATGAACGAAGTAAAGTCATTCGAGAAAAAGGAGAAGCATTTCAAAAAGACTGTCTTAAGCGGAAGGTGATGTTTCCAGGCTCTTTGATGATTTGGGGCTGCATGTCCGCACAGGGTGTGGGCTGTCTTCAATTTATAGATGGAACTGTCAATGCTGAAAAATACAAAAGCATCTTGCAAGAGAGTTTGCTGCCGTCTATACGAAAGTTAAAGTATAAAAATGCGTATACTTTTCAACAAGACGGTGCCGCATGCCATACCGCTAAGGCAACGATGGCGTGGCTGAAGGCTAAGAAAATTCCTACCATGTCGTGGCCGTCCAGCAGCCCGGACTTATCTCCAATAGAAACATTATGGTGGAAAATGAAGAAAAAGTTGCGAAAAGACCCTTCTCGATCAAAAGCTGATCTTAAGGAGAAACTGACATGTGTTTGGAACGGAATATCCGCTGAAGAGTGCAGAGAGCTGGTAAATACAATGCCGCTCAGGATTAAGGCAGTCCAAGATGCAAAAGGTGACGCCACAAAGTGGTAGACGTTTTATTCTGCGTTGGAAACACTGAAGACGAACTTTTTGCGTGAATTTTTTTTTCCATGTTTTTTTTTTATTACTAAGGACGGTTATTGTTTCTTTTCAGTTACCAAATAAAATACCATTTACAACTTATTTTGTTTTTGCATAATTTTCAGTTACTCTATACACCCGAGTCATACTGAATTTTTAGATTGAAGTTAGGTTAGTACATTTTTTTCTTACTAGACGAGCTCATTTGCATTGGGGCTCGTTCGTAGTCTTTCAACGAACGTCGTACTAAATGTATAGAAGGGTTTGAAGTTCATGGGTGTACTGCTTGAAATTTTGGCTTTTTTTTGTACATTGCCATAAGTTGACCCCTAGGAAACAATTGGTACAGGATAGGAATGGAATCGATTGGCATAAAAATATGAAGCGTGAAAAAAATATATTTCATACAATTTGTATGGGAATTTTAAATCTCGATTTGCGGTTTTCTAGCCGAAAAATTTTTCTACAAATGTATACAAACTAATTGAGATACAATTTCAATTTAATTTTGTTTTTTGCGTGTTCAAAATCTGCCCAAATTTAATTCCGCATACGTTAAGTCATAGGTATAGTCACCTACCTGAAACTTTCAAATTTCAATGTGACCGACGTATCGGAGATGTTTTATATTTTTTCTACTTCCGTACTTTTATTTGTCATTTATAGGGTCGTGAACACACCTGTGAACCCCTACCTTATAGATGTCAAGTCAAGTCTATAATATATTGTCTATCTATTCCCTATAAACGCATCCGGGCATGTGCGTTTTTGGATTTTTCTCAAACATGTAAAGAAATATTGTTATTATGTTCCTTTTAATAGGCTGCGAAGTATGACGTTTCAGGTGTGACTAGGACAAGAGGTCGTTAATGAAGATGAGATGAGGTCGGCAAAGTGCTCTTTTTTAATTCCATTCCACATAATTTTATGGCACAGGCATCATGGCTTTCTACCACTACGCATATAAAAAAATAAACAACAAAATGTTTATTTCATTACGTGTTTGAGAAAATCACTATACTTACCTCGGCCGGAAAAATGGGATTGCCTGCCTCAGACCTATCCGGCCTCGCTTCGCTCCGGCCCTCCGGTTTTCGTCCCGGCCTCTATAGTAATGTGCTATTAAGACACCTCGTGTAGACGTAATGAAATACATGGTTACCTACCTAGTTTTCATAGTAGATTATACACCAAGGGGATAAAGCACTGTTTATATCACGGGCGCGACATTGAATCCTGAACGCAACGAAAGACTCTCAGTTTAACACCCGAGCGCAGCGAAGGAGTTATGGATTAAATTTCCGACCGAAGCGAGGGATTTAAGACTGAGTCCCGAGTGTAGTGAAGGATTCAAGCGTGCAAGACAATAACAGTTTTGTTCTCGATGTGTATACTCTACTTCTCTCGCCTGAAGCGAGACAATAAAAAACAGGCTTAGTAATATTTAATGTTAAAGTTACAAAATGGATACTGCAACTTGTCGCAACCAATTTCTGCCGGCCTAGCCTACTTGATTTAACAAATGAAGATCGTGCGAATAAAGACTGCCGCGGCTTCGGTTTTTCAAATACGAGTTGGCCATGCTCAGCACGGCGCCCGCGGTCACCCGCAGGCTGGTGCTTATACATTTTGCTTAATGAAATTAGACTTTATCGACATATCAATAAAATGAAATTACATTATCATACGGCAGGTGGTAATGAAATTTCATGCAACATTATAACCCGGTTTTTGCCAAGGGATTTATTAATATAATTGTGTTTAACTAAAAATATGTGTCTAATTTACAATTTTATTTTTAAATATGTGTGTGGTCGTAAAAAATGTATTGTACGAAAAATTGTTTAACAGAGTCAAAAAATGCTCGTGGCGTCTTTAATAACAATTTTCGGCTTTGACTCTAATTGTTACCCCCGCCACTCACCTTTTTTGACCTCTCTTAACCAACGGTTCCATAAAATACTATATTGCCTCGATTTTAATGGATTTAGGATGTTCAGTATAAATTGTGTATTACACCTTCCTAAATCAGTTACTAACGACAAGAACGACGCAGTACGTAAGACACGTATGGCGATATTTTAATGGTGTCATTCATGTCTAGCATATTATAGTGTAACTGTCGCCAGGGACTGATTCAGGAAGGTGAAAGGGCCGCTTAAATCTGGCCATCTAGCGGCTTTTAGAGGCCCCTCTTGCCTATTGTGTAGACATGTTGGCGTAAAGGAATTGCTCGTCAGATGGCGTCGTAAGTGAACATTGCCATGAAACGTCGTAGAAGAGAGTGTTGCCGACTTTTTTTGAAAGAGGGCAGGTGGGTGGTCATCATCTACGTCATTGATGTGAAGCCGCTAAATATATTGACATTTCCCTGCCTATACATGTGCACATTCCTATACATACATTCCTGCCTATACATGTACATTTTCGAGTGCTGTGTTTTCGTCAAAAAATAACTAAAATCTATTGCAGTTGAAAATTCTTATGCGAACTAATAACCTTCGCCCTAGAAAGTTCGTGCTACTGTTGCCTTAAAATAAGACAACATTGATGCAAAAAAGTATTTATGTTATGACACCAAAAATATATGATAAGTTGCTAGAAGCTTGGCAAAACAGTGTGCCAATTTAAATCTACAGGGTGTAATCGTTAAGTGTTGCCAGGACATAATTCCGTAAATATAGCAGATACCAGAAAACTTCTAACTGATATCGAAAGTACGTTACCCAAGGGTTTGTCTATTAATCACGTCATGCGATTTTGGTCTATTTTAAACCCCTCCATTCCCCATGGTAATACTTGGTAATATTTTCAAGACCTCCCCCCCCCACTAGCCAATATAACGTGTATTTTTATTGCCGACTTAAGTAGTCCTTTTCATAACACTTCAATTACGTACTTTATTAAGCACACGTGATGTGAAAAAAGTTTTTTCAAAAAACGAGGTATATGTCCGTGAAATTTTAAAACTCAGTTCAGGAGTTGACATCTGGTTATGTTTTAAAAGAAGTATGCTGTTCAGCAGAGACTAACAAAAAATTACACGTGATTTGTCCGATGACCCCCCTCCCCTATGGTACGAGTAAAATTACACTAATAACTTTTTTGAAATAAAATCAGAAATATCTTAAATATTCAAACCCTTCCATACATTTACTACGTAACCGTTCATTCAAAGAGTAGTTTAATACGAATATTTTTTTATTTAAGAATACATGTTAGATAAATTATTTCATAAACGGAAGTTTTGTTATTTTCTTACAAGGTATTCGTACAAATAACGAATCCCTAACAGTTTTATCTGTTATGACACCCGACAGTTTTTAAGGCTAGTCGTCATACTAAATGTATGAGAGCGTTTTAACTTAGTATTTTCAATATTACTCCATCTATTTAGAAAAAGTTATTAGTGCAATTTTACTCGTTGGGTAACGCACTTTTGATATCAGTTGGAAGTTTTCTGATATCAGTTATATTTACGGAATTATGGCCTGGCCACACTTAACGATTACACTCTGTATATTTTTATTTTTTTGTATTAAGTGTTATTTGCAGTCAAGCTGTTGAGTTAAGGAATAATAGATGTTCATGTGACATGACTTCATAATTATGTTACTAACTAATGTTTTCCTTATTTCGACATTACATTTTGACCTTCCGTCATGTTTTAACCACGTTCGAGGTCATTATTAATGGTCCGAAACCTTATATTAACATTTTTTATCATTAAATAACATTTAAAAAGAAATATCAGCAAAGTTTTGACTGCTATAAGACATTACCTAAATAGTCCTCGCGTTTTCTGCGTTTTTTTATGCGACGAAGGTAGACAACTGAGCTCTCAGTCCACTTGATGGAAAGCAGGAACTGAGGTCCATGGATAGTGACCAAAAAATCGCCTATGCGCTGCCTACCCTGAGGACTTAGATGGATTGCCTCTATCTATGCTAGTAATTACACCCGCTATCTTACCCCCAAACCGGAATACATCACTAAGTATTTAGTGGCAGGTTAACGGGTAAGACGGTGGTAGCTCGGACCCTGTACGGTCCTGCCACCAGCGTAGTGTCTCTTTGGTCGTTTAGTGCTACCTGACCACCTACATTTTGTGCACGTTCCCTATATAGTCGCCTATTAGGTACTCATAATCATGTCATGACATATGCCTTAAATGAGCTTACCGAGGAACTAGGTCGATTTTTATAACAATGCTCCATGATTAATATTTAATGATAGGATAACTCTCGAGTAGTAGTTAATCAACTAACGTTTGCAGGTTTTATCAACCATAAAACACCCGAAGCCATTTTTGGCAACGTACGTGGCAGTTTCACGGGTAAAATGCACTCGTGGGATAGCCGATAAAAAATTACGATGCCGCAGAGGCGAGCTTTTAGAGAATTCAATCGACAAATTCTAGATTTTTTTGTAACGCAACGAGGGTGGAACCAATACATGAAAACTGGTGAAATTTATAATATCTGGTGTTAATTAAGTGCAACCGCACTGCGAATCTCTTAAATATGTAGTACCTTTGCTAAGAAGAGAATCGTGTTTCTAAAAGGTCTATTCGAATGTTATACAGAAAAACAGACAAACAGAAATAAACACGCATATATTCCTAATAAACTAAACATCCAGTAAGTGTCACTCCAAATAATAAACCATCATTCCATCTCAATTAGCACCATATTGGATTTATTTATTTTTTTTCCGTGTGAGAACTGCCATCAGTCGTTGACGACTATAATCAGTTTTGTTGAGGGAAAGTGGCGTTCGGGTTTTGGAGCCACATGCACCACTACTATACATTTTGTAAAATGTGCTTTTTCGTTTGAGGCTTGTAATTTTGTAGCTAGAGGGTTAGGATGCCTTGCCAAGCGTCCGACATAACTTTTTGTGTAATGTTTTATCTCGTCCTTTATTTATTGTTAGAACAATGAGATAATCATGCATTTCGTCGTTTCGTGTAAACCAGGGTGCATTGGCAAAGGATGGCATTCTGAGCTCTTTGCAAACACATGATGTTCCTATCACTGACGATTCCCCAGAGTTGAATCCCATAGGTCCAAATTGGTTTTATTATGGCATTGTATAGGAGCAGCAGCTTGTTGTCCACGGAGAGAGCAGAGTTACGTCCCATTATCCAGTGGAGATTTTTATACTTAAGATTTATTTCATTGCTTTTCTGTTTTTATGTGTTTTCCATGTGAGACGTCTATCTAAGTGAAATCCTAGATATTTAATACTCTCACAGTGTGGCAGGATGTCGTTTCCGTATTTATAGGTGGACAATTCTATTTTCCCAAGCTAAAAATGATGTGATTTGATTAATGTGTAACTGGCCCTGATTTGCGACTTAGTTACACCCTGTAACTGTTCACTAACTATTTCAGGTGACTCGTGCATGACAGGACAGGTACTATTTAATGCAGATTAAATAAAAATATAACTATACATGTAATTGCGGGATATTTAAATAATATTTCTTGTATTCTTTGCGGCTATCGGTACAATTTTCGTGCCTATAGAAATATATGGGGTTACTACATAATGTGTTATTTAAAAATATGTAGGTAGGTACCCTAGAACAAAATTTTATTTAAAAATGGCTTTGTTTGGGTAAAAAATTAATAATATAAGCTCATAAATCATAAGAATTGTAAGCAGCGGTAGCCAAACGGTTCAGCGAAAAACTTTCAAAAATTCGATTAATCTTATTGTTAATTTTGAATAATCTGTCTCTGTCACTCCAATGAATACTGAATATCATTGTTTGGGTTTTGGTAAAAATAACTCTTGTTCTAAACTCTACTTTTCACTTCGTTTGCGAGGAAACTGAAACACATTTTCACTGTAATTTACACAACGAAGTAGTTGTGAAGAGAAATAAGAAAAATATATAACGAATACCCGCCAACTCCTTTTTTTTTTTCAACCTGCCGTCAGAGATTCAGATGCTCGGTTTTCTGCCAAGTCAAACATTTCGGAGCATTTTTGAACGATAAATGATATCTATTTTACATGATTTACTAAATTTTATGACAGAAAATACAGAATTAATATATTGTAATATAAATAAAATAATATAACAAGTTTTGTCAGCTATACTATTTTATTGCTCAGTAAAATTGTGCAATATGTTTTAACTGTTTGCCTGTTGGGACCGATTACCTAAGCCTTAGAAAAAAAAATACTTTTATGATCTAGATAATAAAATGCGATTTTATGTCGTCTACGCACGACATAAAGATCAATGAATTTCGACGAATCACATTTTGTGTAACAAACGAATTTCGTAGAGTGGGGGATAGAATGAGCGAATGCTAGTTTGGTCTAAATGCACCTTCAGTAACAATCAGTGTTTGTTAACTAGTTCTTTATTCTTCTAACAGAAGGCGTTATTAGTTGAACAAAATTATTAAAAAAAAATTAAGGAGAAAATCATTTTTTTTTTCATCTGACTCCGGCTGTGATTAGTAACCCGTTTCTTCCCTTAGGGTAGACGATCAAATCTATGTACTATGTATATACATATTATATACCGGGTGTTCCAACACTATGAAACAAGAAGAAAAAGTACTCTAAAAATTGTTGATATACTGTTTTGGTGAAAAAGAGACTAACGTAATAGTATACGTGACATGTTTCGCCGAGCATAGGTTGCCATTATCAAGCTCTGAGTCCGTGATCGTTCACGCCTCGCGTACCTACTCATATTATTATGTCTCACGAAAGTTCTTATCTATCTTATCTTTCAAAGTGTGTAATATTGCAGTTCCAGATTTTGTATAACTGCTATTTTTATGGAAGGTGTGAACATTGCAGGAATGCGTACAAGTCGAGGACGGATAGCTGCGAAATTATGTCAAACGTACAAGTCGCAGTTAGTCTCTAATACGACGTACTGAGCGCAAGTTGCACAAATATTTGGCTTTTGAGTATTTCAAGTTGCGTCAGTTTGGTCGGTTGTAATATTACGTCAAGACACTATTCTAATAATATTATCATATCGATACCTTTGGGTTAAATTGTCGTAAAGGACATTTTGGCGAAAATGAGTTATATATACAGTTTTGTTCAGAATTTCAAGCGCTATCGATCTGTGTAGTTAAAGTTTCGATATCGATACCTCTGGGTTCAATTGGCGTAAAAGCCATTTTGGCCAAAATGAGTTATATATATGGTTTTGCTCAGAATTTTGAGCTCTATCGATCTGTATATAAGATTCATCGAAATTCGCAACTTTTTGGTTTATACGACCCAGGTTTTTTACAAAAAATATCATCAAAATTGAGAACAGTCTGATGTAAGAATCCAAAAGTTTAAACATTTTGAAGAAGTTTGACGCAAATACCTAAATGTTTTTTTTCGCATGACGTTAAAACCAGTGATGCCATTAAGGGTTTATACGCCACGGCATTTTAAAGTTAACTATTGTTATTGCGTATAGTCGGCCGGGTGTAACACTAAAACTGGTCGAGTGGATTGACGTATAAACCATGGAAATAAATTCGTGGTTTGTACGCCAACAAATTATAAGATGTAAGATGCTTCGAAACCAAGTTAGTGTCATTTACGTTACTGTTTGAGGTTATAGTGTCTATGATTTTTCTATCTTTGTCTGCATTCCGAACGATTACGGCACAAACTCGGAAATATAGTTATCTCTTTCTCTCTTTATAATTTAATACTGATAAAATTGAGATGAACTTCTATCGTGCGTTTCAATTACTCGCCGCCGCTCTGATTAAGTGTTTGTTATTGTTTTGAACCGGCAAGCACTTGATACTAGTTATGCCATGACGTGAGAAGCGTGTATGTGACTTACATCTTTGCTAACATGCATTTTATAATTGTGATTAAAATACGGATTTCTGTGACTAATCAATGTTTGTGTTTGTGTAAAATGGAAGAATATAGCTAAAGACTTGATTTGACTAAATGTGTTAATACGCACTTGGTTTCTGAGTAGACTAATATCTCACCTATGAATATAGATCTCGCAGCTACTGTTCCTGATCCTGAAAATACTTACCTAACTGTAATGCACACTCAGCATAAAAAAAACGTCTATGAAGGAACCGACACACTGAATCGACTGGATTTGCTTCCCGATTATTCTAAAATTGACGATCTGACTTCATCTACTAACGAAAACAAAAACATGTTACAAACGCTAGGCAATATATAGATAAATTACCGACCGTTACATCACACTATAATCGCCCAAAGACTAATAAAGTATATTTGCCACAAAAGTTAAAAAAACATAATTATCGAACCTATACAGACTGTATTTAAAAGAATGCCAGAGCTCCAATACCTACTGATTTTGTTAATTAATATTTGTTTAGGAGTATATTTACTAGGATACAACATTTCGTATCGTACACCAAAAAAGACAAATACGTATTATGTGTTAAAAGCTGAGGATGATGAGAATCGAAACGAAACAGAAAAAAACTAGAAGATCACCTTAAAGAAAAGCTAGCAGCATACAAGATGATATAAAGTACATCAAAACTTACCAACTTTGAAGAATGATACTGTCGTGTATAGCTTCGATTTGAAGTATATTTAAATACGCTCTATGGTAATAGTGCTGTATTATATTATTCCACAAAGTAGGTACCCAGTGTTTAACTTTATGTTATACGAAAGTATAATTTTTTATTATGTAGTGATGACCAAAAACAAGTGAAGATTATTTTTCTAAACTTAGTAGAGACTACAATTTACATGAAGATTGTAACTCAAAGAATAATCCTAAATATATGAAAGTTGATTACGAACTAAAAAACTGAATTTTCAATAACTTATTATCAATAGGCCTATAATTTTAAAGTATAATCTTTATCGCTAATTCGCTAAGTTTATTTCGTATTATTTCATTTGTTTTAGACGTAATTACCATGAAGACCGAATTTCTTAGGCGTAAATCCAAACTATTTCCTAAGCCTAACGTAGCACGTAAATGATGATAATTGATTCATTTTCATGCTGAAATTTTAAGCATAGTTCCTTTACATAACTTTTTTGTAATTTACTTACTCAAAAAGTTATACGTCAAAAACTATTTCAAAATCGTTTTTTTGCTCTCCTGTAAAGTCGCATTTTGGCTTTTACGCCAATTGAACCCAAAGGTATCGATATCTCTTAAAAAGTTGTCTTTACGACCAAGATTTTCTACTATGGACTTGCAAAAATAGCTTATTGACTGGGGCGTAAATATCAAGTCATTTATTATAAATAATTATCTGTGTCGTAAAGGAAATGGACAAATAAAAATAGCGTCGTAAGTGACCTAATACGTTATGTGTTGTCCTTTACGCCCTTACTTTTTACGATTACTTTCTGTAGTTCTATGGCCAACTTGGGCTTAAAGAACAAGTTTTCTCTTCGTCGTCCTTTACGACCGGCACGAAAAACAAATTCTTATATTTCTTATACAAATACTATGGAATGATCAGGGTGGTAAAGGACCGATATAATTTTTGTTGTTGTTTAGTACCATAAATTTGTTTGTACATATACAAACAAATGTATGGAAAATATATTAATTTCATGTCAAATCAACATAATCCACACAACTTTTAAATCTAAACGGAGTCCGCTTTTGTATTTATGGAAATAAAATACATACACTAAAGGTAATCAGTAAACTGTAATCAGAATCAGTCACTGTCCAAGTACCTAGTTTATACATATATGTATGTGACAGTCATTCTGAATCTTGGGTAGAAATAAGTAGACATAAAGTAATATCGGAAGACATTATAATCGTATCTAGGAGTTAAATTCGAGAAATAGGTACAATCTGTGCCCTCAGGACAGGGGAACTTAACCCGTAGGTATCCCTAGTTCTTCTTTCTTGTAAAGTCTTACAATTACTACCAGTGTCACATGACATAAGCATGAACTACTTGAACAGTTGCTTATTAAACTTTACTATTACCATTACCTAGTGTTTGTTATTACCTACTACGAAACCGTGCCATGTTGCCGTGTGATGACGGTAGTAAGAATACATTTGTCACCACCCCAACTATTCCGTGGTAAGATTTGGCTAAGGGTTTTAAGTGTCACTGACCATTTATTTATCGAAGATTGATGATGGGCAGCAGCATCATGATAGTGGACACAGTACTGCGATCGCCAACCCACTTGCCCAGTGTGCCGATTATAGGCATTTACCTCCTAATGCGTTCCTATTCCTACGTATAGGCTAAGGAAAGGCCGTTGTTCAGCAGTGGACTGATATAGGCTGATGATGACACTACGAAAGCGTTCCCCTGCTATAAGTAATAGCTTATACATTTAAATTTCTATTATTTCCATACAAATAAGTTGTTTAGTTATTTGTTATGACTAAATATTTATAAAAAATATACTACAACTCTAATTCGGCTTTCATTCGCCATATTTCCTACGTTACGCGTTTTGAGTAAATTAAGCGGAAAACAGTCGCTATTTGTACCATTTCACCTACGTTTACGCTCCAAATTTGGACGAAAATTATCTAGGACCGTCATTTACGACCCTATCAATTCTAATTGCTCAAAAAAATCGTGGGTGTAAAGGACATACATAGCATTTTGCCATGTCCTTTACAACATCTAACTTCTAAGCCGTTTAGCTTATCACTACGAGTGCTACACCAGGTCAAAGATACCAACAATCTACATTGTTTTCATGTACACGTCACAAATATAGGTCAAAAAACAAAAAAGTTGTTGACAGTTTTCTAAAAAAAAAATAGTTTTTTGCTTCTCCTGAAAACCTGCATTTTGTCCTTGAGTACGGTCAATTCGTACATAATTTTACCCTAAACTCGCAAATCAAGTAGTATCGCTGCATTTTTGGTATGTTGTTTAGACACCATAGGACAGTATAAAACCATATTTTGCAAGCAAAAAAAAGTTGTGCTAGCTGGGTAGTACGTGAAAAACTGCGAAATTGCGGGAAAAATCCCACACTGTGGAAGGAAGTAGAAAGAACGTCTTAAATAAAAATTTGTAGTAAAATAAATAGGTATTAAGCAGTTTTTGAACTGACGATTAAAAATGTAGGCACCTTTACAACTTGGTAATTAGGGGCCTGGATACTGAGCCAAGTTGCCAATCGCTAGCGCTTGCTAGCGCATCGTCGTTTTCCCTCTCTGTCACTCCTTAATATTAGTGCGACAAAGAGGGAAAACTACGTTGCGCTAGCAGGCGCTAGCGATTGGCAACTTGGCTAAGCACCCTGTATTTAATTCCCGACGCAAAATGAGGTGTTACAATTATTCAAAAATGTCTAGTAATAAAGGATAAGGTCCAATAACATTTTATTCAACGACTGTAACATGTACATGTCTATAGAAGTTTCGGTTTCGGCCGAGATTGGAGCCAAATGCTCGTAAAGCACTTAATATATTTCAAATATTTTATTTTTATTTTGCGTGTTAATAAACATTTATCTAATAAATAGATCATCGTGGCTGTACGTTTCCATTGAAACGTCTTATAAGCAAAATAAAATAATAACAGTGAAAAAAAAATAGATGCAACTGTGTCACCGCGGAGAAAAGTTACTAAGACGTTTATATCTTCATTTTGGTCCAATGACCAAATTTTCGAATTGCGCAAGATTTTGTAAGTTATATTTTTTATCAAATAAGGAAAAAAAAATTAAGGTATAGTTTTTTTTTGTATAAGCTTTACGAAAAAACTGGGGATTTTTTTTTCCTTAATTATAAATCATCTGAAACAATAGAATGAATGCATAATCTCGAGGGTAGAAATTATTGAACGTGCTGTTCCAATTATTGACCTTCAAGTCCTCGACTGGATGAGAAGCTCTCGCGCGGCACTGGGGATTATTGCATGGTGTGAATCTGTATACCCTAAATATTCATTAGAAAAAGCTTCCGAAACTGTAGGATTTAATGTGACCAAAAACTTTTCTTCCCCCGACTATAGGCTGGTAATTATTAGGAATAATTATTGTGATAAATCATTGTGATTTCTTGCATGCTAATTGTTAATACATCTAGGTCGGTACGGGTCTAACACAAACTCCAATTTTGAGGAACTGTATAAAACAAATCATAATTGCCTTCGACCTCAGACTAAAAGTTTGCCATATTAAAATCTGTTGCGATGGTGGTAGTCAGTACCTACGGTTTCTAAATGTATTTTAATAAGTTTTTTTTAGTTGGTAGATAAAAACATAACATAACATAAAACATATTTTATTTAACTTTACAAATTCACGATAACCTATTTCTATACATAGCAGTACCTACTATAAATATACAGTGTAATTCTGAATTTGAAAGTAACACAATATGCCTTACCATTGGTTGACATGATTCCTACACTAGGCGATGCCTGTCCCGTAGGAAAGCACATTATCCATGTTACATATCAGTCAGTTGTGGCGCGTAATGATTGTTACAAAAAGTAGGGAATATTACACAATAATTTAAATGTATCTAAGCTAGATCTTAAATATCTTAATACTAACTAATCCCGGCTAAGGGAACAGCAATAGGGAGATTATTACTATTTTTATGTTACAAGAAAATATTTTGTAAAAACGAACAAACCAAAAAAAAAGAATAAAATAAAAGGTGAATGTATGTATGTGTACGAATGTGTGTGTGCGTGTGTTTGATTGTTCATGTGTGAGTGTATATGTGTGTGAAAAGAGAACGTGAGTGCAGAACCGGGTAGTTATATGCCTTTCAGAAGGTTTTCGGTAGCATCATAGGTAAGATTGCTTAACCATTCGCAGAGCTTAGTTTTTAATTGTTGAATGGTAAGGTTTCTAATTTCCAGTTTTCTGCTTATTTTATTGTAGATGAACGGGTGAAGGTGCGAACTAAACCTCCTGGCAAAAAACGTTACCGACTGTGGCAAGGGAACTCTAAAAATTCGTTTCTCCAACAACGCGGAGTAATTGGGAAATCTTAGAACCTCTTTGTGCATTTCTAGAGAAGCGCGCATAATGAATCAAACGTATTAATTGACATATTAGGTTGTTACACAATACTACATCAGGTAAGCTTACATACCATTTCAGTCAACCAATTACATTGGTACTATAATTTTATTATTTTAATTTTACACATTTCAATAAGTAGATTTAAGATTTTTTTATATATTTTGCAACTTATACCAGAAATTGTGTTACAGTCTTCAACAAAATCGTTATATATTATAATAAAATAAAGATGATTGATGGTTTGCTCGACAAATGTACCAATAAAAGTAATTTATCAAATGCTTGTCAATCTCGCTGGCATGGCGGCCTGGTCTCACCTTCCCGGAAGATTTTTTCGTATCCATTTGGAACAAATCTAGTTTTGATAATAAATTACGCTTTAATGTGAAATAGCACGGGTGGTATCGACACCTCAGTGTTTTTTTTGATAAATGTACCTATTAATTTTGATTTCATTCAAAAGTAAGTACTATCTACAATTTTATTAAAAGAGGGTGGTCAAATTGGTCTATCGATCAATAAAAAATAAACGCTATGCCTCTGAGTGTCTGGGTAGCTTATGTTAAGCTCTATAACTTTTAAAATGCCGGAATTTCCAAACAATGTTATGAAAGAACTTAACAGCACTTAAAAACTGGGAAAGTCATAATATTTTACTAACGTAAGTGTTCGTGACTGACAGTTATCGCCATTGAACTAAACATTTCTATAAGTATAAATGGTTATCGCTCATTTTTAATGAACCTTAGGTTTGTAAACGCGAATTGTTTTATTTTGGATAATATCTCTAAATCTCGTATAATACCTACTCTTGCTTATTTATAAAAATACATTTAAGTATCATCGTATGTTGTAAAAAAATATTGAAACAAGGATTATGAAACAAATTTTATACGTATTTGCTAAAGGGTTGTTTTAATTTTAAGTTTTTTCTAATAGCTGTTAGATCATCGCTGCCTTAACGAAGATTGTAGGGTGTAAAATGACCATTCCAAAAAGATATCGTCTGTTGTTTTTGGTTTTTAGGCCAGGGTCCATAAATTTTTGGTCATTTTCCTTTGTTGTTTTCTTGCGCGTTCTCGAAACAAAGACATGTTCACACATTTTGTTACACTATTAGAATAACACATTTTAATAATGTTTGCTCGACATTCGGCCGTCAATCCGTGAACAAAATAATATCCTACAGCCAGTTTCCAATTTTGGTCTAAACTACGAGTAATTAACATCATCACGTAAGCCTGCAATGCAATTTTGTCATCATCTAAGCATCCAATGCCTTGATCCACAAACCTTATTGATTTTCGGTCATTCCATAATGGTTGTCGACGTATGGCCATTTCATCGACCATAAGGGTACACATAATTCGCTCTCCAGAACCTACTACTTCCCTGAAATGGTCTTCAGGAATTTTAATTTTTAGTTTTAAATTTAATAGTGCATTATTAAATTTAAAAAGAAAAATTATATCTCGCAGACTGTCGCATTTTTGTTGTTTTCAAACTCTTGTTTTGCATAGCCAATTTCTTTTTTGTTGCTTCTGTATTTCATATGCGTTTTTTTAGATATATCAAATATAGATCGTCGACTATCAAATATAGGAACCATGTCCGATATATCCACATTTTCCAAAGAAGTTGGTGTCATAGATGTCATGCCATCCTAAAATTTCAAGGTAAAAATGTAACCACATTTTGTAAAGTCTTTATCTACGCAAATATCATTAGTGCTCTTTAATGCGTTAAGAAACCCATAGATAATGACTAGCATTACCGAACAACAGGAATAAGCACTTTTATTTTAACATTATTTTACTAAAAACAGTAATGAGTTTATATTTCGAACAGCTGTCAAATTCAAGTAGCAGACAATTGCTCTCACATTCAGTACATTTTCAGTTTTTTGTCGAGCCTAGTAACACTAACTGATGTCCTACCATCCTACGAATCCTACCTAGTTTAAATGAAAAGACCTGCCAAGAGCATCTCGGACCATGCATAGAATAGGGTGCCGTACTTATTAAAAAACGGCTGGGCCGATTATGTTTAAAATGGTTTTATTTAAAAAAAATCTATGAACCCAGTAGTAGTTCTGCTTACCTACACATTTTTTTTTATTCTTGAGTGGTTACCTCTGAAAAACTTACTTAAAAAAGTGGTTTTCGAGAACCATATTCTTTTTGAGTAAAGAAGACTTATTCAGCACCCCACAAAACTACAGCAAAAAAAAAATCATCCCTCCTTTACGACTAGGGGAGGTACACGACATTTTTTTACTACTTTGTCGGCGTGAATAATATCGTCGCTATTCCTACAAAAGTCGCTACCTATGTGTTTTATTGCTACTTTACAGGAGACACAAAAAACTGTTTATTTTAAATCTTGTTCACTCAAAGTAGGCCAATATATTATTTAATAAATATGTCCTTGTCCAGTTTAAAATATTTTAATGTTTTTTTATAAAAACAAATCTCAGTTTTTAACGATAAAAATAAATATTTCCAATAATCTATCACATACCTATTTTTGTTTCAGTCGTCCAAAGTCTCTATGTGTCTTATTTGAAACTTGGTTAAAATAACTAATTACGAAAATTTACACATTTTTATCACATTCGTTACATAGTTATTTTTATGAAAGACCTTCAATAAAACAAAATAAAACATGTTTCAATAATAAGAGTGATAAGAATTTCGCTAAGTATCGTAAGACGTTGCCTCAAGCATAGTCTACGAACTCGATGTGGTACAAAAATATCGCTATGTGCGGAACAGGACATATCGAGCCAGATTTGTTCTTATTTAATTCATAAACAATACTCGCTATGTGTCTAAATTATAATAAAAACAATCATGGTTGTATAAAACAGTCATGTAATTTTTGCACATACTGTTTTTAGTAAGAGAATACCTAATGTATGGAAATCACATAGCTAAAATTCACAAATCCGAAACTATTAAAGATAGCCTCACCGCTGTTTTTGGAGCGTATAGATATTGACATAAAGTTCAAAATGGCGTTAAAATCAAAAAATCCAAAATAATCACATAGCGACTTTTGTAGGCACAGCGACGATATGTATACCTGTGCCAAATTGCAAATTTCTACTACTGACGGCCACTGAGCTACCTATACTTCAGACAGATAGACGGAGTCGAAGAGATAGATGGACATAGGAAAACTATAAGGGCTCCTAGTTTACTATGCCTTTCAAGAAATTAAATAAAAAGCAAACGAGCAATTTCGCCTTACTTCGAAAAGATTTACTGCGAAAAAATTGCTTCTATTCGAACCACCGTTTCTATGCATTGTTGCCATTTTTACCGTTTAATCATACCTACCAGTATTATTTGCCTAACTATAATTTTACTCCCTTGTGTCACAAGTTTCGCACCTTTGGCATGCTCAATTGATTCAAGATAAAAATAAAGTGCACAAAGCCACGATTACCCGAAAGTATGGAATAGCGCCTTTTGTTATTTGTCGTCTGCTTTTGTTGGTAGTGTAAATATGTTCCTGTATAAAATGTGTAAGAGCATGTTCTACTGTGTTTGGTAGATGTCCACTCTGATTTTTTTTGCTTGCGGAAGACTGCGAGTCCCTTATCTCTCCATACTTCTTCGGCAGAAAATGTATATTATGACGCAAATTAATTGGGATATAGGATGTTATTATAAATTATACACAACATAGCTCGCCGAGTTAATAGCAATGTCAAACTTTATATTCAACCTTACTCAAATAAAGTAAGGAATGTTTCGACTTGCGTAATTCGATGCATATAAGTCGTTAGCGTTGAATTTGGCGAAAAGTAGCATCTAGAACAATAAATGTCATTCAATAAATTGTCAGAATGTCCCAATACAACAATGTATTTATATGATATGTCTATATTTTAAGAATTACTTACTTTATCTACAAAATCGTATTCATCCTTCTCATCTAAGTACTGAAGAAGATTTCAGTTTAATATGTTGGCAATACTCTCCATTGTAATGTCTCATAATGATTTTGGAACCGACTGATTATTACCCATCCTGTGACCAATTTCACCATAATTACAAGTGTGACAATTATAAAATATCATTGTTACTATTGGACGTCACAGGCCTCAGTAGGCTACGGCTACCGCTTACTATCGGATAGTTCATGTGCTTGTTTGCCACCAACATAAAATTATTACTAATAACGTTATTACATCGTAACCGACTTTTTATTTTCCGAAACTCGTGACAATTGTAGCAAGGCTTAGTACAATTTTCATGAAATCTTGACATGAGGTTCGGCTTATGTCGGAATTTCGCTACAATTGTCGTGTTTTTGTGACAATTGTAATTTTAAAAAAAGTAGTTATTTACTGCTGATTTATGAAAGTTTCTGCACTACATTTTATGTTAGTGACAAACAAACGCACGGCCCATCTGATGGTAAGCGGTAACTGTAGCCTATAGACGGCATAGACGCCCCCGATAGGAGAAACAGTAAATTTATGATTCTAGCACTAAACTTGTCAACGTGGTGAAATTGGGGCCAGGAACAGGAACGACTAGTGACAATTTATTTATTGCTTTTAAATTATGATGTTTTTCTTCTGTAGACAACTGCCATTGACTTAAGCTTTGGTAGAAAGAGGTTTGTAAGGGTAACTCGTCATTGATTACATTTCAATTAGAAATTGATAATCAATATTTGCTCTAAACCACTAGGAGTCATGTTACATTGCGTGCTGGTAAAAATCCACTTCAAAATTGAAAATGATCTTTACACTTCTACTGAAGTAATGGGAGCATATTTGAAAAAAACGCCACAAGTTCATTCTTTCTGAGAATTCATACAGACAAATTTCCTTTTGGTCGTTTTAAGTCAGCCATATTTTGTCATGATTTATAATCCTTTGTTTTTATGTGTTATTAATTTATGTTTCTGATATACAGGGTGTAAGTCTAATACGGGCGAAGCTCATAATGGGTATTAGTTTACGACATAATAAGTACAGTCACCACATGGGAATGTTGAGCCACTTGGCAATGGATGCAATTTGGTCGTGTAATATTATGGGTTCGGTATTTTTCGTTAGTAGGCACGATGGCGACATGACCGATGTTCCCCGATGATAAGTCAGTCAAATACGAATCTTTGTTGCGTCAAAATTTCAGTGTGTCAAAACTAGTTGAAATAATAAAAATTTCTTCGTCTACGAGAATTAAGGATTAGTCATCGGACATTATTAGACGCTAGATGTCGTTGTTCCTAGAGGAAACTGGATAACGACAGTTCTTCATAGATTTGTTTAAAACCGTTTAGTAATTTATTCTTATTTGCTTCAAATTGGAATCCATGATTTATCTGATATATTTATACATATTTATAAATAGCGATGATATTGGGCAATTTTAAATTATTTTTTCATTGACAGAGACAAATGCTATTGCTGTCTTTATTATCATTCGTTACAGCTCAGTTGACGTATAATAGAAACGTGATAGTTTCCGACTGAAATTCTAACTTTGAAAAAATACCTGTCAGTGACAGCCGTTAAAAGGAAAGTGAACGAAATTACCATCAGGGCTCTGAAGTTAGATTCACGTCTCCAGGTGTAAAGCGGATGTTATAACGTAACTATAGTACCGTCAGCTTCCGGAAATAGCAAACAATCATTGGTTAAACATTTTTGTTATTACGTAACCATGGTAATGTCACTTTCTGAACAATACGCGAGCGGTCATTGGCTAACCGTAGCAACAACCGCCCCATTGGTCCGCAGAGTTCGGCCGAAGTCGTGATACCAGCCTCATACGAGTTCGGAACCCGATTTGTATTATTCGACCAAGTTGCGAACAGTGGCAAGTGGCTCAACAATGCCATGTGGTGACTGTACATTCAAATAACTTTTACTTAAAATAAGAGCAACAAAATTTTCAATACAAAATAATTCGGCGCGCAATGTAGAGCAACATACGCGAGTTAAACACTCGTTGACAGCTAATTTCAAAAGCAGATGACATTACTGCCATATCATTAATAACAAATGTTCGTACCTACATTGCTGCTCCGATAATCTTAAAAAAATTCTGTGGGGTCATAATTAAGAGTAATTTTGAAAAAACCTTGTAATCCATGATCACACTAATGAATCCCATGCCTGGTTTAATTGTTCGCCCGTATTAGATTTACTCACTGTATATTTTTGCTTTTAGAATGTAACCTAATCTTAGACAATTTTGCCGTGACAGTTTTAATCACACGCAATGACTCATTCAAGTCACTTTGAGTTTTGAATTTGATTAGTAGAATCAACCAATAGGTACCTACATTGCAGTTTTCTGCTATGAAACATTTAATGTTTTTAATGTTTTCTCTCACGTTAGATTTACGACGAGCTAATTTTGCTCTTGTTACTTTGGCTGCATTTCGTTCGTTTAGTGCGTTAATAACATTTGTGATTTTCGAAAAATATGTCCTGTAGTATAAACAGGCCTGAATCCACGTGTTCCATCTCGTTATATTGGGTCGTGGTGGTAGTGGCATTTCAGGGTAAGGCTATTTTAATACTCTCACTCTTGAGAGTGATTTTAAGAATACCAATTTTATACTCGATATTAATTCGTTAAAATCATTGTACAAATCTCGAATCGTCTCAGCTACACGATTAAATCCGTGGGCTACACACATTACATGGGTCATATAAGGGAAAATGCCGTTTAGTGTGCGACCTGCTTTAAGCATAATACCCAGCTCCATCAGTGAGGAATAATGCCACTCTGTCATGATAATTACACCTTCGAATAGTTTGTTCAGCGAGTTTACAACTAAATCATTAACTGTGAAGTTATTCGTTCAGTCCAAAACTTTACAATCGATAATATGCGGCCTGTGCCATGTTTATCACAACTTACAAGTCTTGGATTACAAGCATTTTGCCTTTAAAAAATTTCATTATTACAAGTACGTGTCCATCAAAACTTCACTTGTAAACTGCAAGTTACAAGTACGGTTTTTAATGTCTCGAGTGCATTTTTACACGTGTATTGGTGATATTGTTTATCAAAAATATACTTGTATGTTACAACATGTAAAAATTGGCCCAAAAACTTTAGAATATCTGGCGACCCTCCATTCCATGTTACAAGTTGACAAGTGTCGGTTAGTTGATGTGAAATAAAGGTGCGACCACACCGCAGCTTAAAAAACGGTCACGATACGAAATCGCAGTGACGCGTCGTATGCGTACCGTTTTTGACGCATGCTCCCCCAAACCGCTGCTTAAAATACGCTGACGGTACGAAATCGCAGTGACGTGCTTCACGCGAATCTTTTTTGACGCAAACCTTCCAAACCGGAGCTTAAAATACATTGCGTCAAAATCATGCTTCAAATACCTAAATATCATATTAAGTAGATGATCAACTGCAACCATCACAGCAACATGTGTATGTCATCTGATGAGGAAGAAGCTCTTCTATTAGCATTAGAAGCTGATGAGAATAACAGGTCGGTTATTTTTAAATTATTTAACTTTTCTGAGTATTCGTAAAAGTGTAATAAGTAACATTTTTTCATTTGAAAATTTTCATATTCCGAAGCGGAATCTTTTTCAAAAGCATGACAGATACTGCTAGTGAATTTTCTTTTAGTTTGATGATTTATTTTCAAATATGAAGTACATTATTTGTAAGGTATGAGAAATAAATGTTAGCTAATAATACCTCGTTAATATTAATAATTTTTCATTATGTATATATACATGTTTTAAGGTTCCGTCGGTCTATTGAATAGTGTATTTTCCTTGAGGTTGTAGAAAAAAATTGAGCTTAAAAAATGTATCGTACATATACAACATCCTTAAGTACAATCCTTTCGACTTTCGACTTGACCCGACTTTTTGGTGTCAGTTTTCTAAAGTAAGCTTACTGTCCATTTATACTTTTTTGTTCACCTAACAGTTATTGGGAAAAAATAAAAATGTCATAATTCATAATTCATTTATTGCATCATAATCATGTCGTATATATAGGTCTTACAAATAAAATTATAAAGATTACAGACATGAACCCCGTTGGGGCACAGCAATTCAATAAGTAGTTGATTTATATTACAATTTGTAACAGATAACTAATAAAATGTCAATCATTCGCCACGAAGACATTAGTTAATAGTAGACCTAAGAAGTTTCGTAAGTAGAATCGACTTTTTTGTTTATCATCATTGTATCAATAGAAACACAGTAGTGGAACATAATTAGCGAATTATATGAAATCGAAGATGTATAATATTAAAATTATTATTAATACCAAAACATATTTGAAGGATTGTATTTAAAAAATAATTGCCGTGTGCCGGCAGTTTTCTGCTATGAAACATTTAATGTTTTTAATGTTTTCTCTCACGTTAGATTTACGACGAGCTAATTTTGCTCTTGTTACTTTGGCTGCATTTCGTTCGTTTAGTGCGTTAATAACATTTGTGATTTTCGAAAAATATGTCCTGTAGTATAAACAGGCCTGAATCCACGTGTTCCATCTCGTTATATTGGGTCGTGGTGGTAGTGGCATTTCAGGGTAAGGCTATTTTAATACTCTCACTCTTGAGAGTGATTTTAAGAATACCAATTTTATACTCGATATTAATTCGTTAAAATCATTGTACAAATCTCGAATCGTCTCAGCTACACGATTAAATCCGTGGGCTACACACATTACATGGGTCATATAAGGGAAAATGCCGTTTAGTGTGCGACCTGCTTTAAGCATAATACCCAGCTCCATCAGTGAGGAATAATGCCACTCTGTCATGATAATTACACCTTCGAATAGTTTGTTCAGCGAGTTTACAACTAAATCATTAACTGTGAAGTTATTCGTTCAGTCCAAAACTTTACAATCGATAATATGCGGCCTGTGCCATGTTTATCACAACTTACAAGTCTTGGATTACAAGCATTTTGCCTTTAAAAAATTTCATTATTACAAGTACGTGTCCATCAAAACTTCACTTGTAAACTGCAAGTTACAAGTACGGTTTTTAATGTCTCGAGTGCATTTTTACACGTGTATTGGTGATATTGTTTATCAAAAATATACTTGTATGTTACAACATGTAAAAATTGGCCCAAAAACTTTAGAATATCTGGCGACCCTCCATTCCATGTTACAAGTTGACAAGTGTCGGTTAGTTGATGTGAAATAAAGGTGCGACCACACCGCAGCTTAAAAAACGGTCACGATACGAAATCGCAGTGACGCGTCGTATGCGTACCGTTTTTGACGCATGCTCCCCCAAACCGCTGCTTAAAATACGCTGACGGTACGAAATCGCAGTGACGTGCTTCACGCGAATCTTTTTTGACGCAAACCTTCCAAACCGGAGCTTAAAATACATTGCGTCAAAATCATGCTTCAAATACCTAAATATCATATTAAGTAGATGATCAACTGCAACCATCACAGCAACATGTGTATGTCATCTGATGAGGAAGAAGCTCTTCTATTAGCATTAGAAGCTGATGAGAATAACAGGTCGGTTATTTTTAAATTATTTAACTTTTCTGAGTATTCGTAAAAGTGTAATAAGTAACATTTTTTCATTTGAAAATTTTCATATTCCGAAGCGGAATCTTTTTCAAAAGCATGACAGATACTGCTAGTGAATTTTCTTTTAGTTTGATGATTTATTTTCAAATATGAAGTACATTATTTGTAAGGTATGAGAAATAAATGTTAGCTAATAATACCTCGTTAATATTAATAATTTTTCATTATGTATATATACATGTTTTAAGGTTCCGTCGGTCTATTGAATAGTGTATTTTCCTTGAGGTTGTAGAAAAAAATTGAGCTTAAAAAATGTATCGTACATATACAACATCCTTAAGTACAATCCTTTCGACTTTCGACTTGACCCGACTTTTTGGTGTCAGTTTTCTAAAGTAAGCTTACTGTCCATTTATACTTTTTTGTTCACCTAACAGTTATTGGGAAAAAATAAAAATGTCATAATTCATAATTCATTTATTGCATCATAATCATGTCGTATATATAGGTCTTACAAATAAAATTATAAAGATTACAGACATGAACCCCGTTGGGGCACAGCAATTCAATAAGTAGTTGATTTATATTACAATTTGTAACAGATAACTAATAAAATGTCAATCATTCGCCACGAAGACATTAGTTAATAGTAGACCTAAGAAGTTTCGTAAGTAGAATCGACTTTTTTGTTTATCATCATTGTATCAATAGAAACACAGTAGTGGAACATAATTAGCGAATTATATGAAATCGAAGATGTATAATATTAAAATTATTATTAATACCAAAACATATTTGAAGGATTGTATTTAAAAAATAATTGCCGTGTGCCGGCAGTTTTCTGCTATGAAACATTTAATGTTTTTAATGTTTTCTCTCACGTTAGATTTACGACGAGCTAATTTTGCTCTTGTTACTTTGGCTGCATTTCGTTCGTTTAGTGCGTTAATAACATTTGTGATTTTCGAAAAATATGTCCTGTAGTATAAACAGGCCTGAATCCACGTGTTCCATCTCGTTATATTGGGTCGTGGTGGTAGTGGCATTTCAGGGTAAGGCTATTTTAATACTCTCACTCTTGAGAGTGATTTTAAGAATACCAATTTTATACTCGATATTAATTCGTTAAAATCATTGTACAAATCTCGAATCGTCTCAGCTACACGATTAAATCCGTGGGCTACACACATTACATGGGTCATATAAGGGAAAATGCCGTTTAGTGTGCGACCTGCTTTAAGCATAATACCCAGCTCCATCAGTGAGGAATAATGCCACTCTGTCATGATAATTACACCTTCGAATAGTTTGTTCAGCGAGTTTACAACTAAATCATTAACTGTGAAGTTATTCGTTCAGTCCAAAACTTTACAATCGATAATATGCGGCCTGTGCCATGTTTATCACAACTTACAAGTCTTGGATTACAAGCATTTTGCCTTTAAAAAATTTCATTATTACAAGTACGTGTCCATCAAAACTTCACTTGTAAACTGCAAGTTACAAGTACGGTTTTTAATGTCTCGAGTGCATTTTTACACGTGTATTGGTGATATTGTTTATCAAAAATATACTTGTATGTTACAACATGTAAAAATTGGCCCAAAAACTTTAGAATATCTGGCGACCCTCCATTCCATGTTACAAGTTGACAAGTGTCGGTTAGTTGATGTGAAATAAAGGTGCGACCACACCGCAGCTTAAAAAACGGTCACGATACGAAATCGCAGTGACGCGTCGTATGCGTACCGTTTTTGACGCATGCTCCCCCAAACCGCTGCTTAAAATACGCTGACGGTACGAAATCGCAGTGACGTGCTTCACGCGAATCTTTTTTGACGCAAACCTTCCAAACCGGAGCTTAAAATACATTGCGTCAAAATCATGCTTCAAATACCTAAATATCATATTAAGTAGATGATCAACTGCAACCATCACAGCAACATGTGTATGTCATCTGATGAGGAAGAAGCTCTTCTATTAGCATTAGAAGCTGATGAGAATAACAGGTCGGTTATTTTTAAATTATTTAACTTTTCTGAGTATTCGTAAAAGTGTAATAAGTAACATTTTTTCATTTGAAAATTTTCATATTCCGAAGCGGAATCTTTTTCAAAAGCATGACAGATACTGCTAGTGAATTTTCTTTTAGTTTGATGATTTATTTTCAAATATGAAGTACATTATTTGTAAGGTATGAGAAATAAATGTTAGCTAATAATACCTCGTTAATATTAATAATTTTTCATTATGTATATATACATGTTTTAAGGTTCCGTCGGTCTATTGAATAGTGTATTTTCCTTGAGGTTGTAGAAAAAAATTGAGCTTAAAAAATGTATCGTACATATACAACATCCTTAAGTACAATCCTTTCGACTTTCGACTTGACCCGACTTTTTGGTGTCAGTTTTCTAAAGTAAGCTTACTGTCCATTTATACTTTTTTGTTCACCTAACAGTTATTGGGAAAAAATAAAAATGTCATAATTCATAATTCATTTATTGCATCATAATCATGTCGTATATATAGGTCTTACAAATAAAATTATAAAGATTACAGACATGAACCCCGTTGGGGCACAGCAATTCAATAAGTAGTTGATTTATATTACAATTTGTAACAGATAACTAATAAAATGTCAATCATTCGCCACGAAGACATTAGTTAATAGTAGACCTAAGAAGTTTCGTAAGTAGAATCGACTTTTTTGTTTATCATCATTGTATCAATAGAAACACAGTAGTGGAACATAATTAGCGAATTATATGAAATCGAAGATGTATAATATTAAAATTATTATTAATACCAAAACATATTTGAAGGATTGTATTTAAAAAATAATTGCCGTGTGGTGCCGGCTTAAGAATGTCATTACCCCCTTTCCACCCGTGGGTATCGTAGAAGTCTGACTAAGGAAAAAGCCCTAAAATTTGCTAAAAGTGGCACATGAAATTTATTAGTTTCGTGTGATCTGACCCCTATTGGGAATACAGGCGTGAGTATGTATGTATGTATGTTGTGTATATTAAAAAAAAACATAAGAATACTGATTTTCACAACTAATCATTCAAATTTGAGTAAACCAAAACAAGTTTTTGTCTTTTTTTGCATTCAGATTATTTGATGTGCTAATCAGTTATTTTTGAATGGTCGGTTTAATTATTTCCTTTTTTAAAAGGTATGTCTAGAATCTGATAATCTCTATGTGAAAAACGAAGTGTTACCGACAATAACCGAGAAACCCCGATTCGCAAATCTTGGCGTAAAAAACGCTGCTTTTACGAATCAGTTGCGTCTTTTACGTCACCGGTGTGGTGTCTCCCATAAGATCTCCGTGTAATATTTCTTGCGATTTTTACGCAGATCAATTTACGGTGCGTCAGCGTATTTTAAGCAGCGGTGTGTGGAGCATGCGTCAAAAACGGTACGCATACGACGCGTCACAGCGTCAGCGTATTTTAAGCTGCGGTCTGGTCGCACCTTAAATAGATTTTTCTCAATCTTGCAACGGAATGTTGATGTTACTTACGTTAAATTAAACCCGGAAATACTATGTATCCGGTGTCATGTGCTAAGATGATAATTATGTAAAGAGATTTCATGTATTTATTTCACACCTAGGACTGCAAACAAACTGTCTTTTGTTTTGAAACGTGAAATTGTGACACTAGGGTTTAGACATTCAGCCACAGAAAAAAAATAACCTTAGAACTTATATTTATACCAACAAGTAAAAGGAGACCTCAAACAGATTAAAAAAAAGTTAGGCGCGAATGTTTTTTTTTGTAATGTTATATGACTTATATCATACTGTACTATTGGTATATTTACAAATTAAGTAGTATGGTTCGGCGAAATCAGTTCGTTTTATTTCATGGCAAGTTTGAGAAAAGCACTATATAAATCTCGGCGAGAAACAGGGTCACAGGCCGCGTATCACTATCTGGCCTCAGTTCCTTCGGCCAGATATATCTACTTGGCCTGTAACCCTTCGTTTCCCGTCCTCTATAGTAATGTACTATTATTTTCAAAATCTGGTCAACTGATTCCAGGAGACGATGAAAACGTAATAATGAGGGAACCTCGGCGATATGCGTACAATTTTATACTTAATTTATTGGGATAAGGTGCACAATTGTATACATATTTGAGAACTCTACTGTACTAGACCAAGAAACAAAGAAAAAAAGAAAACTGGATTTGCAACTGTGTTAAAACATTTTTCCACTCCTCTATTTTTTTTGTCTTTCGACAATCTATCGCTTAATGCCCGGAACAGAATGTCCTTTTTGTCACGAATCATTTGAAAGACAGTTATTTTACTATAATTTCGTAACATTTTACAATTTTGTGCTGATGAATACTTACATTCTTATAAGAAATAAGCGGGAAAAGTATTTTTCTCAAACATGCAATGAAATGTTGTAGTTATGTGCCTAAAAATGGCCGGTAAGTACCTCGTTGCCGGCCTAGGCCGGCAAGTGCCTCTTTTTTAATTTTCATTTGACATAGGGTTGCGACCTGGCATCTTGGCTTTTAGCCAATAATTATCTGTAAGTGATATTATTGTTAAAAAAAATTATTGGCTAATTTTTGCAGTTATAATTAGGTATTTAAATTATATAATTTAAAATATATACAATAACTACTCAAAATAATATTTATAAAGCAGTATTATACGGTGCGATCCGTCGGCCCCGATCACCGCATGCGATTGATTGGATCCAACAGACCGCGTCGTCTAATACCGCTTTTTAAAAGTAAAAATTTCCACCTTTCAAACAGGTCAAACTTAAAAAATTGAGGTGTCGGTGTCGTATTTGACTTTTGTTGTGTTTCAAAGACTTAGTTATGTAGTTGACTTATAATTTCTTAGAAAGAAGATACATTTTTTTGTTTCATTTCATTGCATGTTTGAGAAAAGCATTATACATACCTCGGCCATGAAGTGACGGGTTGCCGTCCGAATACTATCCGTCTACATATATTCGGCCGGCAACCAGTCACTTCCCGGCCTCGGTAGTAATGTACTATTTCTGACCTCCGGCCAGCAAATGACACATTGCCGGCCGCTGCGCTAAACTAAGTTGCCGCCTGCCGGCATTGTTGAGAAGAAAAGTAGTATACACACTTCGGCCGTTAAATGGGAAAGCCTCGGGTCATATGTTTGTAGGCATCGGCTTTGCCTCGGTCTACAATAACACGTAATCCGAGACATTTCCCACTTAAACGGCCTTGGCATTTAATCTATTATATTTTATTGAACTTATCATACAAGGCAGACAATACGCCATTCAGTCAAGATGCGTTTAAATAGACCACAGCCATTTAAAGAAAGTGTTAGTGACGTGGCGGAAAAGGTACATGGCGTCACATTATTTTGATTTTAGAACTTACAAGTGAAATTTACAAGTATTCAATTTTACAAACCTTGTATTTTTTTTTATTAACGCGATTAACACGAGCTTATGATAATTTTCTTGTAAAGTGTTACTTGTGAACTTGTAGACTTGTAAGTTTTGATAAACAGGGCACTGCTCGCGTTATTTTCCTTTAGAGCTCCCACGATTACATTCGCAACGTTTTGCCGTAATCTATCTTGCGTCTCATCCACACTTACATTAAATATAGGAGTTAAAGCCTAACAACTTACTATTTGACCCTCGCCATGTTGCGGATTTTCAGTGACACTAATTTATTTTACTGGCAATGATTACTGTTTGACATCAGCGGCCCTACCGCAAAAATCGAAATTCGTAAATTTCGAGGATTTGTCTCTCTCACTCTAATGACGCCTTCGTTTGAGTGACAGAGAAACATCCTCGAAATTTACGAATTTCGATTTTCGCGGTAGTAGGCCAGGCGTTGAATGTCATCGAATGTCACCGATGTAAACAAAAATAAAATATATCGCGACTTAAACGATTTCATCATAAAAATGCCGAAAAAGATACCAATAGAAGCAAGAAAAATCGTCTTAAATACAATAAAATCTTTAAACCAAAGAAAGGACGAAGGATTGAATAGTATTCCATTGGAAAATGTTTTGCAATTGGTTACTGACATGACATCACATTATTGCCATAGGTAAACTGTTTGTAGCGACACTGTGTCAGGGTCAAATAGAAAGTTGTTAGGCTTTACCTATATCTTGGCGTATGGAAGCGTAAGCCATATGAAACGTTTTTGGCAAGTATTACTATCTCAATTTTTAGTTTTAAATGTTTTTCTATGTTACTAGGTTTAGCTGTTATATTTTGCTGACAGCAGGAGCAAAACATTTTTTTATCTTTAACAACTAAGAAAGGAAATTTCTGCATAAACGGCTGCATCGACTCCATGGCGACTGCGGTCAAATATTGAGAATGAGTTTCACATTTCTAAAATTCACATACAAAAATACTATAACGTAATGATGTGCAGTATTGTTTTCGATAATTTTCTGATGACAATGACAAAGACAGTTAAGTGATTATGTTATACCCATTTTAATTTAGCTAAGTATTCCTTTTATGTATAAATATTGCAAAACGTCCAATTTTCATCATCGCACCGCTCGCCACTGACTGGGCGCTCATCCTCACCTTGCAACCAATGGTCGCGCACCGTGCGCTTTCAGAGGAACTTCCTACCGCGGACGGTCCGTCTGTGGAATGAGCTCCCTGCCGAGGTTTTCCCGTTGGACTTCAGTATGGGGTTTTTCGAAAGAGGAGTGTACAAGTTCTTATTGGGTCGGCAACGCGCATGTGACACCCCTGGGGTTGGAGGCACCCATAGGCTACGGTGACTGCTTTCCATCAGGCGGGCCGTATGCTTGTTTGCCACCGACGTGGTATAAAAAAAAAAAAAACAGGTAAACTAACTTTGCTACATTTGGTTTAAATAATAGGAGCGCAGGAATTAAAATTACATGCAAATTAGGATTTATTTGCTGACGTTATGGCGTGACAATGTACAGTCGAGGAAATTGAATGTTTAGCACTTTGCAGTTCAAGTTTATTTGGTTGCATGTATGTACTAAGACGTCTAATGTAAAATGAGCCATAAAAACTGCTAAACATTCAATTTCCTCTATCGTACTTACATGTTACTCTCGTAGGTATTAGATCACTAACAAACTACTACCAAAAACTACTACTTACTGGTACTCAAAAACAAGAAACATTTTGAATGTTAATTGCTAAAAAAAATTTGGTTATGCATGAAAAGTGATTCCACGAGTTTTGTTTTTAAGTTTGGAGCTGTCAAAGCAGTGAAAAAGGCACAGCACGACATTATTTTCGCTTTTAATCCAATATCGGTTCCAGAGATTTTGGCTCTTGACAAGCTATTGACACATGGGCTAATTCAAATTAGGTCTCGGACCCTATAATCGATGGCACACTTTCGTGCGCCTGGTATCATATTTACCCCTCTTACTTAATATCAATGTTTCTATTGGACTATTTACTGTACCTGCTAAGTCGTCATATGAGAAATTATTTTCATAAACACTCTGGATAGGAGAAAATTGACAGGAAATCTGATAAATTTACAATATGACTATACGGTATTCAATAGATGGCTGCAGTCAAAGAAACTGAATATTTTACGTCGCGTCGGGAGTCGAAAAATACGCTTGAATAAATAAAATCAAACAAAAAGTCACAAAGTATAGATTTTCAAAATAATTTTATTAATCTAATCTAGTTACATATTCGACACAATTACAATTAATTGTATGACTACATTCTATAAAACTGGACAAAGTACATAATTTACAAAATAAAACTACGGGTTGAAGTTCTTCTTCTTCGTAAATGTTATCGACGCCCATATCATTAGTGCTCTAAAATGCATTCAAAAACCATAGAAAATGACCAGCATTAGTACAATCACTTTAAATACTGTCTTGTAGTATGTAAAATTTAAAACTTGTGTTAAAACTTGTAGTAGGTAAAATTTACAATGTAAAGTTAACATTACAGTACAGATTTCTAAATGAAACTGAAATAAGTTTCAGTTTGGAACAGTTGTCAAAACTCAAGTACAGTAGTCACTATTCTAGTATCCACAGATATCAAGAATATCGATATGAACTGTCAAATCAGGATTTTGTCGCGTATGGTCCCGTTCGCATTTCGTCCCGTTGGCAATTCGTCCCATTCGCAAATCGTCCCGCAACCGCAGCTCGTCCCGCTCGCAATTCACCCCATTAGCAAATTGTCCCAGTAGCAAATCGTCCTGCAAACGCAGCTCGTCCCTTTCGCAATTCGGCCCGTTAACAAATTTTGTCCCGTTCGCGGCTGGCTCCGTTCGCAAATGGTCCATATCCTGAATATCCCGAAGTATTCATTGCTTTATATGTCGAATATGTCTGAGGCGGGCAACCCCATATTTCCGACCGAGGTATGGTATTTATCTATAGTAGGTACTTATCTCAAACATGCAATGAAATTAACAACAAAAACATCAAAGTTTTATATGCATAATATTGCATAGTGGCAGAATGTCCACATGCCTGTGCCACTAATTAATGTGGAATTAAATTAAGCACTTTGCCGTCCTAGGTCTTCAAGATTTGTATTAATTTCTATTAACGACCTCATGTCCTAGTCGCACCTGAAACATCATACTTCGCAGCCTATTATTATAAGGAGCATAACAACAATATTTCATTGCATTTTTAAGAAAATATAATTGTGAATTTAAAGTACTACATTTTAGTTGGAAATGTGATTAGATTAGTAGTCTCGTCGTGGTGACTCGGCGTATATGTCGACAGTAAAATCAAATATTGCTGTAGGTACAAAGATATACTACAAGGAGAATTAGTAAATAATACAGCTAATTTAGCTATGGCTTCTGAACCCATTTTAAAGTACTAATGATATGTTTTTAGATAAAGTAGTGTTTGCAACCATATTTAATTAGTCATTACGTGCTACTATTTTCGTCCAAAAACTGAATTATAATAGCCCGTATTCCAATAAACAATACCATTTCTTTTTCAAACTTTAACATAAAGTAACTCGAGTAAGTACATCCAGGAAAACGTAATATGTGTTTGGGCAGCGGTAGCTGAAACATCTTTGTTTTTCATGTTTTGAAAAGGTTACATGTAATATCTTGGGTATTATCGATCGTTTATATCGGTATTTTTTTAAACACAATTAATATAAAGAATTGACAAACAAGAGGCATCATCTATTTGTGTATCTATGTATGTAAATTCTGTTGTATTATTATTATTAAGTTAATTTGTAAATTATTCGTTATTATAAATTCACATACAATGTATATTGTTCCTTGAATAAATGAAATGAAATATATAAATAAATAATTGTATTTTGTGTTTATTTCTACATTCCTTAGCATCATACCACCTTTCTCAGTTTTGCCCCACCCACTGTCAACTTTTACTTTCTCCCAAAGATTGTCTACGATAATACCGCTTTTTGTTTACCTCTTTCAAACATGTTTATTATCTGTTTTGTACTTTGTCTTTGAGGTGCAATAAAGAGTTATTGTATTGTATTTTATTATTTGCACTTGTCAACATTTCCTCCAACACTTGACATTGAAGTGATTAGATAAAGATGTATAGACTAAAGATTAGCAAAAATAACCCTACCTACATATATGTACCTTCAGATAGGTTACATATTATAAAAGAAAGTAACTGGCCACATGGAAAAAACAATTACTTAAATATACTTAGACGCATCAAAATTTCAAATCGGTTTTACATAATCTATAAGTCAAACGGCGTATATAAATATTTGCCAAATTGGTGTGGTTATATAGCACATCACATAATCGCCACGCTGGGCACGCGGATTGACGATCGCAGCAATGTGCACCGCTATTATGACGCTTCTGCCCATCATCAATATTTTATCAAAGAATGGTCAGTTCAGTGACACTTCAATCACTTCGTCGACTCTTACGACACGAGTTGGGGCGGTGTCAAATGTATTCACTACACGGCCAATGGTGATTATTGTATGAAACGCATACCTACATGTATACTTATTTTTGACTAAGAGGTGGATTTAAATGGAATTTCCTAAGTATGCAACTCTGAAGCATTTTGTGATTACATAATACTAAAACTGGATACAATTTTTTGGTGTAAATAATAGATAAATATTTAGAATGCAAATGTGTGGCTACATATTTTTCAAATTTTGTTTTCCATACATAATATTGTTATCAAAGTAATTATTTTTCCTGGTGTCTAACAACTTACAATGAATAACTCACTGTGACCGAATTAAAGTAACCGATATAATTATGATCCCTTGTTTCAGAAGAAGACAGAAATTTCATAGCATGTTGTTTCACAGAAAACGTTTCACATAAATACACAACTGTTTCTTGAATTATTCAATTGAATTAAGTTTATTTCACAGACAAATATTTCCAGGGATTTATTTACTAATCACATTTTTTTGTTTCTTGTACAATTTTTCTTCAGACATAAATTTTACAATGTTTGTTATGAGATTATTTTTCGTAAAATTATTGGTTCCAATATTTGAAGGGTCCACGGAAAGAATATGTCTAGTAAATTCAAATTACAGAAAGAAAAACCACCTTACTTTTAATAGAATAAGGTGAGAATTTGCCCTGATTTTTAAAGCACTGGATATTTTTTGTCCGTGGACCCTTCATTTTTGATTTAATTACCATTGAATCATTAAATTCATTAAAATTTACGAACAACAGCAAAAAAACTGGTAAAAAATTGGTTAGGTTAGAACTGCGACACCCTACAAAGAAATGGCAGTATGCGAATAATTTTTACACAAAACAAAATTCTGCAAAACTTCTTAAGCCTTACTAATAAATTTACGAAAACTTCATGTTATAAGAATTAAGAATATATGATCTGAATTGTATGAAACGGAATATATATTATTTTTTTACTAAATATAAATTTGTAATTAAAACTAGTTAGTGGTTTTTTGCTATTAGGTATCATAGTTCTGTGAGGTAATAATATCCGTAAAATAATATGTGAAAAAAAAATCCCTAAACTTTAATAAACAACGTACGACCATCGTTTATACACCTAAAATGTCATGATTATTACCTTGATAGTTAATTATAGTACGGTCAAATCGTACATAATTTTACCCTAAACTCGCAAATCAAGTAGTATCGCTGCATTTTTGGTATGTTGTTTAGCCTCCTGAGTCCCTGAGTCCGTTATAAAGGCCAAAATCATGCCATGTGTAAAAGCCGAGCGCTAAAAACATTAAGTTATCAATAAAGTCCCAGAGTCCGTCATAACGGCCAAAATCATAACATGTGCAAAGACCGAGCGCTAAAAACTAAAGTTGTCCATAAACGCCGATTGACCGTTATAAAGGCCTTAATGTTTCGCGCTTAAAATCAGTCGATATTGGCGTGATTTTGAGATTCAATGGTTGTCATCCAATCAGAAATATAGCTATCTCTATTTAGCAAAGGCTATTGTTCAGTAAACAAGAATATTCCATTAAGTCCGACGTCAAAAGTCCGGCATGATGTCACGTCACGCAGATGGAGATGAGTTCAATCTTATTTTGTCGCTTAAACATGTTTGTTTTTTCTGCTTTTTTATGTATTCAATGAGTATTTTACAAGTTTATTATAATGTCATTACTAGTCTTATTGTAAATATGATGGTTGAAGTACAATTACGTGTTAAATTAATTTGACCTTTGTAAAGCCCTCTCGGACTTTGTTCATAGCATCATTACGTCCTCACACTTGTTTAAAATGAGTTTTTCTTGAAACACGTACATTAAAATTTGCTAATTAGTTATATAATGTCACAGAAGGTTTATTACAATTGTTGTAATAAACCTTAAGTAAGTTACTTTATGAGGATTCTATTGTGATGTGAGAAGTAGATTGATTTAATTACAACAGTTTTGTATTGAATTAGATTTTAAAAGAAAGATTTTAATGTTTTAAAAACAAAATGGTTCCACATTTTTTATTATTTTTATAAATTATTGCATTTTGACAATTCCTTATATTTTATTTTATTTTTCAAAGATACACCAGATTTCATACAAAATGACTCGTATTCGCCACATTTATTATACAATCTTAGTCACATAAAAGCCGAGAGACGTTTATAACGCCCAAATAATTTGTAAAATAAATCATGCTTAAAGTGTACCTCTTAGAGTATATAACCAACTTTGTTCCAACAAAAATCTGACAAACTCATTTTAAACCTTAAAATAAGAGGCAGAAAGTTCAGGACTCAACACTGATGGTGTTATAAAGGACTCTCGGCTTTTATGCGAGCGTACTCGATTTTTACCCAGGACTTTACGCTGACAGTGTTATAAAGGACTCTCGGTTTTTATGCGAGTGTACTCATTTTTTATCCAGGACTCAAGAGGTTAGACACCATAGGACAGTATAAAACCATATTTTGCAAGCAAAAAAAAAGTTGTGCTAGCTGGGAAGTACGTGAAAAACTGCGAAATTTACGGCCATTCTTTAGTTTCTGATTTTTATTTAAAAAACCTTACATTTTTTGCCATTTGTATGAAAAACTTAGATAGCGGACCTCATGCTTTTTGAATTTCGTGTTTTTAGTTTCAATTACAAAGTTTACTGACCTGATTTTACCCTTAAATGAAAGAATATTAATTGCGTTATAAGATAATTATTTCATATTTTTCGTAGCATAATTAGGTAAGGCGATATTAAACCAAAAACGTTAGCAAAACTCAACATTTTATCTAGTTTACAAAACAGGGTACTATTTGAAGTCTCGAATCTCTGAAATTATAAGACCTACGGTAATGCATGTTATCTCATCTTGTTACAAATTCATTCATCTTTAAACGTTACCTGATAAATATTGTCAAAAAACGTAAGGCTTTTTTTATAAAAATCAGAAACTAAAAATAAAAAGTAAATTTCACAGTTTTTCACGTATAACGCACCTAGCATAACTTTTTTTTGCTTGCAAAATGTGGTTTTATACTGCCCTATGGTGTCTAAATAACATACCAAAAATGCAGCTTTACTACATGTTTTGCGAGTTTAATGTACGATTTGACCGTACCTACTATTATGTCACTTTATGGCTTTGTTATACGGATAGTATCGGTTTTCTTTTATAGCATTACTTGGTATTTCAGAAACGTTCTATGGAATGCTATAGGTACAACAAAAAAAAATTACTAAAAGCAATCAAACCTACACCTACACTATAAAAGTAGTAATCTCATTCTTTCATAGATAATGATCTACCTTGTTAAAATTTTTACTCTAATACTAATATTTAGGGTGTGGTCACGATCTTAATTTGTTCGTAGTAGGAATCTCCTCACGGACAACTATACAGGGTGTAATCGATAAGTGTTTACAGGCCATAATTCCGTAAATATGAGAGATATCAGAAAAAGATATTTCTGATTTTATTTCAAAAAGTTATTAGTGTAATTTTACCTGTTGGGTAACGTACTTTCGATATCAGTTGAAAGTTTCCTGATATCTCTCATATTTACGGAATTATGGCCTGTAAACACTAATGTATACAGGATACAGTGTGTGGCCTACAACCGGGGCAAAATTTAAACGGTGCATTAATAAGCTGATCTACAATCATTTTCATACATTGTAATTAAAAAAAAAACTCTTTTTTGTAATTGTTTGTTCATGTATTTTTCATTATTATGGATTCATTTACTTGAATTAAAAGTTATCAATCACTTATAATTTTTGAATCATTGAAAACGGTACATTTTTTTTTTAAACCCTAATAAAGTAGTGTAAAAATAAAAAAAAACAAAATTATTGTTATGACTTCGTACCTGGTATACTATCAAGATGTCTTGCGACTGACAAGCTACGACATCGTGATGCCAAGATCCAGTACTAAAGGTCCATAGCTTTGAATGACAATATCTCCGAACTTAGCCACTTTGAAACACCGGGACCTTTACAGGATTATTGCCGATAGTCTTAAGGAGTCACTCATTTCATTTTTCTCCCGTGTTAAAGGCCTCACACTGTATATCACTCGGAAATAAATGAAATTATGAAACTTTACCTTTTACTGACCGTAGGTAAGGTAAAGCTCACGTGTCCTCTTTAACTTTCATATGAAGATAACCGGGTAGGAAATCTCATTATCTGCTCTTTTGAGTTTCACTTATCATTGTTATACTTTTATCTAAACTGGCAAAATGGAAACCGTATTGTTTTATCATATCTACATATTTCCGTCTGTCAATATTACGTAGGCAAAATTACACTGTAACAAACTAAGAGCATCAAAAATAATGAATAATATCATATTTCATTGATATATTTTATAATTGAACCTACTTTCAACAACTACTTCTACTTAGATAAGGTTTTTCGTTAAATTGTTTTCATTCAATTAGGAGAATCACTAATGTGAGGACCGGGACCGTTCCAGGTAATTTTTGCATCTTGCCACCTGTGAAAAAAAGTAAATGTTTAAAGTTTGCATGAAATTTTAAAATGGCTGCCATTTAATTATCGTTGGCACAAAAAAAATGTTTGGTAATTTATCGATGAAATTGATTGTAGTCTAAGCCCTTAAAAGCTCAGACACCGCTAACTAAACACCCTGTATATCCCAGCACAAGCCAATCAAAAATCCGGGACGTAATAGCCAGTGAAACAAGCGAGATAATATAACTACATTATTACTACATTTAAGTACCAACGAGTAGTGGGTTGCATTCCGTAACAAGCGAAATATTTTTATTTTGTCTTGAATTAAATTTTACATCACGAAGCCCGGACGACAGCAGTAAAATAGTACATTACGACACAAGTGCGAAAAACATGAAATTCGAAACGAGTGGCGATGTTTTAAAACAAGACCGATGTGTTTTAAATAGACACGTGTTATGAATTTCGTTTTTGCACGTGTCTCGTACGACGTTTTTTAGTACAGATGGCCCTTCGAAGTTTCAAACCTGACGTAAAATGACACACTTCTCGCACTAGAGCCTAAAAAGTACACCATCTGTACTAAAAATGCTATTTTTACAAGTGCTTACTTAAATATTGACTATTACGCCGCGGCCACGACATCGGTCTAAGGCGACCGGCTTAGCGGAAAACGTATGGTGCCCCCTCTCGTACCCATATCGGCATCCCGCTCCAACTCATGGATTCGCTCGCCGCTGGTCGCCTTAGACCAATGTCGTGGCCGGGGCATAAGTGTGAGGCCTGAGAGGCGAGCGTCGAGTGGCGCGTCCAGCGGGGCGGGCAGCGGTGCGTTGAACGTGCACTCATGCCACGCTCATACGTTTGCATTTGTTTACGCCCCGCCACACGCCCCGCTCGAGCGTCTACTCAGGCTTAGAGCGCTCGTACACCTGTAAGTTCTTACGTAAGTTATAGGGACGGAGCTATACTAAGGAATGAGAGGTGAATATCACTATCTCATTCCTTAGTATAGCCCCGTCCCTCTAACTTACGTAAGAACTTACAGGTGTACGGCTGGCCTTAGACTTATATCGACATCCACATTAATAATTTTTGAATTAGATTTTTTTTTTCACTTATAATCTTTTCCTAGTAGTTACACTTCTTTTCCAGATATTTTATTAACACGTTCGCCTCCGGTACTGTTTCACTAAGTACTAATACTATACCGATAGAAATTATTGTGATAGAACTCCTATGCCAGTGACACGCATGTGTGACCGAAAAGATTCTACTCCTATGCCGGCGACACAGCACGTCAAAAACGTTCGTATTTTTATGCCACTGGCATAGGAGTGAGAACTTGATTGATGCTAGTGGCATAAGAATAAGATTACTTTGATCACGTATGTGTGTCACTGGCATAGGAGTATAGTTTTTTCGGTCACATATGCGTATCACCGGCGTCGAACGTGTTAAATAAGACGTTTTAAGTTGAAACGCCAACGTTTTGATATTTTATTGTGAGGAACTTCACTTTAATAAATCGATCGGTTTGCTTGATATAATATTTAAGTAAAAGTGTCTAAAACTGAAAAATAGATTTAGTAAGTAAGTGGATACTACTTAGGCCGCATATAATACCTACGCAGAAACAAAGATAAGTTAAGTAAACATAAATAAAGTAAGGTATGACATGTTGCATTTAACCTGGATTAAGAGACATGTATATGATGGCTAGTACAAAAAAACTACCGGAATATGATGACCACAGTAGCCAAATAATATAAAATCCGAATCCGTTAGATAACATTATCACCATGCTTGTCCCCAGGCATATAAAGGAAAAAGACGGGACAAAACAGGAACGTAGAGACCATTGACTTTGTTACGTTTCTCACGGCAAGTTTTAACGTTCGAATTACAAGATCTTACTTTGTATGAATAAGCTTCTCTAGGGGAGTAGCGCTGATGTCATCATTTCGCATTGGTCCTGCCATGTCGTCGTGAGCGCGAGTATCCACATTCAGAAGCACATGACAACCCCCGTTGGTGTAATAGTGAACATCGAATCTGTAAGCAAATATTGCAGTCAGTCGCATAAATTTGCATCCTATATATTTTTTTTATATGTACACCGTGTTTTTATTTATTTCCGTCAAATTGGACAGGTTACATGGAACATTAATAGCAGTTGCCTGGTATATCGGCTTTTGTTAATTTCGATAATTTTTTTTTTTCATTTTCATACATAATAATTGTAATGGTAAGTGTGAGAGAACCTTAAAAATAAGATCTCGGGCGACTGACGGATGCTGACGGCACATGTCAAAATAAGTAACATTAGGATGTAATAAAGGTTGCAATACACTTGTTCAGTCAAAACACTTATTTTTTTAATAACTCAATAACTGTAAGAGTTAAGACACTAGTTTCTTAGAGAAATAGATCATTTTTGACCTCAATAAGCTTCCCTTTAATATAAAGGAAATCAATAAAAACACGGTGTATATTAATATATCTATGTAATTAACAATTACCAGATTGTCTCATAATAGTTTTGCCTAACCCACTTCTAGACATGTTATTTATTATACTGCTGGATAGCTCAGATATCTCTCATATTTACGGAATTATGGCCTGTAAACACTTATCGATTACACGCCGTATAGGCTTCTGACCTAAGCTATCCATGTCAGTTTTATAGCGTTAGTAAATTACAAAATTAAGATGTGGCAGCCAGTCGACGAAGCCCCGCTTTGCGGGGCTCCTATTTCTCATCTAAGGGACAAAATAAACTTAACTAACCTATCCAATTTAAAGTAGTACTGGTGGATTTAATGTTTGCCACCGTTCACCCCTTTCGTCGGGCTTGATAAGTTCAAATTTTGAATAAATACATTTATTTTATGTTTATATTATTCGAGGTTTATTTTACACTATCACTACTTCCGTTCCTAATGGTCATACACATAAAGTATTCTAGTTGCTCCTTTATCATTAGCTGCATTGTTGAACTTAAACTATTCAGTATAAAAATCGGTTAAAGGTTATTTGATAATTTATTATTTGCCTAAGCAAATCATTGGCTACTTAATTATTTACCACATAACTAAATTTTGACTAATAAAAATTCGCTACTTAAATGAAGAAAAATAACCCCAAGGTATTAAAAATAATGTAAAAAATATTATGCCAACAGTTGGATTGTCAAATAAAACTTCGGCGAAAAGTTGGTTGGCAAGAGAAATTTGACGTAAGATATTTCGGCGAAAAGACAGTACACCCATACTTACCTTCTTTCTGCATGATAATTTCTTAACAGTTCACGATTAGTATTGAACAATACACCATAATGTCCCGAACAACTTGTTACCTGAAATAGTTTTGTAAAGTGAGTTTATGTTTAATTTCATTCGACTAATGGGATAACTAGATAATGTTATTTTGTTAACATTTTTTAAGTTAGAATTTTATGACGCTTTTTTTCATTTAATTGTAGTTTTCACAGAAGTGGCCCACTACATGCATGCACCTCCTAAATATCGTAGCTAGAGCATGGTCAATAGGCGCCTAGCCTTGTAAGGGATTGCATATACCCGAGAAAATTGACTGGTGGTTGCTAAGACCGAGTGGCCGAGCGGTGCAAGTATCAGCCGCGAAAGCTCAGCACGTGGGTTCGATTCCCACCTCGGACGTTGGTGATCTCGGTCGATTTTTCTTTGGTATATGACATCCAATATTTATAATTTATATAGTATTAAGTAGTGTGACCACTGGGGAAAAAATAAAAGTACAAATCAAAATATTTAGTTAATAAATAATTCGATTTGTGTTTTCATAATTACTTCAGTAAATTTATAGTTAACTAATATCAAAAATAGTATTGAATGCGAAGGTCACACTGTAAGTTTCGAGATTGATCACTACTGAGTGAAGAGAGTATACAATTATTTTCTGAAAATATAACTCTTTACTATTTTTTGAGTTATAATATAATTTATTTGGTTAATACCTGTATTTTAGGACTTCATACCATTTGAAAATGTTGTGTCGGCCAATTATACAATTTACACCCAATTTTTTATTCTGTACCCATTGTTTTTACACTACTTTCGATGTGGTCTTACTCAACGATGAGGCAGAAATGGGCTAAGATTCTTATTTGGTAACAAAGTCCAGTTCTTGTAGGACTATCAGCCGAAAGACTTCCACTTCTTAACATAGGCCTCCCCCAAAGGTTGCCACAATGACCGGTCCTGTGCCACCCGCATCCAGCGGACTCCTGCGACCTTAACCAGGTCATCAGTCCACCTTGTGAGGGGCCTACCCACGCTGCGCCTTCCGGGACGTGGCCGCCACTCGAGAACCTTCCCGCCCCAATGGCCATTGGTTCTACGCACAATCTGCCCCGCCCACTGCTACTTCAGTTTAGCGATTCGGAGAGCTATATCGTTTATCTTGGTTTTGCTGCGGAAGGTCTCATTTCTAATCCGATCCCGCAGAGAGACTCCTAGAGGTAAGCATAGCCCTCTCCATTGCCCTTTGGGTGACTTTGAGCCTTCTTATGAGGCCCCTTGTAAGCGACCACGTTTCAGTACCCTTATGTCATCACTGGCAACACACACTGATCAAAGACTTTCGTCTTCAAACACTGCGGAATATTGGACGAAAATATGTGTCGTAGCTTTCCAAACGTTGCGCAACCGAGTCGGATTCGACGATTGACTTCTTTCTCGAAGTTAGACCTACCTAACTGGATAGTTTGTCCTAGGTATATATATATTCGTCTACAACTTCGAGTGTTGTCTCTGATTATTACGAGAGTTGGTGCCACATTTTTCAATTTGACATTATTTCCGTCTTATCCACGTTCATCCTAAGACCTACTCACTCAGAGGCTCTACTGAGGTCAACGAGCATAGTACTCAAGTCCTCCAAGGTCTCAGCCAAGACGACTATATCGTCAGCAAATCGAAGGTGAGTGAGGTACTCGCCGTTAATGTTGATACCCAGCCTTCTCCAGTCCAGAGTCTTAAAGACATCCTCCAGTGCAGCGGTAAACAGCTTAGGGGAGATGACATCTCCTTGCCTAACTCCCTGCTGCAGCAGAATAGGCTTCGAGCTCTGGTCTTGGAGTGGGACTGACATAGTGGCGCTCTCGTACAAACACTTCAACACTTCGATATAGCGGTAGTCGACTTAGCACCGTTGGAGAGACTGTAGCACTGCCCAGGTTTCCATCGAATCTCTACGAGTGAAATTCGCCATGGACATGTAGGCATGTAGCTTTGCTGTGACATTGATATAACATAAGTGACATGTCAAATGTTTGTTTTCGGTTTGAGCGACGTCACGCCACAGATAATCTAAGCATTAACATGGCTAGTATCGTTTTTGCCCGGTAACGAAAGTTTAAATTCTAATTTTGCGGTTTTCTAGGTCGTGAAAAAATATATTAATATTTTTTCCGTTAATCAGATATTGATTAATAATATAAGACAAACTTTGAAAATGGGTCAAATAGTCTATTATTGACGAATTTGATAGTCATCCGTCTGCTTTTGTTCAATAATGATTTATATAATTAAGCATCATTGAAACAGCCGAATCTTTACCCAAATAGGCATAGCTGGTGTTTTAAGTCTAGATCCTGGATGCTGCTGGTTGGCGTTATTTTTAGCATTGTCTTCACTGCCATAAAAAACTAACAGTCCGACTGGACTACGTGACAGTATCCCAAACTGCGGCATTGCCTGAAATATAAATAAAGTATCTACATTTGTTTCCGAATTATTAATATGGTAAAATAAAACATTGTGCATCTGGTAATTACTATTTTATCACACTTGCGAGCCAACAAATAGATTTTGAGACATGAAATTTATGGGTTTGGATGAAATGGGAATGGGGGAAATGGGTTCAGAAGCCATAGGAAAACCTAAATTTTTACTAATTCTACTTGTTGTATATCTTTGTACCTACGCCAATATTTGATTTTACTGTCGACACATACGCTGAGTACCTAACTACTAATCAGTATGATTACAGATCCAATATCCTATAATGTGATAATGATATAAGCCTTTAGCTTTTGCCTTTATTTAAATGTTTTGAAACATAAAAAATCTCACTACTTTCAGCCAACCCGTTAGTATAAAATAAAGTTACTTTTTCTGTCCCTATGTCCCTTTGTACGCTTAAATCTTTAAAACTACGCAACGGATTTTGATAAGATTTTTTTTAATAGGTAGAGTAATTCAAGGGGAAGGTTTTATGTAGGTCGGCCGGGGCGGGTCGCTAGTAATAACTATAAATATAATTAAACGGTTTAACTCACGTATACTCAGTCACTACGCGCGACATCTTTCGGAGAGCCTAGGTCTCCATTATCAAGCACTGAGCCCGTGTTCACGCCAAGCGGCTCGCAAGTGGCGCGCTTGCGAGCCGCTATGCGTAGTGACTAAATTTACTGTTATATTTATAGTGAAAGTAATAATGCTGGTCATTTCCTATGGTTTTTTAACGCATTTTAGATCACTTATGATATGTGCGTAGATAAATTATTTTTAAAGTGCTAGTCTAAAAAGCTGTTGGTATTTAGTAGGTAGGTATTCGAACTTATTGGACATGGTGTGTGTATGCTAGAAGTTTTAATCGCAACATTCTTTATTACTGAATGCACCCTTAACGATGATTTCCTACATGAATAGTTTATAATACTTACATAATGATCCTCGTCACCAATATACACAACTCCGTTGTGTAGATATGGAGTGGCTCTACCAGTGAGGAGTAGCGTCACAACATTCAGTGACCCTTCGACGTGAGACGATACCAAGTACGTCAACTTTCCATCCAAGTCTTTTTTAACGCTGTTGAAAATATAAAATCTATCTCAAAGGTTCATGAATTTCATGATCATGATTAACTGTACATTATGTATCAAGGGTGGAATACAAAAAACTACACATTAGTGTAAATTGCAGCAAGAGTAGAAGGCGAAGGCAAAAATTAACTAAAGTTCTGATTACTTGTACAGCCCGTGGCGAATACAAAGTTTTTCGTCGCACTGTGACAGTATATAATAATGTATAATACCTAATTCTACAAAATTGGGGCCTTGTGTACAGTGAAGGAAATAGATAAAAATGCGTACAAAATGCCAATTATCAATTTATAATAATAAATGTATACACAATCCTATTACTATTAGGCTATAAGGTTACGTATACACATTTTTGCAAAAGAAACAGAAATAATGCTTAAACCGGAAAAAAATACTTATTGGGACTGTGCGCAATGACATTGCCCCTTTGTTGTAAGAGGCTAGTTATAGGTGTAAGAATAGTCTTTTATGGAACTGTTTAAGAGAGGTTAAAAGAGGCGAGTGACTTGTAAAACAATTTGGGGCCAAGCCGAAAATGTTGCATACAATACTTTTTCTACAACCACACAGTTAACTATTTTAAAATAAATTTGTAAATTTCAGAAATATTCTTAGTCAAATAGGTAGAATGCATGCAAGTAAGATCCCTTAAACTGTTAGTAAATAATAAAAATAGAGAAAAGTACAAAAAAGATTATAGAAATTTATTTCAAGTATGTAACATTCTTTTGGTAAGCCTTAAGCATAAATATTTAATAGTGTTAAATAGTCATGGTAGTTATGAGCACAACCAGTTACTCCGTAACGGCCCGGCCACGACATTGGTCTAAGGCGACCAGCGGCGAGCGAAACCATGAGTTGGAGCGGGATGCCGATATGGGTACGAGAGGGAGCACCATACGTTTTCCGCTAAGCCGGTCGCCTTAGACCGATGTCGTGGCCGCGGCGTAATGACGTTTGTGGAACCAGATCGGTGTCTGCGGGCAAGTTTGTTGTTCCCAGGGTCACCAATTACTACGGCGACAGGTGCCTTCAGAAACGCCTACCCTATTTACTCAACAGCCTGCCCACAGATATCAGGTTGCAAGTCAATAAACCGAAGTCCGGTAAAAAATTTAAAAATTACCTTGTCAATAATATTACTTAAATAATTTAGAGTTATATTAGATATACTATGCATAAAGTAAGAATATTATAAATTTATATGAGAGAGTAGAGACTGCACGATCCCACAGTCAAACCAAGAAAACTGTTTTGTGGGACTTTGAGCTTATGTCAATGTAAATTGTAACGTTAATAAAGACAATATAAAAAAAAAATAATAACAAGATGGACGTCTAACGCAAGCTCAAAAATGTAAAATGAAAATTATAATTTTACATTACATATTTTTACGACACACGTTAGTTTGAATTGGCAAAATACTACTACTAATAAGTATTGTCTTACTTTTCACATCCTCGGGACAGCACTGCAGAATACAACAACAACAATGCGCCACAACCTTCTTCAGTTTTGAACTAAATAAGAAATAGTATATTTTTAGAACATAACTCATAACAAGTAACATTAAACGCTACATGATATTAATTCTAAATCTATACAAAGTGTAATCGTTAGGTACCTAAGTATTACCAGGCGATTATTCCATAAATATACCAGATATCAGAAAATGACAAACTGAAATGGAGTACAATAACATAAATAACTTTATCTACCCACATACAACTAGTGCTACAAAATGCGTTCAAAAACCATTGGAAATGACCATCATTATTACAGAACTAATCATTGTTGATGAGTCTCCTTAGTGTTTTCTATCTGCATTTGTATTTATGTATGTGCATAGTTATTTATTTGTGTATTTATGTATATATATACATTAATTAGTGTGTATATTTTTATCTATGTAATAGTGTATTCAGTATTGTATCAGTCGTTATTTTATTCATTGTTTATTAGCTTCTCTTGCACCGCTCACAGTTTCTCTGTTTTGCCCGATGGTTGACTGGTAGAGAATGTTTCATAGCATTAAGTCCACCTTTGTGCAATAAAGATTAAATAAATAAAATAAATAAAATAAATTAGTTTAAGTATGGAAACTTTTTTATCTGTGGTAGGTAAAATTTGTGCTGAAAAGTTAGCAATGTAGTACAGATTTCTGTAAGGAAATGAATTTAAATTTGGAACAGCTGTTTAAACTTAAGTGAGTCACTATTCTAGTATCACAGATATCACGAATATCGATCAGAAATGTCAAATCAGTACGCCTTTTCAATATAAATCGCACGGCATTCGATCTCGTTCTCGAGTAATATCGGAATAGGGACTTCATTTGACTATTTACGGTATAAAAAAAACAAGCGACTTCAAGAAGGATTTAATTTCCACCATTTTGTTTGTTGATATTTTGCTGATATGAAAATATAATTGTGAAAATGCATGTTAAGTACATTTTAGTTGAAAATGTGATTAGTAGTCACTCGGTGTATGTGTGGACAGTAAAATCAAATATTGGCAAAGATAGAAAGATAGAACAAGTAGAATTAGTAAAAATGCAGGTAATAGCTATGGCTTTTGAACCCATTTAAAATTACTAATGATATGTGTTTAGATAAAGTAGTGTATGCAACAATACGTAGTTAGGCATTAAAATACACGTGTGAACCTATTATGAAACTCGCTACGCTCGAGTTTCAATGCCTCCCATTACGTAAAAATATGAAGTTATAACGATTCAATACCGTTATACGGTCACAGCCATAAATAATGTCACAAGAGATATTATTTACTACTAATAAGTGTTTTTTTAGATTAATTATTTGCAGGAGTACATTTTAATAAAGTAACTAATTAAATTCGTTTAAGAATTTTTTTATTACTTTAACAGCAGTAGCACAAAGTAAGACCGATAGTGTGCGATACATTAACAAGTCATATTGACTAGTAAGGAGTGGTCCGGACAAAAGTTGCATAATATAATGGTATCGTTTCGAAGTGACCGGTTTTTATTGTGCAGTACTTATTTCGTAATATTCCTTTTACATTACCTATACTTTAAAATAAAAATACAATCATATTAAATCAAACAAAATTGTGTGAGTTTAAGCGTTCATTACAACAACATACTTGTTGCATAAAAATATTTGCCAAGTTTAGTTTGGTATATACTGCAATATTAGTAAGTAGTATATTTTTTATCAACTGTTTACAGAGAATATAATCTTATTACATTATATTATCAAACACTTGCATTAGTTAACTGGTTCCTACTCAAGGCAGTCAGAAGTAAGTACCACTACTTTAGGCTCTGAAATTATTTTTGTCAAAAACGAATAGCCGTCAAAGTAGGAAATACCTCTCAGAACCAATAACCAATTACAAGTAAATTAAATATTTTTTGTTTCGTAATAACACTGTTCAAAGACGCGTAGAATTACTCGTTAAACATTCAGAAAAGTGTATTGTTAAAGATAAAATTAAATACTGCCATTACACCGTGTTCAAAATACTAAAGGTACATTGAAACAAGTAACACTAAAAATTCTACGTGAACATTTGATTAAATTTGAATGTTTTTTTTGTTTCAAAGTTAGTTACGTTTATAAGGACTATAAAAAATAAGTCCTGTCAAAAAAACGACCAGTTTTAAACTATACTACCTGCATCATACGCTGCAACTTTTTTCCTAAACCACTCTTTAATAATAGAAAATTTAAGGTCTTCGCACACTATATCAACTCCACACCCACTCGACTCAAGTCTAATAATTGAAATTTAAACCCTGTGTCATATCTTAAAGGTTTAATTTCAAAAAAATATATTAAAATTGTGTACGATGAGTGGCCTACGCATCGTACACTAAAGGTCAACCCCGACTCGTTTGTCACGCAACGACCACACGTTGTCCACGCAGCGACTATGCGTTTGCGACTGACGTGTATCAAGCAACCATTTTCATTGCCCACTCGTTGACACCGCATTGTTCACTAGTGACCATTGGGTGGATCAACTAGTTGACTACTCATCGTGAGTGTGAGTAGAGTTGCTGCCGCGTTGGCGTGGAGTTGTTATAGTGTGCGAAGACCTTTAAAATGCTGTCTTAATGACGTTGAGTTTCATTACATAATCCAATAAAAATTGTTACTTTGAGGCACTTTTTTACTGCTATACGTATGTACTCTAACAACTCCCACTGCTTTACAAAATAAAGGTCTCTGCCCACTAGACCGGTATGAATCGCTCATACTACGGGGATGATACGTAGTTGCGACGCGGATGATACGTGGTTGCGACGCGGATGCTACGGTCACTAAACGGGCTTAGCACGGAATGAAACGATGTACACACGTTATAGTGGGCATAGTAGTCCGTATCGTCTCACATTCCGTGTCTGATACGTTCATGCTACAGTCATGGTACGGTACGGTCTAGTGGGCAGAGACCTTAATGGAACGAAAATTATTCATGGTCATTATAAGCAAAAGAACTTAAGATTTGCAATTGATTTGTATAGATAAGTGGATAAAATACAACAATTAATAAATAATTTCATGACGGAGAGGTTTTGCAAGTAATATTTACGATATTGCCATTTATAGCTATTAATTTTGTTTAGGTAATATCGCTAACAAAAAATATTAACAAACAATATTGTATTTAATTTTAACCCGACCGATTTTAACAGTGTATTTCTGACCACATTGAGAAACAATATAATGTCATATATTTTTTCTGGATATCGCCTAGTTTCAAAGTTATTACCAATTGAAAAAAACATATTTTCGTATTGTTACTTAGTACTAAAGGTTTTTTTAACGACGTTGGTGCTATTATGGAGAATAGTCTCACTAACCTCATGAATTGATATCAAAAAGTGAAAAATAAAACCTTAAAAAAATTAGGTTTTTGCAAAAACAATACTTTTTGACGTATATTGGAATCTAATTAGGATTTCAGGTATACTCAGGTTGGTAGCATTGTTCAAGAAAATGGTGGCATGATAGAAATTCCTGAACAAGCAGAGCTACCTTATTTGTCTCATTTTCCCTATGGAATACGTCTTGAGATGGTAAAGGATGACAATAGTTGTTTAGGTATGTCTTAATACACGGTATCTACAGTACGGTACTATTTTCAATTACTGCCAAAATATACGGAGAAAGTTTTGCGTAGGGGAAGGTGGCTCAAAGAGGGCACCTTAAGGGAGAGTTGAAAAAAAAGTGGTATTTAACCTAGCTAGCTCATTCTTTTTTTTTCCAAAAGGTACATTATTTAATATTTTTCGATGGAGGATGGCTTAATTTATCTAAAAATGGTAAACAAAAGAATTATACGCAATTTTAAAAACCTCTACGATTGCCCGCTTTGCCCTAGGGGGTGGCCTAAAGAGGGCATCGGCTTAGGGCAAAACGGGCATGGCCTGGGATAAAGCAAAGTCACCCAAAGGGCAATGAAGAGGGCTATGCTAGGAGTCTTACTGTGTGATCGTATTAGAAATGAGGCCATCTGCAGCAGAACCAAAGTAATATAGCTTTCCGAATCGCTAAACTGAAGTGACAGTGGGCAGGGCACATTGATGGCTGTTGGGGTCAACAGGATCTCTAGTAGAGGCCACTTACCGGAAGGGGCGCATGAGTAGGCCCCTCCACAAGGTGGACTGATGACCTAGTCGACGTTGCAGGAGTCCGCTGGATGCGAGCCGCGCAGAACCGGTCATTGTAGCTTTATTTGAGGGAGAACTATGTACAGTAGTGGACGTTTTTCGGCTGATATGATGATGACGATAAATATTATTCAGGCATAACCATCTATTAGTTACCTTTTTTAATATTAAAATACATTTTAACTTCCTGACACATAATACAATAAACGGACCTGATTTCTGGATCTCATGTCCAAGATACATGAGCCCATGAGTCGCAGTCATTACATTTAATTCAGTCCTCGACAGGTGGGTCCTCTAAAGTTCGTGGCATTCAAAACAACGTTTCTGTTAGGACGTTGAGATGCTGGGAGGCTTAGTTTTATAAATATACCAGTTTTCAACTAAATTTACATTGTAAAAAATACATCGGGCAAAGCGGACAGTGCCCACATTACCCTGCCCGCTTTGCCTTTTTCGACAATTACAAAATGAAAGCAAAATCTACCCTCCAAATGTTGAGACACGAGGAGTTGAATGCAAGAGTATTACGGCCAGATAACTAATTATTAAGTAACAGGCATTAATGACAGTATTGCAAGCATCGAAAATGAGAAAACACATGACTCACACCTTGAAATATTTTTCAAAAAACCGCAAAAAACATGTTTTTGTTAGAGACCGTAACGGCGTGCTCATAGATTAGCCGGACGAATGACACGAGATGCGCGAGTATGGCGGGGAGTACTGTCACGTGTTACAAACACGCTCCATTTTGAAATGGCAACATAAAATCCAGTGCCCTCTTTGGGCGCTATGCCCGCTTTGGGCTACCTTCCCCTACATATTTGTAGAAAAATATTAGTACAGATATTTATGAGTTTATGACTTTTCAGTTGCTTATACTTGTATACATATGCCACATGCTCAAATTAATATGACTTGTAAATGTATCTACACATATTTTTGATTGGTAAATCTGTTCAGATGCATGTGTAACTTTCTATGTTAATTTATTTTTGAAGTCCTGGATTTGCTTATAAATGTATTTATGAACTCGACTGTACTGTAGACAGAGTACCGTTTGTCAGTAGAACACAATAAAAATTTCAACGAATCTAAACACTTCAGTTCAAGTACATTTTTAATTAAACTTATTGATATTGATTAGTTTTGACGTAAAAATATATCTGCCAACGTGTTTCACGATATGTTTTACGGAAGTGAAATGCTATGGAATTACCCATAATTGTTTAATTTTTTTTGTTGTCTAGTTACGATTGATAGTAATGTATGCGACTGTACATAATTGCCTTGGCCATATCACGTTAATAACCACTGTTCGCGCATGGGTAACTAAAGTCAAACACAATTCTAAGTGAAGTGAAGTGAATTGTTTTGGATACATTTTTAATAGTCCAATGGTAAGGACCATCTACTTTTTGATAGTTTGTTTATGCTTCAAAAGTTTCCTTCGATTTAATAAATAAAATGAACACATGAACAATTGAACATTTTGTTTTTAAAATAATCAATCTCCTTGTCGTGTCGTAGAGAACGTGTTAAGGCCTCTCATTATGTATCAGTTGCAATAATATATATTACTATTATGCAGTGGTTGGATGCTTACCAAGTGTAAATACCTCTTCATGAAAATCTGGATATCTTCCAAACTATTAAATTCGAATAAATGCAGCTAAGGAAAAAAAGATAAGTTACAAACGTCATTTAATTTACAGAAACAATACAAATATGTATGTGTTATCTTACGAGAAGATGAAAAGTTTAGTTCCCGAAAGTTCGGCCTGTTGTAGACTTAAATTTTATACGAATAATTTTTACATTGAATATGCAAGTGATGCAAAAATATTTAAAAGTTGGGAACACAACTTTCAAACCAAAAACAACTGTTATTTGCTAAAAATTGGTATTCATTCGATAGCTTAAGATGCAATTACCTTTTCAGTAACACTATCTTGATAGTAGGTCGAGCTGTGTTGTACGTATGTCACATCAGATGGCAGTGCCACCACAGCCTTTAACTGTGCACCTTGTGGAGGGTTCATGCCGCCTGCGCAGCGCCATATGATCTCGCTACACGCGCGCCATAGTGCTTCTTCTTGGCGCTCCTCCGAAGGGCGTAAGTATCTTTATTCAAAAACGTAATTACTATAGGACATGTCAATAATGTGACGATGATATAGTACTTATTTATTTTTTATATATGTATTGTATATATACAGGGTGGCCCATTCAAATCGGTCAGTATAGAAAAATCTATAACTATAATACTTACGAATATCTGTTCTTATGAACCATGTGATGTTGAATGAAACTGCGTTGATAAATATGAAAAAAAAAAAGAAAACATTTTTCTTAAGATTTACACACTAAACACCTAGTACAATAAAGGGCATAGCCGGGTTAATATGGCAAAACTGCCCTTAGCGAAAAAAAATATTTCCTTTTACTGGATTATTAACCTTTAAATATGTAGTGCTTTCACCGAAAATAAAGTCTCAAATCCTTCAGGTTAAGAAAAAAAACGCATAAAAAGAAAAAACATTTTTATTTTTTTTTGGCCAAAGTACTTATCCGATTTCTTTGTATTTTGAATATGTTGTAAGCAACATTAAGATCTCTTTTTAGAAAAAATAAAATAATTATTTTTAGAAAAAAAAATGAGATAACAATTTTCTAAAAAAAAAAAAAATAGGTACGAGATTGCGACAATTACCAAATTCGTATATTTTATGTAGAATTTAATAATCTTAAACATATATTTTTTTCAATTTCTAAAATCGGGATTAACGATGTGAAAAATTCGAATTTGTGACATCCCATACATTATTTCAAACAAGATTTAACTTCTACGTATTACACTGTGAAGTAGTATTCCCAACAATTCCAATGCTTTTTGAATTTGGAACGCGACTTATTGTGCTGAGTGCGGGCCTTCATGAAATCCGTGGCTGTATGCGGCTAGGGCTAAGGCATTAAGAGGATTTAAAAAAACAAAAAGGCGGGAAGGGAGAATTATAAGAACTTTATTTTATAACGAATGTTAACGAATATCGATTTCAAGATGTCTGTTCCTTCTTTAAATAAATATGAAGCTTTAAAAAAACTTTTTCCGAAAAAATACCACGTATAATCGTTGTATAGTTTCGCTTATGAATTATGATAATATTCAATCAGATAGTGATGATGATTGTTAGCTAGTTATTTTATTGACATAGGTAATAATTTTATTTAAAGTTTGTATTATTAAAAGTTATGAATTTAATATTTACAGTGTGTATTATTTAATTCAGGTTTTGTTGTAATAGGTAATGAGGTAATATGTATGTTATGTATAACTGTATAGGTACACTACCTGCACAAAGGGTCAATAAGCTCGTGTGTACAATATTATCAACAATTTAAAAAATGAGTACTTACCCCGTAGCCGTATCTATAGCAACAAAAGCAACTAATAGTGCAAAACGACACATTCTAAATTCAATACAAATATACTTAATTGTCAACTTGGTTTTGCACTATACAGGGCGTCCCACGGCGATGCCACATGGAGGGAAAGTAACTTAAATATCATAGATAGCGTATTTTGCTGAAAGAAGACTTTATTTTATTTTGAAAATTAAATAATACTGCATTAAAAAAAATCCAAAAAAAAATTTGCTTTTTCTAGGCATCGAACCTACTTTAAAACAAAAAAAAATTTTCGTAATTTTATTCTGTCATTCGAAAGAATGGATAAAAAATAACAATTTTCCTTAAGAAACATAGTATCTAAAACTAAAATAATAACCAAAAAAGTTTGGTACAAATTTGTAAAAAAATTGTAGTGGGTTCGATTTCCGGGTGAAGCAAGTAATTTTTTGAAAAACTTTGAATGCAACTTTACTAAGTCTTAAAAATAAAATGAAGTCTTCTTTCAGCAAAATTACGCTATCTATGATATTTAAGGTACTTTCCCTACATGTGGCATCGCCGTGGGACGCCCTGTATGTTGAGTAGAGAGAGTATGAAGAGAAAGGGTTGTCACAAATTCGAATTTTTCACATCGTTAATCCCGATTTTAGAAATTGAAAAAAATATATGTTAAAGATTATTAAATTCTACATAAAATATACGAATTTGGTAATTGTCGCAATCTCGTACCTATTTTTTTTTTAAGAAAATTGTTATCTCATTTTTTTTTGTTTTTTTTTTCTAAAAATAATTATTTTATTTTTTCTAAAAAGAGATCTTAATGTTGCTTACAACATATTCAAATTACAAAGAAATTGGATAAGTACTTAGGCCAAAAAAAAAAAAATGTTTTTCTTTTTATGCTTGTTTTTTCTTAACCTGAAGGATACCGAAAATAAAGTCTCAAGACTTTATTTTCGGTGAAAGCACTACATATTTAAAGGTTAATAATCCAGTAAAAGGAAATATTTTTTTTCGCTAAGGGCAGTTTTGCCATATTAACCCGGCTATGCCCTTTAAGTAAGCGAAAACAATGAATTCCATTCAGTTTAGACATCATGTTTCTTCGAGACATTTACTGCTTAAGACCTATACAAACGATATCTGAATAGAAATGGTGTAAGTTTATATTTTCAAAACAACCGGGTTCGATTCCCTAGCTGGGTTTAGTGTTTTTTTTTTTCAAATGTATGAATGCAGTTTTTCTTTTTATAAAAATCGGTTACATGATTCCTAAGAACAAATCTTCGTATGTCTTATAGTTTCAGACTTACCTCCCATACTGAACGATTTGAATGGGCCACATGTAAGGGTAAACCATACAGTTATTGCCCACTTCAACACACGTATCGACATGCAATGACAACATAAAACAATATTTGTACAAAATTTTCTTACAAATTTGTTACTACCTAAAGTTTTTAGCTAAGACTTACATAAGATACGAATTAATGCAACAGTAATGGACAGTCATTGCCCTGCTCCTCCATAACCTACATTTACCGACATAACAGGACAGTAATTATAATTGCCTATACATAGGTAACTTAACTTAAAAATCAAAGTATGTCAGTCGTCTGAAATAACATTAAAAAATCGTGAAACTATATCTTAAGAGGATAGTTCGACTTTTTTTTTCAACCTATTAAATAAGTACTAAAATTTTCTTTCACTATTTATTCTATATTATCGTCAATATTTTGAAAAATGAATATACGTTGTTGAAAGCTCAGGCAGTTATGTTCGGTACTGAAGTAAAATATTGTTGAACAGTACACACACAGATGCTTGGAATTTATGCTGAAGCACGAGGCTGGTAGGAGAATTATGGCGGACATTTCGGTGCTATATCGCACACCTTCACTCGTGTAGTTTTAGACCGTATAAGAATATTGGTTTCATTCGTTATTATTATTATAGACATATAACAATAACATGACGTATGTATACCAATAACATGATATTAGCTATCAGTATTACTTATTGCTATTTACGCTACATTATTTATTTATTTATACATTTTTTCCTTTCATTTAATTTATGAAGTTTGTTAGAGAGAGCGCAACTTTTAAGATTTTAGACAGTTCGATTACCGGGTGCGACAAGCGATTTTTAAACTTCTTTGAATGCAGTTCTAGAATATTGGTTTCATTCGTTATTATTATTATAGACATATAACAATAACATGACGTATGTATACCAATAACATGATATTAGCTATCAGTATTACTTATTGCTATTTACGCTACATTATTTATTTATTTATACATTTTTTCCTTTCATTTAATTTATGAAGTTTGTTAGAGAGAGCGCAACTTTTAAGATTTTAGACAGTTCGATTACCGGGTGCGACAAGCGATTTTTAAAGTTCTTTGAATGCAGTTCTTTGTTTAAAAGATGAAGGAATATTTTTTTTGAGTAAATTTTCTATCTACAGTATTAACAGTAGGTACTTCCCATTCAGGTGGCATTACAAAATTCCACCCTGTATAGCTGGAAATAAGAGCCATGACACCCTTCCAATTAGTATGCAATAAAAAGAGCTCTGGGATTAATTTCATAACAATAGCTAATAATATTTTAGTCTATACCTATAAACGTAAAAGTCCCGATTGACTGACTGACTGACTGACACACTAACAAAATCATTGGATGCATAGCTGAATGTGCACGTCGTAAAATGAGCACTAAGGACTGTTTACTAAGCGGACATGAAAAACCTCACGTAAAGTATTTTTTCTTTTATCATATTTTATTTTTATTTGTGAAATATTATTTAACTAAAAATAGACAAATAATAAATAATGTCTCAATTAATTATCGGCAACTACATTTTTAGACTACTGTTTGGCCACGAAACTTATGTTCTGCAAACTACTTTTTGACATTTTACGACTAGTTGCGAACTGTACACGTTTGAATTTTTTCAATGATTTAGTTTTTCGTCTATCGTTTCTTAAGTGTACCTTCACAATAGGCCATTACCGCTATATAGGATGAAGATGAAGACAATTTTATGGATGTCGTCTTTTTAAACAAATTCTATGATTATTTAATTAAATAGCTCTAATGTCTAAGCCTTATGATGTGCCCTTGCCAAATTAGATCAAAATAACCGGTGAGAGATACTATGTCTTCGATAGACATAAAAAACCCGATTTTGGATGCAATATTTTCTATAAATATCCCAGCTAACTTGGCCCTGTTGCGAAATCGGAAGCAGTTAAAAGACCATATAATCAAATTGCCTGCCAAGCAAGGGCGTTCTTCCCGAAATTGTTTTTTTGTATGATTTTCTACTCAGACACATTCTCTTCTACAACAGGATGACAGTATTAGGATTGCGGTAATGTCATTAGGTACTATCATATTTTAGGTACCTTTTGTGGGCCACCAAAATGCAAAAATTCCATACTTTACTAGTGAAACGACGTAAAGTTCAATAGCCTATTTTAAGGTATGCAACTAAGATTTCTGTGTTTAGACTTCGGTGCATCTTCAAGCATATGACACTCTCTAAATTGTTTAATGATTTAGTATAACGTCGACTTAAAATGTCCTAGATATTTGCAATCTTTCACAGTGAATATTTTTCTGTACACCATTGTGTAGAATCAATTTACGATTATGAAATTGAATATGTCTTATCAGATATAGCAATGGATACTTGAAAAGCAAACATATACCAATTGAAAAAGATGGCTTTGCTAATTTCATGGCTGTAAACTATTCATCGATCGATTTTTAAACCGATGTATAATAGACGTTTAAGTGTGTCCTCTTAGTAACATGAACAGTCCCTAGAGCAAATCGCAAAAGGTGCAGGTCGCCACGCCACCAAAATGAACACGTGAAAAAGTGTAGATCTCAAAATGTACACGTCGCAAAATGTACACATTGTAAAAAGTGCAAGTTATAAAATGTACATATCATAAGCGGTCGCGAAATATTTATGCATAGGATTGATATGCAATTATCGTGCCAGCATTTTGATCTGAATCAAGGCATGTAGGACTAAGATGAATATCCACGATGTCATCTGCTATACGCCGTGTTTTTATTGATTTCCGTTAAATTGGACAGGTTACTTGGAACATTAATAGAAGTTGTCTGGTATATCGGCTTTTGTTAATTACGAAAAAAATATTTTTTTTCATTTTCATACATAATAATTGTAATGGTAAGTTTGAGAGAACCTTAAAAATAAGATCTCGGGCGACTGATGGCTGCTGACGGCACATGTCAAAATAAGTAACATTAGGATGTAATAAAGGTTGCAATACACTTGTTCAGTCATTAAACTTATTTTTTTAATAACTCAATAACAGTAAGAGTTAAGACACTAGTGTCTTAGAAAATAGATCATTTTTGACCTAAATAAGCTTCCCTTTAATTTAACGGAAATCAATAAAAACACGGTGTATATTGATAATCTGATAAATTGTACCAGTTCCGTCGCGGTAATAGCTGTCATATGTGGATAACTATCGGCTCATCAGACTATCGGCATTGGCATCTTAGCCCCACTAAGTGGACGCTCGAGCGGAGCGTGCAGCGGGCGGATCGTACGGCGTTCATGTTAAGGTGCGTTCAAACTAAAAGAGCATTCGCTGTTCTAACCTTCAACTCTACGAAATTCGACCGGTACACAAAACGTGATTGGTTGATTTCGTAGAACGGGCGCTAGAACAGCGAATGCTCTTTTGGTTTAAACGCACCTTAAAACACAAACCAATGATGTATGTAATCGTCCTGAGGGCACGCTGCAAAAAGCACCAAGACGCTGCACGCCACGCTGCCCGCCCCGCCGCACGATCACGGCTTACGAATAGGTACTATAATAACTGTTACGAGTGTATAATATGAGATTGAGAGTTGTTGAATCTAAGCCATAAGACAGTGCATATTTAAAAGTTGGCACTCATTTATATCTCCATTATTTTTGTATTGAACTAGGCTCTCCTTTTTTACGATTTCATTACTTTTTGTAAAGTAGTACACTGTTGTATCAACAGTACTTCCGAATCCCATTCTAATCGCGGTTTGATAATAACATGTATGTATGACCTCGCCCCACAGTGTTGGATTTCACCTTATTTCCGGACATGGTCTGTTTATGATAAAAACCGGAGTATTTGTAGCATGATAAGACTAAGGGAGCTATGGAGTCGTTGTTAACATTAAAATTAAATACATACTCATACTCATTCACATCAATTAAGTTCGTCTAAATCGTTTTAACTTATCATTTATCACTTAATCTAAGACATAAAAAAACATCATATCAAATGTTGTATTATAAAAATGTAATTAAAATATTAATTAAAACTTACCTATATTGCGGTGTCATTGCTTCAATGTTTTATTAAATAAAAGGGTAATTAAATAATAGGTACTTAACCTATCCAGGTTATACATACAATTTTATTTAGTAAAATAAAATTGTATGTATCTATAAATAATATAGTATGTAGTAGGTAGGATTACCTACATACAAAAATTACTGCTGAGATAAAAAACTACGTTATCACTGGCCGCTTTAAATAATGCACTTAGTGACATCATATGGCATGTCATTCCTACCTACTATTTGTTACTTCAATATATTAATTCAAGGCAAATTTTGATTATGACGGATCCACAAATATCTGAAATTTTGTACTGGATTGAACCGTATAAAGATCTTATATACGACCACGAAAAATGTGAAGTTAGTTAATAACATGTGTATCTTGTGACGTTCATCTCACGCATTGAAGATACGCTTTTATTTCAAAGCATGTCAACACAATAAAAAATCTCACCAACGTTCTTCATCTATGGAACACTGGATGAAGAGTTATGGTATAATACCGATCAAGAAATTATATGTGTGAAAGTTCTATAACTCGATTGAAAAAGAACAACGTACTGAAACGTTAATTCTGACAAGCACCAAAAGAAATGTTGTACTATAAGTGACAAGTGTTACCTACACTTGTCACTTACCTTAGGTTAAGTTAGGTTAAGTACCTACTTAAATAAAATATTGGAGTAATGACACTGCAAAATATGTAGGTTATGTAATATTTTCATTACATTTTTATAATACAACATTTGATATGATGTTTTTGTATATGTTAGTTTATGTGATAAATGATAAGTTAAAACGATTTAGACGAATTTAATTGATGAGGATGAGTATGAGTACGAATTTCGTTAAAATGTTAACAACGACTCCATAGCTCTCCTTAGTCTTATCATGCTACAAATACTCCGACGCCTGGGCTATGACTAAAACTCCCGAGTGCCAAATATTACTAATTTACGAGATTTTTTTCTATTTAGGGTATATGTACCCGAAAATTTACTGAAACTCAAAATATTTTGAGAATGGTACCGATTATAAAAAAAAACTCTTTCAAGGGAACTTTTAGAAAACGCAATATTATTATATTATTATTTAATATTAAATTATGGCGTGTTTAATTTATCTATGGGGATTTTATATGAGACGTTTAAACTCCTCCGTACCTAATACCTATTTGGCGGGAGTGTTAATCATAGCATTGTTTTGGTCTCGGTTACCGGAATTTACCATTAACAGACTATGTCCGGAAATGAGGTAAATTCCTACACTGTGCGCCCATTTGTTACAGTTTTAGACTTTTATTTTACATAAGCACTTTTTAAAATATGACTTTCTTCAAGAACTCCATACAAGTGTTTTGACTATTTTCTTCTCAGTCAATTATGTTTTGGTACTTTCTGTCAAATACTCTGTAGCGCAGTCGCCTGTTCGTCCTTAACAACCGTTCCATAAATTGTCGAATTTTGACTTTCACAGGAATGCTCTCTCTAAAGAAATTTAGTTTGTGAATGAAATTAAATAACATTGATTTTTTCGTTATCTTCACGTTCAGGCGATGATGCCAGGATGCCACCCTTCAATTATATTTGTGGTCTTGTGTTTTAATAATAATAATAATTGTTTATTTCAGGCAGAGCCCATAGATTGTTAGTAATACAGCCTTATACACTATTGTTAGTAGGTACAAAATCATTATTCTTAAAAATTAACAAAAATATAAATAATCTGCTTCAATTGTCACTATCTTTGTCATCATGAATAAAAATTAGGACTAATATAAAATCCGAAATGGCTTGTCTATGTTTTGACTCGGCACAACTTAATATTGACAATTTATATTTTGTATACAAATTCGTCTGGAAATATACAATAAAGCGGGTGAATTTATCTTCATCTGGCAGTGCGTTAACGATGTCACATCAGGCACTTCCGATGAAACGGGCAGGCAACATTGGCAAATTTGTAATTAGGCGCACCAAAATCCTTTCTTCACTTGTTTCGGTGACACCAAACGCATCAGCATTATCCCAAACAGCTTTTTTATAATGCTGGTAACAAATATGTACATTCGCTTCAGGATATATTTTTGTCACTGTATCGATTGGGCCTTTTTCAGCGTCACATATAATATTCTTGCATGTTTAAATACTTTAAATGCAAGTTGTCCCGTATGAGTCCAAACAAACGTACATAATCGGCAACAGAGCGAAGATCACAGGAACAACATTTACCGTATTGCCATCAGAAATCAAATCCACGTGGATTTTAAAGAGCTGTGCGAATGGTTTGGGACAAACTTTGAATGTGCCGTCTCCAAAACACGAGTCAAACGCGGAATTCTTTATTAATTTTTTTTCGCTTTAGATGAACAAAATATTAAAATCTTTTTGTCCTGCCCATCTTCACACACAAATTCAGCCAATGAATTGGGAACAACAACATCTTTGAGTTTTTTAAGAGTAGTAGTTTTTGAGTTTAAAAATGTTTTCTTTTTCTGTGTAGTGTATCGCGAACTGCGGCAAAATGTAGCAATTGGTCGCTGTATTCTATCGTCCTTAAACAGCAAGTCTTCCATATTGCGCTCGTATATTTGTTGGACAGGACCCATGTCGTTACAAACATCCTCCTGCGTTTTTTATCGTCATATAGATATCGTTCTGAAGATCATTAGATTTATAGGTGTGCTCACTTTTTCGTATTATTTCATTCATTACATTGTTAGTACTTACAGACGCACAACAATCAGACCTCTTCACACACGTCCACAATAAACTACCACTTAGATTTTCCTTTTTTTAAATTATAACGATAGCATTCGTGAAGCAATGTCTTATTGCCTTTTTGATTTACACTTATTTTAATATCCTTGTTTTCGATCAATCACGTCAGAACCTCTGATAAACACAATAAGTATTTGGTTAAATTGGTGTACCTAATGTTTTTGACGTAATGTCACGAATAAGACATAAGACATTTATTCGTGGTATAGGTTTACAACAATAGTTAGTCTGGTTCCTGCACTAGGCAAAGCCTGTACTGCAGGTAACCAAAATTCGGAAAAGATACTTAAAGTAACCTATCAATATATCGAGGGTTGCCTGGTGAAACCCGATAAGTGACAAAAAGTGAGATTTTAAAGTAAAAACAGTTTTAGGATGATTATGTATCGCTCAATCTAATGGTAATATCAGATAAGCTGATTTTACATGTATCACGAAAATATGCCGTGTAAATAACCCAATAAGTACTTGATTTCAACTATTAATTTAAAACTAAATACTACAAGTACATTTAAGACTTCATTTTTATTTATTACTTAATGGAAGAACCACATAATGTACATTTATTGGTATTTAGCGCCGAGATATTTACACCTAATCAAACTAAACACACAATGTAGAACCAGTTACTGTTACTTACCCGGTCTCACCTCATTACGATTGCAAACTTAAAAGGATTTTATTACGAATTAGAATACGTTAAAAACATTTGTTGGATTCTACTTCTACGATATTATTTATTCCACATACAAATTTATTCAAAGAGAAACCCAACAAATAAACTTATAGTACTTATTTGAAACAATTCTCTAATAAAATATTATGTTAAGTCATATATTATAATCATTTGATCGGTACACACCGTGTTTATAGTAATGAGTTCAAGTAACAAATAATCTAAGCTATTGTTCCTACATAACCGTTACCATGAAAAGCATTGTTGTTGTTTTATTTGAACTTATCGGTTTTTAGCACTGACTATGAAAAGCATTGTTGTTGTTTAATTTGATCTTATCGGGTTTTAGCATTGACTATGAAAATAATTGTTGGTGTTTTATGCGAACTTATCGGGTTTTAGCACTGACGATTAATGAGACTACGCGACTTTGAGTGATTCTTACGATAAAAATAATAAAAAGGTTGTTGTGTATAGTACTTTTGTTTAAAAAATATTGATTATTTTTTTCGTTTCAGAGGGGCAAAGTGCTTCTATGAACAGTTTGTCTATGACTAGACCTAGTGTTTCAACGGCAAATGAAAAAAATGTAAGCTGTTATAATTATGTAAAACAATGAAGATGGTAAGTTTCCATGGTTTTGAAGATCCGCACATTGTTTTACGTTACAGACTGTGTTTGTAGTACTCATACTTTAATTTAAAAAATCAATTTCAGAAAATGACTCCTCCGATCTTGATGAATCGCAAATTGATATTGCCACCCAAATGCGCTATATTGTCAACGATAATAAAAGCATGTCAGACTCAAGTAAGTCTTTTGTGGATTATTAAAAAATACTGTTGGAAGGATCGATCTGTAATTTAATTTATTATGCTTACATTTTTTTCCAGATGATGAAACTGACTTATTTGGCAGTGACTATTCGGATGAAGATCCTACATAATGTGCCACATCCTAAGGACTTTCGCAATTTTGATGAATCGCAAATTGATATCGCCGCCCAAATGCACAATAATAATAGTATAGAAGACTCAAGTAAGTCTTTTAGAGATTACTTAAAAATAATGTTATTAGGATAAAGTTACTTAAATAGGTAATTTATTCTGCTTTCGTTTTTTTTTCAGATGATGAAACTGAAGATCCTACTTACGACTAATTTACCAAAACAAATAGATTTTGACTCAGATTTTACTACTGAATTTCCGAATGTTTCATCCAAACAGGAAGATTTTTTTATGGTGCTGATCGGTGAAGTTTTAGATCGAGTTTGGATTGCCGTAGAAGATGACCATTCAGCGGGAGCTCCTTGTGTTCCTGATACAGATTCAGAGAACGATGCACCTCAGCGAAATGATTCTGGCCATGACATTATTATTTCTGAAAGTCCCAGTCCAAGGAAACATCAGGAACGTTCCTTGTCGATACTTGATAATGTTAGTCCTTCTGGTCAAGGTGAATGTATAGAAAGAGCTTCTTCTTACGTTTCAGCTAAAGCGTCCTGCTAAAGTTCCAAAGGAGGCTTCAAGGATCGAGGAGGTTCCAAGGAGTCTTTGGAACTTTAGCAGAACGCTTAGTGCTTTGGGTTACATAAGGTATTTTCCATTTCGCTTTTTAGCGATATTTACTTTCCATTCAGATGGCTTAACTTGCTTACGTCGCTTCAAGGGTTTGACACAATCCCAAATTTTATCTAAAACATTGTCTTAAATTAAGTTAACAGTGTCTTCTACTTGTGAACAAGCACCGGAACGTTCACGGATCATGCCGTCATTGTGACTAGAGTCAGTCGGTTCTAATACTTTTAATGTATCGTTTTCGGAATCTGAAACGTAAGAAGAAGCTCTTTCTATACATTCACCTTGACCGGAAAGACTAACATTGTCGAGTATCGACAAGGAACGTTCCTGATGTTTCCTTGGACTGGGACTTTCAGGAATAATAATGTCATGGCCAGAATCATTTCGCTGAGGTGCATCGTTCTCTGAATCTGTATCAGGAACACAAGGAGCTCCCGCTGAATGGTCATCTTCTACAGCAATCCAAACTCGATCTAAAACTTCATCAATCAGGACCATAAAAAAATATTCCTGTTTGGATGAAACATTTGGACTTTCAGTTGTAAAATCTGAGTCAAAATCTATTTGTTTTGGTAAAATAGTCGTAAGTAGGATCTTCAGTTTTTTCATCTGAAAAAAAAAACGAAAGTAGAATAAATTACCTATTTAAGTAACTTTATCCTAATAGCATTATTTTTAAGTAATCTCTAAAAGACTTACTTGAGTCTTCTATACCTACTATTACTATTGTGCATTTGGGCGGCGATATCAATTTGCGATTCATCAAGATCGAAGGAGTCATTTTCTGAAATTGATTTTTTAAATTAAAGTATGAGTACCACAAACACAATAGGTAACGTAAAACAATGTGTGGATCTTCAAAACCATGGAAACTTACCATCTTCATTGTTTTCCATATAACAGAACAGCTTACATTTTTTTCATTTACCGTTGAAACACTAGGTCTAGTCTTAGACAAACTGTAACATAGAAGCACTTTGCCCCGCTGAAACATACTGAATTATACCTGAAGAGTATCATGGATGGTTAAGAAGCCTAAAAACGTTTGTTGGCATAGCACTTACTTTTTCAGATGTACAGTCAACTACAAAGAGATGTATCCACGTTAGTCTTACAAAATGAAGTAAATTTTAATTTGCCATAATGAATTACCCTTGGTTAGTGACATTTCTAGTAGCAATCAAACTTTACATTATCATCGACCCGTTTAATATACAACAATAATGTATCCCACTTTGTTTCCTCTTAATTTATACTTACAAACCTCTTTTATTATCTACCTATATGTATTGACAAATTTAGGTAAACTCCTAATGTTACAAAGAAATGTAACCAATAAGTTTAAATTCAGAATAGAATTCAAACAAAACATTTTCAAATTAAGAAACAAAAAGTCTAATAGAAATACCTACTCGGATGAATGCAATAAATTATAAAGAAATTTTAGAAGACGTGTTGATGTCCACCGCTAAAAATGTATTCGGAGACGGATTAATAATAACTTTGATACAGGATAATTCGTCAGTGCACAATTCGCGTATTGTCCAAACTTAGATTGAAAACCAGGACGACCTCCACCTAATTAAGCTTCCACCAAATAGTCCCGACATGAACCCGATTGAAAACTTGTGCGGGATTGAAAGTGCAGAATCGATTGGAACCCAACAGATATAAGAACTAAAGAAAATTTAAAAGAACACGTGTTCCAACTATGGGATTACTATAGAGGGGATAACTTCTGCGAAAACTGTGTTCGTTCCATGCAAGATCGATTGCAGTCGGTAATAGATGCTGATGGTAGTTATACAAGATATTGAGTCTTTGAAGACATTATTTTATGTATGTTTTTTTTGTTTTAAGGATTAGATTTTTTTGTTGATTTGATTATTTAAGAAAAATGTTGGTATAAATAAATATCTTCCTCTTGCAAACTTTTCCTTGATTTTTAGGGTTCCGTAGCCAAAATGGCAAAAACGGAACCCTTATAGATTCGTCATGTCCGTCTGTCCGTCTGTCACAGCCGATTTACTCGGAAACTATAAATGTTACAGTAACGATATTTGGTAAGGATATGTGTTGTATAAACCGCTACAGGATTATGATACTAAATTGTAAAAAATACCATTCGGGTGGGGGCCCTCCATACATGTATCTGAGGGATAGAAAAAATTTTTTTGTTGTAAATAAGCGTGTGGGGTATTAATAGAAAGGTCTTTGAAAATGATATAAAGGTTTATAAATCTCATTTTTATTTAAGCAAATCGTTTTCGAGATATCAGCTTTCAAATCTGAAAAATGTGTCCCCCCCCCTCTATTTTTTAAACTACGCAATATAAAATTCTAAAAATAATATATGTTATGCACATTAATAAACTCTATCAATGATTTTTGGTTTGATTAAATTATCTCTTACAGTTTTTGAGGTAGGTTGAATTTAACTGTATTTTTTTAATAATAAATTGATAATGGTACGGAACCCTTCGCGCGCGAGTCCGACTCGCACTTGGCCGGTTTTTTCATTCTGTAATTAATTCGTTGAATGCAGTTTTTGCAATCCAAATGGCAAACGTATTTTCCTAGCTAGCTTTGGCACCTACCGCTGAACAGCAGCAAAGGAACTTTCTCTGTCACTCCAACTAGGGTATAATTGAACGTGACAAGTTTTATCAATTTGATGATTTCGGATTTCGCGGTAGCGGCCCTGAGGGCCACGAACGAAGTTTTGCCTCTTTGTCACACTTACGTTCGACATTGCAAGTGCGAAAGAGAGGCAAAACATCGTTCGTGGTTCGCAATAGGCCCTCTGGTTATAACTTATAAAGAATATTAAATTTGATCCATATGCGACAAGGATTACTTTGACGTTTGACTGACTGACAACTCACGAAAGCAGTGCAGACTTGTCACTGCATACATCTATCTCAGGTTAAGGCAAACTATTCAAAATGGATACATTTCTTTAGAATATTGAAATATGAGTTATATTTGTCATAACATATTGTTAGGTAATAAATGAAGGTTGCAGGAGTACTTTCATAGGAAGTTTGGTTGGATACATAATAACTGCACTTAAAACGAAACGATAATAGTGTAAGATTTGGTGAATACTGAAAATGTCACGAAGCAAGGGTAAATATTTTTTGCATACTAAAAGTTCCTTCATTTTGTAAGACTAACGTGAATACATCTCTTTGTAGTTGACTGTACAATAATGCCGTTATTACTTTTAGATTCATCTATTTTTTAAGTTTTTATTTGGTGATAAATCCCTCTTAGTAACAAATATGGTTTTCTTATTTATGCGTAATCCCAATAAGTCGATACCCTCGGTAAAAAATGTTATCTTACAAGAAAACTAGATGTGTTACATAACTAAAACATACATAAACTTACAGTGAATAAAATTGCTTTTCACAAACCACTCATAAAACTACGAATCTATTTATCAAAATAAGTGTCCGATGACAATAAACCTTTAACATCATTTTTCTCGAAACTAGGTGTCACATACTTATAGGGTTTCACCAGGCAACCCTCGATATATGAACGAATGAAGATTTGAGTAATTTGTGTATACATATGTTTATGTGTAGGTGTCTATGTGTATGTCTATACGTGTGTAGTGTGTACATGTTGAACAAATGCTTACATTCACTGTACAACTCTCAGTAACTTCTCTATGTCCTCATAATGAAGAGACTTGAGCCATGTTCGCATTTTATTTTTTGTTTCTCGAAGAGAGTATTCTTGCAAAGGAAATTTTGAACAAATTCGATTGTATACATAGGGATGCAGGAAAGGACTAAATCTTTGAGCAAAAGTAGATTTTGTGAGAGGGACAGGGAAGCGAACCTTACGTTTTTGAGATAATTCGGGGAAATTGTAAGACGTCATAGCTTGTTTATGGAATTTTAATATAGCTTGAAGAATAAAACTGCCGCGGACACTAAGAACATCCATATTCTTATAAATTTCGAAAGTAGGGAACCGACCACGTACTTTGAGAATTATCTTCAGGATTCCTCTTTGTGATCTTTCTAAAAGGATAATGAATTTTTTGGCGGCCCCACCCCAAGCCACTATGCAGTATGTAATAACAGAGTGACAAATAGTTGTATATATAGTTTTTAATAAACGTATATCGGCTGAGTGGTGTAAGTTTTTAAAGAAGTACATTAGTTTCGGAACTCGGTTAGCTGTGGTTAATATGTGTTGTTTAAAGTTAAGCTTTTCATCAAACATGACACCGAGATACCTTATAGTGGGAGTTCTATTAATTTTCTCACAATTGCATGCCGATGTCTTAAGTGGAGTACAAGTATGAAGAGCAATTTCGGGGAAGGACGACGGTGCTGACGCATTGGTCTTATAGAAACAAACGAATTTTGTTTTAGAGACATTAAGGGTTAACAGGTTTGTTTGTAGCCATTTAGCAACTTTATCCAACCCACTTTCTGCTAATTTCGCTACTTTTGCCCATGACTGGTCGTGAAAGATTAGAGCAGTATCATCAGCGTAACAGATAACGTCAGAATTCAAGTCATTGATGCTCATAATATCGTTGATATATAAAATGAACAGCGTCGGTCCTAGGATACTCCCTTGAGGGACGCCGAATTCTATGGGTGTATGGTCACTGATATCATTACCTATTTTAATACATTCGTATCGATTTGAGAGATAGCTCTTAAACCAAGCTAGGGAGTTTCCTCTGATTCCGAGATTTTCAAGCTTCATTAGGAGTATTGGAATAGAGACAGTGTCAAACGCCTTAGCAAGAGCAAGAAAGACACCCACGCAAGCTTTATTCTCATCCAAGTATTTGGATATTTTTGAAGTCATTAATTCAACTGTCTGTTCTGTTGATTTATTTGATCGGAAACCGAATTGATGATCTGAAAAAATCTTATTTTTTTCAATAAAACTAACTAATCGTTTACTTACTAGTTTCTCTTAAATTTTTGAAAACACTCCTAATAACGAAATCGGTCTATAGTTTCCTGGTTCGGATTTATCACCACCTTTGTGTATCGGGGTAACTGCGGCTACTTTCCATTTACAGGGAAATATTCCTTCAGAGAGGCTTAGGTTGAAGATGTGAGTTAGTGGTGGTATGATTGAGTTTCTAACTGATTTTATCAAACTATTGGTCACTCCATCAAGACCAGGAGCACAATCTTGTCTTAGGTTGAGTATTAGTGCTTCAACTTCGGCTTCGTCAGTAGGTTCTAGGAATAAAGATTGTAATGGAGATGAAGGTATGGAGGATTTTTGTGCTAAGTCTTCTTGTGTTTTGTTTATATCTGTTAGAATGCGGTTGGCTAAAGTTTTTCCGACATTCGAAAAATATTCGTTACAATAATTTAGGGATCTACTAGGAGAGTTTTTAATTTTTTGTAGGTCTAAGGCTCTTGATGTTTTTTTTTGAGTTTGTGTTATATTTTTAATAGATTTCCTTAGTTTTTTCGGGTCATTTTCATTATTTTGTAGTTCTTTAGATTCGTAATTGTGTTTTAACTTCCGGAGAAGGTTATTGTGAAAGTTTTTGTAACGTGTATATACTAGTTTTAGAGTTTCATCGTTGGGGTTTTTCCGACATTTTGCATGGAGACGATCTCTATGTTTTGAACGTCGAATGAGACCAGGTGACATCCAGGGTTTTAGCGTAAATTTTGAACGGCTTAGTCGGGTATGGACAGTATGTTTGCGAAGAAGTTCAAAAAATAGCAAGTTGTACGCTTTGACAGCATGGTCAACTGACATTGAGGTTGTTACAGTATGCCAATCAGTCGTGTTCAGTTCAGAAGTGTAGTCTACTTTAGTGATGTCACGTTTCCCTTGTTTGGGCTTTGAGTTTTGAGTTTGAACACCTGTAATGATAATATCGTGGTTTGTAATGTCAGTCCCACAGATGACTGCCAGACATTTATATCTATGCCAGATATGGATGTGATCTAAGCACGATGTTCCGCGTGTGGGTTTGTTGACAGTTGGTTTAAGACCGAGTTCAGCTAGTAAACATAAGTAGTTAGTAATTATGTTAATATCACAGTTATTTGTTGAAAGAGTATTAATATTTATGTCTCCTGCTACTATTAGACAGGGCTAATTTGTGACAATGGATGACAGTGAGTTCATAAAATTCGTTGTATCGGCAAAGCCGGGAGATCGATATATGCCTAAGACGCAGAACTGGTTATTTATGTCAACGACTAAACAGTTGGCTTCTTCAAACGGAGGTTCTGTTACCGTGGGTTCCCATATATTACTGACATAAATCACAACACCGCTTGCTTTGTTAATACGTTTAAGTGTTTGGTACGATTGATACCCGACAATCTGTGGGATGATAGTATCATCATGGAGCCAGCATTCTGTTAGGACTATAATATCTATAGGAGTATTTATTCTTGAAAATGTCAGTAAAAATTGGTCAAAATTCCTTTGCAAGCTCCTAATGTTAAAGGTCAAGATTTTAATGCTAAAACTGTTATTAAAAAGTAACTTACATGACTCAGGTCGTTCAGCAGTAACGCAGCGTGTCACGTCAGAATCCAAATCCAGTAAAATATCTTGGTTAGCCATTTTTGAGACGTACGCTTCGTATAAAATAAAAATATATATAATATTCTTCTATGAAATTGATCGAGTACTTACTGAGAGCTGAAAGAGAATTTATAATATCCAATGAGTAGTGTACGTACGATTGTGTGTAGTGTGTGTGTGTGGTTTGTGTGGTAATGAATGATATGACAATATTTACGGAAATTTGCAATATAGAAACATAAAATAACATAAAAAACACATTGATCTTGTTTTAAGCCTTGCTGTGGGAATTATTCGGCAGTGATGATGACTTCCTGAGTGTGTTTGCGATATCATTGAAACAGTTGATAGCAACGGCTTTGGCATCTTCGCCTCTACCTTCGCATTTTTTTGCGTAAATTTGGCCCCACTTTGTCCAACAAAATTTGTACCCCGCTTCTGTAAATCGAATTCTGGACTCACGAAAAAGCTGTCGGTTTACTCTGGTAAGCCGGTCGTTGAAGTAAATATTTTGTGGTGGGCCATCAATATTAATATCCGCAGAAGTGAGACGTCGTGATTTTGCACAGTTGTAGAACACATCTCTAATATTGCGACGGTAGAATCTGACTACCAGAGGCCGCGGATGGTTGTTGTTTCTAGGCGGTCCTGCGCGAGATACGTAATCCACGTATTTCATCCCTGCAATGATGGCCAAAGTCAAAAATAGGTGAATCGGATTTTCACCTGGCTTTTCGGTTATGCCGGAAATCTCGATGTCGTTTCTGAGTTGTGCTTGAGCTTGGTATTTGAGCTCTTTTTGAACAGAATCGATAGTTTTTAGGGTATTGGACACATCTGAGGTAGGACTTGTTATGGAATTAGGTTGTGACACTTGTGACTCGTAGGTGGAGAGTGCTATGGTTTGAGAATCGATCTTAGCTTCCAGGATGTTATTAAGCTTAATTAATCTTGAGGTTTCAATGGTGAACACCATTGAAACCTCAAGATTAATTAAGCTTATTAAGCAAATTCTTGAGTTATATTGAACCGGGCCTCATATTCTGTCATTTTGGTGTTCAATTCTAAAAGTTTGCTTTCATAGCGGCTAATACTAGTGAGTGCATATGCGAGGTCTGTTTTCAGGCTTAAAATTTCTTGTTTTAGTGCTGCGAACTCGGTTGGTAGAGCTTCTGGGGTGGAGTCCTTGGTTAAGGGAGTAGTTACTGAGGGGTTCGGGGCTTTCTGTTTCCTGAAGGTTACGTTTTGTGGTTACGAAGATTACAAATGACAGGAAAGATGTAATAAACTAGCATGGACGATTGTATTTACGATAAACCCATTATACGTAGCGTGCACATTTTGCTACGTACACATTTAGCTATCCATCCAAATTATTGCCTACTGGTTCTAGAAATTCTGAATTTGGCTCGTAGGTTCCTTTTAAAAGGGTCTAGCAGGCTAACCTAATAAGATTAGGGATTTAGTTGTAATTTGAGGTGCAGTAGTGGCAAGCCCTAAGAAGAATCAGCCCTTCAACTTCTTTTGCTTTAGACTTATTCACGAAACTGTTAAGAAATCATGGTAATTGTTAAACTGTGATATTAGCTAAACCAATTAAGCGAGATAACCAAATATATTTTTGAAGAATATCATATCGTTGCGTGAGGCTATTGAGATAATGAAATATCCAAACTTTAATAGAATGGAAAGAAGCTTGTCTCTACCACCAGCTTGGGATCCAGTTGTTCATCTGATAAAGGAATAGTCTAGACATAAACCGTGAGGCTGATGTATTTGGCGGTGGTGACCATTCCCCCCCTTTTTAGTACTGGCAACATTTTTTCAAAATTATTTTAAATTTCCTTATTAATCAAAATTGTATGTTTTGGTTTAATGCATGATGATCTTAAGATGTACTACAAATGTTTTTTGAAAAGAGTTGTCCCGCTGAGTTTCTTGCCGGTCCCAATTTTGGGATACCTTCCTAACAATACAATCATACAAAGGAAGGAAATACTTCTCAGGCAGTGGCGTAGGGATAGAACCGGCGTAGATTATTTATTTTGTCTCTTGTCTTCATTCTGATAATATTTGTAATGAATAACTAGCTTAATTTGCAAATTTTGTATGTATATCCACCCTTAACATTTATTGTCTGTGGTTGAGTAATTTTTCTTTGGTGGGTAGTTTTGTACTTATCTTTCTTATTTTGATGGAGGTAGATCTATCAAATTTCCTCCATTGTCAGTCATCCGCAGACCACGAACCCTGTAAAGTGTTCGAAACGTCGGAATGAAGTTAAAATTAGTTAATATACGCGAGTTTATCCGTTTTCATAGTTTTATTTCATGAATATCATATCCTTGAACTAAGATGAAAAAAAAAATGTTTTACCTCCGCGTAAAGTGGCAAAAAATAACCAAAAAACCTAATAAGCCACAACTGGCAACTACGTATACATTTAAAAAGATTTTAAAAAATCATTGTCCGTCATATCAAAAAAAAAAACATTTACGAAAGTATGTTTTCGCACTATCTGTACAAGAACAAGAACGCGACAATCATTGATTTACTATTCCATTTCAACAAATAATTCAGTAGAGCAAACAGAACAATACAATTCTTCTATATTTACAGAATCATACTCTTCATCGTCCCAAGTATGACTATATTCAATTCCACAATATTCACATTTCTTTTTAATGACAATATTTTGAATTTTCATCCGAAAGGGAAATCTGAACGTAAGGCAAGGATTTTACAAAAAGCTCCTTGTTCATTAAATTTGTACTGGTATGTTGAGCCCAAATATTTTTGACAAGTTTTTTACAATTATATTTATGTTTTTGGATTATTAAGATATTTTTGCAATTATTGACAACTCGGACTCCTCTTCTAAATAGTATGTACTATATATCCATTCAAATAACCGCTTAATTTTTTAAGTGCACTGTTCAGTGGCGGCTGTACCTAAAGTGCGTTCGTGCGCTGCACTACCATAAAATTTAACAACATTGTTATCAATATCAATAAATATTTTCAAATACTCCATGACATTCCTATTTTTTTATTTTCATATTTAAACAATAGTACATTACTATAGAGGACGGGAAACGAAAGGTTACAGGCCAAGTAGATATATCTGGCCGAAGGAACTGAGGCCAGATCACTGAGGTAAACAACTATGGGCCAGATAGAGATACGCGGCCTGTAACCTTGTTTCTCGCCGAGATTTGTATAGTGCTTTTCTCAAACTTTCAATGAAATAAAATATCGAAAGTGATTTTCACAGTACACAAACAAATAAGTCAAAGAACGAAACGAATCTACAAAATAATAAAAACACAACTTATACGTATTTTTTTTTAAACCGTTTGAGATAATCTTTTACCCGGTGACATTGACATTAGTTATTTTTTTTACGGTGAAATGCCAAGTTGTTCTGCCACTTTACAAGTTATTTCCGGTATTTAACTTTATAAAGCCGATTCCTTCCAGTACCAGGACTGAGTCCTTCCAGTACTTTGCAGTCTAAGGACTGCAAAGTACTGGAAGGACTCAGTCCTAAGACTGCAAAGTAGTTATAAAATGCCTTTACATATCAAGTTCAATCAAGGAACCAGCGAGATGGTACTTCCGGGTTTAATTTGACATACGTAATGCCAACATTTCATTGCAAGTTTGAGAAAAATCTATGGAACCATTCACTACGGCAAAGTCCGTACAATATTTTTGTCGCGCGTACTAAAAGTCATCCGCGCGCTCGGCGGAGCGCACTCGTTATCAAGTCCAAATTCTATTAGGAATCGCGCAAACACCTCTGGCGCGTGAGACGGAAGATGCTACGTACGTACAAGTACAAACTGTATGAAGAAATTTACGAATTTCGAGCGCCGTCCCGACTGGGCGATGCCAACGACTTCCGGAATTTGCCGATAGTATACGAATTAGATACCTAAACGGGCCGGCGCCGCGCTGTATTACCCGACCAAGCTATCTTTATTTTCTTCTTATCATAATTATGATATTTGAACTCTAAAGTAAAAATTAAGTGGGTGCCTAATTTTTGGCGGTGAGACTCTTTGGACAGAGACGGAAGTTAAAGATTTGACGCATTTAGGGAAAAAATTAAAAAAAACATGATTCTTCTCAAGTTCACATACAGAATGTTATGAATTTATCTGTGTTAGGCACCATCGACATACGCAGTAAATTAGATTCTGTTTACCAAACAAACATCCAAAAGTGCAACGAACAAGTTGATAAAAATAGGTATGTATTGTCGCATCTCAGATTAAGTTTTGCGGTGCGTTTGAATTGGGGACACGACCGCGGGCTAGTGGATTTTGCATCAGAGTTGGATGCAAACATGAAGAAGCATCTCGATAAATCAACTGTTTTCAAAGGTACGTCAAAAACCATTCAAAATGATATTTTGGACTCGATTATATTTGTGTACCACACAGAATTATCCGACACGATTAAAAAATGTGATTATGTAGCAATTCAAGCAGACGAAACTACCGATGTATCCACAATAATGTAAATGGTCATGATTTTAAGATAGGCAAAGCACGGGCAGGTACAGGAACGATTTTGGAAATACCTAACACCGCAATCTCATACTGCTGACGGACTGAGTACAGCTATACTGATAGAGTTACAGGAGCTTCAGGTAACTGTACAACAACTTATAGCACAATGTTATGATGGTGCCGCTGTTATGAGCGGGAGTATCGGCGGCGTAAGTACAGGCTAAAATAAAGATGCAATATCCAAATGCTCATTTCGTTCACTGTTATGCGAATCAGATAAATTTAATAATTTAAAAATGTGTATCCAATAATAAAACCACACAATTTTTTTTGCGAATCTTCAAGCATTTCCAAGGTTCTTTTCTCGGTCGCCTAAATGTACAGATGTTTTGAAATCGATCGTATTGTTACGTTCGTGGGGTGGGTTTTCTATAGAAAATGTATAAACAAGCCACTAATTAAAACTGACACTTTAATTACTAATTAAAGGAACAAACACCACACTAAAACAGTAATCACACACTTAACACGTCACACTGATTCACTCTCAAACTCGCCGTTAGAATCGCAGTTTTCGCTCTTGATGTTATCTCTTCGCTGCCTCAATTGAAACTACTCCTTGGCCGGAACATGCCGGGTTTATATACAAGCCACTCGAATCTACCAAGTGCTAGATGATTCGACTCCAGAAAGTTCCCGAGTTAGGTCGGGTCGGTAGGTTTGTGCGCGGACATTCTAGAGTATCGCTGTCTCTTTCTACAGGGTTCTCTTTCACACCCGTCCAGAACGTTCTCTCTATAGCTGTCTCGTTCACATCCTTCCAGAACATTCTCTCGTGCTGTCTCTTTCTAATAGTGCTTTCTCTTTCACTCCTATGGGAAATTTAGCTATATACCGATTTGTACTTGAGAGGCCCAAAAGGGGTCCTGAAAACGCCTGAAAACGGGTTTTCAGGTTATTGCGCCATCCGATAGAGGGTATCCTGAAACGGCCTAAAAACATGTTTCAGGCGCCTGAAAACGACGGTATCTGGGGTGAATATTAGATTTTGTAGTATGTGAAAGAGGACCTTCTGAAACGGCCTGAAAACGCATTTCAGCCTGCTGAAAACACTTCTAACGTGTCTAAAATCATATTTGTAGTTTTTATCATGCCACCGGCGTAACACTACCCCCTCCTAAGACATGCTCGTCCCGAGCATCATTATTTCCGTGGTATTTGGCGAGCCGGTCAACGTGAACAATCTTGCATGGGCTTCGTAAATTCCTCCGTATCCGATACGTAACGTCATTTATCTTCGTAACCACTCTGTACGGCCCGTCCCAATTCGGGGACAGTTTCGGAGACTTTCCTTTCTTTCTCATAGGGTTATGTAGCCACACCAATGAGCCTTCCTCGTACCCAATTTAGTTGGACTTCCTGTCATACCTGGTCTTCATCCTCGTGCTAGCTTGAAGCCCGTGCTCGCGAACTAGACTATAAACGTCATCCATCCGGTCTCTTAGATCGCACACATACTCTGTTATAGACCTCGGAGCATCTGGTGGTCGTCCTGTTAAGAGGGCAGCAGGTAAACGAATCTCTCTTCCGAAATTGGCATATGCGGGAGTAACTGCAGTGCTTTCATGGGTGGCGGACCTGTATGACATCAAAAAGAGAGGGATATGCCGGTCCCAATCTTTTTGGTGACTTTCGACTACCTTGGCAAGATGTCTCTCCAGGGTCTGATTGAATCTTTCAACCATTCCATCGGACTGAGGATGATATGACGTAGTTCTTGTCTTATGCAATCCCATGATTCGACAGGTCTCTTGGAATACCGCAGATTCAAAGTTCCTGCCTTGATCGCTGTGTATCTCCAGGGGTACTCCAAAACGGCAAATTACTTCATTGACTAACTTTTCCGCTATTGTGACTGCTTCCTGATTGGGAATAGCAAACACTTCAGGCCACTTGGTGAAATAGTCCATCACAACAAGAATGTACTTATTTCCAGAGTCTGATGTAGGGAACGGGCCTGCGACATCTAACGCAATCCTTTCCCAAGGTGCTCCAACATTGTAGATCTTGAGCGCCCCTCTGCTTCGGGTATGCGGTCCTTTAACTGATGCACAGGTTACACACTTTCTACACCAATCATCGACATCCTCGCGGCAGTGGATCCAATAAAATCGTTGTCGAATTTTCATTAAAGCCCTTTTAACTCCAAGGTGTCCACCAGAAGTACCGTTGTGGTAGCTTTCTAAAACGCCTTTCACTCTTTTCCTTGGGACAACAACTTGTAGGTGGACATCTTTCCCATTCGCTGACTCCCATTTCCTGCATAATACGCCATTATGCATGACCAAACTATCCCATTGCGCCCAGTAGCTTTTTGTAACTGTCCCCATCGGAGCTACTTCACACCATTTTGGTTTAGGTACTCCTGCATTAACCCAGTCAAAAGTGGGTTTTATGTCGGTATCTTCTTTTTGTGCACGTTGCATGGATTCATCGCTCCATTCCTCACTAGCTGTGTCTGTTCGCAACATACTCAAGCATTCCTTGCCCTCTTGTCTAAGACAATGCTTGCAGTCACCAGGGCAAGGCTTCCGAGAAGCTCCGGTGTCGATAGTAAGGTTACATGGTATTCCACCCATTTCTCCCTTGACGACCAGATTATTCCCGTCGTTGACTTGTGAGATCACTACTGGGACATTTCGACCACCAGCCAGCACTCGTCCCTTAGTTCTAGCTCTTACTCGTTTCCCTGCTGCGGATCTGGTCGTACAGAGCCCTTATTCCTGGTCACAGGGGATTCATCTCGTTCTCTCCTGCTGCTTCTTTTCGGGCAACTAGTTTGTATATGGCCACGTTCTCCACAATGGTAACATCGTGGCCCAAACTCCCGACGAGGTGCAATCGGCTCCCTAGCAGATACCTCACGTAGCTTATAGGATCTTGATGGATCTTGGCGTACAGCTTCAACTTCTAGGGCATGAGCTACGGCATCCTTAAGGCTTTCGTGGTGCCCTAGTCGTACTGCCGCCCTTACTTCCAAATCTCGGATCCCATCAACAAATGCCTGCACCAGCATGGTTTTTATCCAAGAGTCAGCTGAACGTTGGTATGCCTTTCTGACCAGCTTTTCAATTTCCAGGGCCCATTGTTGCAATGTCTCATTACGTCCCTGCGTTCTGTCTTTCAGTTGAGCTCGGTAGACATGTTCTAGATGACTGTCTTCGTAACGGGCTTCTAATGCTTCTAGAAGCCGGTCGTAAGTTTGCTCTTTTCCAAGAGCTTCTAGAATTGTAAGAGCCTCGTCACGATGTGCCAGCATCAGAGCCGTCATCGCTTGCTCCTTACTCCAACCGTTTGCTTTGGACACGGACTCGAACTGTAGCTTGTACGCCGCCCACGAAGATGTTCCATCAAAAGGAGGTGCCTTAAATTTTCCACCTCCCGGCACAGATATCTCAGGTGTGCAGGGACTGATGCCACTAGCTACTTTTAATTCAAGCTTCTGGAGGCGACGCTCAACCGCTTCCTCTACAACATGAATCTTGTTCTCCATGTCACTGAGCTTCCCTTGGACTTCGTACATTTCTTGCTTCCATTCAGTAGCAGCCTTGTGCAACTCTTGAAGAATCAATTTCGACTGTTCTTCTTGTTTCCGCGACTGTTCTTCTTGTTTCCGTGACTGTTCCTCTTGTTTCCGCGACTGTTCATCTTGTTTGCGCGACTGTTCATCTTGTTTGCGCGACTGCTCCTTCAGGAGAATCAGAATAGTTCTGAGGTCTACGTCTTGAGTACTCTTAGCCTGCAAACCAGACGGACCGGGGTTGGATGCAGTATCCTCACATGCTGGAGGCTCTTCACGTACTGCAATATCCTCCTGCGCTGCAGGTTCCTCACGTGCAGTTTGGCTCCGGGTCACAACTCCTTTTGGCTCGGTCTCGTTGTCACGTGGCGTTATACCCATTTTCTATCCCGCTTCTGACACCAAATGTTACGTTCGTGGGGTGGGTTTTCTATAGAAAATGTATAAACAAGCCACTAATTAAAACTGACACTTTAATTACTAATTAAAGGAACAAACACCACACTAAAACAGTAATCACACACTTAACACGTCACACTGATTCACTCTCAAACTCGCCGTTAGAATCGCAGTTTTCGCTCTTGATGTTATCTCTTCGCTGCCTCAATTGAAACTACTCCTTGGCCGGAACATGCCGGGTTTATATACAAGCCACTCGAATCTACCAAGTGCTAGATGATTCGACTCCAGAAAGTTCCCGAGTTAGGTCGGGTCGGTAGGTTTGTGCGCGGACATTCTAGAGTATCGCTGTCTCTTTCTACAGGGTTCTCTTTCACACCCGTCCAGAACGTTCTCTCTATAGCTGTCTCGTTCACATCCTTCCAGAACATTCTCTCGTGCTGTCTCTTTCTAATAGTGCTTTCTCTTTCACTCCTATGGGAAATTTAGCTATATACCGATTTGTACTTGAGAGGCCCAAAAGGGGTCCTGAAAACGCCTGAAAACGGGTTTTCAGGTTATTGCGCCATCCGATAGAGGGTATCCTGAAACGGCCTAAAAACATGTTTCAGGCGCCTGAAAACGACGGTATCTGGGGTGAATATTAGATTTTGTAGTATGTGAAAGAGGACCTTCTGAAACGGCCTGAAAACGCATTTCAGCCTGCTGAAAACACTTCTAACGTGTCTAAAATCATATTTGTAGTTTTTATCATGCCACCGGCGTAACAGTATCTAAGAAAGAATTCCATCGGCTCTGCAAACGAGATGGAATTTCAATTCACGAACAGTGGACTCGGTGCATTGTTATAAAGAACAATTAAAAGAGTGCATGACCACTATCATGGACTCAGAAAACGATGCCAATACTACTATAAATTAGGCTGACATATTACTAAGATACCTAAACGACAGTACGTTTTTGTGGTGTACTGCCATTTGGCAAATTATGTTTCCCAAATATGACTTCCCAAATAACTTATCGCAATAGTCTTATTTCCCAAACAAATCTTTAGCAAAGTTACATTTCTCATTTTATTCATTTGGTCAAATTATTATTTTGCAAAGTTTCACTTCGTCAAGATTTTATTAAGCAAATGCTTATTAAGCAAATGTTTTATTTTGTCATAAGTTAAAATCCAAAAAAAATCCCCAATTTGATACTTCGCAAGCTCTACTTATAGCAAAAGCCTGGCAAATGATAATATTATTTTAAAGTTCGTAGGTCTATACAGGAATTTCGTACTTTATTACACAACCCTTGGCTTGAACTTGCCTGGAACATAAAACGTATTTCATGAATAATTGGTTTCATAATATTCATAATGAATGAAGTGAGAAAATAAAATCCATCATAATGATCACTATTCATATTTTTTATTGGTAGGTTCTAAGAAGGCACACATAGCCACTGATAAAGAAACTATATTTTTATTTTCATTTTCACCAGAGCCACCGTTAGGTACGACGACGAGCGAAGCGAGGAGGAGTGTTAGGTGAAACTGCGACCATACAGCGCACGAGCCGAGCGAGCGAAGCGAGCGTGCCGCGGCAGCGGCCGGCGAGTGCCAGAACCGACTGTTTTGTTATTCCCTCGGCATTGCGTTCCCTCATCAGTTTCATCTAAATTACTGTTTAGAACCCAACTTTTAATTGTTTATCAACATAATATAAAACACCGTGTGAGCTTTTATTAAAAAAAACATAAACATACCTACCTATATAAAATTCGCCTCAAACTATACCCAAAAACATTGGTAATTATTTAGTTACCATCAACTACATGAAAATATCGACGCTGGAAAGGAGAAATTGGATAAGCGACACTTTTGAAGATATTGAGTTATATACACCGTTAGAATCGGCGAATTTTTCTGCGTCGAATGAGCTAGGTTTAGTATCCATCTGACAACTTTTGTGTCGCTTATCCCATCGGTGATTTAGAGAACTTTCGATCATTTTTTACTACTAAACGACTTGGTTTTTGACAACTTTTAAGAAAATGGAGATTAGATAAAATATAATTCAACATAATTAATCTTGGATTATTTTACCTATTTGTCATGACAGGTTAAATTTTACTTGGATATTTTTGCTGTGTAACAACTAATCATCACTTGTGGGTTAGCTATTTCTACCTGACTGTATGATATGTTCTCATGTCGTTTGGACAATTTTACCTTTATCTTAATTTTAAATTAAAGACGGTTAGACAATATTACTTAACTATGATATCTGAACTATTGGCGTTTATCCATTTTTTACCCCTACATTTATTTATGAACCATTTGTCGCTTAGGTATCCCTTTTTACCTGAATTTACATTAGAGTACTACTGTCACTTATCCTAACTTGCATGAATGAAATGTCAGTAAAAAAGTTAGCAACAATTTGCATACATAAATGTCTGCTATTTTATTCTTTGTCACGTTATGTAGAAACATTTGGCAGAGGGGTTGTCCTGTCTATTTTTACTCTGCGTTAAATAAAATGTTTTTGGAACTTTAATAAATAAAAAAAAAAAGAAATAGGTACTAACTAAAACTATTTTTTTTGTGTTATCATAACGTAATACGATGGATAAACATGTAGGTACGGTTGTTAAAAGTAGATAGTTTTCAAGTGCCTCGTTTATAGGTAGGTACTAACTATTGTTGGCTCAATAACGAGTTATCCTTGTTGATTTTGCATGTTTTAACCCTTAAATGCATGACATTGACAAAGATTTATTCTAATTTGAATTCTGACATGTTGTCAATAGAGTCGAAAATACATGACATGATGCAACCCTTAAAATGAAGAGAAATGATCTCAAATAGAAAAACAAAATATATTTGTTTTTAATACTTAACAATAACTATTACTTACTCACATGCCTACTTTTTGGAATAAAGTTATAAAAATACCTAAAACAGTGTCTTTCTTTTTTCACGTGTAAGTAAATTCGTTTACTAGTCACGGAATGTTACTCTTGTAATTAAAATGACTAACTATGAAGTCTAAAATAGTTTCTCATTTTAAGTATGTGGATATTTCTTACTGATGTATTTATGCTATTTTTTTCAATTTATATATTTTTACCCGAATATAAAATAAGCCACATCGGCAGTTAGATAATTTTAACATGATGAATTTGTTATGTAAGTCTCGGGTGGACTTTTTTACCTTCCTTATTTCTTTTACAACGTGTTGGTTAGATAATTTTACCTGAATCAATTTTTCCGACCATTTTGCTTAAGCGACAGTAAATCCTTAAATAACACTTGAATACGTTAAATAATTAAAACATCACATAGAAAACATATTTATGTCCATAAATAATGCTTCAATTATTTGATTTGGCCTCCTAATTCATTTTAATGATTTTTTTTCGAAAATCTCGGCGGTTTTTTGCCTCTCCTGTAAAGTACGCCCTGTGTCGCTTATCCAATTTCTCCTTTCCAGCGTCGATATGCATTATAAAAAATTCCAATTAAAAACCAAGCCCAAAGATAGAATTTCCAACCATTTAGTTGGGAAATAAAACGATTTCATAATATTCAATTGGAATATGATCTTTCGGCGAAATGACTTTATGCGAAAAATTGGTTGCGATGTAATATTGTATAATGCGGTATAAATCGTATACCGTACAATATTTTGGGATTAGTATGTTACGCCAAACGATGCATTTGCCAAAAAATATTTTGGGAAAATAAAAACGACCAAGTAATTCTTTGCTAAACAATCGCTTGCCAATAAAAAGGCTTGCTAACTGTAAAATTGCGATAAGTAGTTTTGACAATCGAGTTTTTGCCAAATGAAAATTTGGGAAAAATAGTTTGCGATGTGATACTTATTTGCTAAACATTAGTAAACCCGTTTTTGTACTGTATAGAGAAATGCAGAAAAGAAATATAGATTTAATTTCAATAAAAAGCAATATTGAACATTTTGAAAACAGTGTGCAAAATGTACAAGAATCTGTAGATCAAACTGAAGAACCACCGCAGAAAAGATTAAAAACATCCAGTTCCGCTCTAGCCAAAAAAGTATGCGACATAATTATAACTCAAGAAGTCCGGTTTGATTTCTGCATCCAGTTAATAGCAGCCAAATTATTCTCCGAAGGAATTATTCTCATGACATATCGCAATAGTTTCCACGATGCCGATTACAAGACAACTGTATCCACTTGTAGCATGTTAAATAAACTTAAATTAAAAAATGAACTTTCAACCACGCAACCAGTGCACTAGAAATATTGCATCTATTTTACGAAGCTGACGTCACTGAAGCGATTTCCGAGTGTACGAAACTTATTAAAATACTTTGCATCAGTCGAAAGCGAGAGATGTTTTTCAACACTTATGAGAGTGAAAACATTTCTTAGAAATACAATGTCCTAAGATAGACTCAACGCACTTTCTGTGCTAAGTATTGAAAGAAAATACAGTATGTATCACCTCGTAGTGCCAAGAAAGAAACCCATTAATATTTAGATCATACTAAACAACTTTTACTATGGAGCCAAACTCGAATTCGCGAAAAATTAAATTACTCTCCCATATAACGTGTTCATGATCACGCAATCAAAATGTATGAAACTGTCAAAAAGTTTTTCGTGAATTCGGGTTCGGCCCCATAGTAAAAGTTGTTTAGTATGATCTAAATATTAATGGGTTTCTTTCTTGGCTCTACGAGGTGATAGACACTGTATATTAATTCCATTCCAGATTTCAACAAAAAAAAAATATGATTGAAAATTTTGTTAGTTAATTAATATTTTAGTTGCTAAAATAATATTTTTTTTTTATTTAACTCACAATACAAAAATACTTATGAATAAAATACAACTAAGACCTAAAAAGTAATAATGAAATTAAAAGTAAAAATAAAATTAAATAAGTTATTAAGTGTATACATATTTACAAATAAAAACTGCGGCAAGGTCAGCGCCAGATGGTAGGGTGCCCAGAAAGCTAGTGGCGTTGCCACGATGAAATGCAATTCCGATTCGCTGCGCCAGGAACGAACCAGCCGTCTGGTCACCTGTAGCATCCGTGAGACGCTTCACCAACTCCTTAAACACCCTATGTGCTCCGGGTCCCCAAGGCCCAAAGGTTTCCACCCCAAACGGCTCAAACATGCAGCCAAAGCCGCTGCATATTTGCGCCGTTTGGGGTTTTCGGCTTGGGGTTTTCCAAGTAGGAAATGTACCTAATTAGATTAGTTTTTAGATTGAAATTGTTACTAATACTTTCTTATGTATACATCATAACATATGTGACATTATTTGGGATAAGGGGCCTTATTGTCGATGGCTCTTACGTCCGGTGACGTCGTTGTATACAAACATGGCTCATAACATAACGCCGTAAGCGCCCATGACAATAACGTCCCTTTTCCCAGATAACGTCATTTGTAATTTTTAGTATTACGTTGAATTCCTTTTTTACACATTTTCTGGCTCGTCGTAAACTTCATTCTCAATATTATCTTCGCGAATCACTCTCTCTAAAAACTGTGCCGGGGGATCAAGATGTTCTTCATACCTACCCCATCCCACGAACCATATAATTGACATTACATGTGAGCAACAGCTTAAGGTCCTCTTCCCAACAACACATGACAATAATGTCCTAATATTGCCTCTGGCTTAAGTCACATAAACAAAATACTGTCTTCTGTTGGAGTGCCGCGATTGTATTCTGCCACTTATTAGGTACCTTTCCGAAAACATACGATTCGCTTGTCTAGATTTATTTATTTACCTGGAAAAACACGCATAAGGTGTAAAAATATGAATACTTTTATTTGTTGTTTAAAATGCGACATAAAACTTTTGACATAATTACGTTCAATAGAACGTTCATCAACATCCGTCATAAAATCGCCGTGTTAAAGAAAAATTAACTATCTCTAAATAATCATTGACCGAAAAAGAACCTTATGTCCAACGTTACCTTATTAGTTAAGGTAAGGTTTTACGTGGCATACACAATAGTAGTTTTTTTTAACTCATTCCGATGCATTTCAAAAATAAATGTGAGTCTTTACTATAAAACTTTAAAGTATGATATCTCGGCTCCGATATAATTTAGCTATATGCACTTCATAATAAAATAAGTTTATTTTAAATTGCTGTTTTCAAATTTACTACTTTCATGAGTGGCCGCCAAAATGTAAAACGACGCCAACTTTACCCAAACCCCTTTGGGTACAAGTAGGTAATATTAAAGTGTAGGCCATATGTGAATTGATTTGGCGCAACCGGTTGGAAAAAGTAGTAAATGTTTGGTAATTTTGATTGATGAACGCAGGAAAAGATTTGTCCAGCACAGGTGAACCTAAGAGTGAAGCGAGGCGGAGTCTACAATTTTGATACTTGGTGCGAAAGTGCGGAATTTTGACAATGCAGCCTGTTTTGAATCATACGAATTTGGAAAGAACGCTTCACATTTCCCAAAATTGAAAATGAGACCTATTTCAGCAAACTTTTTGGTAAGAGTTTGCAAATCATTTAATACCACATCGACATCACCGCCCAGGGTACCGTCATCTAAATACCAAATATTAAAACTATTGTTTAGACTCTTGATGAATGGTTGTATTGCTAGACTGAACAGGGCCGGACCTAAGGGATCTCCTTGTTGACATCCGACCGACGACAACAAGGAGTTGTTTTTGAATTGTATTTTCGAGTTGTTTTTGAATATATGCTATAGCATTGCCAAACAAAGTTGAATAGTTCCGGTATTTTTTTTAACTTGAGCCAGTAGGGTACAACGGTCACCTGAATTAAATGCATTTTGGACATCGACTTTCACCAAAACTTCACACTTTTTTCCGTTGATGAAAGTCCGTAGTGCATGCACCGCCGCCTCACAGCCGCCCTTTGAGCCGAAACCCAGTTGCACAGGTTGGAAGTTACTGGCCAATCTGGCGGAAACATAGGCGCAGCAGCATTTGGCAGTCAGGCGGCGGTAGGTGGACCCGACCGCTATTGGCCTAATTCCGCCATCTTTTTTAGCCAAGGCACACATGTTAGCACCGTACAGAGCGCCAGTTATATCTGGGTTAACCGAACCCGAGAGCATGTAATTGGTCAGGACCGTCAGTTATTTCAGTAGCGAATCACCAGCATCGCCACACGAGTGCAGAAGATCTTTTAAATGTTGTGATAATCCGTCGAGGCCGCCCGCAGAGCCATTAGGGAAGGAGAGTACGGATTTCAGAATACTGTCAGAGGATACCTGGAGACAGAGGCCGGAAGTGTCAGGTGGGGCAGGTTATTATGCGGGGTGGGGTGTTTGCTACGTAGGGTTTCAAGGATTTCGACTGTATTAGGGGCTATTATATCGCTGGAGAATAATAACCGTGCCGCTCCTTTGATATTCCCTTCCCCGATCTTAGTTTCTACACTACGTGGTATAGAAATATGTTGGCTTGACTTGAGTTTGGGCAGCTCATTTAGGTCACGAGGGTTGAGGCAGTTCTGTTTAATCGAGGAGGTAAGGGAAATATCTGTTTGAGTCGCTTGTTTAGCAAAAAGTATTCGATATGGAAAAGTGTGAAGATGCTCCCACGACTCGGGCGTATTTTGGGTTACGGCAGATTTTATGTCTTCTGCAAGTTTGTGGGCCACCTGAATGCGTGCGCCGCGAGGGATACGCTTGATAACAGGAACTGACTGCTTCAGTGTGCTTAACTTTTCTGATAAGGGCTGGACTCGTGTGGAGACGTGGGCAGGCTTGTGTATTTCGGTTAGGTTAGGTTAGATGATGACAATGATGTGGATGCGGGAGATATGTATGTTTATGCCCTTCTGTGCGTGCCTCCTAATGCGTCTATACGCATAGTTAATAGGAGAGGCCTACGTCCAGCAGTGGACTCTCATAGGCTGATGATGATGATGATGATGATGATGATGCCCTTCTGGGTTTTAAAAGAGCGTGTGCAGTGTGGGCACTGTACCAGGTTTTCTGCGAGAAGAGAGGCGTTGGTCAGAGGAACCGAGTTAGATAAGCTTACACCATAACATAAATTTTAATAACCAGCAAAACCAAGATTAACATAGGAAATATAAAAACTAACGAATACTAATATATAAGGTCCTAATTTATTAGATGCAGATATTTTTACAGCTGATAGTACTCTGTCTCTGGGGTATATTAAACCGTGAAACATTATAGCTTTTACGATGTTTTTTGGAGAGAACGGAAAAACAAATTTGCTACGTAAAAACACCCTGTTTATGTGATTATTAAATGAAAACTCATTGAACAGATTCTAGTACCTCTTTTACGTACCACTTAACTGGAACTGGCCACTTCACGTCGATAAATTAAAAACTTGATTGTCAGTGTCATGTTATTTTCCGTTGGATTGCGTCGTTTGATGACATGACAGACAGTGTTATTGTGACATGTGACGCATGCACATGATGATTTTTTTTAGACGAAATTAATTTTTTTTTGTTAGTAAAATTAAATCAAAAAAGTTACATGAAAAATTTATTTAACTTATATAAAGTTAATTATTTTAATGTAAAGTATCATGTGTTATAATATCTGCAACTAATAAATTAGGACCTTATATACATACAATACAGTCTATCAAAAAATAAAAGGTTATTGAAAGAGTCAGTGTAAGGTACACGGTGGGCAGATACAACTGTCAGCGATCAACAATTCTTCATTTCACCTTCGTACCGTTGTTTTGTCGACTGTCGTTCAGCCACAAAACTGTTGTCCACACTCATCGTGGTGTATTGTTCATGATCAGGGATCTAAAATCTGAGTCAATAGAAAAAGAAAAAAAGGTAAACAAATATGGCGGACCGGCAATCGCATTTGTTGTCTATGAAAATAGTGATGGGACCGATGGGAATAGTATTAACTTTAATCGACCAAATATATCCTTCGCGAAATAATTACGAACTCAATATAAATAAGTATTAGGTAATAGTGTGGGAACAATTTTTTATGACAAAAAGCCATTAGTCCTACTAACAATTATTAATCGGAGTGACTGTCACTATCACTACTCTCCTCCGAAGTGTCATCATCAGTGACTGTGATGATGAAAGCTTTTGTTACAGCCGCATTGTCAATAACAGTGTCGGAAATTCCGTCAATCACATTTGTCACTATTTTTTACAACTTTGCTAACAACATCTATGGACACTTCCATAATCGCTGCCGTTGTTTTATACAACTCCATTTTGTATGGGTAAGTAGGTGAGGTTCTTCCTAAATGACTGTAGACATTTAAAAGAATCCTTTTCATATCTTCCGTTCGTTGTTTTTTACAATCTTAGCTATTTTTGTCGGCTTTAATCCCTATGGTCCTGGTTCACTCATTGCAATCTAAAATAAAGTTAGATAAAGAGACAGACATTTACTTTTCATTTATCTACACTTTTGAGTTTAATTTAAAAGAAGTTACCTTTATAACAAACCTTTTGAAGACGAAACGAGGCCCGTAAATAGCTAAGTCAAGTTGCGTTATTCTGTAGCAAAAGTGTAACGAAATCACAATGTTTATCTTAGTCCATAATTCCATATATAAAATAGCCAAGTCGTAGTTTGACCAGTCACAAAAATCCAATCAAATTACAATTATCGGAGTCCAAATATAAAAGCTAAGCCGTAATAAAGTAAATATCAGAAGAATATAATAATACACAAAACCCGTAATAACACGAAAAAGTAGTATTTTTTTTAAATACCCGTTTTTAGTTTTTCTCAATTTACCGCCACTTCTGGCAGTCATGGTTAAGCCGCATACTCACGTATCCGATATTAAACTCCGCCACGAAGTCCGCGAATTATGCCGCTTAACGTTGTAGGTACCGGTACACATCAATAGTTTCCCAAATGACTCACGAACAATCATTTTTGTATATTGTTGGGTATAATATCAAAGAAAAAAATAAGAAAATCGCGTGTCTAAAACAATCGATCGAATAAACCGAATCGATAACGGAATAAAACTGTTTTATGTCCCATCACTACAAATGTTAGTTTTTTCATAGACAAGATAAATTTCGATGAGTAAAAAATCTCGACTAGCCCTTGACATATTTCGTAAAACACGTCCAAAGATTTCTTTGTACTTAATTATTAATAAATATCAGATATTTTAACTAAAAATGTATGTGAACACAAGGTTTAAGGTTCTAAGTTGTGGATAGTATCAAGATTGTGTTTGGAAAGTATGTGGTTACGAAGTAATTCAGGTTTGCAGGTTTGTTTACCTTTTTTTCTTTTTCTATTTACTCTGATTTTAAATTAAACCACTCGTTATATAGCTGTTAAATCTTATTGCCCCGCACATCCACATACCCTTTTTTTTGTGTTCAAAAAAGTTTAGATGTAAGGGGTAAAACTGGTACATACTTAGATCTAATTGCATCGTGTTACAGTTTACGTAACATGAAAGTTATGAATTACTTATTAAAAATTTATATATGTATTATATTTATTATAATTTTTTTACATAACAAAACGGAACGGACTTGTAAGTAGGCATTTACAATTAATAGACTCATTACTCTCATTAGCAATACATGTAAATATGTTTGAATATTAATATCTATATTAATATCTGAATACCTATGATGAACTTATAAGACATTAGTTTACAAACAATATAGAATTATTAGGTATTCGAAGTACCTAAAATCTATCAGGTGTGCGCACACGCCGCCCTGAACGAGTGTAGCGGAAAGCGGGATCTCGATCTGAGACCTGGGGCTCTTTAGAACACTGTGGGCCCGGGGCCTGACCTTCGCCACACTCCTCCAAGTCATCATAGTACTGTGCCAGCAAACCGCGGCTGTTTGTATCAGCACCACTAACCGCTCTCGGAGGCGGTGTCGGTATGATGTGCTGCCGGTTCCGGCGGTACCGGCGGCCGTCCGGCGTGCACACCCAGTAGGAGCGCGGCTCGGCGGCGGCGCGCTCCACCTGGGCCCGCACCCAGCGCCCTCTGCCGCTCGTGTCGGCGGGGTCGCGAATACGCACCTGCTCGTTTTTATTTAATGGTCTTAATGTCCTGGTCCCCCTATTATAATACTGTTGAACTTTGTACCTATTAGATTCAAGATCCATTTTAACTACTTTGCTCTCCGGGGTTTTTGGATTCAATAAACAGTCCTTTACCGGTAACTTTGTATTTAATCTCCTTCCCATCAATAACTGAGCAGGTGAGTACTTTTCCCCTGATATTGGGGTGTTGCGCAAATTTAGTAGTGCCACGTAAAAATCAGTTCTAGCTTCCAGCGATTTTATAATCATGTTTTTGATAGTTTGCACATTTCGCTCCGCAAGACCGTTCGAACGAGGATAATAAGGGGAACTCGTGACCTCAAAGTTCAAAGTCCCAGTTTCTAGGGAAAGCTTTAAATTCCTGCGATACAAATTGACAACCATTATCCGAGACTAATTTTTGTGGTATTCCGTGACGCGCAAACATAGACTTTAAAATACCTATCACCGTTGCACTCCGCAAATATACTATAGTGGCTACCTCCACGTACTTAGAGTAGTAGTCGACTACGAGTAGGTATTGTTTATCTTTTACCTGAAAAATATCAGCGGCGATCGCCTGCGGGGGCGCGGCTCGGCGCGCCGCGCACGTCTCGCACTCGCGCACCGCGCGCTCCACGGCGGCCGCCATGCCCGGCCACCACATCACGTCCCGCGCTCGTCTCTTGCACTTCTCGATACCGAGATGACCCTCGTGTATCTTTTCGACCATTTCCGACCTTAGACTACTAGGAATAATTACCTTGTCGTTCCTAAATACCACGTCCTCGAGTACATGGATCTCATCCTTAACTTCCCAGTAAGGTTTAGCCTTTTCGGTTAAGATGCTCTTTGTATGCGGCCACCCTTTTCTGTAGTACGCCATCAACTCACCTAAAGCCTGGTCGGTCCTCGTCGCATCTCTTATAGCCTGCATCTTATTCCCACTAAATGGTAGATTTCTCACCAGTGTATTCATATGTAGGTTTACTTCCTCCTGTATTCTCTGATCGCTCTTACCTCCTATAATAGTAGTCGCCCTCGACAACGTTTCAGCCACATACATCAATCGACCTGGCACATAACAGATATTCAAGGAATATATTTGCAATTTTAATAACATACGTTGTAATCTAATCGGTGTCTCGTTCAGTGGTTTTTTAAAAATGGCCTCCAATGGCTTGTGATCCGTTTCTACCGTTACCTGAGCATGTCCATATATAAATTGGTGAAACTTACTGCAGCCAAATAGGATCGCCAGAAGCTCTTTTTCTATTTGAGCCCATCTGGTTTCCGTAGTCGTGAGAGTGCGCGCGGAGTACGCGACGGGCCGCCCGCTCTGCAGCAGCACCGCGCCCAGCCCGCGTGAGCTGGCGTCCACCGATACAGTAACAGGTTCGTTAGGCGAGTAATACCTCAGTGTTGGTGCCCGTGCTAACTGCTGTTTCAAAGGTCACGTCTTTCTTTAACAATTCCCTCAATGGCTCCACCCTATCTGCATAGTTATGAATAAACCGAGACACGTAATTCGCCATTCCTATAAACCGCTGTAACCCTTTTTTGTCATCTGGAATAGGAATATTCTCAATGCACTTTACTCGGTCTGGATCAATCTGGATTCCATTTCTATCAAATATGTGACCTAAAAATTTCACCTTGTCTTTAAGAAAAACACATTTATTTTTATTAAACTTTACACCATTTGCTGCCGCTATTTGCAATACCTCGCCCAACCTCTGATCATGCTCTGCTCGTGTCTTACCATAGACTAAAATGTCATCCACAAATACCTCTACACCTTGTTTCGCAAATAATTTATATATTATGCTGTGGAAAACCTCGGACGCACAACTAACCCCGAACGGTAGCCTGAGGAAGCGAAATCTACCAAAAGGAGACGCAAACGTGCAAAGTTTTGAACTAGGTTCATCTAATACACACATGTAGAAACCTTTACTGGCATCTGGCACTGAAAAGTACATGGCACCCGAAATATTAGCAGTGATTTCACCCAGAGTGGGGAGTTGGAAATGGCTTCGCTTTATCGCCCGATTATTACACAGTCTAATACTTCCATCAGCTTTTTCTACGATTACAACATTGGAAACCCAGTCAGTAGGCTCGCTTACCGGCGCGATGATATTTAAATCCTGAAGCCTTCCCAATTCCTCCTCTAGTTTGGGCCTCAGCTTAATAGGTATTTTCCGTGACCCCCTGACAACTGGAGGTACCGTTTCATCTATTACTAAGCTATGCAATCCTGGAAATTTACCGATTCCTTCAAAAATGTGTTTGTAAGATTGCAACATGTTGCAAATACTGGTATCTGTTACTTCATTTATGCGCATTGTCAATTCCAATTGTATGCAAGCCTCTCGTGATAACAAATTACCACACAAAGTATCTAGCACATAAATCTTATGGTTGATAATAACATCATTATAACCTAATCTCGCTTCAAAATAGCCCACAACAGGTAAATTATGTTTACTGACCTCTTTCAAAACTGCATTCGTCTTAAACAATAATCGTTCATCAAAACCGGCAGCCACATAACTGTTCATAGACATAACCGACGCATCCGCACCGCTGTCCAGTTTAAATTGAACCGCCACTCCGTTAACACTTATCATCTCCTGCCAGCTCGTACTGTGGACACTCCCGATCTCGATTCCTCTTATCATAAACTCTTCCTCATCGGTTAGCTCTTCCGACAGCTGATACGATACTTCACGCAAATCCCGATGACCGACAACACCTCGCAAAGTGCCCTTTTTTATTGCACTTGTAACACAACACTTGCATTGCCGGACACCTATTGCTATCATGCGCGTAGCCGCAATTCCCACATCGTCGAAAACTCCGACCGGCGCCGGGCGACGCTGCACCGCGGGCCTGCGGCGGCGGCGCGCGCGGGCGCCCGGCGGCCCACGGGCGCGCCACTACGGACTCGACGGCGGCAACAGGCGCAGGCACCTCACCGGCCCGTACGGCCCCTGCCTGCTCGCTCGCCAACTCTGCCGCCCTGCACCACGATGTGGCCTCCTGCAACTCCAAATTGGTCTTTCTGAGCATCCTCTCTCTGAGCTGGCCATCCTTTATCCCCCTAATAATTTGAGTCAATATCAAGCTATCTCGTAGATTCCCAAATTCACAAGATTTACTTTTTATCCTCAGTGTCGCCAAGTATTTCTCAAAATTTTCAGCTCCCTGGGAAGGATTATTCGACGTTTATGACATTATTTTTTCTTCCTAGTCGTGATTCTAAACAAAATTAATTCCACACAGCTGAAGTTTATAACATGCGTTTTTCTTCGCAGTCATCAGTTCCACACAATCTTGTTTCTCCCTAGTTGCGATTCTGCACAATATTATTACCACACAGCAGATAATTTTCGCACGAGTTTTTCTTCACAGTCATCAGTTCCACATAATCGTTTTTCTACCTAGTCGCGATTCTGCACAATATTATTACCACACAACAGACATTTTTCGCACGAGTTTTTCTTCACAGTCATTAGTTACACACAATCTTTTTTCTACCTAGTCGCGATTCTGCACAATATTGTTGCCACACAATATAAAATTTTCGCACGTGTTTTTCTTCACAGTCATCAGTTCCACACAATCTTGTCTCTACCTAGTCGCGATTCTGCACAGTATTAATACCACGCAACATACATTTTTCACATTCATCATTTCCAGACAATATTGTCTCTACTTAGTCGCGATTCTACATCTGCACAGTATTAACCCATATACATTTTGAATCCTTGTGGTGACGACAGTAAGAAAACATTTGTCACCACCCCAAGAGTCGACTAAGGGATTGAAGTGTCACTTACCATTATTTAATAAAAGATTGTTGATGGACAGCATCGTCATCATAGTGGACACATAACTGCGATCGCCAATCCGCTTGCCCAGCGTGGCGATTATGAAATATAGATTGTTGAAACATATTTACCTCCTAATGCGTCTATACGCATAGTTAATAGGAGAGGCCTACGTCCAGCAGTGGACTATGATAGGCTGATGATGATGATGATAATGATGATGATGATTTTGAATCCTAATAGCAGTGAATAGAGATCAAAACCAAAGTGGCCATTATGGCTTCGTACGCATTATCTAAATATAAGATATGGTACCAGGCGCGCATGATCTTAGTGTAAGGCCTGAGTGGGTCGCGTCGAGCGGCGCGTCCGGCGGGGCGGGCAGCGGCGCGTCGAGCGTCCAAGGGATTTGACCGGCGTGCACTCAGGCCACGCGTATACGATTGCATTTGTTTAACATGGACGCCCCGCCCGACGCCCCGCTCGAGCGTCTACTCAGGCCTTAGACTTAGGCTAGCAATACAGCTTTTGGATCCTATCTTTGAAATGTTGTGGGTAATGAAAATTATATAATCGAATCGGTACCAGGGCAGCATAACTCACTTAAGTAAGTTATATAATTTTTCTGCTGCTGTGTGTACCGTCTGCGTATTTTTTTGAGCATCGGTCTGGGGGGCATACCATGATGTTGATGCGTCACTGCGATTCCGTACCGTCTCCGTTTTTGAGCATTGGTGCGGTCGCACCTTTAAAGGTTCCCACCTAGGGCTTGTCCATTAATCACATCATGCTGTGTAGGGGGAAGGGGTATGAAGAAAAATCACTAATTATCACCATGGGGAGCGGGGATCATCGGATAAATCACGTGTAATTTTTTGTTACTCTCTGCTGAACAGCATTATAGCTAGTACCCCGAAAATGTCACCAAATATCACCATGGGGGAGGGAAGGGTCAAAAATAGGCCAAAATCGTATGAAACGTATGTGAAAAATTTCAGTTGCGTGGTAATAATATTGTGCAGAATCGCGACTAGGTAGAGACAAGATTGTGTGGAACTGCTGACTGTGAAGAAAAACACGTGCGAAAAATTTCTGTTGTGTGGCAACAATATTGTGCAGAATCGCGACTAGGTAGAAAAAAGATTGTGCGTGACTAATGACTGTGAAAAAAAACTCGTGCGAAAAATGTCTGTTGTGTGGTAATAATATTGTGCAGAATCGCGACTAGGTAGAAAAACGATTGTGTGGAACTGATGACTGTGAAGAATAACTCGTGCGAAAAATGTCTGTTGTGTAGTAATAATATTGTGCAGAATCGCAACTAGGTAGAAACAAGATTGTGTGGAACTGATGACTGTGAAGAAAAACGCATGTTATAAACTTCAGCTGCGTGGAATTCATTTTGTTTAGAATCGCGACTAGGAAGAAAAAATAATGACATAAACTTCTGATGATCCCCTGGGAACATTCAAAAAACAGATGCCTCTCAAAATTAATGTTCTAAAATAAAGGTTACACCTTGATTCAAATTTCCGGCACAACGCACTAAAATCATCCTTCTCGGCTTCCTCAAAGTCCAGCTCTTCATATATGTCGCGTCCACTCTTGCCGATTACATGCAAAAACAACGCGCACTTCTCCCGTCCCGATGAACCATCACACCCCGAAGCCACCATATACCAGTCGAATGTTTTTTTCCAATCGCGCCAATTGTCCGCCATGTCACCACCGTTTACTCCCGTCATCGCGTAGGTAATTTACAAACGCACCAATTACTTAACTATCGTACACAAAGTTTTACACCTGACACCATGTAGTGTTCATGATCAGGGATCTAAATTAAACCACTCGTTATATAGCTGGACAAAGACTGATTTTATTTTTCATACTATAACTAAAACTACCCCACATTTCCAAGCTACCCTCATATGTAATATACAACACGTAGTAAATCACGATAATCTATACACATAAACATTAGAAAAATGTATGAATACACACGAAGAATCCATGTTCACAAACATTAAGTCAGCCTCTGTAGCCTAGTCGATAGTAACCCTGCCTACGAAGCTGGAGGTTCCGGGTTCGAATCCCGGCGAGGGCATTCTTTGTGTATTTATTTATCACAAATGTTTGTTCCTTGGTCGTGGCTGTGTATGTATCTAAGTATCTACAGGGTGTAAGTCTAATACGGGCGAAGCTCTTAACGGGTGTTAGTTTACGACATAATAAGTACATTCAAATAACTTTTACTTAAAATTAGAGTAACAAAATTTTCCATACAAAATAATTCGGCGCGCAATGTAGAGCAACATACGCGAGTTAAAGTCTCGATGACAGCTAATTTCAAAAGCAGATGACGTAACTGCCATATCCACAATAACAAATGTTCGTACCTACATTGCTGCTCCGATAATCTTAAAAAAATTCTGTGGGGTCATAATTGAGAGTAACTTTAAAAAAACCTTGTAATCCATGATTACACTAATGAATCCCATGCCTGGTTTAATTGTTCGCCCGTATTAGACTTACACACTGTATATACGTATCTATCTATTATATATATCGTCGCCTGGTACATCTATCTATTATATATATCACAAGCTTTAATTGAGCTTACCGTGGGACTAGGTTGATTTGTGTAAGATGTCCAATAATATTTAATATTTATTTATGTAGGAATTGGCCGAAATAAAAGAGTCATGGATGATTAACTTTTTATTTTCACTTCGCATTACACTGCACCGACCATCGCACACAGTATGCCCTGACGCCCTAGTTCTTTTCTCTCCCTTCCACACACTCTCGCTCTCCTTCACACAATCATTCAGTGTTCGTTCAGAAACAAAACAATGTTGCCACTTAGATCTACAAGCCCACAATCGGCCGTCCTGCGAATTCAGGCTGCCCACAGCCTGAGCAGAATATCCTTAAACAACTACAGTCGAGACACTATTTAAACTTAAGTACAGAAACCTTTAACAACAACACAATGGAAAACATTGTTTCTTACTTAATCTATCTGAAACAGTATTTTTTTTTTGCCAAAAATAATATTATCTAGTCACAAGCAACAGAGATCCAAGGAAAAAATCCTTAGGCTAACTTTAATAACTAATAATGAGTAAAACTTCTCTTTGGAAGGGTATGATATTACTTAAACAAAAAAAAACAATTAAGTTATAAGAGAGCTACAAATGTAACCTCTATTACACAAGCTCACCTAACCTCATACAACATTTTTATAAAGGTAAGTTTATTTTATCCAATAAACTAAAATAAATGAAATTGAACAATATAACACATTTCTTTGTAAGGCACAATGGTGTGAACCCCTGAATGGGTTTTTTTAATTAAACAAACATGGAACAACTTTTATCACACTGTCTTCAAGTAAGATGCATGCTATGGTAGTTTTTGGTCATTGTATAAACAAAGGATCCTATTTATAAAACAATTTCCTCATACCCAATTATATACTTCATTGCCAGTACTAATACAGTTAGACACGGTTGAACTAAGCCCATCGTTTCATGTGATCAGCCGCTGTGGTAGTTTTCTTAGGGCCTTCTGTTCCATTATCAATTTTTTCAACTTCATACCTGTCCCGCCCAATTTTTTTTGTAATCCTGTATGGGCCAAAAAACTTCTGCTTTAACTTCAAAGCATTACCAAATTGCGTACGTTGAATAGCCACTAAGTCCCCTTCTCCATACAATTCTCCCTTTACCCGCTTTTTGTTGTAGGTTTTCCGATTTTCTTCCTGTACCCTCAGTAATTGAACCTTAGCATGCTGCCTCAATTCTTCTCTTTTCTCTATAAAATCTTTCCTATTTTCTTCTTCCAAGAGTTCCACTAGCTTGAGCTCCTCCTTCAGTTTTAGTGATGTCCCAGTCAATAATTCAAATGGGGAAGTATTAATTGATCTTTGATGTGTGCTGTTAATGGCGCGCTGTAGCTTGCTAACATGTTTGTACCAATGGCCAGGCTCTTCTATACACATTTTTGTCAAAACCGACACAATAATGCGGTGGATCCTTTCCACCTGTCCATTTCCCCTAGGTATCCCAGTGGTCACTTTCACATGCTCAATGCCTTCTTCCTCACAATATTCAGTAAACTCCTTCCCAGTAAATGCTGTTCCTCGATCTGTCACTATTCGAATGGGATTTCCATAATCTTTCTGATGTAGTTGCAGCTTCTCTACAGTTTCCTTAGAAGTTACTGTTTTGACTGGATAAATCCAGACAAACTTGGTGTAGGCATCAACAATGGTCAGAATATAATTGTACATTCTCTTCGTGGCATCTAGTGGTCCCAGATGATCACAATGTAGGGTAGCCAAGGGTGTCTCACCTTTATCTATTGGGTTTAGAAGTCCTTCTTTTTTTCCCGATTTGCGACTAGCTAATATGCATGGTATGCATGTGGAAATTACTTTATCTATTTTGCTATCCATCTTATTTATCCAATAATCTTTCTCCAAAATACTTTTAATCTTTTTTTTTCCAAAATGTCCTACCCCATGTGTTCTCCGTATCATTTCCACATCCATGATTTCTGGTAATACTAGTTTTTTCACAACTCCCCTATAAACTATCCCGTTTTCCAGAAAATAATCTTCATATGATTTTTCTTTCAGTATTTCTCGAATTATTTTTAAACTTTCATCTTCTTCTTGTGCTTTCTGTATGCGTGCATGTAATTCTGTGCTAACAAAACAAATGTTTCTACTTAGTGAATCAACATGTCGCATTTTTTCACCAGATCTGTGTACTATAGTAAAATCAAAGTCTTGCAAGAACATTATCCATCTTGCAACTTTTGCACAAACTTCTTTTTTAGTCAATGTTTTCTGAAAAGCTTCACAGTCTGTCACTATCTTGAATGGTATTCCTATAAGATATTTTCTAAATTTTTTCACTCCTTCTACTACTGCAAGAGCTTCTAATTCGTAACTGCTGCATTTTTGCTGTGCTTCAGTGGTTTTCCGACTCATGTAGTGGACTGGGTGCAGACTGCCATCAATGACATCCTTCTGTAACAAAATTGCTGCATAACCAAATTTTGATGCATCAGTGTGGAGTTCAGTCTCTAGCTGTATGTCAAAAATCTTCAAAACTGGATCACAACACAGTATCATCTTCAATTTTTCAAAAGCACGCTTCTGTTCTTCTCCAAAGATGAATTCACCAGATTTTAACAATTCACTTAATGGCCTGGCAACTAACGCATAGTCAGGAATGAATTTTCTAAAGTAAGATGTGAGCCCGATAAAGCTATGTACCTCCTTTAATGTTGTAGGTTCTGGGAATTCCTGTACAGCACGTGTCTTTTCTTTTGATGGCTTCACTGTTCCGTTTGATATAATATGGCCTAAATATTCCACTGATCGCTGAAGTAACTGTGATTTTTTCCAGTTTATTTCCAACCCATAATCTTCTGCCACCTTCAATACCTTCTTGAGGCGTTCCAATCCTTGTGCTTCGTCCTTGGCCAGGACAATAAGATCATCAATAAATATCAGCACTGTGCCATCCATGATGAACTCCCTGAATATGATGTTAATATACCTCATAAAGTACTTCGGACATATAGATAAGCCGAATGGTGCACGTAAAAATTCGAATTGGCCTTCCGGACTGCTTGTTACAAATGCAGTATATTTAATGGAGTCTTCTTCAATTGGCAGATGGAAAAACCCATTTTTGAGGTCCAGGGTACTAAATACCCTAGCTTGACTTAATTTGTCGATGTGGTCATCAATCACTGGTAATGGGTATTCATCCTTTATCATTTTCTGGTTAATCTTTCTGTAGTCCACACAAATTCTCGTGGTTCGTCTTTCTTTTTTACTAACACCAGCGGACTGGCATATTCCGAATAACTTGGACGAAAAACCCCTTTGTCCAACCACTCTGTAAGTTGTTGCCGTACCGTTTCTTCTTCCTTAAGCGCTAAACGCCTGGGCCGTTGTACTACTGGGATATCATCTTTTAAAACTATTTTTAATTTAATAGGTGCTTCTTTAGATTTGTTTGGCTTGTAATTTGATCTCAGTTCCTGGACTAAAGGACTGTCTTCTTCATAATCCTCAGCCATGAATAAACACAACCATTCTTGGCTGTCACATGATCGTGGCCTTACCTCAACCCTACCTCTGTCAATCAAGATAATTGTTTCAGCCATAAATGGTTGCCCTAACATAACTGGGTAAGGAATAGCACCTTGAGGCACAATGTAAAAACAAACATTATAACAATGACCATCTAATACCAATTCACAATTAAACTTACCGATTGCATGCACCTTACTTGATCCTAATCCCGCCAACGCTGTTGCTTCTCGTTCATAACACTGAATGTTCAAGTCTGTAAACAAATCAAACGAAACCAGATTAAGGTCGCTGCCCGTATCCAACAAACACATCACTTCCAAATTAGCAATCTTAATATTTTTCGTCGATTTATTAAGTGACCCGTCTTTATTTACACTAAGAATAGTTGGAAAAATTCTGTTTCGATAGCTGTCAGTGTCAGATAGCACGATTGAACTGACCTGTGACAATTCGTTCTCTTGTGAGTTTGTTTCCGTGTAGCATCGGCATTCATTCCCAGTCACTGCGCCCTCTATGCAATCTATGGCTTGATTTTCTACAAACATAGATCGGCGTAAGCGGCTACCATTTCCGCTCGTTCCGGTTCCGCCCGTGCTGACAACGTTGCGTGATGTCGATGCTGCGCCGCCATCTTTGTCTTTAATTCCACCGGCTTTGCAATCGGCACCAATATGGCCGAATGTATTGCAACGGAAACATTTAATGCCACTCGGACATCCATTAGCCAAATGCCCCGTTTCTCCGCACTTAAAACACCTCTGCTGATTTTGACTATTTTTGTTAACTTCACTACGTGAATTCTCACTCCGATGATTATCAACACGCGGTTTCATCTTCTTTTTCATGTCTTCGTAAATAGTCAACTTATCCTTTAAAACCGAATAGGTAGTCACTCCGTACAAACACATTTTGTTTATTTGGCTGTCTGGAATGCCGTCAATGATGTATTGAATGGACACATAATCCGGAAACTTCGCCCTTTTTCCCAATTCTTTCATTATGAGCATGTACTGATAACAAGTTTCACTAGACTTCTTTTTCCGTGCAGTCATTGTTTCATGCATTTCTTTACTGTTTATAGTATCGGGAAACTCCTTTAAAAACGCCGTCTTGAGGTCTTCATATCTTTTAAATGGCTTTTCAGTCTTAAGCCATAGTTGTGCCGTGCCCGTTAAAGATTTTCGTGCAATGATTAGATTTTGTTGTGGCGTCCAGCTAAATATTTCGGCATTATCTTCAACGTCTTGCGACCATTTTGTAGAACTATACGTTAGGTCTTCGCCGTTAAACCGTGGTATGACCTCAGTCATAAAAAACGCATTTTTCATTACTTCCTCGTTATCAGTCATCGTAAAAGCTTATTTCTTCGTATATTCTTCGTGTCTTCGTTTATTTGCTAGCTATCGGCACAGCTCGCATAGCCGCACGCGTCGTCGTTGAGGTTATGTTTGCACCCCGTATTCGTCGTAACTCGTATTCTTCGTAACACCACTAACACTTATTTAATTTATTTTCGAGCCATCCCGGACGAGATTTGTAGGAATTGGCCGAAATAAAAGAGTCATGGATGATTAACTTTTTATTTTCACTTCGCATTACACTACACCGACCATCGCACACTGTATGCCCTAACGCCCTAGTTCTTTTCTCTCCCTTCCACACACTCTCGCTCTCCTTCACACAATCATTCAGTGTTCGTTCAGAAACAAAACAATGTTGCCACTTAGATCTACAAGCCCACATTTATTTATTTATATTTATTTATTAAATAGATTTTTTCATGCTTTGACAATTGACATAATGTGTCGAATTGGCCGGGTGCACTGTCTCGCATCATAGAGGCCCGGACTGCGGTCTCCGCAGAGAAAACAACCACTGTGGTTTTGTTATTTATGCGTTGATGGCAATCACATAGATGGAACCTAAGGATATACGTTTAAACGAATTTATTTATGTTATTTTAGGGACAAGTCAATTTAGGTGGTTGTTTATCCGTTGCTAGGCTCTTATAAAAAATGACAAAAATTAATTAAAATTATAGTAAACCTTGCGACATTTGTCACGGGTTTCGGGAAATAAAATGTAGTTTATTAACAATATAATAACGTTGTTAGTAATAATTTTAGGTTGGTTGCCAATACTGTGCACATGGACCGTCCGACAGCAAGCTTTTGCTAGTTGTACAAATCGACGTATTAAATTGTTGTTTAAAAAGTAAAATTCTTATTAAAAAATGTGGTCTAATGTCATTTATGACGACATGTTTTTAAACTTTTTTTTTATACTTAGTGCACCACCGGTTCTCGAAGTCAGCAGCCGCCACTGGCACTGTTATAATATAAACTTAACAGCTGTCTTTTTATTTTAAAATAGGACATGATTCCTCTTTGAATGAAATGAATACGTGGTGTTTTATTATTAATTTTCTATGCGTTCACACTTTAAGATAAAATATAAAGACACATGTGATTCTTTACAAAAGAAAACACAACGAAAAGAAAAAATATAAATAAGAATTGGCATATCAGCCAGCATTTACATTGCCTAAACCTATTAAAACTCCTACTAATAATTAGTACTTACTTAGTCATCATCATCACTATTTTGATTAATCACGACCCCTGTCTCATCTGTAGAACAGATTTTAGATAATGATTCAGAAGGTAGGAGTATTTTAGCAAGAAACTTGGCATGACTTAAATCATAAACAATACTCGCAACATGCGACTAACATCCAACTGTCCTGAGCCCGTTTGGACAGTCACAGCAATATCTTCGTATGCCTTCAATTTCGTTACTATTTGATGCGTAGTCAATGTAAATTCTTGGCGAGACCGGACATTTTGACCGTATTTTATTTTTCATCACACTTGCTGTCTAAGCGCGCGATTACTTGCGTGCGCAGCGGGAGTAATAGAAAAGTGCAATTTTAATGCTGAATTCCTGAGCATATTTAGAGTATATAATGTTATCAAAAGGGTTTAGCAGCCTTACCGAACAAGAGGTGCCTTTCCCCACGGATGAGGTCAATATTTTAGGTGGTGTACTAGCAGGCCCTAAGAATACTCCATGCTTAATATCAGCTCTAGATCTTCTTTTGTTTTAGAGTTATTCAAGATAATGTAAAATATACAGGGTGCCGTTGAAAGTGGCATATTTCGTAAACTGTTCAAGTTAGATCAACCAAACAAAAGTGTGTTTGATAAGAATAAAATAAACTACAAAATGCATATTTTTAATCTGCATCTTGTCCTTATTTTTCATAATAAAAAAAGGGTTCTTGTTTTTTTTCCATATTTTTTTTATTTTACGCGGAGGTACACCTACAAAAAAAATATGCATACATAGCCACTAATGTCCACTATATACATACATTAAGATATTTCCATAAATCATCGTGCGTCATGCCAAAAAAGAACCCAGAAGTAGTCGTTACTGGCACACAAATAAAGTACCAGTGCAGTGTGAACATAAGTTAGTGTGTAGGTACACAATCTCTTCTAATAAACCTAGTTACCTAATAACCTAGAATAATCGACGGTGACATATCCAACGTTGATATGTGTAGCTATATATATATATATATATATATAGCTATTTGTATTTTGTGTTTATTTTTACATTCCTTAGCATCAGACCATTTTTCTCAGTTTTGCACCACCTACTATCAACTTTTACTTTCTTATCTCCTCTTTCTTATTACAAAGGTTGTCTGGAAGAGATCGCTCTTTAGACATTGACGCCCCCGTGCTGAAGGCACTAAAGTTCTGAAGGAACTTAATAATGACATGAGCATGACCTTTTAGTCCTTCCTGTCATTATTTTGTGACATTTCTTGTCTTGTATGAGAGGATTTGCAAAGGGACATTTAACATAACAAAATACTGGTAGGAGCAGAAGTATTAGATCCACTCTAGTTATCCAGAATTCTGTAATTTTTGCAATACATTTCTTGTATTGGTTTCAATGAAATAATATTATCCAAACTGTAGGTTTAGCCATTTTGTATCATACTTTCAGACCAAAATAAACTACGATCTTACTGCGATCTAGCCTGGGTAAATTACTCATTGAAAATTACATACCGTTACTAAAATGATTTTTGATAGTAGGTATGACCTTGTATTCTTAAGGTCGTGTTGGAAAATTACAGAACCACAGTAAACAGAATGAAGTCTTAGTACTCACTGCTAAGAGACGGCCAAATAAATATTTTCTTTTCATATTCAAAAACAAAGTGCTTCTAACGTTACGACATATTGTGAGTTATTAATTTTAGTTTTCTCACAATATTTTATACTACCAGTAGAATAGCAAGGAGCAAAATATAAATTGTCAAATAGTATGTCAGGTTTGTCTATTTGTGTCAGTTGCAAAACTCATTTTCAGAACCTTCAAATATTTACTCTTACCTCTCTTTATATCCTACAAATAACCATATTCGTTAAAAATAACATCCACCTTTTTGAATTCAATAAAAGTGCGCGCCGTAATGACAAACTTATCCTTCCAGAGCCGATTCTCGATATTTACAAAAAAGGCCCATATTACCGTGCAATCAAAATATATAATAAATTGCCCTCCGAAATAAAAACAATACAAAAAATACCTTTATTCACTGATAAACTTAAGTCCATCCTAATAAAAAAAGCCTATTATACCATAGAAGAATATATGCAGGATCATTTATAAATTAAATTTAGATCATAACATGTCAAATTGTCAAACATTGCCATACCCTAGCAGGGTGCCATGTGGTTCTATTTGTTTAGTATTAACACCTATTGTATGTACCATGGTTTGCAATAAACGATTATTATTATTTCCTTTATTTATTTCTTTTCTCAAGTTAGGTTTGTTATAAAAATGTCTATAAAAGTAAAATACAATACAACATACAAAAACAATACAAAATATAAACACTTTATAAAAAACCTAACCTAGTATGCCGCCGGCAACGGGGCGGGCCCAAGCTGCCGGTGGTTAAGGTCGCAGAGAGAGGAACCGACGGACTATCCGCGCCGTGTCCAGGATTACCGCCTTCTGCATCTGACCCTTGATCCAGCCATCTAGCGAGAGACTCTTAAGATGTTGGTCGAGACTCTTCGCTATTAAACCGTTCGCTGTAACGACTATCGGGACTATGATCGTCGAGTCAACATCCCACATGGCGGTTATCTCGTGGGCCAGGTCTAGGTACTTACTGGATTTGTCCTTCTCGGCCTTCACGAGATTCTCATCATGGGGGATGGTGACGTCGACGAGCACAGCCCGGCGCTGCGATCGATCTACCAGCACGATATCAGGCTTATTGGCTACAATAGTCCTGTCCGTGATGATAGGTCGATCCCAATAGAGCGTGGCACGACCATTTTCGAGAACTGGTGCAGTTGTGTACTTATAGTACGGCACTTCGACGTCCACAAGGCCGTATTGAAGAGCAAGCTGCTGGTGTATAATACTGGCTACGAGGTTATGTCTGTGCAAGTACTCGGTGTTAGCAATCTGAGAACAACCGGAAATAATATGCCTGAGTGACTCACCGGGACGGCGGCATGCCCGACAAATGTCGACCGTACCGTCCTTCAGGATATATTTCCGGTAGTTATTCGTCATGATAACCTCGTCAGCAATTGCACAGGCAAAACCCTCGGTTTCTCCGAAGAGGTCCCCGAATCGTAGCCAGTTCACCGACGCGAGCAGATCTACGTCAGGTCCCGTGAGAGCCTTGTAGAACCGCCCGTGTAGCTCCTTGCTCTTCCATACCGCCTTGCGGTCCTCGGTGCTTAGTACCACAGGTCTGCGCCAGTTCTCTTTTGCCAAGAAGAGCGGCGTGAGGTTCCGGTCTACTGCCACCACGTCACGATGCATCCCGCACTCATTGTTAAGAAAATAGTTTCTGAGATTGTACACCTCGTGGTTGTGGAGGTTTTTGGCATTCAGGAAGCCGCGGCCCCCACACCTCCGCGGGATGTACAATCTCATAACTGATGAGCGCGGGTGTAGCATTCGATGTGTGGTAAGCAGTGTACGGACCCTTCGATCCAGGGCGTCCAGCTCGGTCTGAGTCCACCTTAGTATGCCAAAGGAGTATGTGAGTATGGGTATTACCCAGGCGTTGAAGGCGCGCACTTTGTTGCCTCCTGACAAAAGACTGTTAAGTACTTTTGTGAGCCGGCTGAAAAAGCGCTCCTTCACCGCCTGTCTAATTCCCATATCTTCAATACCCAGAGACTGTGACATACCAAGGTATTTATAGGTTTCTGCTTCCGAGATAGATCTGAACGACATTGTCTCAGAAAGCTGTAAATTTGTTGAATTTACTACTTTCCCCCGCTGCACATGCATAACCGCACACTTATCGACACCAAACTCCATTTTGATGGCACTACTGAAAACTTCTGTGGTTCGCAGTAGCTCCAACAAGTCTTGGCTATTTGGCGCAAATAATTTGAGATCATCCATGCACAGAAGGTGAGAAATGACTTCACCCTCTCTCCGAAGCCGGCAACCTAGTCCCGAATCCTTCAGCAGGGTGCTGAGGGGATTCAGAGCTAGGCAGAACCATAAGGGACTCAGACTGTCACCCTGGAATATTCCTCGCTCGATCCTTATAAAGTCCTGCGGGCCATAGGGGTCATCTCCGCCTCCTGGTTGACGAAGGACTGTGGTCCACTGCCCCATACACGTGTCAAGAAAGGATCTTAAAGCTGCATCAACTTTATACAGCTCCAAGACCCTCTTCAACCATGAGTGAGGCACCGAATCATAGGCCTTCTTGTAGTCAATCCAAGCGGCGGAGAGGGCCCCTTTGTTACGCCGGACTTGCTGGCAAATGGTCATGTCGATGAGGAGGAGCTCTTTAGTACCACGAGACCCAACTCTACATCCATTTTGAGCGGAGGCCAGAACATTGTTAGCAACAATGTGCGTGTTAATTTTTGCTCTCAAAATGGATGTAAGGAGCTTGTATAGTGTAGGCAAGCACGTGATGGGTCGGTAGTTTTTCGGTTCCGTGGTACTACCGGACTTGTAGAGCAGGAAGGTTACACCTGTTGTTAAGGAAGGAGGAAGGGAACCAAGCTCAAGAGCTTGTTGGAATTGCGTTGCTAACCGCGAGTGTGAGCACCGAAACCATTTTATCCAGAAGTTGTGCAATCCGTCCGGTCCAGGACTTTTCCAGTTCTGGGCAGGTCGGATGGCACAACTTACGTCATCAGGGCTGATGGCAACTGCCTCCATAGGTTCGATGCTCTCGCACTCACGTTCAACAACGTTCATCCAATCGCCCTCGATGTGTCCGACGGGCACCGACCAGATGCTACGCCAGAAATCAGTCATGGCAGTAGTATCCGGCAGATGCGCGTCGGACAAATGATGATCGGTTCCCTCCCACCTTCGGTATAACTTCCTTTGGTCGCTTTGGAAGAGGCGGTTCTGTTGAAATCGATCCACACGCTCTCTGTAGCGGCGGATACGGCTTGCCCATGCATAAACTTTCTGCTTCAGAAAGTCAATGCGCTCTGTGAGGTTGGCCATGTAGTCGCAGGGCATGATGCCCGTTCCGGCGAACGCCTGGTTCACAAAGCGCATTACTCGGGGGCGGTTATTGCCCCCCCTGAAGCAGATCAGCTTTGCAATGAGGGTCCTAAACGAGTCGATACGACGCTCGATCCGCACTTGCCATGCGGGGACACCCCCGGCGGTCCTAGGTGCACGGTCAGCGTCCGGAAACTTGACTCGAGCAACACGGCACGCCGCGATGGCCCCGCAGTACATGATCGAGTGCGTATCGTCTAAATCTTTACTGGATCGTATGTACGGCTCCAGTAAAGCGTTTAGGGCTCCCATTAACGCTAGATTGCGTCTATTCATGGGCAAGCGTGGTAACCGTGGCCTAGAATTGGGTGTGGAGCGATATTCCATAATCGCCTCTTCCAAAGTCCTCCTCAGATGCTCATCAGTTGCAGTACTTACGCTCTGACTCGCAAAATACTCCTCATCGGCACTGGGATCAACCCGCGATGCCCCCGGTGCCAGGTCGGGTGTCGGCACCGGATCCGGCAACGTGGCGGGCGGGTCCCGCGCCGAGGTGGAAGCTGCACGAGTCGAGAGAGCCTGCAGGCGAAGCCGATCAAGTGTCGAGTCATCCAGACGTTTAGAACGTAGAATGACCCGCACTTGATCCGCTAGCCGTTGCTCCGATACGGCGATGGCGGGTTCAAGAGCCTGAAACAGAGGCAGAATCCTGGAACGGTACGCGGTTAGTCGGGTTCCCCCCTCTGTAGCCTCGTAGTAGGCGCGCATGCAATTCTCATTAATTGTCTGAGTCCATCGCATGCGACGCACTACACCACCGGCAGCGGGAGCCGTGGGCGGGGCAGGATGTCCCGCGGGCCCCAAGCGTGCCGGCAGCGGTGGCCGCCCTCGTCGCGCAGGTGGTCGTGGCGGCGGCGGCGGCGGCAGCCCGCTCTCATCACTAGATCCGTCTGTGTCAGGCGCTGTGGCAAATTCATCGCCCGACGACGATGACGACGAAACACTGGACGAAGCGGGCTGTGGTGGTAGTCGTGCGTTTGTAGATTCCGCTCTTGCCTTGCTTCTAGTAAACATTATTTGAATTATGATATTAGTTTACGCATCTTGCCGAGATGTCAGCTTGTCATGTCCGGGTGAATGAATTATCATTAAATTCCCTCGTCGTGATGGTGTTTTTCATTTCCCAATATGTTTTTCACAAATTTGGGTTAACAGGACATGGAGTAACATAAGTTGTAGACAATAAACGCGTATAAAAATATATAATTAGTAAAATAATTTTCAAAAGACGGCTGTCATTGTCAGCGGTTGGTTTATTATATTATATTCAATTATTAAATAAATATATGAAGGTAATAAAATCCTAACTTGTCCCTAAACCCACCCTACATCCTAGCTAATTGTACATTAAAATGTAACCCATAAACCCGTAATTAATTTAAGTAAACAAATTAAGAAGCCATATATGTACCGGAACCTAGCTAACTAATGAAAATATGTAATGGCTTATACATCTCAAAAATTAGAAAATTACTTGTATCCTACAAAACCTACGCCTATAATATTCCTAGCCCTAACAGCTACACTATCCAACTATTCTACCGAAATATTTGCAAACAAGCACCCCGTGGTGCACATTTAATCTACACGCGTAATTTCCCGATGTGCAATGGGAAATTCTAGGCTAAAGCTATCTACTTCGGATGGAAAAACTCCATTAGACTAACACCCTATTTTCCCGTGTGCTGTTTGTTCCTTCTCGATAGGAATTGGGACAGAAAAGGAACAAACTGACGAATAAATGTGAATATATAAATATATAGATAAAAAGGACTAAGCAACTGGCTAATTTAGAAAATCAGAGTTGACTTTCCAAATCGTCCGGCACTTCGGGGTAAAACACCAGTCTCAATAAATGCTGGTAACTGTCTGGACCCACCAGATATTTACAACACTAAACTAAAGAACGCTAATTAGAAAGCAAGAACCGATGTTGTCACCGTTCTGGTACCTGTTCTTTCTCTCTAATTGACCAGCAAACTGTGCTGGATTGAACTAGTTCTCCCTATCCCAAAATAATTCAAAACACTAATCTCTAAATAACTATAATATGTGACACTTCCAATCTAGATCATTAAAGTGCTAAATATCACTAAAATAATCCAAACCAAAACTTCACATATTGAAAACAATTAATGAATGGCACTAAAGTAGAAAACAAGAATTTACAACTTTTAATAGCCTATTGATTTGTAGCCTAAACTTCACCAATATTCTAAAATATTAGCACTTGCCTGGGCACAAATCAATAAACAAACGAGATAGCTAGAATCTACTAAAATTAAAAACAACTCTACGCACAAAACAAAACTTTACACTACTTTAAAACATCAAACACTTGCGTTATTCTGGAGCACAAAACAACAAGTAATGAAATAATTAAAATCACAAAATTTAACACAAAATTATTTAAAATAACAAAACGAAACCCCACAACTACTTTCCCTATACCATGTCCAAAACCAGACCTCACTAGAATCACAAGATACTAGCCAAATCCATATTTCAGGACATAATACAGGTAACCTAGAATGACCTAAACCTGCACTACGAGAACTTCGTCCAACGTTCCGCAAGATGTCAAGAGACCGATCCCGATTTTTTCTTGCACACGCTTTTAAACTACCCCTTCCCTACTCACGTCGTCTTAAATACCATTGTTATTTTGAAAACCCATACTGAATTTCATAATTTCGTTTAAACTTTACACAAATTAAATCTTATCCCTTAATTAAAATAAAGTCCAATTTGACCTAATCAATGGGTGTGAACACATCTAGTTATAACGGCTATTAGGCTTGACTCCATAGTTTGTATCATAAACATTTTAGTTTTTTTATATGAATGCAAATTCGTAGGTCCGCCCTTTTTAATACTTTATAATATGGTTCAATTTTGTAACGAATATTTTCGCGTGCGGCATTCTTTTTAAGTATCACGTCACATTCAAGAAACCAAACTGATTTTAAGACAATAATTTATACGGTACAAGCTCTATGACATTGAAATAAGGTTCAAATTATTCTATTAATTGTCTTAATAAATTGGTTTATTATAAATGACTAAGCTCTCCGAGAATTCATCTACGATTTCAAACGACAAAGCGTACTTGTGTTATGAGAAAGATTTTAGTTATTACAGTTGCCATCTGACACTAGTGTGGAATTTAACCGACTTTAAAAAAGATTACTATTATGTTTCATATACTGCTAACATGGAAAGGGGGGTCCTTTGACATGTTACAGTACGTAGGTATTCGACGAACAACTTTCGCGAGTGCGCGACGTGCGTCGCCTCAACTGGATTAAGGAGCCCTTTGAAGGTAAATTTTGTTTACATTTATTTAAATATCAAACAGACTATATAAAGAGATTTGGAGGCTCCATTTATTGCAATACCAATTTTGGTCGCCAGCCCAGACTCATAATAGTTCAGACGGTAAATTAGTTTAGTCCGAAGAAAACACAGTTACAGTAGCAAGGCATTTTTACATTTCAGGAGTGTATCGATAGCATATCTGGGATAACTGGGGGCAAGTTATAGGGATTTGATATCGATTAAAAAGATGTCGATATAATTATAATAAAAGATGTGCTCATTGAACATTCTCGATTACAGTACAGAGGTTCGATGTCATATCTGATATCGGGCCTCTTCAGATATTTAGTAAAAGTATGCAGATGTCATTTTAATCAAAATGACAATTTAGTGTCACTGAAATTCATATCTTAAAAGAAGAATATACGTGGTAATATTTCGTATATCTAGGCGGCAGTTATTGATACCGACGAACATGGAAATAATATTGATTGTATACATTTTGAAAACTATTTTAAAATAAACGCTTAAACGGGTATTTAAGCGTTTATTTTAAAATAGTTATATTTATTATTTATTTTAATTGAGGAGTATTAAGTATCTAAATATTTATTTATGCGAAATAACATTTTGATGTTGTCATTCACAGTAACATCGATATATTTTTAGACGATAAAATATTTTGCTACATCACTTTCCTATAAGTGCACCGAGTTATTAGCCCACCTAACGAAAACCAAAAGTTGCCTATCGGGGGAAATAACTCGTGTATAAGCGAATTTTGGCATAGTTGTAGGGAATGGTGTTTTAAACCACGTACTAAAAGTACTGGTGGTTAGGAGTGGAGCTAACGGGGGGACGGGGTGTAAAGGTACTTATTTTTAATTTTTCGCAAATAACTCGTAAACCGTGGCTTATAGCAAAAAACGTTCTATTTCATAAGTAATCTACATCAAATTCTCTACAAAAAAGATGTATGCATGTTTCCTCTGGGATCAATATGTCATGAGATAAGAAAGCAAGAAGATGGACACAATAGAAATATAGGTGAAAAACTTAAGAAAGTCACCTGTTGTATGTAGTTGTGTACAGTTTACAAAAAAATGCATAAGCATAATAAATTATGTAAATATTTAATATGAGTTTTACATATTAATAACATGCTATACATTTTTTTATCTTAATCACTCGTCATTTCATCATCCTCATTTTCATCTGAAACACTTATAATGAAACTCTCCGATATTGCATCCATTTGTGATTCTTGACATTGATACTTTTACTCTTCCTTCATTGTATGAAAACATACATTTTTCCATTCTTCCTGAGTTATTCTACTAATTTTTTCTTCTGCTAAATGTTTAATGGACTCCATATTCATTGAAACGTTTTTTTGGCCACAAATCCTTGACTATTCCCCAAATGTTTTCAATTGGATTAAATTGGGGATGATATGGTGGTAAGCGAAGTACCGTATGTCCGTGTTGACTTAAAATTGTATCAATTTTGTATTCCACGAATCGTTGCTTATTTTTGAGTACAAGATCGTATAGTTGTGTCTTGTACATCGTAGGGGAATGGTCAATATTTCGCTGAGAGAGCCAATCCATCATGACTTGCTTTCGCGAGTTCGAATTCGGTGCCGGATTTTGAAGCGAATTATGGTAACATGCATTATCCAAAACGACAACACTGTTTGGTTTTAGATTTGGTATTAATTGAGTTTTAATCCATTTGGAATAATTGTCGAAATTCATGTTATCATGATAGTCACCGGTTTTTTTATGGGCTTCATATATTAATAATGCGTTAGGTACGAATCCCTCCATTCCGCCTGCATGGACTATTACGAGACGTTTACCCTTTGAAACTGGCTGCTTCATACCGTTAGTACTTCTATCAGACCATGATTTTTGTGTGGAGTGTGATGTGTCAATGTATGTCTCGTCAGTAAATACGATCGGCCGCCCTTGTGCACGGTATTCGTTAATTTTGCACAGAAAATTTATACGTAAATAGCGAATTTCATGTTTTTCCATCAGGAGTCTCCTGTTGTCTTCAGATTTCTGCCATTTGAACCCCAATAAAGACACGTGTTTCCTTAATGTAGTAATACTGCCTCGGTAATCAATATCATCTTTTAGTTTTTCAAGGACCAGTTTTAACGTGGGTGTCTCTTTATTGGTGATATGAAAGTTATGAATCGTTCTCCTTATCACTTCTCGATCAAATTCGTCAACAGTAATGCGTGATTTACGTTTAGATTTCTTTATGGGTGTTTTAAATTTTTGATTGAACTGCATACTTTCAAATTCTTTTAATGTGTTGAGAACCAGTTTTTTCGGTACACCAGATATTTTAATGACCAATTGTTTTGGTGTTGATAAACAATTTATGTCCTTATCGCAAACCTCTTGGAAATGTTTGTACATATTACACAAAACTCTTTTTGTTTGAACATGAAGTGGTCGTCCACTACCAATTTCAGGAAATGGTGCCATATTAATTTGCCAAGCTGAATTGTAAATCGATGTTTTACAATTTGCTTTTGTGGTAAACTTTAATGTTTATTCATGAATGACGCAAAAACTACAAAGACAATTACTTGACATTGACAACTATTTATATCTTATCGTGAAAATAGAATCATAAGTGGACAGGAATATTCAAACTTGAAAGATAAGGAAGAAATGAGTTTGCAAACCATACAATATATTACAAATTTCAAAAATAGAATGTCTATTTGCACACATTACTCACACATACAAGAGGTGACTTTCTTAAGTTTTTCACCTATAAACACATTTGTTTAAGTTGGTTTGGCACATACAGAATGCTCGCGAGCATTCCAAAAGATTTTAATGCTCAAGTCCTGACCATATTTAGAGTCTTTAATGTTATATAAAATTTCCTGGATTCGGCTTGGTTTCAGAGATAATCAACCTTTTTTTCGAAATGAGTTTTTCGACGTAACTCATCATAAAACTTCTTTTTGATTACAATGCTACCACAATGTGTTTTAATATTACCACACCTTTTGCCTGGTAATAAAAAAATGAGATAAACTTGACGAAATAACTTGTCCCTAAAAAAATATTTAAATTAATAATTTTAACAAATTGTTGTTACGATAAAAAGTCTAAAAAAAGAGAGAAAAAAAATTTTTTTGGTCTTATTTGACATTAGGTCTCATAATAATTTTTGTTGTTTTGATGTTTCGAATTTCGTAGAGTGGGGGGATAGAACAGCGAATGCTCTTTTGGTTTGAACGCACCTTAAGGCTTTTATGTGTGGCTGATTCTTATAGCAGTTTTACTGTTCTCGCACGCATATGAAAGTGAAGGTCATCTAAATCGTTGTGTAAAAATCCTATTTTAAGTAAAACATTAAATCCACACATTTGCGTACGCTTGATTGGGGAATCATGAAGACACCATTTATACAGTGTGTTTCCATGACTCGGGCTTTTACAAAAATGGGTAATAATACGCATTTTACTAGCAATTCAGTTCAAGTATTAACATTTGACAAATAATTAAATTGACCGTACAATTAATTTTATTTCCTCCTATCCGGACGATCAATGTAACGCGTGTACTGCTTAGTTGTCAAACGTTGTGAGTGGCTGCGATCTGTAATTGTCAAGTGCAAATTAACGATTCATTTTGAAGTACATTGCTTCTCAATTAACTTTACTTAGGAAGTTAATTACTTTTAAAATTAGCATTTTGAATCGAATAATGTTCACGGTTTGGCTAGAAATTTGCATCGCATTACTCGGTTTCGATAAAAGCCAGTATCATAGACACACACTTGATAATATACTAGGGCAGCATCTTGCCTTATTGTTTCTAAAAATAGTACCATGGAGTCGCTGAAATAGTCTTACATTCAGCTGTATAGGTTTATCCGAAATACGTTTGATAGCAGTGGCGGCTGTACCTTAAGTGCGCTCGTGCGCTGCACTACCATAAAATTTAACAGTATCGTCATCAATAAACATTTTCAAAAATGTACCCATTCTGTCCATACTGCATTCTTATATTTTTATTTTCATATTTAAAAAAATCTATGGAGCCGTGCACTGAGGCGAAGTCCGTTAAACTATTTTTTTCGCGCGTACTAAAAGTCATCCGTGCGCTCGGCGGAGCGCACTCGTCATCGAGTCGAAATTGTATGGGAATCGCGTAAACACCTCTGGCGCGTGAGACGGAAGATGCTACGTACAAACTGTATGAAGAAATATTCGAATTTGGAGCGCCGTCCCGTCCCGACTGGGCGGTGCCGATGACTTCCGGAAGTTCCCGACTAGACACGAGGCGGCGCGCATCGGCCGGAGAGACGTAATATCTTTGCACTTGTTGTTTCTGTTTGTTATTTTAGTGTAATTACACGGTATTTCTTAATTTGCTTATTAGCATAATTACAAAATGGAAACTGTAGGTAAAGTAGGTAAATAAAATAATATTTTATGAAATGTGTGAAAATAAATGTGCAAATAGCATTTTCTAATTACGACATTATTTTACATACTCAGTGCACCACCGGTTCTCGAAGTTAGCAGCCCGCACTGTTTGATAGGCAATATTGAAAGCATCATAAAACCCCTAAAATAAATAATTTGGAAAGTAGCCTTATAGCACATAACACTCAAAAATGTCTACACGCCAAACACTCAGAACATAAAAACGCAAAATAACACATATTTCAATAGTTAGACCAGGTTGAACTTATAATAAACGATACGGACTTTATACGAGTATGAATAAATATTAAATAACCGCCCTGGAAAAAATATAATTGTCGAATACGAACCCACCCTGTTAACTGGCAACGGGTTGTGGTAGCGATAGCGGCATGCGGGGAAGAATCAACTCTCATTTTAATTTGGCGGTTAAGGTGCGCGGCCAGTTTTAAAAATAGAAAGATACTTATACGGTGTAAATCACGCTGTGTTTAAATTGATAATTTATGTATTTGAGATAACTTACGTTTCCGGAGGCTCTGCAGACTTATTATCCTTAGTCAAAGGTCGGGAATCAAACAGGAGCCACTTTATTATATGAGCTTGTAGGCCAGCAAGTAGAGACCTGGTTCCATTGCGAGGAGCCGCAAGGCCGTACCCCAAAGGTTGGTCGGGTGCTCTTAATAGAATTGGTGACCTAACCCATTCCACACGTGGTGGGCATGATGCTGTACCGAATGTTGTAACGCGAAGTTCCTGTAATTAAAAAAATACTACGTTAACCATTCGTTTATTGATTTATTTCCTTACACCGCGTGGTGCGTGGTCCAATCATGTGGATCCAAAAAAAATGTCCTGAATTCGTGAAAGGATACTTTTAAGAGAATATAATATGTAGCTTACGTGTATTCTGACTTTGACCTCCAATATAACTATCGTGGAGCATTTATATCTGCCTGTTCCAACGATGGGTCAAGCGCATGGTGTTTCATGAAAGTTGCGTTCAAACCAAAAGAGCATTCGCTGTTCTATCCCCCGTTCTACGAAAACAACCAATCACGTTTTGTGTAACGATCGAATTTCGTAGAGTGGGGGGTTAGAATAGCGAATGCTCTTTTGGTTTGAACGCACCTTTACGTCACCGCTCACCATGAGCCCCTACTAAAGGCCTCCTCGGGGTGGCTCTGACAGAACAGATCGAACTACTAGCAGCCACGAACGAAACCCGATTTTCTTTTTTTTTTCGGTGGAATCTGAAATCGGTTCGAATTTCAGTCTAAGCCTAGGTTTTTGTTAACTACAAGTCATCCTGGATAAGTCATACTGAGCAACTTTTATATGGGATCAAACCCAAAAACACAAAAAAAGACTTGATCATACATATTAGTTTGTTTTGAGTTAAGACGTACTGATTTGTCATTTCATATCCGTGTTGTTGAAATCTGTGGATACTAGATAAGTGACCCACTTGAGTTTTGACAGCTGCTTCAAATTTAAACTCATTTCTGGGTTAGTAGCATGGGATCTAAAATGCAACTCGCCTAAGGAGCAGCTCGTCTAAGTCGCAGGTCTACTTCGCATCTCGTCTAAATAGCAGTTTGTCTAAAACGCAACTCGTCTAAAGAGCTGGTCGTCTAAGTCGAAGGTGGTCTGAATCGCATTTCGTCTAAATAGCGGTTTGTCTAAAATGCAATTGGTCTACAATTTATCTCGAGTCGCAACTCGTCTAAATAGCAAGTGGTCTAGTTCGCAAGTATTAAGGACGTGTGAATTGACAAAATTTCGTAGTTAACAACGATGAGTAGAATGGGCTACCTACCTTGAGTTTTTTGAAGGTGTCAATATTATATTTTTTACCGATTGTAAACCTTATTACATGTAATTCTATTATTTTTATAACATGCCGTTTTTTTCAAAATATTTTTTTGAATATTCATTGTGACATTTTAGTCGTTTGGTGTATCGCGTGATGGCCTTTGACGATCGCGAGTAATGGCGTTATAAAAAAATATTATGACCTTGACGTTTGAATTTTGAATTTGAGGGGAAGGGGAACGCCGCGAAGGGCGTATGTAGACCAACTGAAGGAAAAGGCACGTAGAAGGAGGTAAAGGAATTGACGGACGACAGAGAGAGATGGCGATTACTCCACCGACAAGGGACAGCCCTTAAATAGGATGATGATGATGACGTTTGAATTGATATGACAACTAACTAGGGGGTCTATCACTTGACTGCCACAATAATCGAAAATCGGCTTTTCGCTATTAGTGTCCCTTTCATTTCACTCTAGTATACTATGTAAGACAGAGAAGACGAGACGATAAAACTTCGTTTTTCGGATGTTGACAATAGAACCCCATTCTAAGACCTGTCAAAAAATTAGCATAAACTATGGAGACTTAACGAGTATACTTAACTGAAAACCGGCCAAGTGCGAATCGGACTCGCGCGCAAAGGGTTCCGTACCATTATCAATTTATTATTAAAAAAATACAGTTAAATCAACCTACCTCAAAAACTATAGGAGATAATTTAATCAAACCAAAAATCGTTGATAGAGTTTATTAATGTGCATAACATATATTTTTTTCAGAATTTTATATCGCGTAGTTTAAAAAATAGAGGGGGGGGGACACATTTTTCAGACTTTGAGAGCTGATATCTCGAAAACGATTTGCTTAAATAAAAATGTGATGTATAAACCTTCATATCATTTTCAAAGACCTTTCTATTAATACCCCACACGCTTATGTAAAACTAAAAAAAAAATTCTATCCCTCAGTTACATGTATGGAGGGCCCCCACCCCAATGGTTTTTTTTACAATTTAGTATCATAATCCTGTAGCAGTTCATACAACACATATTCTCACCAAATTTCGTTACTGTAGCATTTATAGTTTCCGAGTAAATCGGCTGTGACAGACGGACAGACGGACATGACGAATCTATAAGGGTTCCGTTTTTGCCATTTTGGCTACGGAACCCTAAAAATATGAAAAAAAATTTGGTCCATAGAAATTAGAAAATTTCTATCGAAAATTGAGATTCACCCGTTTAACGAAGTTAAGATTTTAAGTTATGGACTAGCGATTAACGAAGTTAACCAATTGATTAACGGTGCCCAGCTATGTCTGTTAGTATCTTTCTACGTCGCTAAATGTCCCTCATTATGATCACTCTTATGAGTCTCATGCTTCATGTGTCCAATTAAAATCACTTTCGTAAAATTTTAAGTAAAGATTTATTAAACACAAGAAATTCCTTAAAAAACACAAACAAACATAAAACTCTTGACTCTAACATAAAAATCTTATTTTTAGTAATTTTATTTAAGCTATAGGCACTGCTTGCCATAGACTAAATATGAAATCCTCCATAGTAAATGTAGGGAAAAATAATTATACTTGCTTTTATTTTACCTTCACACTTTACATTTATGCGTATTTTAAGTTTATTTTAATTTCTGTGAGGTTTTCCAAACATTCGAAAGAATTTATTTTTCATTCTTGAAGTTTATTAAGTTCGTTTTGATAATCTTTGCTGAATGCAATGTCTTTCTTTTTTCTGTTTTTTGTATTTAAGAAATTGTTTGTAATTTTAATGTCATGCACCTCTGATTCCAGCCTTAATTTCTCCAGAAACAAAATAAAGGTAGGCCTTGGTGGCACGCGAGTGTTTAATCGTCGGAGCCACGCTTCCGTACTGTTTGTAGTACGGTGGGTTTCTTCCGCACAACTGACCATTGGAAGATTCATCCACTGCTGATGGACATATTCATGGAATTCCCTCATCTGACTTGAATCTGTAAAATATTTATCCACGCATCGCCAAGGTAAGGAGTAGGCAGCAAAGGCAGGTTGCCTGTAAGCCGGACGACTTTGCGTTGTTCAGCCGTAGATGTAAATTTCATATATTATCTTCGGCCTTGGTCCAGATTGCTTTTGAAAAGTGAAAATAACACCCTATTATATCTGCTTCCGGATACACACTTTTAAAGGCTGTGTACTGTGCAACTTCATAGTCGCTTTTATAAAATTTTATATCAATAAGTAGCTGCGATTTTATGATATTGTATAGCTTCATTTTTTCGTTTTATTTGGAAGGAGAGCATACACAACCGGCACAATATTTGTTGTCTCATCATTACTTCCAATATCCATGTGCCGAGAAAATAACAGCTTGAAAGGTTTTGGTACCCTTTTAAAGGTGCCGTCACCGAAAAATTGCTGCCTTCTTTTTTTGTTCATAATTTGTATACTCGCCGGAGAAGAAAACACCAACTCCTTCATCGCAGACCAAAAAATTATGACCCAGAATATCTGAGACAATTTTGTCCAAGTCCTTGGTTTGTGTGCTCAAAACATAACGCGCTCTCCGTCGTCGGTACAAAGTATCTTTTTTAGAGGAATATGCCGGTATCGGACGGATCGTTCGTTCAGAACAACCGTGAAAAGCAATTGCATTGTGTTCATAAATTTCTTTTACCGGGGCAAAATTCTGATAAACATCCTTCTTGCACTTTTCCACCATAAATGCAACTTCGTTTTTTACAAAATTTTGTCGGAACGTATGGGTAGACGTTTAAATCTCTCTTAGATCTAAATGTAAATCTAAATAATTCTCCCCTGTTCGCACAACGCCATATAGACGAAGCATCTGTTTTGTTTGTTTTGTGTAGGTTATATCTAAAACCTTTATAATAATATATGTAGAAGACAGGGGCGCTGCCCTTGGCTTTCGGTAAAAAATATTTCAGAATGCCGGTGTCTCAAACCATCCTGCGAAGTTTCACCGTTCTTCTTCTCCGTAGGTGGTAGTGACTTGGCCTACAAAGCTGGAGGTTCCGGGTTGAAACCCGACGAGGGCATTATTTGTGTCATACTTCCTGGCGGTGACATGGTGTCGTACAGTATTCAAACTAACATCAAAAAAATGTACATGAAATGTACGAAATTGTACGCAAATTTAAAAAAATTGTACTACACGTACGAGACGAGAAAACTGTGTTAATCCGTCACCGCTAGGAAGCATACTTCCTGGCGGGGGCTATTTATTTTGTTATGTTGCGGCCGAGTTTTCAATGGGCATGTCAATTAAAAAATATGTACGAAAATTGTACGTTACTAATATAACGAATAATACTTAGTAATATTCCTAGTCCCTATATTCTAACGCACAGAAGTTATTTACAATGATAATTTATCAATTATTGGGAAACGGTTTATGTACCTACTGCACAATGTAATAATAGTTATGTACATGCATAAATATGTGTGACGACGATTACATGCCACTTATTGATGTATATAATTGATCAAACACGTTAAATAAATCAAGTTCCATTGAAATGATTTTTAGTACCAAATTAAAGCACCTATGAGATAGATCTACCTAAAAACGCTTTAGTACCAGAACGTACATTTTTCGTACATATTTTCTCATTGACATGCCCATTGAAAACTCGGCCGCAACATAACAAAATAAATAGCCCCCGCCAGGAAGTATGCTTCCTAGCGGTGACGGATTAGCACCATTTTCTCGTCTCGTACGTGTAGTACAATTTTTTTTAATTAGCGTACAATTTCGTACATTTCATGTACATTTTATTGATGTTAGTTTGAATACTGTACGATACCATGTCACCGCCAGGAAATATGACACTATTATTTGTGTATTTATTTATCACAAATATTTGTTCCTTGGTCATGGTTGTGTATGTATTTATGTATTTATCTTTATGTATCTATCTATTATATATATCGTCGCCTGGTACCCACATCACAAGCTTTAATTGAGCTTACCGTGGGATTAGATCGATTTGTGTAAGATGTCCCAAGATATTTATTTATTTATGTATTATTTATTCTTCTTCTTCTACCTGGCGTTATCCCGGCCTTTACCAGGGTCCGCTTTCCTGCTACATTTCCTCCACTTGACGCGATCCTGGGCATCTTCTACTGTAAGCCCATTCACACTCATGTCAACCTTCACGACATCTAGCCATCGCTTCTTTGGTCTACCGCGGGGTCGGGGGCCGTCAAGAGCTAGGTTAAGGCATATGTTTCCTACGTAATCAGATGGCCTACGACAAACGTGACCAAACCACCGAAGACGGCATTCTTGAAGCTTCTCCGCTACGTCACTACCGAGGCTACCACGGATGTACTCGTTCAGAATGTGGTCAGCACGCGTAACGCCGCACATCCATCGCAGCATTTTCATCTCTGTAACGCGAAGCTCCTGAACGTGCCTTCCGAGAACCGGCCACGCCTCGGCGCCATAGAGCAGGACTGGGCGGATAATGCACTTATACACTAGCCCTTTGAGTCTAAGTGGTATTCTGCGATCGCAGATGACTCCTGTAACCTCCCGCCATTTAGACCAAGCTGCGCTAATTCGGGCTTTAATGTCGTGGTCAATGGTCCCGGACTCGTGCAATACTGATCCCAGGTACTTGAACTTGTCTGTTTTCAGGGCAAGTTCATTCCCTATGTTGATGGGACTGGGATCTGTACTTCCGCAGGCCATGTATTCGGTCTTCGTGGCATTTAGTTTCAGACCTCCGTTCTCAAGCGAGCCCTTCCACCGGTTCACTTTCCGCTCCAACGCCTGTTTGTCCTCATCTATCAATGCGATGTCATCTGCATACATAAGCAACCACGGCGGAGGATCTTGTATCTCCGCCGTGACGACATCAAGTACCACACTTAACAGAAAAGGCCTTAGGGCGGAGCCCTGGTGAACACCGACTGTGATGGGGAAGGTTTTCGTGTCGCCAACGGAGGTCCTTACCAAAGAAACCGAATCACGGTACATGTCCCGGATAATGTCAATATAGATCTGTGTCACGTTCTTAACCTTCAATGCCCACCAGATCATCTGACGAAGGATGCAATCAAAAACCTTTTGCAGGTCAAGAAATGCCGTGTAAAGGGGCTTTCTTCTATCCCTATAGGCTTCAGTCAGGGTTCTGAGGGCAAATATGGGATCAACTGTGCCACTTCCAGGACGAAATCCGTATTGACACCCCGAGACAGTGCATACATGCCGCAGCCTCGAATCGATTATGCGTTCGAAGAGCTTCATGGTGTGACACATAACCTTAATACCTCGGTAGCTCCCACAGCCTTGTACGCTACCTTTGTCTTTAAAGATTGGCGAGATGATGCTCGATCGCCAAGCATCGGGCATCCGTCGGCTGATTAGTATGCGGTTAAAAAGGTCAGTTAACAAGTCCACACCACGATCGCCCATCGCTTTCCACGTTTCTATCGGCAAGTCGTCGGGGCCAACAGCTTTCCGGTTTTTCATGCCACAAAGACATTTGCGCACCTCGTGTTTAGTAATCGGGGGTACAAGTCCACAATTGGAAGGCAATTCTGGTGGAGAAGAACCAACTGAATGTTCAGTATTCAACAATTCGTGAAAGTAATCCCGCCACCTCTCTTTCACTTTGACCGTGTCCCACAGCAAGTCGCCAGTTGAATCCTTAACGCAAAGACATTTAGTGATATCTTGCGTGGCTTTGTGCCGAGCTGCAGTTATCTTGAAAATGGTGTTCTGGCCCTCCCGTATTTCTAGATTCTCGTACAAGGGAGACATCTTTCGATGTTTGGCTATAGCTACAGCTCGTTTTGCGGCAAACTTGGCAGATTGGTACGCAGCTTTTCACCGTTATTCATTTTAAATAATTATAATAGAAATTATAATTTATTTATCGCAGACAGAAAAGACAGCTGTCTGCTGTCTCTACTGTCAGCTACTTATTTTTTATTATAAAGGGGCCAGTTGAACATTAATCAATATACTAGAACAAAGGCTTTATTCAAAACAATCTTATTTATATCTACGATCAATTTTTTTAGGGAGTTATATTCAAAAGTTATAAGTAGTAGATGAGGAGGTCTCAAATGAAACTAAAACGACTGAATGACAGAAATGCCACATTTTTGAAAATTGTACAAAATATTATATTACTTTTTTTAACATTACTCAGATGACCAAATGGGTAAAATGATACCAAGTCGAGTTCCTATTTTGGCTAGTTGCGAAGTAGACTACTTGCTATTTAGACGAGTTGCGACTCGAGATAAATTGTAGACTAGTTGCGTTTTAGACAAACCGCTATTTAGACGAAATGCGATTCAGACCACCTGCGACTTAGACGATCAGCTCTTTAGACGAGTTGCGTTTTAGACAAACTGCTATTTAGACGAGATGCTAAGTAGACCTTCTGCGACTTAGACGAGCTGCTCCTTAGGCGAGTTGCGTTTTAGACCCCATGCTACTAACCCCTTGTTTTTTTTTTGGGTACGTATTGCAATGCCTAAAATCATAAAACCTAACGTTAAATATAACCTACGTTCAAAATACCTAGAATTTAAATGCCTAATAGTGTTTTGACTTAAATTCAAATTTAAAATCAGTAAGGTAAATTTACCTACGTCTAAAATCACTAAATTCTAAATACCTAATGACTAAATACCAAAAGCCAAAAAGGCTCAAAATGTATGCTTGGTTCATAATGTCAAAAGGTATCCTAAAAATTGTAAAAATAATTTGTTTTTAATTGTTGAATAGATAAAAAATGTTTGTTCGATAATTTTGGTATCTAAAATGTTATTTATCGAATAATGACTGCACATAATTGTGACGTTCCCACTGTGCAATGTACTAGAACTCTTTTGTCTATTTTACGCGTATAATAAATGCACGTGTTTGATACTGTTTTTATATCTTAAAACCCAAGACCTACACCATATTTATCCTAATATTGATTACTCGAACGTTGAATCACCTAAAACTTAATAATCCTAATGTTCAATGTCATAAACATTGTTTTCCCTACTAGGTATTCAAATAATAAATTTTCACTGTCCTTACTTTTCTCGTGTCCGAAATTTCATTAAAAACTGTATATGAACTAAAGTAAAAAAAAAGCTGGGATGGTAGGCGAGCCCCTTCAACCCGGATATGTTTGTTAGGCACCTTTTGTCCCTTAGAGCTTCGTTGATCGTCGACCGGTTCCCGGGTTCAAAATGCTTTAAAAAACACTTTAAATAACAGGGTGAAAGGCTAAAAACTATATGCTTAAGTAATAAATCAGGGTTTAACCGACTTTGATTGGTTAGGTTTCGAAACTAGGGCGGATTGAAAAAGCGTAGTTTCCAGTATGTCTATAAAATACTTTCTTTTAATTAATTGTTTACGCATCCTCATCCTTGTGAAACCAAATAAGGGGGGCTCGGCCCCGCATTAAAAAATAACAAATTTGTACCTCCCCTACTCTAACCTGGGATAGGTTCGTTAGGTACCTTTTATCGCTTAGAGCAGAAATAGAAGCCACGCCGCTTCGTCGACTGGTTCCCAGGTCTAAGCCGCTTACTAAAATTTTTTGGACATCAGAGTACCTAAATGGTTTAAGGAAAGTCCGGTTTTAAAGGTGCACTTAGACCAAACGAGCATTCGCTCATTCTACCCCCACTCTACGAAAACAACGAATTTCGACGAATCACGTTTTGTGTAACGAACGAATTTCGTAGAGTGGGGGATAGAATGAGCAAATGCTCGTTTGAGATATCAAACATTTATTGTTTGCATAATAAAAAGCATACAAAAGAGTTTTAGTGCATTAAACAGAAGGAACATCACAACTATGCACAATTTAATTAGTCGATACATACATATTTATTAGACACCAAAATTATTAGGACAAAGAATTTTAAGGAACAACCAAGTTAGGATCAAAGTAAAGTTATATTGCGAGAAATTTTTCGAAGTAAAAAAATTATGCCACGCCATAGACCCCCTCAAACCATTTACCTAGTTGTCCAAAGAATTTTACTAAGCGATTTGGACTTAGGAACCGGTCTACGAATCCCCGCCGCGCGGGGCTTCTATTTATGCTCTAAGGGATAAAACGTACCTAACGAATCTATACAGGTTAGATAGAGTAGAAGAAATAGTACAAATTTGTTATTTTTAAATGAGGAGGGCTCCCCCCCTCCTTCCGCCTTTTTGGATTTTTTTTAAATATAGTTTAGAATGACATTTTTGACATGAAAAAAGTAAGAACGATGATTGTTGGAGTAGTAGGGAAAACAATATACTATAATGAACATGTTATGCGACACGACAGATGTCCCGTCGGCAAAAAATTCGATGCCGCTTCAGCCGATCCGTGCCTAATATCGACGTTTTTTTTACTCGCGACAGAAATCATAAGTCACCCAAGAGAGTATTTTTAATACAAATCAATACTACAAAAGTAAAGTGATAAAACGAATTATTATAATATTAATAATAATAATAATTATTAGCTAATAACGATATTTTTTACCATCTCGTCATGGAAAAATTGCCCTTTTGACTGTACAATTTCATTCAAGGGTACAAGGGACGACAACTATCAGACATGCCTCTGATTTGTGCCGACATATAAATGTCAAAACATTGCTAAAGGATCTAAGGAATGTATACACGTAGCAAAGCACGCCAAGATAAAGCGTCTCCACCAATTGCACGCCCAAGACCTTCGTCCGCCTCATCGACATCAGTCTCCTCGCAATCTTCGTCGGGCGCTGATTACGCCACCGCGTCCGACGTCAGCGGGTCGAGCAGCGACGAGCGCGGACCACCGCCGCCGCCGCCACGACCACCTGCGCGACGAGGACGGCCACCGCTGCTGGCACGCTTGGGGCCCGCGGGACATGCTGCCCCGCCCACGGCTCCCGCTGCCGGTGGTGTAGTGCGACGCATGCAATGGTCTCAATCCATGAACGAGAATGTCATGCGCGCCTACTATGGGGCTACAGAGGGAGGAACTAACCTATCCGCGTATCGTGTCCGGATGCTTCCTCTGTTTCAGGCCCTTGGACCTACCATAAATGTGACTGCGCAGCGATTATCGGATCAAGTGCGAGTCATCCAACGATTAAAGCGGCTGGATGACTCGACACTTGATCGGCTCCGCCTGGAGGCTCTCCCTGTTCGTGCGGCCTCCGCTTCGGCGGGGGACCCGCCCGCCATGTCGCCGGATCCGGTGCCGGCACCCGACCTGGCACCAGGGGCACCGCGGGTTGATCCCAGTGCCAACGGGGATGACGTTACGAACCTGAGTGTGAGTACTTCAGACAATGAGCAATTGAGGAGGACTCTGGAAGAGGCGATTATGCAGCATCGCTTCACACCCGACTCTAGGCCACGATTACCACGTTTGCCCATGAATAGGCGCAATTTAGCGTTGATGGCAGCCCTAAACGCTTTACTGGAGCCGTATATACGATCCAGTAAAGATTTGGAAGATACGCACTCGATCATGTACTGCGGGGCCATCGCGGCGGAGTGAAGTTTCCGGACGCTGATCGTGCACCTAGGACCGCCGGAGGTGACCCCGCATGGCAAGTGCGGATCGAGCGTCGTGTCGACTCGTTTAGGACTCTCATTGCAAAGCTGATCTGCTTCAGGGGGGGTAACAACCGCCCCCGAGTAATGCGCTTTGTGAACCAGGCGTTCGCGGGAACGGGTATTGCACCCCGCGACTACATGGCCAATCTCACAGAGCGCATTGACTTTCTGAAGCAGAAGGTTTATGCATGGGCAAACCGTATTCGCCGCTACAGAGAGCGTGTGAATCGATTCCAGCAGAATCGCCTTTTCCAGAGTGACCAAAGGAAGGTTTACCGAAAGTGGGAGGAAACCGACTACCGTGTGTCCGATGCGCAGTTGCCGGATGCTACTGCCATGAGTGATTTCTGGCGTAGTATCTGGTCAGCGCCCGTCGGACACACCGAGGGTGAATGGATGACCGTTGTCGAACGTGAATGCGAGACCATCGAACCTATGGGGGCAGTTACCATCAGCCCCGATGACGTAAGTTGTGCTATCCGCACGACTCAGAACTGGAAAAAGTCCTGGGCCGGATGGATTGCACAACTTCTGGCTAAAATGGTTTCGGTGCTCGCATTCACGATTGGCAACGCAATTCCAATAAGCCCTCGAGCTCGGTTCCCTGCCACCTTCCTTAACAACTGGAGTAACCTTCCTGCTCTACAAGTCCGGTAGTACCACGGAAGCGAAGAACTACCGACCCATCACGTGCTTGCCCACACTGTACAAGCTCCTTACATCCATTTTGAGAGTAAAAATTAACACACACATTGTTGCGAACAATGTTTTGGCTCCTGCTCAAAATGGATGTAGGGTTGGGTCCCGTGGTACTAAAGAGCTCCTCCTCATTGACATGACCATTTGCCAGCAAGTCCGGCGTAACAAAGGGGCCCTCTCCGCTGCTTGGATTGACTACAAGAAGGCCTATGATTCTGTGCCTCATTCATGGTTGGGAAGGGTCTTGGAGTTGTGTAAAGTTAATGCAACTTTAAGATCCTTTCTCGGCGCGTGTATGAGGCAGTGGACCACAGTCCTTCGTCAACCAGGAGGTGGAGATGGCCCCTCTGGTCCGCAGGACTTTATAAGGATCGAGCGAGGAATATTCCAGGGTGACAGTCCGAGTCCCTTATGGTTCTGCCTAGCTCTGAATCCCCTCAGCACCCTGCTGAAGGATTCAGGACTAGGTTGCCGGCTTCGGAGACAGGGTGAAGTCATTTCTCACCTTCTGTACATGAATGATCTCAAATTATTTGCGCCAAATAGCCAAGACTTGTTGGAGCTACTGCAAACCACAGAAGTTTTCAGTAGTGCCATCAAAATGGAGTTTGGTGTCGATAAGTGTGCGGTTATGCATGTGCAGCGGGGGAAACTAGTAAATTCAACAAATTTACAGCTTTCTGAGACAATGTCGTTCAGATCTATCTCGGAAGCTGAAACCTATAAATACCTTGGTATGTCACAGTCTTTGGGTATTGAAGATATGGGAATTAGACAGGCGGTGAAGGAGCGCTTTTTCAGCCGGCTCACAAAAGTACTTAACAGTCTTTTGGCAGGAGGCAACAAAGTACGCGCCTTCAACGCCTGGGTAATGCCCATACTCATATACTCCTTTGGCGTACTAAGGTGGACTCAGACCGAGCTGGACGCCCTGGATCGAAGGGTCCGTACACTGCTCACCGCACATCGAATGCTACACCCGCGCTCATCAGTTATGAGATTGTACATCCCGCGGAAGTGTGGGGGCCGCGGCTTCTTAAATGCCAAAAACCTCCACAACCGCGAGGTGTACAATCTTAGAAACTATTTTCTTAACAATGAGTGCGGGATGCATCGAGATGTGGTGGCAGTAGATCGGAACCTCACGCCGCTCTCCTTGGCAAAAGAGAACTGGCGCAAACCTGTGGTACTAAGCACCGAGGACCGCAAGGCGGTTTGGAAGAGCAAGGAGCTACACGGGCGGTTCTACAAGGCCCTCACGGGACCTGGATGTAGATCTGCTCGCGTCGGTGAACTGGCTACGATTCGGGGACCTCTTCGGAGAAACCGAGGGTTTTGCCTGTGCAATTGCTGACGAGGTTGTCATGACGAATAACTACCGGAAATATATCCTGAAGGACGGTACGGTCGACATTTGTCGGGCATGCCGCCGTCCCGGTGAGTCACTCAGGCATATTATTTCCGGTTGTTCTCAGATTGTTAACACCGAGTACTTGCACAGCCACAACCTCGTAGCCAGGATTATACACCAGCAGCTTGCTCTTCAATACGGCCTTGTGGGCTTCGAAGTGCCGTACTATAAGTACACACCTGCGGCAGTTCTCGAAAATGGTCGTGCCACGCTCTATTGGGATCGTTCTATCATCACGGACAGGACTATTGTAGCCAATAAGCCTGATATCGTGCTGATAGATCGATCCCAACGCTGGGCAATGCTCATCGACATCACCATCCCCCATGACGAGAACCTCGTGAAGGCCGAGAAGGACAAAGCCAGTAAGTACCTACCTTGACTTGGCTCACGAGGTAACCGACATGTGGGAGGTTTATTCGGCGATCATTGTACCGATAGTTGTTTCTGCGAACGGTCTCATAGCGAAGAGTCTCGATCAACACCTCAAGAGGCTCTCGCTAGGTGGTTGGGTCAAGGGTCAGATGCAGAAGGCGGTAATCCTGGACACGGCGCGCATAGTCCGGCGGTTCCTCTCCCTGCAGCCCTAACCACCGGCAGCTTGGGCCCGCTCCGTTGCCGGCGGCTCTCTAGGTTAGGTTTTTTATATTATGTTTACATGTTTTGTATTGCTTTTGTATGTTTTATTTTATTTTACTTTTATAGACATTTTGTAAAAAACCTAATCTAAGAAACTAATGAAATAAAGAGAATAATAATAATAATATCCCCGCGGGGGCAGCTTGTGGCGAGCTGACGGTGAGTGGCGACACCGCGGACCCCTATTTCAGAGGGCCCTTTTATATGGCCCTCGCATCTGTGCTCGCCTTGACCGGCCGGCCAGAGTGGATTCGCAAAAGCGGGACCTATGCTCCAGGTTGGAAGTGTAAAATGTCATAACGCCGCGGCCCTTGAACGGATTACCGGGATCTGGCTTCCGCAGTCTCACCTCTCGACAACCTCAAAGCCGCTCTGAAGTGTTGTGCTATTGTCGCACTCTGCGTGCGGCCGTTTGTAGGGCCCACTAAATGAGTTGGCGAGTCACCACCTGCCTTTTTACAATTTTGAGACTGATTGTCACGGCAGGTGTCCGCTAGTCTCCTGCCATAACCCAGTATTCAGTCCACCCATTATACCAACCATAGCCCATGACCTTAGTTTCCATCGCAGTCACAGTGCTGCACTGCAATAGTCTTTGCACCTGGCGGGGACCATCTCCGGATGTATTATATTGTGCGCTCGGGGATGGTATCCGCCACGTGTATCCTTTGTTTTATATTAATTGTCTTAAAGGGCCTCTGCGCTGTTGGCTTCGGCCCCACGCATGCCTCCCAAAGGCCCGGGACCCCATGGTCCCGAGATATGGTAAAGACATACAAGTAATAATATTCTTTATTGCACCAAAAATATAAAATAAAATTACAACATTTAAAAAGAGAATCAAAATCAGGTAACAACAGGCGGTCTTATCGCTAAAAAGCGATCTCTTCCAGACAAACTTGGGGTAGTAGGAAATTACAACTAAAGAAACGTACAACGGATATAAGGTAGTGCAGAGTTAAAAGAAAGGAATAAAAAAAAGTATAGCTACAAATACACACAGACATAGCAAAAATAAATAAACCTAACAAAGGAAGGAATATATAAAATTCATACAGATAAAAATATGCATAAAAACAATATGATAAGTAATGCTGTTTCAACAGATTTTTAAAAATGGGAAGAGATATATTTTTGGAAATATGTATGTATATATATATATATATATATATATATATATATACATACATATTTACAAAAATATATAAAATATATAATATAATGGCAAACTTAAGGCAGAGATAAGTAATGCTGTTTCAACAGATTTTTAAAAATGGGAAGAGATTTAGCAAGTCTCAAATCGACCGGTAAAGCATTCCACAAGCGGACAGCCCGGAAGGTGAATGAGTTGTTGTAAAAATTAGAATTAGATGAAGGAGGAACAAGGATATGAGTCTGAGAGCACCTTACGGAAGAAATATACTTAAACCGCTCTTTAAGATAAGCCGGAGTAGCGGGATTGAACAGAATGCCATAAAGAAGAGCAAGAATATGAGAGTCCCGGCGAAGGCGGATAGGAAGCCACTTGAGCCGAGAGCGAAAATGAGAGATATGGTCATACTTACGCAATCCAAATATGAACCTAATACACATATTCTGAAGGCGCTCAAGTTTATTTAACCGGTCTTCAGTTAAATCTAGATAGGAAATATCTGCATAATCTAAGATAGGAAGTAAAAGAGATTGAGCAAGCGCAATGTTAGTGGCATGTGGCAAAAAGTTACGAAGTCTACGTAGTGAACCAATTGCCGCAAACAATTTCCTACTGACCTCGCTCACCTGAGGAGCCCACGATAAAGTGCGATCCATTGTAATGCCTAGATTTCTTACAGCAAGAGAGTAAGGAATCAGGACGCCGTCAAACACTATTTCTGGTAGATCACTAAAATCTATTCTAGCAGTGAGCTTCGGGCTACCTAAAACTATGGCTTGAGTTTTAGCGGGGTTTACCTTAAGCCCGTAACGCCTACTCCAATCTAAAATATTTTCCAAATCACGATTCACAGCGCAAATGGTCTGGTGCAAGTCTGTTAAAGAACCTTGAGAGTAAATTTGGAGTATTTGGAGATCGTCAGCGTACAGGTGGTATGAAGAAGAAATGTTGCGGGTAATAGAGTTTATAAATATAGAGAAAAATAGAGGAGAAAATACGCCACCCTGAGGGACACCAGCAAGTGTGTTACACCAAGAAGATCGAGAGGAATCAACCTTAATACGCTGCCGACTCCCCACCAGATAACTATGAAACCACTCAAGCACCGCAGGAGATACGTTAAGAGAATGCAATATACCAAGCAGAATATCAAAATCAACTGTATTAAATGCATTACTAAAGTCTAACAGCGATAAAACAGTGATCTTATGACAGTCCATACCTGCCCGGATGTCATCAGTAATTTTTAACCGACTTCAAAAAGGAGGAGGTTTACAATTCGACGAAATCTTTTTTTTTTTTTTATGTATGTTCCCCGATTGCTCGAAGACGCGTGGACCGATTTGGAAAATTCTTTTTTTATTTGAAAGGGTATACCTTCTAGTTGGTCCCATTGTCGTCCGGTCCAGATCTGATGATGGGATCCTGGAGAAATCGAGGGAACTCTTCAAATGTTGTAGGCACACATGACATTTTTCATTTATTTTCGAAAGCCAATCAAGTATTTGCGTCTAATAATGAACGTCTTAAGTCGGTGAGCTGATGATGGAAGGTACAACTCCTTAGAGATTAGGAGTTGGGCAATAATTCTTTAAATATAACACGTTTCATGGTTTTTGGAAGCTATTCCAGTATTTGCCTTTAGGTGGTCATAGGCTCATGTTGGTGAGCTGATGATGGAAGGTACAACTCCTTAGCGATTAGGAGTTGGGCAATAATTCTTTAAATATAACACGTTTCATGGTTTTTGGAAGCTATTCCAGTATTTGCCTTTAGGTGGTCATAGGCTCATGTTGGTGAGCTGATGATGGAAGGTACAACTCCTTAACGATTAGGAGTTCGAGGATAATTCTTTAAATATAACATATTACATGTATTTTGTAATCTATTAAAGTATTTGCCGTTCCGTGGTCATAGGCTCATGTTGGTGAGCTGATGATGGAAGGTATAACTCCTTAGCGATTAGGAGTTGGGCAATAATTCTTTAAATACAACATATTTCATGTTTTTTTAAGCTATTCGAGTATTTGCCTTTAGGTGATCATAGGCTCATGTTGGTGAGCTGATGATGGAAGGTACAACTCCTTAGCGATTAGGAGTTGGGCAATAATTCTTTAAATATAACACGTTTCATGGTTTTTGGAAGCTATTCTAGTATTTGCCTTTAGGTGGTCATAGGCTCATGTTGGTGAGCTGATGATGGAAGGTACAACTCCTTAACGATTAGGAGTAAGAGGATAATTCTTTAAATATAACATATTACATGTATTTTGGAAGCTATTCAAGTATTTGCCTTTAGGTGGTCATAGGCTCATGTTGGTGAGCTGATGATGGAAGGTACAACTCCTTAGCGATTAGGAGTTGGGCAATAATTCTTTAAATACAACATATTTCATGTTTTTTTAAGCTATTCGAGTATTTGCCTTTAGGTGGTCATAGGCTCATGTTGGTGAGCTGATGATGGAAGGTACAACTCCTTAGCGATTAGGAGTTGGGGGATAATTCTCACTAAGCGGAATACTAACTCAAGTCATTAAAAGCCCCCGCCTACGGGGTCGGGCTTCTAACACTGTGGTCGGTAATACCGTACTTACCTCCCTAGATGCATAATGTACTTTTACTGAACCTATTTTATATTTATACTATACTAAAAAGCAAAAAATAAAATATTTTAAAAATAAAAATTAAACCGCCTTCAAAAATACGCTGGAACTAAAAAGTGCAAAATAATTTTGGTTCCTACCACTTAGGATTTCCTACCCAAACCTTTAAACCTTTTACCCTATTCATTGAAATAAAATATGATTCCTAGGTACCCCACTGATCTCAGTGAAGTCGGTGCCAAGACACAGAACAACAACAACTAAATAATATTACGTATACACTTCATAATATTAATAATATTTTGATTTAATTTATAATATTTTGAAGAGTATTTCTTAACCCTAAAATAATAACTAACCCTAAAATATGAGTGTGATGTAGCCTGTGGACGTATTTGTCTTGGCACCGACTTCACTGAGATCAGTGGGGTACCTAGGAATCATATTTTATTTCAATGAATAGGGTAAAAGGTTTAAAGGTTTGGGTAGGAAATCCTAAGTGGTAGGAACCAAAATTATTTTGCACTTTTTAGTTCCAGCGTATTTTTGAAGGCGGTTTAATTTTTATTTTTAAAATATTTTATTTTTTGCTTTTTATAATTAAGAGGCGTAACCGTACTGTGCCATGCACGGAACCCAGATTGGAAAGGATTCATGAGCGCCTGCAAGTTTAAAAAAGAAGTAAGCTGTTGATGCACAAGACGCTCAAGAACTTTGGAGAGGAAGGAAAGGATGGAAATTGGACGGTAGTCAGAAAAAGCAGAGGCACTGGGTTTTTTAGGTAAAGGAATAACTTCAGCTTCTTTCCAAAGCGTCGGAAATACTTGAGAAGAAATGGAACAATTAAGGATACAGGATATAATAGGAACTAGAATGTCGATAATAGGAAGGATCATGTTACGGCTCAAATTGTCAACCCCAACTGCATTTGATGAGATGGCTATTATATTCTTCTTAACGTCACTGTCAGTGAATGGCGTAAATAAAAAAGTGGGATGGTCAGGAGTTGGGATATTCGAAAGGCAGTTAAGTGTTTGAGACTGAACTGAGCCAGCAAAAGAGGCAGAAGAAGAAAAGTGCAGGTTAAGCTGGTCGAGATCAACATTATTAACAACTGAGGTTTGTGAAGGTTTCCCAACTCCGAGAGACTTTAAAAATTTCCATACCCGAGCAAGGTCTCCATTTTCTACGGACTTGTGACTATAACGCCTTTGAGCATCACGGCATACTGTGCTACAACGATTCCGCAATGCGTGATACCGAGCTTTATTTTTGTCCGTAGGATTCCCTCTGAATTTACATCTAGCCAAATTCTTCATAGAAATTAGTGCCCTAATGTTCTCAGTGAGCCAGGGCGCAGGAAAGTGCTTGATTTTGACAGGTCGTATTGGGGCATGAATATCATACAGATGTGTAAGAGCTGCATTAAAAAGTGAAACTTTCTCGTCAACCGAAACGGCATCGAAGACAGCTGACCAGTCAACTTTCGAGGCATCCTCGCGAAGTTTCTCAATACACATGCGACTAAAATTGCGCTGCAAAAGCACCTTGGCTTTGGCTTTGGGTGGACGGATTTTATAAGATAAAAAGAGTAAATTGTGATATGAAAAGGCATCCGCAGAGTATTGATCATACGTTGTAACATGATTTAAAGAAGAAACCAGAGTAAGGTCCAGAAGCGACGGGGAACAGTTGGGAAAATAGTGCGTGGGTTTGGATGGCAAAATAAACATGTTGCAAGCCTCCACAAGGGATTTAAGGGAATTGGATCGGAAATCGTTTTTAAGCAAGCAAGTATTGAAGTCACCCATAACGATGTGATGATTATAAGATCTTAATCTTCGAGAAGCTTCTCAAATGAAGCAAAGTAGTTAACTTGAAGGGAAGAGGAATACATTACGCCAAGAAGGACTTTAGAGTGAGATAGGCTCAACTCTAGAAATAAAAACTCTGCGGAGTCAGAAGAGGTAGATTGAGTTGACATACGAACAATGGTAAAAGGGATATGTGAGCGGATATATATGGCAACCCCGCCACCTCCCCTGCTGACCCGATCATTCCGGACTAGACAAAAACCTGGCAAAGAATAGGAAGTGGAAGACAGACATGGTTTGAACCAAGTCTCTGAAACCAGAATGGCATCAACATGACTATGTTCAAACGTTAGTAGGAAGTCATTAAAGTGCGCGGGAATGCTTTGTGCATTTATATGAACTATATTAAAATTCTTGGGAACGTCAGCAAGTTGTCGGTCAAGTATGTCGTGAAGGGATAGAGAGAGGCTGTGGAAACTATCATCTAAATCTGACGAAACCGATACAAAATCACTGTTATTACTACTGCTGCTACAGCTTGCCATATTATGTAGATTATAAATTAAATAATATAAATACAACAAAAACAAAAAAATATATATATGTATGAAAAACTAAAACAAGTAGTAAAAATGCACCTAAACAACAGACTACCTGCCAGCAGTAAAAATGCAAAATAAAAAACAAAAATTAAGTGAAACAAAACGTTACAATAATAACACTACGTAGGATGCCCTGAAAATTTCGGGAATTTAATACTTAGGAACGTATATTTGACATGTGTTATACCTCTTTCTTACAAGCATAGTCTCATTATTCGAAAACACTGGCCACTTAGAAAAAAAAAACAATGTCCGATTTTCAATTGTTTTTTAAAGTCGTTGAGTCGCTGGTGAAAATGGAGCTGTCCCGCGAAAGTTTTAGAGCAATGATTTATTATGACTTTAAAAGTGGATTAACACAACAACAATGTGGAGACCGATTAACTATTGCTTTTAGTAGAGAAGCACCTTCAAAGACGACCATATACAGGTGGTATTCGGAATTCCAACGTGGCCGTGTGTCTCTTGCGGATGACGTACGTGAGGGTCGACCGAAAACGGCCGTTACCGATCAAAACATCGATGTTGTTCGCCAACTGATAAAGGAAGATAGGCATGTTACATATCGGGAGATTCAGGAGACTTTAGGCATTGGAATGAGTCAGGTACAAGTTATTTTACAACAAGAGTTGGGCGTGCGGAAGTTATTTTCCCGGTGGATTCCTCACTTGTTATCTGACGACCAGAAAACGGTACGTGTCAATTGGTGCCGCAAAACTTTAAAAAGATTTAATGGAGGAAGCTCAAATGCCGTTTTTAGTATTGTGTCAGGTGACGAATCATGGATTTACGCATATGAGCCTGAATCGAAAAACCAATCTCGAGTTTGGGTTTACGAAGACGAACCGAAGCCGACAAAAGTTGTTCGTTCTCGCAGCACGATCAAAAAAATGGTAGCCACGTTTGTCTCCAAATCGGGTCACGTGGCGACTATCGCTCTTGAAGATCGAAGAACTGTCAATGCCGATTGGTATATAGGCGTTTGTTTACCGATTGTTTTTGCTGAACTGCGAAAAACTAACCCTAACCGCCGTATTATACTACACCATGATAATGCCAGCCCTCACACCGCTCAGAAAACAGACGACTATCTGAAGGGCGAAAACGTCGAATTACTGGACCACTGGACGGAGGACCGTACAGCCCCGACCTAAGTCCCAACGATTTTTTTACTTTCCCGAAAATAAAGAATCGGTTGCGTGGTCAGCGTTTTCAGACCGCGGAAGAAGCAGTCGACGCTTATAAAATGGCCATTTTGTCAACCCCCACTTCAGACTTCAATAACTGTTTTAAAAACTGGTTTCAGAGAATGAAAAAGTGTATTAAACACAAAGGAGAATACTTTGAAAAACAATAAAAGTACTTTTATTTCATTAAAATGCGTATTTTTTCCGATTCCCGAAACTTTCAGGGCAACCTACGTAGTAAAGCTACGACTGCGAACCAACTTGGCTTAAAAAAACAATCATCCAGGCCAAAAGTGTGACAAAAAAAAAGAAAGAAAAAAGGAATGTCTACTGTCACTGTCAGTAGTGTCAGTGTTAAACGAAAAGTATAAGTAAGGTAGATATCCGAAATTAACACAACAATAAGTTTAATAACCGACAGAACTGGAAAATTTAAATAATATTTAAGTTGAAGTGGGTAAAAACGAAAAATGTATAAGAATGTAACACGGCCAAAATCAAAAGTCCATTAAAAAGTTAAAAAATGAATAACTAAAACACGACGAACTAAGCACGGGATTTGGACGCAGCTTGTCTTTTTACTCTTCGGCCAGGCTCACCTACAGACGATCCAGGGCCTGTACCCGTAACAGCCGCGGGTTGAGAGCCCGGAACAACTTGGATCGCGTCGAGATCAGCCAGAGTAGTCACGCAGCGTCGGTCACCATCCTTGACCTGGACGTATACGTTCCCGTCCCGCGTAAAGCAGTTGCGGACACCAAGGCGTTCCCGGGCAGCCATAAAGACGTCGTGCCTCGGCTTGGTCAGAAACTCTGACACAATTACGCCAGTCCCCTTCAGTGCGGTTTTCTCAAACCAGACGCTGTTGCGAGCCGTAATGTCTCGAAACTTTACCAATACGGATCTGGTTTGGTTTTTGCGAGGGCGGCCCAAACGGTGACAACGGCAGATATCAGCAGCAGTCAGGTCACTCTTCAAATGTATCTTTAACAGCTGCACAACACGCTCCGAGGTGTTCTCGCTATCTTCCTCAGCTACACCATGGAAGAGAAGAATTTTACGCCTTGATCGCATCTCGAGGCTGTCTACCTGAGATCCCAGAAGCCCCACCTGCCGCTGAAGAGTCTCTAGGGCTTTCACCATGAAACTCCGGAAAGCTTCAAATTGTGCAGCCACAGACGAGATAGTGGGATTGCCAGGGTTTGCTCTGTCAATCTGGGATTGGAATTCTGCCATCTGTGATTTGAAGTTCGCAGACATCTCGGCCATGGATTGCTTGATGGATTCCATTGTTGCAGTGAAGTGAAAGTGTCACTATTTTATGGAAGTGAAATTAGCAAAGAAAACTGCTGGTAGGTAGAAGATGTCAACTTGACATTAATGAAATTAAATATTTAGGGAATAATATTTGCATTAAATCAATTAAAATTAAAAATTTAAACAGCTGATGTGTACTTGATCTTTTCATCACACTTGCTGTCTAAGCGCGCCATTGTTTGCGCGCGCAGCGGGAGTAATAGAAAAGTGAAATTCCCTAGGGAGTAATAGAAATGTCAGTACGTAATTTAATAATGTTATTTCTTAAAACTTATTTTTTTGTCGGCAAGTGTGATGAAAAACATTGTATGCATCACGGTCGGTAAGCGGAATACTAACTCGAGTCATAAAAGCCCTCCGCCTAACGGCGTCGGGCTTCTAACACTCTCGTTAGTAATTCCGTACTTACCTCCCTTGATGCACAATGTACTATTCTATGCCTACACTCCTTTATCTATATTTTACTCAGTCATTATCAATTTTAATCATGTCTTTATTATATTATATTATTTACAATTTTACAATTTATTTACAATATTTATTACAAATTTGCTGCAATTAGCTCTCAATAAATCGACATTATTGTACTCAGCAATATTTTGTAATACATTGTTAATGTTATTCAACTTGTAATATCCCTTTTTCATCCGTTTTTAAGTACTGGTTCACCGTTTATTATTTCTTGGATTTCAATTAAATTTACCTTTGTTTTGATCAGTTCAGATGAAAAGTGATAAAACCCGACATGTCTTTTAGAGCAGATTTGATTTATGTAGTGGTGAAATGATTCTGCACAGTTCTGAGCGTGGAATCGTAGACCGATAATTGGGAAGTTTTGTACTAAAAATCTTTTATTTTGGGCAAATATTCTCTCTTTCACAACAAAACAATCATCATTTAACAACAATGATTGGTGGTCAATAACAGAATCAAGTTCAGTGGGCACTTTTGTACTTTTAGTACCTTTCTCTTCTCTCTATTAATCATCTGTCGTAATGAGTCCTTAGATGGCAAGCTAATCGCAACATCGCTACTGGTAGATGCGATATGATTTTGAAGTATATGACACGTCTTCACCGTAGGTTGATCATTTGTTTTCCTTTTTAATTCGTGCACATTACTAACTACGCTCATTCTCACAGGATTCCCTTCATGATTATGTTCGCTAGTTGATGATATGACAGATACAGATTCGACGTCTGTAAATACATTGGTTGTTAACCGCGCCGTTGCACTTGTATAAGTCATTTCGCTTACTCCCAAACTTCGTCCTTGTAGGTATTCACGACTTTTCGCATAATTATGTAAATCCTTTTACGTAGACTTTGAAATCACCTTTTTGAGTTATAAATACACTAATACTGCCTTCAGGCATCTTTATGTATTCAACATCTCATTGTCGTGCAATCTAGTGAAAGTAATTAAACTTTGTTCAATCTACCCTCTTTTATGCTCTTAGAGAAAATAGCTCGCAAATGAATAATTTTATGTATTTTGAGCATTGGTTATTTTAAATGTTAGTATATCAAATTTTGGTGATATAGTTTTAAGTATTTTAAACTTTAGTCCAATAGGTATTTTAAACTTAGGTTATTAATTGGTAGGTGTTACTTAGGTCAAAATTCTTTTCGTTGTCTTGTTTCATACCACTCTGATACGCTTTTAGTTTCTGTTTCGAATCAGTAAATTAAAAAAAATCCGGTGCACTTGTATTTCTTTTTCACGCTAGATTTTAATCCACGCAATAGAAATTGATCTTATACAAAAATCACAAAGTACTGCGTCACGTTTAAGAACACAAAATATGACAACGAAAAGAATTTTGGCCCACTTCCTTAGGCATTTTGAACGTAGGTTATTTAAAGTTAGTTTTTTTTTATTTTAGGTATTCTAATACGTACCTTTTTTTTGCAAATACAAATAAAATTGGATCTTACTACTGCTAGCTCCTCTGTTATAGGGTTTCCTCCCACGACACATGGTTTCGTACCGGGTAATAACTTGTTTCGTGGATACAACACCCGTTCTGTAACAAATTATACGCCTGTTTAATTTCTTCAGTGATGGCAGTTGTCATATTTCATGAAACCCTGAAATTTTTATCAAAGCTAAGTTTTTTTTTAGTGTAACCAAATAATTGTAGAAAGAACTATTCCAAAGAGAGCAGAGCGTTACATACAGCTTTGTTAGTTATTTAGCTCAGAAAATAAATCTGTCATGGCAGCGACTCCTTACATCATAAGCTATATGATAAGGAAAACAAGTAAAATTATATTTAAAATCACAGTTTCGTTTGTTAATTCCACCGAGATCGTATCTTAACTTTACAAATCTCTTATGGCAAAAATATTATGTGTCAGATTGCATTGAATTCTACGATTGTTGTTAGGATTTTGAGCTGAAACCTGAAATATAAAGTTATAGTTATAGGTATGAATTAACGAATATGTTATGAGTAAAATCGAATTTATGATCCACTGAAGGTTAAACGATTACCGTAAAGAATAACAATTGCTGTTCATTGCACGATATTATTTCCTAAACTTGTGTATATTAGTATATAAATAGAATAGTAATACCCATGCGTTAAATAAATACTTGGTTGGTTGTTGTTATTATTAGAAAGTATACAGGGTGTAATCGTTAAGTGTAGCCAGGCCATAATTCCGTAAATATAGCAGATACCTGAAAACTTCCAACTGATATCGAAAGTTCGTTACCCAACGAGTAAAATTAGGTACAGTAATCACTTTTTTGAAATAAAATCAGAAATATCTCAAATATTAACTTCAAACCCTTCCATACATTTAGTACGTAACCGTTCATTCAAAGAATAGTTTAATAAGATTTTTTTTTATTAAAAATGTTAGATTAATTATTTCATAAACGGTAGTATTATTATTTTATTACAATGAATTCGTACAAATAACGAATCTCTACCAGTTTTATCTGAGCACTTGTAATTCCTAAAGTACTTAAGGTATAACTGTAATTATGATGTTATTTTTTAGCTAACATACTGTACTAAATAATAAATAACAACACCAAAAACGTATCTTAACGACCTAGGTTTCATCCAAAATTAAATTAATTGAAAAATTAAGGTGAATTTTTTAATATTTTTAATTAAAAAAAATTTTTTTAGCCTTGTTGTTCAAATAGTTGAGTCAAATGATTAGCTTAATTAGTTTGCTTATCTAATGAGCTCTCTAACGAGATTTTTTTTGCAAGGATAGGACCGATAACAAACGTATAATTCCAGAAATATCACGTGCGCCCGTATTCGTCTATTTGAAATTTTAAAATGGCCGCCAATTAATTATCGTTGGCACAAAAAAAAATTTTTATGGTAATTTATCGATAAAATTGATTGTATTTTAAGCCCTCAAAAGCTCCGACATCGCTAACCAAACACCCTGTATGTAAATACCTACTTTTAATATGTAATGTCAACCGGTTTAAAAGCCACTTTGGGATTATTGCGTCTTTGAATTATTTTTGATATAACTAGTTGGAGGAACCCACGTACCATAGAGGGCGTTTCAGCGAGACGTAATTTATGTAGTCTGCCATTTTGTAACTCATTGCCACGCCAGACATGCACGGTATACGAGATAAGTTAACAATATCCATTTTAATTGTTATTTATAGCGTCAAAAAATCTATTTATGTCCTGTAGTTACATTGAAACGAAAAGTGACTTTACGTTACTACAACTCAAATCACAAAGCATACATATCAATAGACACATTAATTAAAAAACTAGCGGGTAAATCAGAGTATTTTTTTTTTCAAAAAAACGGTGACGCCAACATCCCGGTTGACTTTATTGAAGGAAAAAAAAGTCACAATGGCAGAGCCGAAACTACTAAAGCTAGCGTTTACTTTTTACCAAAACGTTCCTTATATATATAATGGTTACATTGGTGACAAAAAACAAGAAGCGATCTTGAAAAAATCCGCCCCTAAAAGAGTTACAAGATGGTTGAAAGTTTGTATGAACTAAAATTTTATTGTTAGATTACTTATAAGAAGTAAGAAAATCATTGATTTTCTAGAATTCCTATCCTGATAAAATTAAATGGGTATAATATGTGCAGGTATTTGAACAATTCTTCGATTAGCCACAAAGTAAATATAAAAAAAAAAACTGATGTCATAAGAAGAAATAACGAAGTGAAAACCTCAGACGCGGACGAAGTTGTGGGCGAGAAGCTATAATTGTTTTTTTTTTTCTGTATGGAATTCGAACTACTTCTAATACCAAAAAAAGATAAAATACCAAAACACTCCTCTTGCGACGTGCCAAGAGCACTTTTACGAATCATTGTAACTAAATGGATTAATCAATAAAATTGACGACATCCAAAAGTTACTTCTTGTTAGTCTTCTAAAACTTTAGAACTTGAAATGATTTTATTTTATTGGTTGTGAATATTTATGGGAAATATTTTTTTTCCAGTAAAACAACGCACAGTTACCGGTAGCTTGGGTGCATCTGCGAGAAAATGATTTCTAACTGCGTCGAGGTGTGAAATGTGAACTGCATTACAAGTAATTGCCTTCGTGCTGCACGCTCTCCCTTTAAGTGTCAAGGGCATACATCTATCGCACAAATTCGATTTAGCTGTTGCCTTCAAAAATAGTACGTGTGGTTTATATCGTACCCATCTCCACCTTCCATTTAAGCAAAAGTTACATAGGTGGCTATAACTACCAGACTAAATATATTTTTAAGAACATCAACCGACTGGCACTAGTTTAAGTTTTTGATGATATATATATATATATATATATAATATATATATATATGTGTATATATATATTTATAGATATATATGTATGTATATAGATATAAAATTCTAAATATTATACAAATTATGCAACAAGCACGCTTTAACTAGCATCAAATTTATGCAAATAAATGAAAATGTAAGCTGCAATTAAACAGGATACATAAAATATTGTATTCTGAAATGATACTTTGGTACTTCTTGTTTGCATTGACCATACGAGTAGGCTATGTACCTACGTATCTAAGCATACAAGAGGCTTATGAGCTTATGACTTTCTTTGATGGTCACGTATTATCGCGTGCCATCGTTAAATCGGAAAGTAAAATACGTGACATATATTTGCCGTAGGTATTGGACCATCATATGCCTACAGGAAAAGTTATCCAAACATGTAAATAATATATGTTAAATAATATGCAATAAGTACATAATGTCGTAGTGCCGTCGTCAAGTACTTCGGAGCGAAAAAACAACGGAACTCAGTCTTGCTGTCAAGATGTTACGGTGCATATTCCGAAGACATGATGGCGACATTGTCGACTGTACTTAATTAATTATTGTCTTTCAATAGTTTCAATGTATTCATGAAATATGTATTTACTTTACCTTCATTCATTACTGCAGGTGTGTCCCGTTTTCCCGGAAGCATATTTGCTAGTTACTAAAATTAACAATTTAAATTTTTCAAGGTTTGTATCTGTCGTTAGGTAAATAGCAATTGCACCACTAAAAAAAATATTATTTTTTAACGCTTAATGCAGTAGTTCACTTCTGAAATCTTTCTGTAAGAGATTTAAAGCAATACGGCCTTAGACCTTTCACTATGTAAATCGATTCCTAAGCGCACTCAAATATTATGCAACCTAACTGCACGTCATACTGGCTTAGGTGTTTGGTTCAAAATGTTTGCATTCGTAGGTGTAATAATAGTGAATTGGCTGGTGTTAGGGTGGATGCATATTTGCATAATATCGGTATGTATTCAAGTCAATAGTCTGCTTCTTGTGGCTACTCCCACACTCCCATGCTAGCGTATTTTGAACGTCAGCGTGAAACCGACGCCCGTGCAGCAGTATTTAATGTGTCTTCATTATTATTGCAAAACGTCAACAACATAGCGTCTTATTCAAATATCTTGGCGCGTCTTTTATATATACCACATTCTTGAAAATATCTTCCTAAAAAAGACGAGAACTTTTATTGTGTCGAGAACTGTCCAATTGTTGTGACAAAAAGTTACGGCTACCTCATTTTAACCCGTCCGCAATGAGATATTTCGTTTTGTTGACCACTTTGAGTAATCACTTGTTGGACAGTGGATAGCGATTGTAGAAGTATAGTTGCTTATATAATATAATACAGGCAAGTTAAGCAATTTCGATTTAATTGCGTTCAAAAATATCAATTTACCTGGCCGTGTTGGCCGTGTGGGCCCGGCATAGAATAGGCTCACCCCATTTCCTTCCGTGGGTGTCGTAAGAGGCGACTAAGGTCAACATGCTGGCGGCGGGCAGCAGCGCCGTCAATTTTCAGCACATCACCAACCTACTGCGATCGCCAACACGCCTGCCCAGCGTGGCGATTATGGGCAAACCCCCCCCCCCTAAAATGAAAGCACAAAGAAAGCCACGGCCCCCAGTTCCCGGTAGCTCCGCTATTCCTGGTCATGGTGGCGACCACGGTAACGGCGGGGCAGGGGGTGCGAAGAATCTCCGGGTTACGGACGGCCACCACAACCGACTGATCCTGGCGACGTATAACGGACGCACGCTTCGGCTTGACTCGCACCTGGCGCAACTTGAGGTGGAACTTGGGAAGATTAGGTGGCACATACTAGGGTTATGTGAAGTCCGAAGAGAGGGGGAGGACACCATAACACTCGAATCAGGCCACCTAATGTACTTCCGTCAGGGAGACCAACAATCCCAAGGTGGCGTTGGGTTTCTGGTTCACAAGTCCCTCTCTGACAACGTTGTGGAAATATCCAGTGTGTCGAACAGGGTAGCGTACCTCATTATCAAGCTCACCGAGAGGTATAGCCTCAAGGTGGTGCAAGTGTACGCACCGACCTCGGCACATTCGGATGATGAGGTGGAGGAAATGTTCGATGACATATCGAGAGCCCTCCATTCCACTACTAAGACCCATTTTAACGTTGTCATGGGGGATTTTAACGCTAAAGTGGGAGTACAAAATTTCAGCGAATCGGTAGTAGGATCCCATGGTTATGGATGCAGAAATCATAGGGGACAAATGCTCGTCAACTTCCTCGAACGCGAGGGGCTCTTCTTGATGAACTCATTCTTCAAGAAGCAGCCCCAAAGGAAGTGGACGTGGCAAAGCCCGGACACTATGACGAAAAATGAGATCGACTTCATCATGTCGGACAAGCGGCACATATTCAGAGATGTCTCCGTGATCAACAGGTTCAATACCGGTAGCGATCACCGACTCGTCCGAGGCTCTCTGAATATCAATTTCCGTGCTGAACGTGTCCGCTTGATGAAGGCCAGACTCCGACCAAATTTGCTCCAAACTATGATTTGATCTAAAACGTTCCAGTCAAACCTGGAGAACCGATTCGCTGCCATGGAAACCACAGCGGACGTGAACCAGAAACTTCAAGATGTGGTTCGCATCCTCAGGGAGGAAGGTACGAGATTTTGTGAAAGGCAGCGCAAGGATAGGAAGTCAAAGCTTTCGGAGGAGACCTTAGGGCTAATGAAGGAACGACGTGAAAACCCACCGGTCTCTTCGTCAGGGAAACGGACTCTAAACCGAGAGATCAGTAAGCACGTACGACACGATCTCCGGTGCTCCAATACTCTTTCGATTGAAAGAGCGATCGAGCAGAACCGGGGGTCAAAGGTGTTCGTACAATCTTTCGGAAGGAGCCACCTGACGAAGCTGACCACAGCTCGTGGAGAAGTCGTTACTTCGAAGCCGGCAGTCCTTTCCGAAGTGGAAGACTTCTATGGCCAATTATACGCTTCGCATGCATCTCGACCTGATCCCGAAAATGAGGATCCTAGAGCCACTTTGATACGCCACTACACCGAAGACCTGCCAGAAGTCAATATCGACGAAATCGAGATCGCTCTTGGGCAGCTTAAAAACGGAAAAGCCCCTGGAGAAGATGGCGTTACAACAGAGTTGCTAAAAGCAGGAGGTAAACCCGTATTGAGGGAGCTCCAAACGCTTTTTAACGCTGTCCTATTCGAAGGGAGAACTCCGGAGGCATGGAGTACAAGTGTGGTTGTCCTGTTCTTCAAAAAGGGAGACAAAACCCTGATGAAGAACTATCGACCCATTTCTCTTCTAAGCCATGTCTATAAGCTGTTCTCAAGAGTGATCACGAACCGTCTTGCGCGGAGATTCGACGAATTCCAACCTCCGGAACAGGCTGGATTTCGGAGCGGATACGGTACCATAGACCACATCCACACAGTGCGGCAGATTATACAGAAGACTGAAGAGTATAATCAGCCCCTGTGTCTAGCATTTGTGGACTATGAGAAGGCCTTTGACTCGATTGAGATCTGGTCTGTTCTGGAGTCCTTGCAGCGATGTCAAGTTGATTGGCGATACATTCAAGTGATAAGATGTCTATACGAGGCCGCCACCATGTCCGTCCAAGTACAGAATCAGCAAACAAATCCTATACCATTGCATAGAGGCGTGAGACAAGGGGACGTGATCTCCCCGAAATTGTTCTCAAATGCAATGGAGGATATGTTTAAGACGCTGAGCTGGAAAGGGCGTGGCATCAACATTAATGGCGAGTACATCTCTCACTTGTGATTCGCTGATGATATCGTCATCCTGGCAGAAACGCTGCAGGACCTACAACAGATGCTGAACGACCTGGCTGACTCTTCTATACGCATCGGCCTACGGATGAACTTGGACAAAACCAAGGTTATGTTCAATGAACATGTACTACCGGAACCGATCGCAGTACACGGCACCGTTCTCGAAGTTGTTTAAAGATATGTATACCTCGGCCAAACATTGCAGATGGGTAGAAACAACTTCGACAATGAGGTGAATAGAAGAATTCAGCTAGGTTGGGCAGCGTTTGGGAAGCTACGTCGAATCTACACATCGTCGATCCCACAGTGTCTGAAGACAAAAGTCTTCAATCAGTGCGTCCTACCCGTCATGACGTACGGAGCCGAAACGTGGACACTGACGGTACGGCTGGTCCACAAGTTTAAGGTCGCTCAGCGAGCTATGGAAAGGGCTATGCTCGGCGTCTCTCTGCGGGATCGAATCAGAAATGAGGTTATCCGGCAGAGAACCAAAGTGATCGACATAGCCCACCGTATTAGCAAGCTGAAGTGGCAGTGGGCTGGCCATATTAGCCGTAGAACCGACAACCGTTGGGGTAAACGAGTTCTTGAGTGGAGACCGCGTCTCGGCAAGCGTAGTGTAGGACGCCCTCAGGCAAGGTGGAGCGACGATTTGCGCAGGATGGCTGGCAGGAGCTGGATGCGAGCAGCCGAAGATCGAGAACGGTGGCGTGAAATTGGGGAGGCCTATGTCCAGCAGTGGACTGCGATAGGCTGATGATGATGATGATGATGATATCAATTTATGAATATTAGAGGTCAGGAACTTATGTAACTACGCCTGTATCTAAGATTAGCCCTTGTGGAATTGTACCGAGAATGCTGGCGGTATATCCTCGCTGTATGGCAATACTGATGCGTTGTGTGTGGAAGTCGCCAGCTCTTCGGTCTTAAGTTACGTCAGCTATACGTTTTGCGATTTTAGCAAACAATTTGCGTGCGCTGGGGCCCATGAACTTAAAGTTTCTACACCAAACGGTACAAAATCGTACTCTTTGCCGAAGTCCTTATATTTTTATTATCACAATATCCTACAATGTATGTAACAAAAATAAAGATAAAAACAAAAACTATACTATGCTAAACTAAACCTACCGAACTACGGGGACCTAAAATATATATACTACGACAAACAAAGATATCCTTCTTATCTGTGCAGTCTCCCACATCGCTGCCACTGGGCAAAGTGCCCATAAGGCTGAACGAGCCAGCCCTAGGGTCACCGGAGGACCGGATGAGCAAATAACTTAATTTTTTTAAAAGTTTAATTGCTTCCGGTCCCCAGGGGCCAAAGATCTCCACTGCGAACGGCGCAAATATGTAGCTGTCGCCTAGAGCTGCATATTTTCGCCGCTTTGCAAATTCAGCGGAGGCCGCAGCCCCGCCAGCCCTCGTTGACGTGGTGCCCAGGTGGGACGGCGCCAGGGTGTCCACACATGTGGCATCCCAGACTAAAGGCCGTCCTTGTTGCCAGGGCACGAGAGTCATCCCGTCGGGTCTCTTGCCGTCATCACGTACCAGGCCACAAGGCTTTAAAGTGGCCGGCACGCTGACGCTGACCAAAGCCCTACGGATGGTGTCGTTAAGGTTATAGTCCTTATATTTATTAAGTTTTAAAAATTCAGCATATTAGCCGCAGCGGCCGCCTTAAACGTGGTTCGTTGAAGATGGGACGGTACCAGGGTATCTAGATACCCTGGTACGGTATCTAGATACCCTGGTACCGTCCCATCTTTATTTTTGCAGGGTAAGATGGAATAGCACTTGAAAATACACAATAATTGAATTTTAGTAAAATTTATACCAACCTTCTTCACTTGGTAATTATCTACTATGGTCATTATTTTATCCTTGTTCCGACTTAAAGTTTTTAATTTTATATATTATATCATAAGTAATATCAGAAAACAACAAAATAATAAACACATATTTGAAATTCACTCCACTCCGGATAACAATTTTAAAATAGTATCTACATTTTACAACTACACGAAAATATGCCACGAGTACGAGGCAAGACTCGGTACGAGTGGTAAATGACATTTTCTCAAACTTGCTACGGAATGTTGATGTTACTTACGTTAAATTGAACCCGGAAATACTATGTATCCGGTGTCATGTACTAAGATGATATGTAAAGAGATTTCATGTATTTATTTCACACCTAGGACTGCAAACAAACTGTCTATTGTTTTGAAACGTCAAATTGAACAACTAGGTCTTGACATTCAGCCACAGAAAAAAAAAAACCTAATAACTAATGTCTACACCACCAGGTAAAAGGATACCTCAAACAGATTTAAAAAAAAGTTAGGCTCGAATGTTTTTTATTAATGTTTTACGATACTGTACTATTGGTTTATTTACAAATCGAATAGTATGGTTCGGCGAAATCAGCTCGTTTTATTTCATGGCATATTAATCTCGGCGAGAAACAAGGTTACAGGCCGCGTATCTCTATCTCGCCTCAGTTCCTTCGGCCAGATATATCTATTATCTATTTGGCCTGTAACTTTTCGTTTCCCGTCCTCTATAGTAATGTACTATTCCACCCGTGTTGTAAACTACGATTTTTAATAGATATAGTTGCGATAAAACACGGACCAGTAGCTAAACTGGACTGACTACTCATTTTTGTTAGTCAATCAAAATTGAACCATATCAGTGAGCACGACGGATACAACTCTGTAATAAAAAGAGACCTGTAGTCTATGATATTACGGACACATATGTATGGGAAAAGTTCACAATCGGATACCAGCACCAAATTTTAGTATATTGTTAAATATGTCATTTTGTATCCAAAACTGTCGGGAGACACTCTCTCAAAGGTCAAGGTCACCAGTAATGACGTCATCAAAATGGCTTCTGCATCGTGTGTGATATCAATTGAAAGGTTATTAAATATGCTCTAACTTTGTATTCTTGTGTTATAGTGTACATATAGGAATAAAAAAAATATCGTTGAAAGTATAAAAATATTTTTTTACTCTTTTCGTACAATGTACAATTCATCAGGAAACAAGTGGTATTAGCAAAAAATATTGTTCTACGAAAATGTAGCCAAACTTATTTCCTAAAATATACAGTTTAAATCATCAAAATCGGTTGAAAATACAAAGATATGTCATTTTCTATATTCCACGGCAAACGCCATACACCCGCCATCCGTCCGCCCGCCAGTTCGAAAATGTAAACTGCACCCAAACTATGCAATTGATTTATACTGATAAGATATGAACCAAAAACCAACTAATTATACAAATACTACTTGGTTTAAAAATACTGTTGTTATTAAAATAAAATACATAATTTAAGAAAAAAAACAAATTAAAAGACAAAGGTACTCAGAGTAAGGTAGAAAAAAGGTAACGAATGAATAATAATAACTTCTAACTATCAATGAAAGAATATTATGCGTATATTTCAAGGTTTTATTCTGAACAGTAAATTCTGGAGTAGTTCCTTCACATACATAAAGAAGAGTGCAGTTTAAAACGTTTTTTACGCATACGCCAACGTGGACAAGGCACAAGTTCTTTGCAACTTGCACTTGCATCAGGAATCGTTTTCCACAATGGAACTGGAATATAGACAAATACTTTATCTTCTTTTTTCCAGCTCTAATCGCAGGGATCAATTTTCTTGTGGATAAGGCAAGGCACTTCGTCCATATCTTCGTTTGTTTGTAGCATGGTCCGCTTTAGATCTTGAGTCAGTTTCAGTGCATCTCTTGTTGGTGAGATGCTTTCAATACTCAATCATTTATTGCTTCCACACAGTTTACAAGGTATTATGTGAACATAAAGTTTTTACCGCTATTTAGTTAGCTTTATTTTTATATGAAAACATTCCGTCTTGCTATAATTAAATGTTATATCATTTGTAGTCTCTCTGGACATTCGTCATCCAAGTGGTGGACGGTCTTCCTCTTTCCCTCTTTCCAGTAGCCATGGACAGATAGTTTATCACGACATGACTGTCCGGTCGGCGAAGGACGTGACCGGTGGCGAACGCAGTCCTTGAGCGTGTATCCGCCTGTCTATCGTAGCATACGATGTATGCGATAGAGTTTTGAGTAAACTGAAAGAAATAGAAGCGGAGAGAGAGTGGAAAGAGGAAACCACTTTCAGGCAAGCTAAAATGACGTGAATACCTTACGAAGTTGGAAAAAATTTACTTGAGGATGTTGATCGGAGTTATTTCGAGAAACAACATCCTCAACAGGCATCTTAAGGTGATGGGAATAAGTAATTAAGCAGCTTGCCACATTACGGAAGAGACGAAACTAGTCGGCATGTTCGGGTAAATTGCATTATGTAGAAACGCAGCGGCATAATGTGTTTGGCAGGAGAAAGAACTCATAGACGTGTCGACGTCCATGAGTCCTTCCGTGGGGTCGCCCAGGGTAATTCCACGGTTCTGCAAAAAGACAAGAAGGCTAGAAGGAAATAATGGGGTAACGCAACCGTGACATTAACCTACAGCAACGGGGAAGGGGTGAATGAGCAAACCAGATACTCAACAGCCCACTCGATTCTGGCCGAAACATAACATAACATGCGATGAGAAGCAATCAGAGACATATCAGCAATGGACGGATTGCATAAGAAATTAATCAAACTTACAGGCAAAGTCTCTTCAAACAAGCTAACGATCTTATCATCGTGTATCGAGAGCATGTAAATCCTTTCCAGGGCAAGCAACTCTAAACATCAAAGTTTCCGTCCCTCTAAAAAAACCCTCGCCCTCATGTATGGTGGCTATTTGTTTCAGCGGCGGCTGTGTATAAAATAATATTCTGGCCTAGGGTTGTTCGCGTGAAGACGAGAGCATAGTCACGGAGGAAGAAGTGAGGACTTTATCTTTACATGTACAGATTACAATTGTCATTCCAACGGAATATTCATTAACCTACTAATTATTAAAATTAGCAATTTGCTCGTTATTCTTACTACTGCTAACTATGAATTATTAGTTGAAACAATTCTGCTGTTACGAACTGATGTAAGCTCCTTGCCCTGCAAAACGATTTTTGTGCTCAGTATCGTGCTTCATATTGTTAGCTTGTGTGAAGAAACTTTGCCTGTAAGTAAGTTTGATTATTTTTTTAGCGATCCGTCCATTGCTGAAATGTCTGGGATTGCTTCTAATCGCATACTTCGTCTGCAACAATGGGCAGGAGGAGTCACGCTCACGGCCAGAGCTCACAAGCATGTAAAGAGGAGTTTCAAGGTTGTAAAAATAAGCTAAGATGGTAAGGTCACGTCCTTCGCCGACCGGACAGTCATGTCGTGATAAACTATCTGTCCATGGCTACTGGAAAGAGGAAGACCGTCCACCACTTGGATGACGAATGTCCAGAGAGACTACAAATGATATAACAATTAATTATAGCCAGACGGAATGTTTTCATATAAATATAAATCGATCGAAAGCACCTCACCTTCATTTATGATCTCACCAACTAAAGATGCAGTGAAACTGACTCAACATCTGAAGCGGACCACTCTTCAAACAAACGAAGATATGGACGAAGTGCCTTGCCTTATCCACAAGAAAATTGATCCCTGCGATTGGAGCTGGAAAAAAGAAGAGAAAGAATTTGTCTGTATTCCAGTTGTGGAAAACGATTCCTGATGTAAGTGCAAGTTGCAAAGAACTTGTGCCTTGCCCACGTTGGCGTATGCGTAAAAAACGTTTTAAATTGCACTCTTCTTTGTGTATGTGAAGGAACTTGCTCCAGAATTTACTGTTCAGAATAAAACCTTGAAGTATATACATAATATTCTTTTATCGATAGTTAGAAGTTATTATTATTCATTTATTACCTTTTTTCTACCTTACTCTAAGTACCTAAATATGTCTTTTAATTTGTTTTTTTCTTAAATTATGTATTTTATTTTAATAACAACAGTATTTTTAAAACAACTAGTATTTGTATAATTAATTGGCTTTTAGTTCATATCTAAAAAAAAAACAAAAAAATCAATTTCATAGTTTGGGTGCAATTTACATTATCGAACTGGCAGGCGGGCGGATGGCGGGTGTATTGGCGTTTGCCGCGGAATATAGAAAATGACATAACTTTGTTAATTTTCAACGGATTTCGATGATATAAACTTATATTTTAGGATATAAGTGTGGCTACATTTATGTGACACAATATTTTTTTCTAATACCGCTTGTTTCCTGACGAAATATACATTGTAAGAAAAGAGTAAAAAATATTGTTCTTTCACCGATATTTTTTTTATTTCTAGATGTACGCTATAACACGAAACTACAAAGTTAGAGGATATTTAATTACCCTTCCATTGATACCACACACGATGGTACAAATTGGGCGGTTCAGGGACAAATAAGCGCATTTTGAAATTAGGCACTAGGCATTTTAATGACGTCATTACTGGTGGTGACCTTGACATTTGAGAGAGTGTCTCCCGGCAGTTTTGGATACAGAATGGCATATATTATTTAACAACATACTGAAATTTGGTGCTGGTATCCGAATGTGAACTTTTTTTCCGTAATATAATGGACTATTGTGAAAACGGGCCGAGTGAGAGCAACCTGACTGGAGAATGGTGTTTCACTTGCACAAGTTATGTACAGTCAGGTTCCAAATTGCTCAGTTCAATTCTGAACGACAATGTACCTGCATAAAAAACACATTAGGGTGGCTATGATTTGGGCCGGTATGATTACGTAGAATTAATTATAGGTGTATCAGAATCTCATGGCAAAAACGGAAATAATCATTTGTAAAGGGTAATACTGGGGAAATGGCACGGAGACGGAGCAGTATTGAAACTGTGTAATTTATTACTTTCAAAAGTTGTGAAGTTTATCATTTGATGAATATGTTGTTGGATACTAAATAATAATATATATTTATCAAAACACATAGTAAATTTATTAAAATTGGATACTTTTTGTTTACGGCATTTAGCACCAATGTCTATGAAATTTGTAAGCTTTTAGTAATAGACTAATTGTTATACTGAGTAATATAGAAAGGACCATGCTCACAACACAACAACACCTTCCTATTTGTAAAAAAAGTTTTATAAGGACTGTTCATTTTACTAAGCGGACACACTTAAACATCTAAAATCGATCGATGAACAGTTTAAAGCCATGAAATTAGCAAAGCCATCTTTTTCAATTGCTATATGTTTGCTTTTCAAGTACCCATTACTATATCTGATAAGACATATTCATTTTGATAATCGTAAATTGATGCTGCACAATGGTGTACAGAACAATATTCACTGTGAAAGATTGCAAATATCTGGGAAATTTCAAGTCGACGTTATACTAAATCATTAAACAATTTTGAGAGAGTCATATGCTTGAAGATTCACCGAAGTCTAAACACAGAAATCTTAGTTGCATACCTTAAAATTGGCTATTGAACTTTACGTCGTTTCACTAAAAAGTATGGAATTTTTGCATTTTGGTGGCCCACAAAAGGTACCTAAAATATGTTAGTAATGACATTACCGCAGTCCTAATACTATCATACTGTCGTAGAAGAGTATATGCCTGAGTAGAAAATCATAAAAAAAAAAATAATTTCGGGAAGAACGGGCGTTCTTCCCGAAATTATTTTTTTTTTTGCTTTGCTTGGCAGGCAATTTGATCGTATGGTCTTTTAACTGCTTTCTTTTTCGCATCAGGGCCAAGTTAGCGACGATATTTATAGAAAATATTGCATCCAAAATCGGTTTTTTTATGTCTAACGAAGACACAGTATCTTTCACCGATTGTTTTAGTATGATTTGGCAAGGGCACATCATAAGGGTCAGACGTTAGAGCTATTTAATTAAATAATCATACAATTTGTTTAAAAAGACGACATCCATAAAATTGTCTTCATCTTCGTCCTATATAGCGGCAATGGCCTATTGTGAAGATAGGTACACTTAAGAAACGATAGACGAACAACTAAATCATTTAAAAAATTCAAACGTGTATAGTTTGCAACCAGTTGTAAAATGTCAAAAAGTAATTTGCAGAACCTAAGTTTCGTGGCTAAACAGTAGTCTAAAAATGTAGTTACCGATAATCAATATATTGAATTGAGACATTATTTATTATTTGTTTATTTTAGTTTAAAAATAATTCACAAATAAAAATAAAACATGCTAAAAGAAAAAATAATTTACGTGAGGTTTTTCGTGTCCGCTTAGTAAAATGAACAGTCCTTAAGAGATAGGGGTTCCAAAATAAACGTGACTCGTTTGCTCAAATGGCGACACAAAGTGCGAAAACTAATTTATTTGATTAGTTTTTTTTTTCACATATTTTTGTGTTTGTAGAATGGCCAGCATTTATTTAGTTAAAAAACTACGCGCTTTTGTGTCATAGATAATAGCTTTTTTTTTTATTCAGACCCATTATTGTGCAGGTTATTATGTGTGTCAATGTCAAAAAAGTAAAGCAGTAATAAAATATTATTACCCGGGTGGATTTCAAAACTCGGAAAAAAGTTGCGTTTCGGTGTTTAAAAAAATATATTTTAGGTTTTTTACTTTGATTTTTATTCTTTTCGTTATTCAGTAGTTTTATCTTTAAGGCCCTTTGATCAAAATAATCGAAATCTAAATAGTTTCATTTTAATAAAATGTTTTATATGTCAAAAGTCATCACCATCTAACAAAAAAATCTGAACCTCCATATTGGTACTGAAAATTATCGCAAATCAAACGTACGATTGCGAATTTTACTTCAGTAATTGTTTTTAAATATTGTTGTTAAACGTTCAAAAAAATATGATAAAAATCCTTCATCGCGTAAGTACTATTTAAAATATTTAAAAGTTTAACACCAAAAATTCATCAACACCGTAAGCGCACTGTCAAAGTTGAGGTAGTTTTGTACTCGTGCGTCTAAATATACCGGGTGTACCCACGCCCGCCTCCTCAATTTAGGTGAAACAGCGGAACCGAGTACACGTTTGTCTTTGCGGGCTCAAACCAAAAAAAAATCATAAAAAAGTGACTGCAATAAGTGATTAACACGCTGTGGCGTCATAACCATCCACGAGTGGTTTACAGTAAGTAATTGAATAATATTTAAACTAATTATTTGGGAATACGTAACCTTAAAGGAACTTACTAGTGAGGCGTTGACGTTGCTTTAAGAATTAGTGTTCTAAAATAATCTAGGATTTTGTGTGAAATCGTCAACACCGAGCGTGTCAACACCAGTACTGAAGCAATGGATGGTTATGATCCTGTATGTATGGAGTTGACAATTTTTGTAAATTGGTCCATAATTTTTGGTTTTTCTTGTAGTAGCAAGTGCCATTAAATGTTCAGCGGTAGAGAAAAGTCTGAGAAGGGAAGGAGTCAACAAGACAATAGCGCTATGGATAGGGAAATTGCTCAAGTGTAGATCTATAAAGGCGACACTGGGCGGAATATAAAAAGTCAATTAGTCCTAAAAGAGGTTTCCCACAGGGTGGACTTGTACTCATTAGTGAAGAAAATAAGGGGGGCCTATATATGCAAGCTTACTCCGATGACGGAGTGCTATATAGTCGAACGTGGACCGGTACTAAGCACCATAAGGGACATAATGGCCAGTAGTATCCAAAAAGTGCTGGAATGATGCAGAGAGAGAGAGACTGGATTTAAATCCATCAAAAACGAAGCTCGTGTTATTCACTAACAAAAGGAAGACAGAAGAGATGAGGCCCATAAGGGTACATGACAAGGAGCTGGAGTTGGTAAACGAGCAAAAGTATCTGGGGGTGACTCTGGGTAGCACGCTCAGGTACAAAACTCATGTAAAAGAACAAACGGCGAAAGCCATAAGAACACTGTATCAATACAAAAGAGCGGTGTGAAGGAAATGGGGGTTAAAGTCGAGGATATTGGAGTGGATCTCCAAGGCGATAATACTTCCCGAGTACTATATGGAGCGGTGGTCTGGTGGCACAGAGCACATATTAAGAAATATCAGAGCTACCTAGCAAAGGTGCAGAGGCAACCCGACAACCCGACACACGCCTTAGAGGTAATACTAGGTATAAAGGCGCTACATATAGAAGCGGAAAAGAGGGCCATGGAACAGTGGTACCGAATGAAGGCATACAAGGAATGGAGAGGAAGTTGCGTACACAAGCGACGCGAACTAATACAAGATAGGGTACTGTCTAAAATGGAAATGATGGTAACTCACAATGACCTCATAAAGAGGAAGAAGATATTCGATAAGAAATACAGAGTACACATTGGGGAGAGGGACAACTGGAAGGTAAACGTCGCACATCCGACGTTGATATGCTTCACTGACGGTTCGATAAGAAGCTCCACAGATCTAGCTGGAGCAGGCATACAGTCGAAGACAAAATAAGGGGTATACAAAAACGTTCAAAAATATGTCCCAGTGCACTCTAATTCTTTGTAATAAGAACGTCGTAACATATTTATGAACGGATTCTTTCGATACTTATTTTTGCACTTGACTGTACCTACTATATAGTTATCCCGAAATTGGGGGAAAAGGTATCTGTCCCACTTCAGACGACTTCAGATACGAGTGTGTTTCAGGCAGAAGTTTGTGCCATACTACGGTGCGTAAGGCTCATAAAGGAGCAAGTGCAGCAGACGAGAGCCGTGGTCATAAACACGGATAGTCAGGCAGCAGTGAAGACGCTAAAGAAGCCAGCGACAAAATCTTCTTTGGTACAGGAATGTAAGGAGACAGGAACTAAACTCGCTTGGAAGTTTGGAATAAACTACAAACATTCAAAGGCGCTTTGAAAATACATTGTTGATTTGACTGAAAATTGTTTGATTTAATACCCTTATGAATCTTATGATATAGTAAATCGTCATTACCATACACATAGTATCATCGCCATCCATTAAAAAATCATAACCATGGCATGGTCGTCATCACCATCTCGTGTAAAATATTTTTGATGCCTATAATTTCGAAATTATGCATCAAATTAGTGTGGAATCATAACAAGATACTCTAATAAATATAACTTAACAATTCTAGATACATATTTATGCATTTAATTAATAAAAGAAAAAAAAAAAAATTTGTATGGTGAAAATTTTCTTGATGAAATCCACCCACCCATGTCTTCAGTTTCCAATTAATTTGGTTTTACTATAGCTGCTATAAACTGTAATACTAGTATGCCAATGTAAAATAAATAAAAAAACTTTAGCTTAGAAGCTAATTATGACAAATATTATGCTGTAATAAACGTATTTTTAATACTTTCTATACACACGTCGTTACGTAATTTCGATACGTCATCTGCACCACTGCAATAGATACTGCACTGGAATAGATAGCTATCTTGAGTGGCAGCCGATGCGGAAGTTGGTGGTGTCTCTCCAAGGAAAGCTAGTGCTAGTGGAGGAATTTACAAAAAATATTTTTTGTGCTAGCGATTTATTTTAAGAGACCTGGTGGATGTCACCCCAAAAAAGTGTTGTTTTCACCTAACGGTCCTGAGGCCCATTTCTCGAAAGCTTGTAACTTGTGATACAAGTGGAAGTCCTTATCTAATTAATAGTGTCAAAAAGAGACTTCCACTTGTATTACAAGTTACAAGCTTTTGAGAAATGGGCCCCTGGTTGAGATTCAGTATTATCATGGAAATTAAAACCCCTGGGCAGTGCACTTTCCTTTTTGATTATTCTGAAAGAAACGGTCACTTTTGACCTTAGATGACCGCAGACTCTGATTTTTTTTAACTATTTCTTCAAATGAGCCATCAATAGTGAAGGATCTGGGAAGTTTATTTTTTGTATTTGGTATTTAGATGAGAAGTATGTTCCCATGTGTTTCTATATCTTTTACTACTATATTTATGAGCTCTCCGCGTCTGCATGCGCTATAGATTCCTAACATAAAAACAACAATGAACAAAGTTACATATTCACTATAAATATTATATAATGGGCATTTTTTCGAGCATTTCAAACGCTGTGACTTCGTCGGTGGCAGCCTTTATAACACGAACCCGTGAGAGATGCAAGAACTTTTCCATAGCTTGGTAGACGTAGTTGACAACTACCAAGATATCCAAAAAATGTTTGAGATACCCACGGAAATCGGGTAATAATGTTGCCACCGAAGTCACTGCGATTTATTTTAGTTTTACACTTAGTATTGTATATTTTATTATATTTTATTTCAAAAGTAAATTTTTTCTATTTATTTGGGTTAACATGTTTCCAAAAAATATTATAAAAATTATGGTTAGTATCCTTACAGAATACTTCAAAATACAACTAGGTATTTCCAGCATAATCGGCCAAGCCGTTTTTGAGTAACTACGCAACCCTACACTGAGCATGGCCCGACATACTCTTGACCGATTTTTCTATTTTCACATGTTATTTGACATAAAAAGAATATGTGTATATGAGTGATTTGAAATGTCACAAAAAGAACAAAAGTTAATAACAAGAAAAGACGTTACAGTTACACAAATAGGTTAGAACACATAGCGGCCAATCCACAAAGATGAGAGTTTGTATTCTATTTTGTGCAATTTCAATAATTACATTTTAAATTTAACTATACCCCAACGTTTCGAACACTTTACAGGGTTTGTGGTCTCCCCGTCCTCATTACCCGTACACCACGAACCCTGTCAAGTGTTCGAAATGTCGGGATATAGTAAAATTTTATTAATAGTTTAATTTCAGAAATAAAATCGCTTTACCTCTTAAATTAGCAAAACATCAAATTAAAGAATAATGTATCTTCGGATTGTTTCATTGGGTGGACATCGACAAAATAAGTTTTCAATGTAACCACGTTGTTGTAATGCCATCTGACCACTGCCATTCGCCACTATATCCTGTCTCTTTCTTCTTCATGCCTTTGTCCGATGGAAGTAGCTCTGACCACTACTCAGCCGATTTATTCAGATAGCTCCTAAGCTAAGTATTCCGTACTCGTTTCTTAATACATATATAAATCAGCGCAAGTGAGTTAAAAAAACTGTCCGCATATACTATAGGTGTTTTTTGTTTTACAGTTAGATTGCTCTAAGCGAAAACTAGAGTGCGACATAAAATTGTACAGAATTGCGGAGGCGCCATGATGGGAGTAGCTTTATAGGTTATTTAAATAATTGTGACAGTAGACGTATGTGAATCAGGAAGTAGAAAGTATCAAAAGAAATACGTTTATTTACATTTACAGTATAATACAGGCTGTTCCAAGTTCCAATGAACGTAATACAAAACATGTTTTTTAAACTCGTCTTCTTATTGGTAAAACGCTATGATAGGTCGCGTGTTGTTAACTAGTTATTAATCATTAGTACCATTATTTTCCTAAATGTTATTTTGGCCACTACACGGTTACGCTATCTAGTCTAGGTTGTTAAGAGAATCGTTTTTGTTTATCTTGGCTGATATTTAAGAATAAAATTCATTTTGACGTGTTGATTGTCACAATAATCTGTTATAATAATTATTAATGTTATAATAATATATAAATTGACAATTATTAATGTAATAATAGTTGTCAATTTGAGATTTATTCTCAAAAATATCGAAGTAAGCAAAAATGCCTCCCACATATCCTTTTACTAACATTCAGCGGGCAGCGATGGTTGAATTTATTTCACATCGCAAAGTACGGTTCGTACGAAAGTGTTGTTCAATGAACGATTCCCGGAGTCCCCAATACCCACACGGCAATTAATCAACTCGTGTGTCCAAAACCTGAGAGACTATGGGCAGTTTACCGTTCCAGCTCATGCCCAAGGTAGAGGCCGGCAACCAAGATACGGAGAAGCATTTAAAGACCAAGTACTGAGGTACTTTAAGCAAGCACACGAGAAGCAGCGGCACGATTTGGTACATCTCATATTTTAATTTGGAGACTATTAAATGCCGAAAAATACCACCCGTTTCATTTTCAACGATTACAAGATCTTGGACTTAGCTGATTATCGCAGCAGAGTAGTTTTTGTCGATGGCTGCTGCAAAATCTACATCTTAAAATTTTATGGTCTGATGAAGCTATACCTTTACCAGAGTAGGGTTATTTAATGTTAACAACGAAATTGGTGGAGTGACATAAATCTTCATGTGACATGAAAGACTCATTTCAAACTCGTTTCTCAGTTAATGTTTGGGCGGGAATCTTAAACAACTATGTCATAGGGCCTCATTTTATAGACGGCAACCTCAATGAAGTAAAGTATGGAGATCTTTTGAGAAACTTTTTTTTCTCTTCTCTATCGTTTCGCTCTTGGCAGAGCGGTCGTGGTCACGTTGAGGCGTCCACGTCGGTGGTAGAGGCGGTCACAGCTCTTCGCACGATCTCCCGCCATCTCTCTCTGTTGGCCGACTGTCTGGCGCATTCAGCTACGTGGCTTCCTACAGCGGATTTGACTTGGTCAGTACAGCGCATAGATGATCTGCCGCGCGATCTGGTCCCCTCCACTTTACCCTGCACGACCAGTCGCTCTATGGAGTCGCCATCTTGCCTAGATACATGTCCAAAGTATTTGAGAAATGCATTGCCAGTATTGTTGCAACAAATTCCGGAACAAAACCTTGAGAACTTGTACTTTCAACAAGACGGAGCTCTGGCAAATTTTTCACTGCGGGTTCGGAATTATCTTGATCAGGAGTTTCCCGAACGTTGGATAGGACGCAACGGTCCAGTGCAATGGCCGCCTCGTAGTCCGGATCTGACTCCACTGGATTTCTTTTTGTGGGGCGCGATAAAAATACGACTGTACAAAAGGGAGTCATATAATGTCGAGGAACACAACCAAAAAAATATTTAGGCTTTAGACGCCGTAAGAGGTAGATTTCGTACTTGATAGGCTTGGAAGAAATCAACGACGACGTGCGGAGTTATGTGAACAAAATGCTGATGGGCATTTTGAACACTTATTAAAATACGTTTAAATTTAGGTTTTGTGAGTTCAAAATAAATTATTTTCATTTATGTATTATTTTTAGATATTGTTTATTATTATGTGAAAGCATGAAACAAATTACTAATCAGTGCTGTAGTGGAGTGCCTTATCATTCATTTATTGGTTGAGATTGATAATAGACACACCTAGATAACTGATAAGACACTCAAGTGACGTATAGCAAGACATGCCATGACGTTACAATGAGTGACTACATTTCGAGAAATTAATGTAAATTTATTTTGTATTACGTTCATTGAAACACCTGTATTTGTCATTATTAGTTTCTAAGCTAAAGTGTTTTTATTTATTTTACATTGAAACTAGGTTCAGTAGGACCTGAAGAAATGTATAATAAATAATACTTATCTACTGTTATACTGTTTTTGATTTCATATAAACAGTAGCGGGCTAGTCTGCGAGATACCTTTCCACCGTAGCTTTAACTTGACGCGTCAGACATGCATACATTTAAAATCAGCAATGAAAATAATCAACAAATTCATATGAAAACAATTTACTGTTTCTGTTATGACCACGTCATATAAAAAAATATATACACATATTAAAAAACAAATGGTAAATAATAAATGTCGTACCTTCGTCTTTTCTCCCAAGATCCGGTGATAGCAAAAGTAGTCTTTTATCAATATTTCCTTTGTCTTGGTTTCTTTTTTGCTGCGCCATTGCTTCATAATCCATTTTGTCGTTAGACTTTGGAGTTCGATTGTATACTAAATATTTAGTCAAATGATCCATTACTGAAGGTCAATTTAGTTGTTATTTTTTGATAGCTTTTAAATATTTTACTGTATGTTTTAATTAAGAATTGGTCTATCTGACTGTGTTGGATTTATAATTAAAAAAACTGTAGAACGTTTAGCAAGATGGTGGATTGTATTGTGTGTACACTTAACAGCGCGCCGCTTCAGAATAATTACGTAAGTATAGGAGAAACATATTGTGCGGCAGAATGTTTATGCAAAATACTATTTACATAACGTTGAATGTTGTACCTTTGAATTCTTAGGCGAAGTTAAAAGCTATTATGGAAGTAGATACAGACTTGTGCGATTTTATTAAGATCTATTTCTAACTGCTACTACTTAAAAAAAAATGAACCTACTAGTTTCATGAGTCACAAGAGCTAGAGAAAAGATGCTAGTGCATAATATTATGGACCCATATATTATGTATGGGAAAAGTTCACATCCAGATAACATCACCAAATTTTTGTATATTGTAAAATATGTAATTCAGTATTCAGAACTGCCGGAAAACACTCTCTCAAAGGTCAAGGTCACCAGTAATGACGCTACGGATGAGCTATCAATGTTATATTAGTTATACAAACTATGTGCTTATTAGTGACAACTGGAATACGTATGTGGCGCTCAGTAATATAGGATATATTATGAGTTCTGTGTATTCTATGCCTCTTAGTCGTAGAAAAAGTTTAGTATGCAACGTTGTATTACTAGTTCAAAAAGTGCTAGCGACGTCTTCAATTGCGATACTCGCCCTTCGGGCTCGTATCGCAACCCACACCGCTCGCGCTTTTTGACCCTTATGATACCACTATTATTGCATAAAATACTATTATACATCATTTTCAAAACGATACATTATTTTCCTTAGAACCTGTGATTAGGACCCATCAAAAGAACTAATCAAATATACTCCAACGCCATTGGAAATAATTGTTATGAAGAATTACATACTTAAAACAAAGCCAAGGTAGGCCCTGCATTTTATTAATTACATACCTGATTTGACGAACTTAGTAAAGAAAAGAATAAGAAAATATTTATCATTAACATTCGTTACAAGTCATCAGTTGATATGCTTTAATATCGCTCCCGACGCGTGGTCCAACTCGCTCCCGTCCCGTGATCCAACCGCTATGTCCAACTGGTTGTGCCACGGGTAAGTAAAATAATCCGTGGTTCGACTGTCAGATTATTACATGTCAATTAACTTGCACATTATCACTTAAATTAAGTAGGTAAAATAAATTATTCATCTACATACTACAAAATTTTCTATTACATTTTGTAAATATTTTTATTTCATACATTAATTAATAATAATTGATTGTAAAATATTATGTATTACAATATAATACTTCATTTAAATCGCAAAATTGCGCCTGCAGGAGCCATTGTTTAGGTTTCCTTTTAAGTACATGATTGAAAGGTCCACTCCTGATACCGTCCGGTAGCTTGCTGTATATGAGAGGGTCGAGGACGTAGCCGGACCGTTACGATTTTGCGAGACTGTGCGGCACGGGGGCAAAAAGGCTCTCGTTTTTATTACTACGCTGATTGTAGTTAGTTCTAGTTTTCTTTTTAGTCTTGGCTATTATTATAAGTTAATTAATATAGCTACTTGTTGGATTAACAAAGAGAGTAATGTGCGCAAATAGGTTTACAATGGGACTTGCATCGAATTCTGCAGAAAAAAAACTACTACAGTCGAATACATTAATATGTATACACATTTGAAAGAGATCAGTACCTATGGATAATTGTATACATATTAATGACAACTTAATTGTAACTAGCGATAACTGGTTTCACAATTAGTTTGGAGATGTAGATTTTGTGTTAATAAAACAAATAATAAAACTGTCGAATTGAGAACTTTCTAGTTTGGTATTGGGAAAATTGTTAAAAACCGGTTAAATTGTAGGTAAAACGTCTTATCCTTACCTGCCCATATATTCATATTAAAGTAATTTGAGTTTCACTTGGTACTCATAACGTAAAACTAACACATGTTACATTATATGTATCATTTACTGACTTATAATATGTTTAAATGTGTACGAGTATAAATAACAATTTACTGGCATGAAAAATACTAAACTAAATAATGACAAATAAATTGTATTCAGATTTTGCAAACAGGGAAAAAAATTACTACCTTTGTCCTTCACGATGTTAATTATTTTGTTTGTTAATTGTAAATCATCATCTGAATTTTTAGGAACGCTAGACTGCATTTTTTTCCAACGCGACGCAATAGTATTTGTATTCATTATGATTGATACCAAACACGTTATTCATTATTCCGTTATTAAATGAATCACTTATTTGCAAATTTTTTTGGGTATTTTGAGAATTGGTACATAACTTGCTAAGCGAAGCAAAAATTAGTTTCGACTGCTGAAAAGTAGTGTAAGATACCACGAAGTAAATGACTTGCAATTTTCCCACTATTGGCAGCTTTCATATTTTGATACTGGCATTTTACCAATATTTGGATAGTATTCCAATTTTGCAAACTTAGAGACTAAGGGCAGTTTGCACCCTTCAGTCGTTTTAGGCCTACCAACTACCCAACAGATTATTATGAAACTTGACATATTGTACATTATTTTAGCTAACGATTTAACACTGGCAGACGAGTTAGGATTTCCTTCGTAATTTCACAGAAACGTCCGTATTAATATTTCTGCCTCAATTAGCTTCCCTACTATAGACTGATACTTACTTAAATTCATTGTGACATTAAATATGAATTCGGATGTTTCCGTGAAAAACCGACAGGTAAGGATTATGCACCCTACTATCCCGGTACCAGTGGTACCCACCGTAGTATAAGTTATGGTTGCTTTAACATACGAGCAAGTTTTCGAGGGGCACTACATCGTTAGTCGTTTTGACCACCTTTCAAACGACTAGGTGAATTTAATTTAATTATACATAGATTAACTGATTGGTTGGCTGCTTCCCACGTTCGCTTGATGGGTAGACGATAGGTATTTGAAAGAGTACAGGTCGCTTTTGATGAGATGAGCTCAGGTGTACACTACCGCGAAAACCGTAATTCGTAAATTTTTAGAGGATTTTTCTCTGTAACCCCAACGAAAGCGTTATAAGAGTGAAAGAGACAAATCCACGAAATTTACAGATTTCGAAGTACACGGTAGAGCCGCAGGACCGGGAGCAGTGGCGTACAGGAAGGGAGGGCTATACTCAGTAGTGGGCAATAAACGGCTGAAAATGATGATGATAGATACCTAGATACGTTAAAGGCCTTATTCTATATTTATATATCTGTTCCGTTTGCATCCTCGAATTACAGACAGAATAGCTTCCTCATTCGTGCAGGTAGATCACTTAATAGGCTGTCAAGAGAGCATGATATTTATGAGTTTAATATAAAAAAGCAGTCTATACGCCATACTTTAACCTTTTGGATGCCAACAACCAATATATTGACACCGCAGGTTCAACGGCAAGGACCAATATATAAGTCTTGGCCCACAGAGCAATATAAACTTATACGCATGTGCGTAAAATTCATTACATTTCATCATGACATTTTCTTGACGTGACGTGTTGAGTGATAGTTTTTGTATTTGACGTGACGTCAAAAAGGTTAACACGTAAATTCTTTGAGTTAATTTGTTTCTAATAATAGATATATTATAATAGATATATTATTATTTTATTTCATGTATTGTCTTGGTTAGTCTTCACAGAATTATTAACAAAAAAGATTTAATGTACTGCGTGAAGTTAGGCCCCATAAGATTTCTACATGTGAGAACCTGTAATTGGCCTCTTGTTACTATGCATTTTACTATTAAGTTTTATGTGCTGTTAACCAAAAAATAAATAAAAAAGGCTCTAGGTTTTGATGCTGATGCCGTGGGAAAAAGGGAAGTGCCTATTGCGGGACGCCACGTGTATAAGCACTTTTGCCGTCTCGCACCTGGGTTGGACCACTCGCACCATTCATGCAGCAGGCGCGGCCTGCCGAACTTGCTGCCTCAAACAAAATACGAAAAGATACGTCCCTATCCAGCAGTAATTACATATGTATTCCGTTCGCAGTAGAAACCACCGGGTGTTGGAGCGCAGAAGCCAAAAATTTATAAGGGATATGGGACGCCGCCTTCAAGAAAGAGGCCTTAACCCCCGTTCCGGATCTTTTCTGGTGCCGAAGTTGTCCATTACATTACAATGCGGTAACGCATCGAGCGTAATGGACACCTTTACACAGGGAGCGTCTTGCCTCTTTGAGTAGTTTATAGGTAGGTAGTTTTAATTTTTTTTCATCACATCTGTTCGGTAAGCGTACCAATGCGCTGCGGCGTTGCGCATTCAAGGATTTTCATGCAATATTACGTCGCACTAGCGCACCGATTTCTGTTATAAAAATGAAAAAATACCTAAGTCATCCCTGATATTGAGAAACGTTTTAGACCATTTTAGAGTAGTTTTGTAAAAGTTTTTCACACTCGTTCACAATTTCTTATTTACCGCCCTTAATACACAATGTAGGGTATAGATAGGGATACATGGAAAAAATTGAGAGAGGCCTTTGCCCTGCAATGGGACAGTATAGGCTCTTAATAATAATAATAATAACCCCGCGGGGGCAGCTTGTGGCGAGCTGACGCTGAGTGGCGACACCGCGGACCCCTATTCCAGAGGGCCCTTTTATATGGCCCTCGCAAAAATGTGAGAGAGGCCTTTGCCCTGCAATGGGACAGTATAGGCTCTTAATAATAATAATAATAATCCCGCGGGGGCAGCTCACTGCTTGTGGCGAGCTGACGGTGAGTGGCGACACCGCGGACCCCTATTCCAGAGGGCCCTTTTATATGGCCCTCGCCTCTGTGCTCCCCGCGGGGGCAGCTTGTGGCGAGCTGACGGTGAGTGGCGACACCGCGGACCCCTATTCCAGAGGGCCCTTTTATATGGCCCTCGCTTCTGTGCTTGCCTTGACCGGCCGGCCAGAGTGGATTCGCAAGAGCGGGACCTATGCTCCAGGTTGGAAGTGTAAAGTGTCATAACGCCGGCGGCCCTTGAACGGATTACCGGGATCTGGCTTCCGCAGTCTCACCTCTCGACAACCTCAAAGCCGCTCTGAAGTGTTGCGCTATTGTCGCACTGTGCGTGCGGCCGTTTGTAGGGCCCACTAAATGAGTTGGCGAGTCACCACCTGCCTTTTTACAATTTCGAGACTGATTGTCACGGCAGGTGTCCGCTAGTCTCCTCCCATAACCCAGTATCCAGTCCATCCAATATACCAACCATAGCCCATGACCTTAGTTTCCATCGCAGTCACAGTGTTGCACTGCAATAGTCTTTGCACCTAGCGGGGACCATCTCCGGACGTATCATATTGTGTGGTCGGGGATGGTATCCGCCACGTGTATCCTTTGCTTTATATTAATTGTCTTAAAGGGCCTCTGCGCCGTTGGCTTCGGCCCCATGCATGCCTCCCAAAGGCCCGGGACCCCATGGTCCCGAGACATATCTCGGGATAGCAAAGACATACAAATAATAATGAAAAAGTTTTTATTTCATCGATTACTTTACGATTAGTTTTACTTATATTTAGATTTCGTTTTTAAGTTTGAATAGATAAGTAGGTATATTTTTTTAAGTTTGATATAAGTCGATAAAATTTTTCTTAACGTAATAAATTTAATAATAATCACATAACAAATCAAATTATACAGCAAAAAGAAAACAAAACAAAAGTTTGAAAGTTAATTTTAATTAAACGTAATTAGACTACCTATCTTTTAATTTTTATAGCTACAAGTTTAGTATTTAATTGAAACTTTGAACTTGAAAGTCATGACCATTTCCATAAATAAAATTAAGGGTTTCCCAAAAGTGTAATATTTTGGTATTCACACTACAGCCGCTGCGTAGAGCATTCAGTAGCCGTACCATGACTTTTCAAGTATAGGTTACATTAGGTTTTACTCGATACGTAAAGCTTTCTATCGCGCTCGCACTTATTTATTGGAGCCACTGCAATTGCCTGCTTTACTTATCGAGAAAAAATAATATAACTGACACTTGGCACTCATGGTAAGACTAGTAGTCGTAAATAAAATATTCCTGTATAAAAATAGCCATACAGCGTTAACCTTTTTTTGCGTGGATGAGACAGATGGTAATCTTAAAAATGTATACATACTAAAATAATTCAAAATTAACAGAAATCAAAATACACAAGTATCAAGATACTTGTTGAACTGGCTTAAACATCGATCGATGAAATGTACAAAGCGAGTGTTTATCATTAGGCTGCCATGATACACTTTATCATTCATGTTAAATACCATGAAGGGCCTTTTATCAAAATAAGTTTAACCTTGTACAATGAGAAGCAGGGGTTCTGGTTCCCGCAGTGATTTTTACATTTTATGCCATGTCATCTTCTTTAGCATTTATGTATCTATGTACTTAGGTAAATAACATTATCATGAGATAGGGTATAGTCCAAAGGAAAATGACTACTAAAAAAAAAAAAAAGGCAATTTATTGCGTTTAACGACATTTTTAATGTCCTTTTTAGGGTTTCGTAGTAAACAGAATAGTTTCACCTGTTTCGCCATCTCCGTCTGTCATTCTGTCTTGTAAATTTGCGCCGTAGCTACGAGTATGCGTACGCCGTATTAATTTGGTTTTAAAGGACTATGGGCAGATTTGTATGGAGAGTGGACCAAAAACCAACAGAGCTAAAAGTGGTGTCATGAAATAGGTATTTTTATTTATTTCATTTCATTGTACGGGCACTATGTTCAATTCCATTGCAAAACGGAGATATTTGTATTTTAGTCAGAGCAACTACTATGATGAATGATGTCTGGTCGACGGTGATTTATTTAGAGAGTGCCCGCGGTATGCCTTACTCATAGAAAATTATCCAATGGAATTCAACTTTGCACCTATAGAATGAAATAAGGTACATAAGCAGACCTTTTCAATGACACTACTCCCAGCTCTGTTGGTTTTTGGTCCATTTTGACACATAGTCCTTTGTTATTGGAGTGGAGTGAGTTTTATATGTACCTATGTAAAATATGAACATCAAGTAAGGAACAAGAATAAAATATTGTCGATTATGTAAAAAAGTTTGAAAGTAAATTTGGGACAGTACAGTAGGTACCTAAGTATTTAAATAGTTATTATATTACCTAGCGACAAGGGTTAGTAAATTTTAATGTGTTACTAAAATTTAGTTTTTCTTCGCAAGTATGTTGAAAAACGTCGTATGAAACTCGTGTGCATAGATTGATTATTATATCATTACGCTCGAGGCGGTATTGTGCGCGCGAGCCGTCACTGGTATATGACGCCACGCTGTTGTGTCACCTAAACCTACTTAATGTTTGTTTTCAATACAATGTGCCCATGAGGAAAGGGAAAACATTCAACAGCGGATTTCTGACCAAATTTTAAGCTAAAAATGTCATATGAAGTTTTCTGGATTCAGTCTATTTTAAGAGAATATTAGTTTTTTTATTAAAACCGTTTTAGACCGATACGCTATCATAAACGCATTTTAGGAAACGATTTTGTCACCATGTTGTCTTAGTCTTGTCACACTTAATTGACAGACATCAAATGAACAAAAATATCTTTAATTACCTAGCAAATGTAAAAAAAAAACTTTAAAGTGCTTTTTTGCGATAGTTTGTTTAATAAAATCCTTTTTTGTGTAAGGCATTCAAGACATCCAAAAAAAACAAGAAAAATATTTTTTATTTGCAGATTTGGCCAAAACTCATTTAACAATTTTTGGTTCTTTTAGTCTCAGAAATATGCTGTTATAATTTTTCCCTTTCCTCGCCCACCTTGTAAGTACCTTTGTAAGTACCTTTATCTGTTTCTCTTTTAATTTTAGTTTCATGACGCATTGGTATAAACTGTAATGTCGTGTAAACTTTTATTACAATAAAAAAATATATAAAAAAAACATGTGTGTCGATAACTATACGTACCTAATTTACCGATAAATTAAAAATTTCATTTATTCTCAAAATAACTACAATTAATTAAAAACAAACTACAATTAGGTAGGTACATACAAATTTAAATTTAAAAAGTATAACTAAACTAAAACTAGATAGATTAAAACTAAATAAAATCTAATATAAACCTAAAACAGGCCCCTGCGGCATGGTACCCAGGACGCTGGCAGCATTTCCTCGCTGGATTGCCAAGCTAATGCATTGAGCGAGGAAGCTGCCAGCCCTTGGGTCTCCCGTGGCGTCTCTGAGTCTTTTTGATAGGTCTTTGAAGTCTAGAGCGCTAGGACCCCCCGGACCAAAGGTCTCGACGCCAAAAGAACGAAATTATATTCGGCGCCGAGACCACTATCTTTCCCACCTTGGATTTTTTGGCCGCCTACTGCTAATAATTATGAAACACAACTTCGGTTCGTTTCAAAAGCCCACACTCGAGTTGTAATGGCCCTCATTACGTACAGTTGCTTACTACTATTATTTTACAATCGAGTAAATCCTGTGATTAGATACCAACTACCTACTTCCTACTCTAAGAATTGATTAATCAGGGACATTAATCCAGTCGATCCGTTTGTATTCACGGCACATTTTATAGAGTTTATTGCTTTTTGTGACTGATTAGCTGTCTTCTTAGAATTCATTAAGTAATGTAATTACTTTCTGGTGTCTCGTGTTAGTGTAAAAGTTCACATTTATTCTGATTCTCTTTTATTCCATGTGAAAACATCAGATTTTGATTGAATTCCCTGACAGATTTTTTATACTGATGACTTTGATGGGTCAAAATAATTCTTCCTCGACTGTAGAAGCCCGCGGGATGCGCTGCAGTAACCTACGTAATTTAAGAACTATGACACTTATCAACAAGGTGAAATTGGGGCCAGATTAAGGATTCAAATCCCAGTTACCATTTCTTGAGCCTAGTTACAAAATAATAACTCAAAAGTGCAAGTTTTTATCTAATGTAGAAGAATGCTTAAGGCTTCAGTATAAATCTCATGATTGAACCAGAACATGACGGCATTTTCAAAAGTAAAAAAATAGTGTTTTTGATATCGATACCTTTGGGTTCAATTGTCGTAAAGGAGAAAATGTAGGTTTTCAGGAGAAGCTAAAAACTATTTTTTTTTGAACTGTAAATAACTGTATGATTTTTGACATATACCTAGTTGTAACGCGTATATGAAAACAATGTAGATTACTTACTATCATATTTCAAAGATGCTAGTAAGAAACATCTAAGAGTAGTTATTTGCCTCCATTTAATTTATATTGTACGCCATATAATGGCTGATTGTGACGATCTGTACTTACTGAATAACTGTTACCTTACAATTATTACGAGGGTTGCCTTTTAAGTTGTGTCGTTTGAAATAAGTATAGACAATTTTATAGATTATTACCATTTATTGTTTTTCGAAGAATTCTCCGCGATGTTTAATACACTTTTTCTCAAACATGCAATGAAATGTTGTAGTTACGTGCCTAAAAAGCGACCGGGAAGCACCCCGTTGCCGGCCTAGGCCGGCAAGTGCCTCTTTTTTAATTTTCATTTGACATAGGGTTGTGACCTGGCATCTTGGCTTTTAGCCAATAATTATCTGTAAGTAATATTAGTATAAAAAAATATTGGCTAATTGTTGCAGTTATAATTAGGTATTTAAATTATAATAATTTAAAATATGTACAATAACTACTCATAATAATGTTTAAAAAGCAGTATTATAGGGTGCGATCCGTCGGCCCCGATCATCGCATGCGATTAATTGGACCCAACAGACCGCATCGTCTAATACCGCTTTTTAAAAGTAAAAATTTGCACCTTTCAAACATGTCCAACTTAAAAAAAAATGAGGCATCGGTGTCGTATTTGATTTTTAAGGCAGTATAGCTTAGTGCTTTCGCCTGTTCACAAGGACTAAAAATATTAAAAAAACGTATTTAACTTTTGTTGTGTTTCAAAGACTTAGTTATGTAGTTAACTTATAATTTCTTAGAACGAAGATTTTTTTTATTTCATTTCATTGCATGTTTGAGAAAAGCACTATACATACCTCGGCCATGAAGTGACGGGTTGCCGTCCGAATACTATCCGGCCTCGCTTCGCTCGGCCGTCTACATATATTTGGCCGGCAACCAGTCACTTCGCGGCCTCGGTAGTCATGTACTATTGCATGCGTTCAAACCAGTTTTTAAAACATTTATTCCACTCCGAAGTGGGGGTAGTCAAAATGGCCGATTTGTAAGCGTCAACAGCTTCTTCAGGTGAGCTGAAGCGTTGACCACGAAGACTTTGCTTAATTTTGGGGAACGTAAAGTTAAATCGTTAGGGCTTAAGTCAGGGCTGTAAGGTGGGTGATCTAAAATTTCCACATTTTGGGCGCTCAAAAACATCTTTGTTTGGCGGGCGGTGTGCGAACTTGCATTGTCATGATGCAGTATCATACGACGCGTCGAGTTGTTTTTTCGAAATTCGGTTATGACTTGCGGCAAACAAACAGTGGTATACCTGTTTGGTTCACTTGGTAACTGACAATGGTCCATCTTTTACATCGTCTGAATTTCAAGATTTTTGTTAGTTAAAAGATATTACTCATACCTTCCCTCCACCGTATCATCCTGCGACTAATCCCCATTAGCAGCAGAACGGTTCGTAGATATTTTTAAAAAACACGTTTTAAAAATCAAAGAAAGCGGAGGTAATACGATTCAATCAGCAATAAATCTATTTCTTTTTGACTATCGAGTGACGCCCCATAGTACAACAGGAGTGAGTCCAGCGGCACTCATGTACAATAGAGAGCTGCGGTCCCGGTTTGCTCTGCTAAGACCGCCACCGGTCACAGTAAAAGTTGATCAGATGTTAGAAAAGCAGAGGGAATTGGCATCGGGGAGTAGAAGTATAAAATTTTTGGTGGGAGAGAAGGTAATGGTTAGGGACGTCAGGAAAAATAAACAACCTTGGATACAAGGTGTGATAGTGGAGGAATCAATTCCTGACACCACATACAATTATTATAGATGTGGAGGGGTGTAAATGGAAAAGGCATGTTAATCAACTGTTAAATTGCAGCCATAGTTTATTAGAATAAGTTGTAGGATTTAGACATTTACTTTGTAAAACTTTTAATATTAAGTTTAACCGTTACATACCCTTATGTATCTTAACTTGTGGATACTAAAATATTTTGTAATTGCCGGGGAAGAGTGTAGTATATCGTGTATGCCAAACTTATTTAGTATGCTCTGTTGTGCGTTATCTGTGGCTCTCTCTCTATGATACTGCTATGGTTTCCGTATGCATGTAATCTTGTGTTGCGAACATTTATTGAATATAAACAGCATTAATTCATTGCAGAGTGTTTTATTCAAGATATTACAGTCACAGTAATAGTTTTTTACTTAAAATTTTTGCTCTTAAAGTTTGTGGGCCCTATATGACCATGATATGACCTCTGCCCGTTTCGGTTTGGTACAAGTGGTTTGTATGTGACCACTGCCCGGCTGGGCATTTATGTGAAATTTAAGGGTAAGTTCAATACTGTACACTATGTAGGTCCACCCACTAAACATCTCAAGACTTAAGGCGGAAACCGCATAAATGGTTGCAACCAAGTGAATTTTCTCGGTATTAATTATAGACATGTTTTTTAACTGGAAACTGCACGTTGAAGACATTTGTAGCAAACTAAGCCGATTTGTTTTTGCCTTGAGAAGGCTGAGAAAGATAACAGACGAGTCAACTGCCTTGACGGCATACCACGGATATGTCGCTTCTGTTTTGCGATACGGAGTTATAATCTGGGGAAACTCTACGGATAATAATAGGGTATTTTTTACGCAGAAGCGATGTATACGTGCGGTGTGTGGCGTCGGGTCATTAGTATCGTGCAGACCGCTTTTTAAAAGGTTGCATGCTATGACTTTAACTAGCATGTATATTTATGAACAAGCCAAATTTGTAAGGTACAACCCTGAGTTGTTTACTAAACCTGTCCAAAATCCTAGATTGAGAACCAGGGACATATCTCGGATCCAAAACCAATCCTGTAACTCAGCCCAATACAGCAAAAATTGTGCCATAATGTCAGGGAAAGTGTACAACAATATTCCTCAAGACATACGGCTACTAGGACCAAATAATTTATTTTTGCGCAAACTTAAAAATTGGCTATTGATGAATGTTTTTATAATTTAAATGAATTTTTAAATAATTAATTGTGTAATAATTCTGTATTCCAATAATTTTAATGATATTATCAGTGTAAGTAATTTAATTATATTATTTTATTTTAACTTGTTATAATTATGTACATATTTTAATTTGCATGCCACTATTATGGTGAATTATGTTGAACTTTAAATTGTTTTATGTTGATCAACTGTACCTGACCATGATTCTTAGCAAATAAATACTTTGACTTTGACTTTGACTTTGAAAACAGAGGGCCTACCATAGTCGCACTTGTTACAGAGGCTGTCACGTTCGCACTCGCGTACTGGTGGGAGCGTGATAGCCTCTGTGACAAGAGCGACCGTGGTAGGCTAGCAGGGCCACTTCCCGTTAAACAAAACTAAGGTTAATTTTGTTCACTATGTATATGAAAAAAAATTTTTTCAAGTTGTTGATCCAAAGTAATATTTTTAATAAAAATATATGTAATAGAGTATAAAATTGCAAATATTATATGTATGAAAATATAGTAGGTGTCGCTAACTCGTATGTGGTAAATTTTTTTTATTTAAAACATAAATTAAAAAAAAAAAAAATTTTTGCTTAACTAAAAGTCAGGAAGAGAATTTTTTTTTATTTGATGTATCCCTAATATATCTATAAAATATCCAAAGAACAAGTCAATCAAATATGTGGTTTTTAAAAAAAATAAAAAACAAAATTTCGTATACGTAAACGGAAATAGTTTGAGGCATAATATCCAGTAGTAGTACATATGTAGTAACAATACGAATAATCCTGCATATCAATATTTCATATTTTGCCAGGGGCGATTTTACCATGGCAGTCCGGTCAGGCCCTTTAAGAAAAATTGTGTGTACTCACCGTTACGAAATAAAACATCGTTAGAAATCATCAAATCAGTGCCATCATGGGCCATTATACGGGACGTAGCTATACAGCAGAACAGGATGGCAGTATTACTCATAACTGCGTCCTTTAACATCGCCCATCGGTCCATAGTGGGGAGCCAGCATAAAGAAAATAATTCGGAGTTGAAGACCTATTTCAGAAAGAAAGAAAGAAAGAAAAAATATTTATTTGTGACATGACTTAAGGTAAGATACACATTTAAAAGGACAAGAAACAAATTATGCCACAAAACGGTCCCCAATTCAGCATAAGGTGAATGTACCAGTGGATGACACTATAAGGAGCAATTTGATGCATTTTTTCCAAAATCTGCGTAATTTTCAAACATATGGACTAAACGTGTATACAAATTTATAGACGGTTTCTTCCTTTATATTTTTATAACAATAAATTGTATATAACTAATACTATTACGCTATAATTTCACTTTTCCTCGACGTCTCAAATTGTACCAGTGAATGACTGGCAAAATTCGGAATGTCCCAAAGTATGACTATGAAATAATGGGATCGGTGTCGCAGTAAATGACATGGCACTGCCCAGCTGTTGCGTCACTTGCTGAATCAAATTATGTTTTTTTACAGTCAGTACAAGCTTGTCCTTTTTTTACACGTCGTCAAGGGCATATTTCGGTAATTTTAGGGATGTTTTATTACAAATGCCTGTAACCAATGGATGACACATAGTTATGACCCAACGAATGACATGACACTGTGCAACTGTCATCCACTCCATCTCCATAGAAAAACAGTATATGACACCCATGTCAGACACTACTCACATGGCTCATAGAAACTTGAGATTTTCAGAATAACTAAATTATGCGTTCTATATCGTTAAAATACGATTCAAATTAAGATACATAAAATTACTATTTAGAACGAGTGAATGACATGGGTGTCATCCACTACTAAATGCTATAATGTTGTTCCAGTATATGACATGGGTCTAAAATACTAAACTAATAAAGATAATACAATTTAAATACAAAATATCAATAGATTCTTTTAAAATGTAATAGTTTTACTAAACACTTTCCAAAAATTCGTTAAATCTAGGCTTGCATGTTTACTTTTACAATGCAATGCCTTAGCAGATTCACTAAGAACACCGACGCACAACCAACTCGATGCACCTGTTCGCAAAAACCGTCTATAAATTAAAAAAATATTCAAGATATCAATGAAGGGCTTAAACCGGTAATCACAAATTGCACTACTAGTCGCATGGATACTGCATTTGGGTCATATTAACAACAGTTTTCTTAATATTTAAATAAAATTGTAAAAAAGTCATTCACTGGTACAGTGTCATCCACTCCTACGTTTACCTTAAAGCTGGGGCCTGTAATTACACCCCAGCGCTGGTCTTCCATTGGGGCCGTTTGTGAGGTCACGCACGTCTGACACTTATTCTAATACACATACTTACATACATAAATTAAAATACAGAAATGGGAACAGAATATTATACAATACAATAACATACATAAGATACACTGAAACGTCGCTCGCACTGGTAAATTATAATTTTGGAACGCATCCCCAATAATGACACTGACATTAGTGACATATGACGGCCAGCATGGTCGGTTCTGCTCGCGGGGTTCACATAATAGCACTTAAATTATTACAAGATCATGGGTCATCTATATTTGTGACAAAACAATAAAATGAATGATTACCTATATTATTACATTAAATATTTACTTACACTAAACAAAACTACAAACATGTGAGGTGCGAAGAATGCGTGCCAACTGAATAAAATGAGCAACTACTTATACTACATAATATCTCGCTGGACATGGATGGAGCATAACAGAAAGGTGAGTACAATTAAATTGTAAATATCATAATCTACAACAATTTTCTTTTACCATACAATTCAATAATTCAAACAAAAGTTTCAAATTCTCTCCTCAAATACAAATTCTCTCCTTAAATACAGCTTGTGTCATGCTTAAAGGGCTCCTGCCCTAGCTGGTGTTGGAGCATAAAGGTTTTCAGTTTAAATTTAAACGATTTGACGGTTTGCAGGCTCCTGATCGGCGGGGGTATGGTGTTCCAACACTTTGACGCTGCATAGCGGCAGCTACCTCGAAAAGCTGACGAGGCATGCCTGGGTGTCAACAAGTGGATGGTCGAGTTCCGTCTTCCGTGTGACCTAGCGCAAGACAACTTGTCAAAAAGATATGGTGGAGCCTTGTGTTTTATTACGCCAAAAACAAGACAAGCCAGATGTAGCTTACGACGATGGTGCATTTTCAAGAGCTTATGTTCATCGCGTATCGAGATAAGACCGGTGGCTCATGGCGTTAACTTAGACGAGCGCGCATTCGAACTTGTATGCGCTACGGTAAACGTAAAAAACAAATTCCTATTCGCTATTTGTGTAATTTACATCCCCCCAGGATCAGACGAGAATGAATATATGATAATGTTTAATTTAGTAGAATTTCTCTGTACTAAGTATAAGGGCAATATTATTGTATTGGGTGATTTTAATTTATTTTCGTGTAATACTAGCATAAAATTTATGCAAATAATCGTAGTAATTATTTAATAATTACTACGATTATTTTGTGGCCTTCGGCGATTTCACTCAGGGAAATAAAGTACCTAACTGTGATGGCAGGCAACTAGATCTTGTGTTGAGCGGGGGGTCCTTTCGTGGGAAATTGTCGGTGTATGAGACCTGCGTTGACGACAGCTTACAACCGATAGACCGGTATCATCCACCGTTAGGGGTGAGTGTGTCGGCGGCGGCGACTATTGCTCGCGCCGCCGCCGATGGACTTTGCCCCCGGGCATCGCGAGATTCGCGAGAACAAAGCGTAGTGACTAATAAAAGCACCCAACACTCGTTGGATGTGCATGAATGGAATTTCTATAAAGCCGATTATTACGCGTTATACCACAAATTGTCATCTATCGATTGGTGTAATATTTACAAAATTAATGACCCAGATTTGGTTTTATCGTTTTTTTACACAAATATAACACAAATTTTAAATGAATGCGCGTTCCCATTAAAAATCGGTTATCTACTAAGTCTCAGTATTCTTATCCAGAATGGTACACAGCTCAAATTATTCACGACATTAAGTTAAAATATAGACTGCATAAGAAGTTTAAATCGAGCAGGTCTGCCGAGGTGTACGAAGCGTTCGCGCAATGCCGGGCGCGCCTGAAGATTGCCATTTCTGATGCTCATGACAATTACCAGGACCGTGTACAAAAACAATTGAAATCAGACCCGAAATCTTTCTGGCGATTTCTGAAATCTAAAAGGTCGAATGGTCCTACTCATAAACTGGTAAAGGACGGTCGGACTCTTTCGGAGCAGGAATGCGCAGATGAATTTTCCAAATTTTTTTATTCGGTGTTTAATGACGTATCTTCTAAGCTCGACTGTGCTGCAGCGGACGCAGCGTCTGGAGCAAGCAGTGCACGAGTTCACATCGATCGTTTGAATGTGTCTGAGGTTCAGCAGGTACTGGCGCAGCTTCCGGCTAAGCACTCAACTGGCCCAGATGGAATACCACCGTTTCTCTTGAAGGATTGCCGTTCGACTCTGGCTGACCCTTTGTGTCACATATTTAATGTGTGTATTAAATGTAAAAAAATGCCTGAGTTGTGGAAAGTGACGAGAGTGGTACCTGTGCCGAAGGGTGGTGGTGGTGCTGAAACCTGTAACTACAGACCGGTGGCGGTACTGAATGCACCTGCCAAGGTCTTCGAGGCGGCATTACACAAGACCCTGTATTCGCAGGTGAGCTCTCAACTTTCAGAGGCTCAATACGGTTTCCGGGCAGCGCGCAGTACTACAGGAAATTTATTGCATCTTATGACATTATTAGTCCCCGCTTTGGATGCTGGTCACCAGATAGACGTTGCCTACCTTGACTTTCGCAGAGCATTCGACACAGTGGATAATGATGTGTTGCTGATGAAGTTTGCGAGAGCAGGGTGCACGCCACATACTTTACAGTTTTTTGCCAGCTACATGCACAATAGGCGACAGTATGTGGATTGCTCGGGGAGCAAATCACAACCTTATTATGTTAGATCGGGCGTGAGTCAGGGTAGCAATTTAGGGCCCTTGGGTTTTATCCTTATGATCAATGATCTTCCAGATGTTGTGATGGATTCTACATGTCTTTTATTTGCTGATGACCTGAAACTAGTCCGCGTGGTTAAAGATATCTCCGATTGTCAGAAATTGCAGCAGGACATCAACAGAGTGATGCTTTGGAGTGTGGAAAATAAGCTACACTTCAATCCATGTAAGTGTACAATTATTTCTTTCAGTCGTGCACATAGCCCACTGTACCATCATTACGTGATTGAAGGGAATCCATTACAGCGTGTGACGGAGGTGCGGGATCTTGGAGTCTGCCTAACGTCTGACCTATCATTTCGTAACCACATTAGTAATGTTTGCAAGAAAGCGTTTCGGAACCTTGGGTTCTTGATGCGACTAGCAAAGAATTTTAGGGACATTTCCGCGATAAGAGCTGTATATGAGGCAATCGTAAAGAGCCACCTCGAAAGTAACGCGGTGGTCTGGAGTCCACACGAAGCAAAATACAAAATAATGCTGGAGCGCATTCAAAATAAATATGTGAGACTTCTTTACCTAAAACTGTACGGCGTATATCCTGGCTATCCTTTACTGTATCCCACACTCTTCGTGCTAGGAATGGTGGGGTACAACAAGCTAGAAGTGAGGCGCGAGCTAGCCCTGGCTTCGTATGTAGTGAGGGTGCTGCGAGGCTCGCTGTGCAACCCTGGGGTGCTGCGCGCCGTGGCGCTGTACGTGCCGGACCAGCACGCGGGGCGCCGCCGGCGGCCGCCGCTGCTGGCCGTGCCGGTCGCCCGCACCAAGCTGCTGAAGGAGGCCCCGCTAACGAGAGCTATTCGCACTATCAATAAAGTTGCTCTAGAGATTGATGTATTCACGTGCTCCCTGAATGATTTCACGAAGGTCACTATGTTTATACTGAGTTATAGTGTATAAGTAGCTATATAAACAAATTAATGCCATATATTGTTTCGATGCTGTTAGGAGTCGCTTATCTATCGTATTAGGTAAACCTGTAATGGTAGATTTAAGTTGTTATTATTAAATAAATAAATAAATAAATAAATAAATGTTTATTTAAAAATGGTGTGACATGGGCCCTCAACGGAATGGAGAAACAGAAGCGAGCACAAGCATTTTGAATTCGTTGAACAAGTCTTTTCGTTTTTGCTAAAAGGCGTGGGCCAAACACTACGTCTGCATAGTTCAGCCTGGAAATAATCAGTGATTCTACTAAATTAATACGCATATCTATTTCAATATGTATTCCAGATTTAATTCCGTGTCTTCCCTCTCATTCGAATAGTATGTGATATAAGAGTGAGAGAAACTATAGTGAAATTCAAATTAAGCACCCGTGACATGTAATACGTTCAGCACGGCAAGCACATCATGGGCGCGGGACGACAAAATCTGCGACATAGAGTTTTCTCGAGCTATGTCACGAATTGGTAGCACAACACGCGCGCGAGATAACGCTGACTCGCGATGATCTATCAAAGCGACATAATTATTTCGCTTGAAAGTCCCACGCGAGATATCCTCAAAATTCGTAGCACAAGTGTACCTTGAGCGATAAAATACATTGCGTTTTAATGTCAAAATGCGACAAATTGTCTTCGAGGTGTAAAGGTGGCGAGAAAGTCGAGAAACACATAAAGTTCGTTACGGATTGCAAATTTAGGCTTTCAGTCGAATTATTATTGTAGCTATGCACGGCAAGCACATCATGGGCGCGGGACGACAAAAACTGCGACATAGAGTTTTCTCGAGCTATGTCACGAAACTCACGAATTGGTAGCACAACATGCGCGCGAGATAGCGCTGACTCGCGATGATCTATCAAAGCGACATAATTATTTCGCTTGAAAGTCCCACGCGAGATATCCTCAAAATTCGTAGCACAAGTGTACCTTGAGCGATAAAATACATTGCGTTTTAATGTCAAAATGCGACAAATTGTCGTCGAGGTATGAAGGTGGCGAGAAAGTTGAGAAACACATAAGGTTCGTTACGGATTGCATAAGCTTTCAGTCGAATTATTATTGTTGCTATGAGCTATGTATTGGTAGTTATGAATAATCTGCCCGGCAAGCACATCATTGAGCGCGAGATAGCTCGCGCGGCGACAAACCCATGTCGCTGCTTTCAAATTTATATTTCTAGCCGTCATTTTCTCGATTTTGGTAGCACAAGTTAACAGCTCGAGAAATTAGTTCCATGCGAAAGAGTCATCCCGCGGGCGACATAACAAGTGTGGCCATTTATGTGTGGGACTAACTTTTCTTTCCTAGCAACACTGAATCGGTATAAATAAAGTTGAATGACCAGTGAACAGCAAGCTTTAAAAATGAAACATCTCTAGTCACGATAACTTTGTCTCGTTCGCGTAGTATAAAGATTAAAGAGATAAGACATTTTAAGATGAAAATGTCAAAGTCTCATAATAATAATCTGTCACATGACATTTGTAGATTGTGTTTGGTAGCGATATTTAAAATGGCTTATGAAGGTAAAATTTAAGTAAATTATCGCCTTTTATACTCTTTATACGTTACTTTGGATATTAAATACGATTATTATTTACATTTAAAGCGTATGTTTTTTGAAATTCATGTTCATAGTTCTTTAATAAAATTTTATGAATTATATTTCAGTGATCGGAGCCCAATAATAATACAAATCAATGTCGTTGAACTAAACCCATAGAGTAGCTTAAAAACTTAACTTATAGACAGCTGCCACGCACAATTTTTCACCGATTTTAAATAATTATTTTAAATACCCATCTACTTATATGTTTATCATGTAATATGTTAAAACATGATTTGAAATATTTCAACCGAAATGATCGAAACAACTTATTAATAAAATACATCCACAAATTAATCCAGAAATACCGAATACCTACTGCAGTTTTTTGATTTTGACATTTATGCCAATGGAAATTCGCAACGTTTTTTGTGGCTTCCTTATTGAAATTCGTCTTTTTTGTGCCCTCTGAAGAGGCCCTCGCCGTTCCTGCGTGGCAGGCAAAAAACCCCGCTGCCACGGCACGCCGCGGCGGCGCACCGCGGCCCCGCACCGCGGCCCGACAGCGCAGCTCTGACAGCAGCCATTATAGACATTTGTAGTATTTGTTTTTATTGTGTTTTGTGCTAATTGTGTTTTTATTGTAGTGTTTATTTTTAAGGTACGTGTTTAATTTTTAAGTTTTTATGCAGGCCGCGACCCAATCTGGCGACAGCAATTCAACCAATAGCCATCCATGCGATTTGTGTTCAAGATCATTTTCATCTAGTAGAGGCTTAAACATCCATAAAACTAAATCTCATCGAAATCGCCCCAATCAAAATGTTTCTCCACTTAATTTAGATAACTCCACTACGCCACCAACTTCTCATACCCATCCGTTTCATATCCGCCTCAGTCATCTCAAAAATAATATACCAATTGTAAAACGAATCCCTCGCGGAGCTAGGATCACGGTTGCTACTCATCTTGCCCATCTTGCAGAAAAATGCTATGAATCTAACTCGCCCGAAGACTGGCATAACCTCCTTCTTTTCCCATACATGATACTACACGCCGAAGATGATAATAAAAATATATCTTTGACACAAAAAATTAAAAATAATTGCACACTAAGCTCTATCATTCCCATTCCGTCAACCACGTCCGGTCATCATACAACAAATTATAATCAAATCAAAACCATTCAAAATAAAATTAGCGAGGGTGATCTCAAAGGCGCCGCTCGATTACTTTTCTCCAGTGATGTGCTGTCGCCAGATAACCCTGAAACCCTTTCGGCCTTACAGACCAAACATCCTCCCGCTCCTGCGAGTCCCTACTTTTTAGACCCTCCAACAGCAACCCAGGCATGCCTACAGATCAAAGAAAACGATGTTTTCAATGCCATACTGTCTTTTAAAACCGGTTCCGCTGCAGGCCTGGATGGCCTCGCCCCTCAACACTTAAAAGACTTGACTGCCCCGTCCGTTGGAGTCTCAGGTGAGCAATTAATAACCTGTCTCACCAAACTAATAAACTTTATGTACGCCGGCAATATCCACCCGGATATTGTACCTATCCTGTACGGTGCAAATCTTATTGCGCTTACCAAAAAGGACGGAGGGGTGAGGCCTATTGCTGTTGGTGCAACACTTCGCCGCCTAGCCTCCAAAATTGCAGTACGGTATATACTACCAAAATTACAAAAAATGTTCGAACCCATTCAATTGGGCTTTGGCGTTCAAGGCGGTTGCGAGGCCGCCGTGCATGCCCTCCGAACCTACCTCAGCGATGGCCAGTGCGAAGTGTTTCTCAAAATTGACGTGAGAAATGCTTTTAATTCTTTGAACCGAGATACCTTGTTGGCAGAAATCAAATCTAACATCCCTGAAATATACAACTACCTGTTACACTGCTATGCAGATCCTACCAAGTTGATGTACCGGTCAAACGAGCTGTCATCTGAAGTAGGCTGCCAACAAGGAGATCCCCTGGGGCCAGCAATCTTCAGTTTGGCAATAAATCCGATCATTCGAAATTTAGCATCTAAATTCAACGTTTGGTATTTGGATGATGGGACCTTAGGAGGCGACGTAGATTCTGTACTTTCTGATCTATCCCAAATTATTGACAAATTTAAATCTATTGGCCTGGAACTCAATTTCGACAAATGCGAACTGTTCATTCCAAATTCTTGCAACAATATTAATAATTCGGCTCAAAAATTCCGTCAACTTGCACCTAATATTAAAATTATAGATAAAACTAACCTTTGCCTCCTAGGATCCCCCATCTACGAGGAAAGTTTTCAAAATTACATTCAAAATTCTGTTTCGAAATTTCACAACCATTCCCACCGTTTACTCGAAATTAGTCCGCATTATGCTCTTAGTATTATTAGATTTTGCCTGTTTGTTCCTAAATTAACGTATGTCCTTCGCTGTTGCCCACTATGGAAAAATCAAACTCTCTTGTCACCAATAGATGACCTAATCAAAAACAATTTGGAATCTATACTCAATATTAAACTTAGTGAGCAGTCCTGGACCCAAGGATCCCTTCCCATTCGGTACGGTGGATTAGGGATCCGCAAAATTTCTAGAGTCGCTTTACCGGCTTTTTTGTCATCGGTTCATAGCTCGTTAAGTCTCATAGGAAAAATCCTGCACACAAACTATGAGACCTCGGGCTTGGCCGATGCAAAAAATGCCTGGTCTATTGCTTGCCCCAACCAAAATTTCCCCGAACATCCAAAATCTCAAAGGAGTTGGGACGACATTTCGTGTAAATTAGTTCTAGATTCCCTACTTTCACAGTCGTGCACTAATGAACGAGCCAGAATATTAGCCGGCAGCACAAAAGAAGCCGGGTTCTGGCTCCATGCACATCCCTCCCCAAATACTGGAACCTTTTTAGACCCCAATACCCTCCGTTTTTCAGTTTGTCTCCGTCTCGGGGTCCCGGTCTGCGCCCCGCATCGTTGCCCCTGCGGCCACGAGGTGGACCGCCTGGGCCACCACGGACTTTCCTGCCAAAGGAGTGCGGGCCGCTTCTCAAGACATGCTGCCCTTAACGACATCATCCGTAGGGCTCTTGCGTCGGTCAATGTTCCGGCTCTATTAGAGCCTACCGGCATATCAAGGACCGACGGCAAGAGACCGGATGGGATGTCTCTGATTCCATGGAGTATGGGACGGGTGCTAGTGTGGGATGCAACATGTGTAGACACACTAGCCCCGTCACATCTACCTCGGACATCCATAAGGGCAGCAGCAGCAGCAGAGGCGGCTGAAAGTGCTAAGGTAGGAAAATACAGTGGTCTCGGCGCTGACTATAATTTTATCCCTTTCGGCGTCGAGACCCTGGGTCCGTGGGGCTCTGGTGCTTTGAGTCTCTTTAAACAACTTTCAAAGAGACTCAAAGATACCACAGGTGACCCAAGAGCTGGCAGCTACCTCGCTCAACAAATTAGCCTCGCGATCCAGCGGGGTAATGCTGCCAGCATCTTTGGTACCATGCCGCGGGGGCCGTTTTTAGATTTAGATTTAGTTTAGTATATATTTATTTATAGTGTAGTTTGATAATATTATAGTTTTAATTTTGTATATTTTTGTCGCTTATAAATAAATATTCATTCAACCCATAGTTTCCAGACGGAGAATGTGGATCCGGAAAAGACGAAGTCCCTAAATTGGGTCAAACTCCAAAAAAGAAATATATCGGGTCTTTGAATTGCCAGCAGGTATTCCGACGAAAGCTTGTACAAATCATTTAAATTTATGATGAAAATATGAGGGTTTCCATCCACGTCCCAAATAATATACCTATGACCTAAAAGTAGTTGATATATCGGAGATTCTGCATATACCAACTTAATTATTAAGGTCAAGTATGGTCAAGAAAAGTACCTAACACCTTAAGTTACATACATCGCTTCTGATAGTATTATGTATGGTAAAAATCATAATATATTATTATTGTTCATTTGATCTGCAGGTTTATTTATGCTATGAGCTGTCAATAAAGCATGGTATTTATCAATTATTATTTTTTTTTTAAGATATGGCGCAAACTGAAGAAAAAGGTTCGCGATCAGCAAATCGGATTCTACAACAGCCACGAAGGCGGCCGCTGGGTCGCGCTCTGCAGCTCGTCGTGAACAACAAGAGTACGCTTGGCGCCCGAGCTCGTGGCGCAGCCTGCGTTTGATTGGGTGGTTTTATTGTACCTATATCGTTGAAGTTAGAGCCCACGGCTGTATAATATTTTTTCACTATATTTATGAGGTTTCATGTTGTTACAATTTATGATAGTAAACCACATTTAACATAATATAAAAAATATCACGCCGTGGACGCGAACTTCCGCGACAAAGTATTAAAGTGCCCATTTAATTCAGACGATCGTCTACAATAGAGCAGAAATTACTGGCGTTTATTAATTAAATTATTAATATATTTGTGATTGTAAACTTGTTTGGCTCAAATGTTTTTTACGATACAGATATAATGATGTTATTATAATAAATACATTTTTTGTAATAAATACATACTGGATTATTTTATTATACATATTTTTATTTGTTTAAAATACTAGTTATTAGCCGTGTGGTGACGGCAATAAGATGTCACCACCCCAACTCTTTCCGTTGGTGTCTCAAGAGTCGGTTAAAGGATTGAAGTGTCATTGACTGTTTATTTACCAATGGGTAGTAGTGTGAGTAGTGTGTCCACTATGAAGGACAGCAGCATCATCATAGTGTACACACTACTCCCGATTATGGGTATTAACCTCCTAATGCATCCATGCGCATAGGTTAAGGAGAGGACATTGCCCATGCACCCGTGAACTAATAGAGGCTGATCTACCTTTTCCCATACAGATTACGTGTGCAAATCCCGCTTTTCTTACTTATATTGTACTTGTAAAATATAGCTGCGTAATGTACGGTATACTGCACAGCACATCGCTATCAAAATTAATACAATTATGCATCTTGCCCTTAGATACTTCTATTCAATAGCTATTAGCATTGGTAGGTAGGTTAATACTTCTTCGTTTCAACCGCTACTTTTGAAGACATTTCATACTTCAGAAGATACAAGCGTTTGATTCTCTATTGAACCTCATGAACATGGGTCTTCAGCCCGGCAAGCACATCATGGGCGCGGGACGACAAAAACTGCGACATAGAGTTTTCTCGAGCTATGTCACGAATTGGTAGCACAACATGCGCGCGAGATAACGCTGACTCGCGATGATCTATCAAAGCGACATAATTATTTCGCTTGAAAGTCCCACGCGAGATATCCTCAAAATTCGTAGCACAAGTGTACCTTGTGCGATAAAATACATTGCGTTTTAATGTCAAAATGCGACAAATTGTCTTCGAGATGTGAAGGTGGCGAGAAAGTCGAGAAACACATAAACTTCGTTACGGATTGCAAATTTAGGCTATCAGTCGAATTATTATTGTAGCTATGAGCTATGTATTGGTAGTTATGAATAATCTGTTTTAGTACATGCGTTCTAAGGCATTATTTAATGTTTTAATATTAACAAACTTCGTTTCATTACCGACCCTACAGTCGATACCGTAAGGTCTGAAGACCCATGGAGGTTCAATAGAGAATCAAATGCTAGTAATATTTTCAAAAGTAGCGGTTGTAAAGAAGAAGTATTAACGTACCTACCAATGCTAACAGCTATTGAATAGAAGTATCTAAGGGCAAGATACATAATTGTATTAATTGTGATAGCGATGTTCGGTGTAGTATACCGTACAACTACGCAGCTATATTTTACAAGTACAATATAATTAAGAAAAGCGGCATTTGTACACATAATCCATATAGGAAAAGGTAGATCAGCCTCTATTAGTTCACAGCTGCATGGGCAATGTCCTTTCCTTAGGCTATGTGCATGGACGCATTAGGAGGTTAATATACAGGGTGTAAGTCTAATACGGGCGAAGCTCTTAATGGGTATTAGTTTACGTCATAATAAGTACATTCAAATAACATTTACTTAAAATAAGAGCAACAAAATGTTCCATACAAAATAATTCGGCGCGCAATGTAGAGCAACATACGCGAGTTAAACACTCGTTGACAGCTAATTTCAAAAGCAGATGACATAACTGCCATATCAGCAATAACAAATGTTCGTACCTACATTGCTGCTCCGATAATCTTAAAAAAATTATGTGGGGTTATAATTAAGAGTAATTTTGAAAAAACCTTGTAATCCATGATCACACTAATGAATCCCATGCCTGGTTTAATTGTTCGCCCGTATTAGATTTACACACTGTATACCCATAATCGGGAGTAGTGTGTCCACTAAGATGATGCTGCTGCCCATCATAGTGGACACACTACTCACACTACTACCCATTGATAAATAAATAGTCAATGACACTTCAATCTTTAACCGACTCTTACGACACCAACGGGAAGAGTTGGGGTGATGACAAATGTAATCTTACTACCGTTTCCACACGGCTAATAACTAGTATTTTAAACAAATAAAAATATATATAATAAATAATCCAGTATGTATTTATTAAAAAATATATATTTATTATAATAACATGTATTAAATACTCAATGTAACAAATATTTGTATCGTAAAGAACAGTTGAGCCAAACAAGTTTACAATCACAAATATATTAATAATTTAATTAGATAATAGACGCCTGTAATTTCTGCTCTATTGTAGACGATCGTCTGAATTGAATGGGCACTTTTATACTTTGCCGCGGAAGTTCGCGTCCACGGTGTTATATTTCTTCCACTATGTGAAATGTGATTTACTAACATAAATTGTAATAACATGAAACCTCATAAATATAGTGAAAAAATATCATACACCCGTGGGCCCTAACTTCAACGATATGCTTTAAAACCACCCAACCAAACGCAGGCTGCGCCACGAGCTCGGGCGCCAAGCGTACTCTTGTTGTTCACGACGAGCTGCAGAGCGCGACCCAGCAGCCGCCTTCAAGGCTGTTGTGGAATCCGATTTGCTGAATGCGAACCTTTTTCTTCAGTTTGCGCCATATCTTTAAACAGTATGAATAATTGATTAATACCATGCTTTATTGACAGCTCCGCAAAAATAACCTGCAGATCGAATAAATAATCGTAGTATGATTTTTACTATACATAATACTATCAGACGCGATGTATGTAACTTAAGGTGTTACTTTTCTTGACCATACTTGACCTTAATAATTAAGTTGGTATATGGAGGATATCCGATATATCAACTACTTTTAGGTCATAGGTATATTGTTTTGGAACCTGGAGGATGGATTAACCCATCGAAGCCCAGGCATTTGAAGTGCTTATTTACTTCCGTCATCATATGGTGACGCTGGGGCTCGAAGGGTTAAGGAGGCGAGTATCGGGTACGAAAACGAAACCCTCATATTTCCATTATAAACTTAAATGATTTGTACAAGCTTTCATCGAAATACCTGCTAGTAATTCGAAGACCCGATATATTTATTTTTTGGAGTTTGACCCAATATACGTATAGGTACTTCATCTTTTCCGCATTCTCCCTCTGGAAACTATGGGTTTAGTTTAACGACATCTTGCTTTGTATTATTATTGGGCTCCGATGACTGAAATATAATTCATAACATACATTTTTATTAAAGAACTATGAACATGAATTTCAAAAAATATACGGTTTAAATGTAAATAATCGTAACTAACATCCACAGTACCTAAGTAACGTATAAAGAGTATAAAAGGCTATAATTAACTTAAATTTTACGTTCATGAGCCATAATATCGCCACCAAACACAATCTACAAATGTCATGCGACAGATTATTATTATGACACTTTGACTTTTTCATATTAAAATGTCCTATCTCTTTAATCTTTATACTACGTGAACGAGACAAAGTTATCGTGACTAGAGATGTTTCATTTTTAAAGCTTGCTGTTCACTAATCATTCAACATTATTTATACCGATTCAGTGTTGCTAGGAAAGAAAAGTTAGTCCCACACATAAATGGCAATACTTGTTATGTCGCCCGCGGGATGACTCTTTCGCATGGAACTAATTTCTCGAGCTGTTAACTTGTGCTACCAAAATCGAGAAAATGACGGCTAGAAATATAAATTTGACAGCCGCGACATGGGTTTGTCGCAGCGCGAGCTATCTCGCGCTCAATGATGTGCTGACCGGGCAGACCTTATGGTATCGACAGTAGGGTCGGTAATGAAACGAAGTTTGTTTATATTAAAACATTAAAAAATGTCTTAGAACGCATGCACTAAAACAGATTATCCAATACATAACTCATAGCTACAATAATCTGCGACTGAAAGCCTAAATTTTGCAAACCATAACGAAGTTTATGTGTTTCTCGACTTTCTCGCCACCTTCACACCTCGAAGACAATTTGTCGCATTTTGACATTGAAACGCAATGTATTTTATCGCTCAAGGTACACTTGTGCTACGAATTTGGAGGATATCTCGCGTGGGACTTTCAAGCGAATTAATTATGTTGCTTTGATAGATAATCGCGAGTCAGCGTTATCTCGCGCGCATGTTGTGCTACCAATTCGTGACATAGCTCGAGAAAACTTTATGTCGCAGGTTTTGTCGTCCCGCGCCCATGATGTGCTTGCCGTGCTGTTTTAGCTTCTAAGGCATTATTTAATGTTTTAATATTAACAAACTTCGTTTCACTACCGACCCTACATTCGATACCGTAAAGTCTGAAGACCCATGTGGTTCAATAGAGAATCAAATGCTAGTAATATTTTTAAAAGCAGCGGTTGTAAAGAAGAAGTATTAACGTACCTACCAATGCTTATAACTATTGAATAGAAGTATCTAAGGGCAAGATGCATAATAGTATTAATTGTGATAGCGATGTTCTGTGTAAAATACCGTACAATTACGCAGCTATATTTTACAAGTACAATATAATTAAGAAAAGCGGCATTTGTACACATAATTTATATAGGAAAAGGTAGATCAGCCTCTATTAGTTCACGGCTGCATGGGCAATGTCTTTTCCTTAGCCTATGCGCATAGCCGCATTAGGAGGTTAATACCTATATACCCATAATCGGGAGTAGTGTGTCCACTATGATGATGCTGCTGCCCATCATAGTGGACACACTACTCATACTACTACCCATTGATAAATAAATAGTCAATGACACTTCAATCCTTTATCCGATTCTTACGACACCAACGGGAAGAGTTGGGGTGGTGACAAATGTAATCTTACTACTGTCTCCACACGGCTATTAATAACGCGTATTTTAAACAAATAAAAATATATATAATAAATAATCGAGTATGTATTTATTACAAAAAATGAATTTATTACAGTGTATTCATCCTTACTTGTCTTATCATGTAAACAAACCACAGACCAAGTCATTGATTTAAGTAAAAGGGGTAGATGAGTGACGCTCATAGTTTGTCAACACGGCAAGCGATACCCGCACCCACACCGTTGCAAATACTACACACTACTGTAATGTCTATGTGCACAATGCGTAATAGAGATAAAATAATACGAAATATGCGGTTGTGCAAACGAAACCCCCATATTTTGCGCAATACACATAGAGCAACAGAGACATACATAGCAATTAGATCTTAGTGTAAGCAAGACATTATCTGCATATTCTTTCTAATCTTAATATTTCTAACAATCCCGCTACTCCTGGTACATCGCTTACCGAGTTTTGGGATTAGATATTGTCAATTTCAAGGGCTGACCTCTGGTTACATACATTTACTACGGTCATTTGGGTCTCCCTTATACTGGACCGACTACGACGCCCGTGGTATCATCGGAATTACGCCATTTACCTTTAGTTCGGTAGCGTCGGAAAACAAAGTCAATATCAATACGAGTAACATGTACCTACTCATTTCATGATGAAACAGAATTAAATGAAAGATGGTGTAATCATTTATTTATGTAATCATTTATTTATATAAAGGAATATTATTATTCTCTCCTTTATTCAAATATTTTCTTATATTACATGGGCTCAAATAAATGTAAATTAAGGTTATTATGTGACATATACAAAATTAACGATAAACAACACGAAGAATCACAACAAATCAGAAAAAATATCGAAGACTTCCAACATGTTCATCGGTTCCCATTAAACAACGAAGTAAAGAAACAATAAAACAACAAAAGCTATAAATTAAGTTAGGTATGGTGTATGGATGGTCAAGGAATTTAAGTGAAGTACCATAGTGACAACGTACGAAAAGGCTCAAAAATATAAATTGATTTTAGAAATCAAATCATGAAGATACTCATATTTGATATTCCGGTCGATACTCTAGAATAGCTTTTCGTTATTTTGTCCGCTTAAACTAGTTTAATGTGTACTACGTTTTCAACACATTTGCGAGGAATAACTGACTTAAATTAACACTTTTACTAACCCTTGTTGCTAGGTAATTACTACTTACTTAGATATTATCCGAAATTTACGTTCAATCTTTTTATTTTATTCTTGTTCATTACTTTAAGGCCACAATTTACATAAAAGAAATAACAGAAAATACAACAAAATGTAAAGTATGTTTAACTTGGTCGGGTTATGTTATTACCGCACTAGGACAGTAATGTAATGAAAAAGTACGGATATTGGATTATGAGCCATAAAGCGGTTCAATAATAACTACGTTACGAGCACGCTTGTTGAAAAAATAGTTGTGATTGGTCCATCAAAGTTTTGATTGGCTATATTCTATAAATGTATTCAAGATAAAATAAAGTGCACAAAACCACGATTACCCGAAAGTACGGAATAGCGCCTTTTGTTATTCGTCGTCTGCCTTTGCTGGTAGTATATAGTACATTACTATAGAGGACGGGAAACGAAGGGTTACAGGCCAAGTAGATATATCTGGCCGAAGGAACTGAGGCCAGATAGGAATACGCGGCCTGTAACCCTGTTTCTCGCCGAGATTTGTATAGTGCTTTTCTCAAACTTGCCATGAAATAAAACGAACTGATTTCGCCGAACCATACTATTTGATTTGTAAATAAACCAATAGTACAGTATCGTACAACATTAAAAAAAACATTCGCGCCTAACTTTTTTTTAAATCTGTTTGAGGTATCCTTTTACCTGTTGGTATATAGACATTAGTTCTTAGGTTATTTTTTTTTTCTGTGGCTGAATGTCAAAACCTAGTGTCACAATTTGACGTTTCAAAACAAAAGACAGTTTGTTTGCAGTCCTAGGTGTGAAATAAATACATGAAATCTCTTTACATATCATCTTAGCATATGACACCGGATACATAATATTTCCGGGCTTAATTTAAAGTAAGTAACATCAACATTCCGTAGCAAGTTTGAGAAAAATATGTTCCGGTATAAAATGTATGGAACATATTCTACTATGTTTGGTAGATGTCCACTCTGGGTCTTTTCTTTGCTTGCGTACGACTGCGATCCACTTATCTTTCCATACTTCGTCGGCAGGAAATCTGCTATGCTATTCTCTTATTGACACATTCGACGCTGCGTTCGTCAACGAGCTCGATGTCGAGACAGCCCTGTCTAAAATCCTAGCTGTTTGATTTTTTTTTTTTTTTTTCTTGTTCCGGCCTTCGCACGGTTTGTGCATTTGGCCCGAGTTGCGAAAACGGGGAAACGGGATAGATTTACGGAAAAGGTACAAACGGAATTTGGAAAAGGATATTAAAAGATCAGTGGGTAATGGGATAAATGGATGAAAGTAGGAGTTATGAAAAAATACATATGCTTAAATTTTGATGTTATTCAATGTAATGAAATCTGAAAGAATTTTGTATATATCAGGATCGCGTGAATATAGTAAGATAGGGATGGAAAGTGGGAATGGGATATCAAGGGAAGTGAGTTTTTCAAGAAAAGATGAACGATCATTTAGAGGGCAAGCTAAAAAAATATGGTTTAAGTCGCCTTCAGAGTGCCCGCATTGGCAAGATGGGCTATTAATAATTTTTAATTTGGCGAGGTGCATCGGAGAGCAAACATGACCCAAGCGCATACGTGATAAAATTGATGTAACTTTTTTACCGAGTTTGAGTTTAGAAAACCAAGGTTTCACTGGAATAGAAAGTTGTATAGAGCGGTAGTGACGACCTTTTGAGCTATTTGATGTCCATACGTCATTCCAAGCATCCCTAAGGTAAATTCTGGGTAAAATGGCCAAGTCATGGGAATAATTTTTGTAAGGGAAGCGATCTCCGGAAGCTATAGCGTCGTTAGCAAGTCGATCAGCTCTCTCGTTACCAGATATACCGCAATGAGCTGGAACCCATGCGAAGGCTACTGAAAGGTTTTTCGATGAGCATAATAGTAGCGATTTTCTAATTTCTATTATTATAGGGAACTGATTACGTGTCCCGAACGGATAACGGTTTAAGGACTGGAGAGCACTTAATGAGTCCGAAAAAATAACAGTTTTATTTAATTTAAATAGCAAAACATATTCAACAGCTTTTAAAAGTCCGAAACATTCCCCTGTGAATACTGAGGATTCGGGGGGGAGTTTTATCTTTTGATGGATATTGTATTGTGAGTGGTATAGACCTTTTTTTTTTTTTTTTTTTTTTTGTTTAGGGGGGGAGAAATGCTTTACGCATACCGCCCGGGTGCGGGAGGGGACCCGAGCGGTTATGTGGGACTCCCGTTTGGCTAATGAGGCCTACGGTATACCCACTAAAAAACCCCCCCATATGCCACCTCGTCGCCTTTTTGGCGGGGTTACGAGAACGCTCTCGCTTACATTCGCAACCCCGCCGGCGGCAGCTGCTTGCCGGCAGCTCCTTCGTGGGTGTCCGAAGACCCTCCACGCTGGGCGCGCCAGATGGTTGGGCGCGCCTCCCTCCTCGGTCTCCATGATGCATTGTGGCGGACCCTCCCGAGACCGCCACAAGGAGACTGTAGGTGCCGGAAGATTTCCCGGCACCCGGCGGCATATCAGGTCTGTGGCTATGCCGCCGACCACACTTCGGCTGCAGAGGATAGGGCGAGCGGCAACGACAACACCGACACTCCTCTTCCTCTGCAGCCCCACCGACGCCGTTACGGCGGAACGGCCCCGCCAAGGTCGCAGGGGGTAGGGAGAGTGGCGCTCCGTAATACCATCACGCCTCTCCCCCTGCGATCCCACCTCGGCCGCAGAGGATAGGGAGAGCGGCAACGACAACACCGACACTCCTCTTCCTCTGCGGTCCACCTCCACGCGTCCTAAGCGGGCTCGGTGAGCCCACTTGGAGCGTCCTCCTCGGGCCAGCCGGCAGCCCAAAACTGGCTGGCCCTGGGTGCCTCTTCGCTTCACCGTGGGTGACCAGTCCACGGTTACTAAGCCCCTCCACCACGACTAGGTGGGCACCCCACGGGGGGGAGTGGTATAGACCTACTCCAACACATCCATTAGTTGAGTGCTTCGAAGCATCTGTAAATATTCGGTGCCATTGGGGCCACTTAGTATCAACAACATAATTAAAAGTTAATTTTTGATGGTGGTCAGATGTATTAATACCCATGTTTAGGTGTATATCAGGGTGTAGGGTAAGGCAGTCATAACTTGAGTTAAACAAAGGAGCAACTTTGGTTTGGTAAGTAAGAGCTTCAATCGCTTCAAATTTCTTTATACTTTTGACAAGACAAGGCTTTTCTTTGTTTCGCCAATAATTACATGTTGAAGTGAGATTGGAAAGATCCGATAGTTTATTTAATAGAGGATGATTAGAAAATTGGACAGAACGGAATAAGAATTTATCTGCTAAAAATTGACGTCTTAAATTCAGAGGTGGTTCCACACATTCAACTTGCATGCAATTTATTGGGGACGATTTCATGGCTCCTAAAATTATTCTTAATGCCTTATATTGAATGCTGTCTATTTTTTTAAAAGCAAAGACACTACCCGGTTCTAGTAAAAATGTACCGTAGTCAAGAACACTTTTGATTAAGGCATTATAAATTAATTTTAAAGAAAGGGGGTGAGCACCCCACCATACACCTGCTAGGCATCTCAAAATATTTAAATTACGCTCACATTTAGCAATAATAGTTTCACAATGTGGCAGACCAGTAAGCTTCGAGTCTAATGTGACTCCAAGGAATTTAACCGAGTTGGCAGAAGGGATAGAAGCATTACTATACTTGATGTCAATTGGGGGAGGTCTGCGCATTCTAGAAAATAAAACAGCCTTACTTTTTGATACGGATAACTCTAAACCATTACGGTCTAGCCAGGATTCTAACAAACAGAGTGTAGAAGTTAATGAACGGCAGTTAGATTCAATCGATGGACCGGACTTATATATTAGTAAATCGTCTGCGTATTGTAATACATCGGCTGATCCACTCAAGCTAAGTTCTAAGTCATGTGTATAAATATTGTATAATAACGGGCGAAGAACCGACCCCTGAGGTAAACCTCTCCATACAGTTCTGATGAACGAAACATTATCAATCGAAAGTTTTATATGTCTCTCATTAAGAATAATAATTATAAAATTTGTTAGAACAATGGGTATATTCAGATCGATAAGTTTTTCTTTAAGGACAGATATTAAAACATTATCATAAGCTGAGCTGATATCTAAGAAAGCTGCGACTACAGAATGATTATTAGAAAAAGCAATTCTGATGTCCGTAGTAAAGATACTAAGACTGTCTAAAGTGCTCTTGCTTTTCCTAAAGCCAAACTGAGAGTTTGCTAGGAGATTACGACTTTCAACAAACCATTCGAGGCGATTTTTCACTAAATGTTCCGCAACCTTGATCAACACCGACGAGAGAATAATAGGACGGTATGAGGACGGCTCGCTGGGTGGTTTGTTTGACTTAAGTATAGGGATAACCGTTTGAGTTTTCCATGCCAAAGGTATGCATCCCGAAATCATAATCGCGTTGATAACATTTAAATAAATCAGAAGGACTTTATCGTTAAGATTTTTGATAAACGAGTATGGTATTGAATCTTCACCAGGAGTTGTGTCTTTTAAGCGTCCTAAAATTCCCTTAAGTTCAAGCAGAGAAAAGGGAGCATTAAGTCCAGAAAGATTATCGGAAATGCAGAGAGGAATGTTAGAGGTTACAGGATTATGGGGGGAGGCAGATGGGGGAGCGAGTCGATCCATAAACCGGTCTGCTAATGAAACAGACATTTTCGGGGAGGGGCTATTATATACAGATCTAAATCTACGTATGTTACGCCAGACCTCAGACGGACTGACGTTTGGATTAATATTTGTACAAAAAGATCGCCACCCTTCAAATTTCTTTTTCTTAAATAATTTCTTACATTCACGTGCGGACTGTAAATAATGTTCGAAATTTTCGACAGTCATTTCTGCGCAATATTTCTTTTCTGCACCTTTCCTTGATTTAATCGCTACTGTACAATCATGGTCCCACCAAGGAGGGGATGGAATGTGTCGTTTTTTGGCAGAATTTTTGTTTATAGTCTCGTCAGCAGCCTCTACGAGTATTTTAGAAAAGGAGTCAGCAGAAATTTGGTCATTATCCACATGACAAGCTAAAAATTTGTTTTCTACTGCTTGGCAATAAAGATCCCAGTCTGCATTATTTACGTTATATTTAACACGAGGTGGTTGAGGCTCAGTAGCAGACTTGGAAAAGGGTAATGTTATCAAAATAGGAAAATGATCACTCCCGTAAGAGGACAGAAGGGGTTCCCAATATAGAATAGAAGCCAAATCTGTAGAACATAAAGATAAGTCCGGCGCACTGACTCCTTGGGCCGGATCAGTATGTCTGGTTGGCAAACCAGTGTTTAAAATACATATATTATGTGTATCAATTAAATCTAGCAATTGCTCCCCAAACCAATTTGAATTAGAGCTACCCCAAGATTGATGTTGGCAATTAAAATCTCCTAATACTAAGAATGGCTTTGGTAGAGCAGAAAATAAACGATTTAATTGAGCAAAAATATTTACATTTGGGCGAGAAAAATAAATGGAAACTATACAAATATTATTTACAAGTGCAGCAATGACAGATATGTCATCGCTAAAAACAGGAAGGGGAAAAGAAGAAAATGGTATGGTATCCCTGACTACTATGGCCACACCGCCATAGCCGTCAGATCTGTCATGTCGGACAATGACATAACCCGGAATCCGTAACACAGACTCCGGCTTAAGCCATTTAATTGGTGTTAAAGTCCTTAAGAGTGTCAATAAGAGATGGGCGACGTTGTACGGTTGAAGAATTGGAGGAAGACATGTTATTTTTGTTATTAAGTTCCGTTAGAAGAGTAATTATATCGGAGATAGTGTATACGGGTTCATCTGATTTGCAAGAATGAGACAATGCTACACCATTGGCGGGTGCCGGTGCTTCATAATCTCTTATGAGATTGTTGTGTTCTGATTTATTATATCCTCTAATTACCTTTGGAGCTACGGAAGGTTTCATGAATATAGTTTTTTTATATGATCTAATAGGTGTAGATGGATGATTAGATGATGATGATGGGGTAGGCGGCGCCAGAAATGCCCGAGGAGAACTTGACTGAGGAGTAGTCCTAGCTATGTCAGCAAACGACTTTGATACTGGTTCATATACTTTATTTGCTTCAGCATAAGAGACACAGTTTTGTGCCATATATGGTTTAATTTTAGTTTGTCTTTCGAATTCAGGGCATATTTTATTAGTTGCGAAATGGTTGCCAGAACATAAACAACAATGAACAGAATCCTCTTCTACAGAGCAAGTATCTCCAACATGGCCTTCACCACATTTGTAACAACGGGGACGCGAGTTGCATTTAAGTTTGGTATGTCCAAAACGACAGCATTTGTAGCACTGAATTGTTGGGTAGGAGTATAGGTCTACAGTTATGGCATTGTAGCACATAAAAATGCGTTTGGGTAACACCTGTCCATCAAAAGTTAGCACCACTGTTTGCGATGGCTTCCACTCGGGAGGCGAGCTGAAGCGAACCTTGTAATTTAGTCTTCGTACTTTTAAAATTTTACCACAACCAATTGGCACCGAGATATTCTCCATAATTTCTTCCGGAGTCCACTCAGTAGGAATACCACGCACAAGACCCATTCGAGTGACACTAAATGAGGGAATAAATGCTTTATAATTATTAGTCGTCAAGTACTGGCTACTGATAAAGTCATTAGCATCTTTATAATTTGTAAAGGCCATTGAGATTCTGTTCCCACCTATGCGTTTCATGCTACCATTGACTATATTCTTGAAACCATTTTTTTTTGGCAAAGTAACCGAATTGCACTGGGTGAAGGGTTGGATGGTCGGACTCTGAAGATGCTATTTTTTGGATGTGTACTGTAAATGGTTGGATATCATAAGACTCATAGAGGGTTCTGCTTGATGGCTGGGATGGGTTCATAATATGTGATTCTTGTGTTACTGGAACTTGTGGACTTTGAGTGGTTTGTGGGGCAGCTACATTAACATTTATGGGACTTTGAGTCAAAGTTAAGGTACTTTGTGGAATGGCTGGAAGAACTGGTTGTATGAAAATGTTATCCTTTATTTTATGAAATTCAGACTCGGTAGAATCTACGGTCTCATTACAATTACAATCCGTTGGCTTTTGTTGTCGCGAAGGGTCATGTTTCCTACGGCGCTTATTACAGTGTTTGCAAATCTTTTGTCGCAAAGCTCGCATCCTTTTGCGTTCAGCACGCTCTCCATCCCGCATAGAACTACCCGTATCCATGCTGGATTCTTCAGGTAACTTAGAAAAACTGTTATCAACAATTACATTAAAACCGACATCAGGCGGGCCCCCGCCTGGGTCGTCGGGAGGGTCCATGGATGAAAAAAGTATGAAACTTACCAGCTATCGATGATTATATACACTTAAATTAATAAATAGAAATAAGTAATGAAATATTATACAAACTATTATACAAATCTGATCTTTTAAACTAGTTAAAATAAATTTTCAAAATTCAAAGCCAAATAAAACACCCGCCTAGACCGACGTTTCCCGCGCTTTTTGAGGTGTTTGATTTGACATTAGGAATCGAGGCTGTGAGCGAGGTTGTGGGCGAGTTCGTCGCTGTTTTTCGTTAGAGAATACGAAGTTCATACATTAAACGTCAAACTTTCGACGCAATGTAGTTCCAGCTCACGCCGCATTCGTCGCCGAGCACTAGTGTCGTTTAAAGTACATTAGTGAATACCATTTTTAGGCTCGACGCTGCCGCAGCACTGACACAGCGCTGACAGCAAGGCGGTTTCCTTAGTGAATAACACTACTGTACGTGTATTAAATTGTTATGCTACAACCAAACCTAAACATACGTATAAGCTATTAATTTTATGTATAAAATAAATATTGCAAAATAGACTTTGTTACATTTGTTTTACTAGGAGCGCAGGAACTAAAAATACATGTTGATCAAGATTTATTTGCTGACGTTATTGCGTGACGATGTACGTGTTGCTCTCGTATATATTAGATATATATCTGTTTCTCTCACTCAAAAACAAGAATCATTTAAAATTTGAATTGCCTAAAAATATATTATTAAATTATAAACAGTACTTACGCATGAAAAGTGATTCCGTGAGTTTTGTTTTTATGCTTTGAGCTGTTAAAGCACTGAAAAAAGGCACAGCGCGGCATGATTATCGCTTTTAAGCCAATATTCGTTACAGAGATTTTGGATCTTGACAAGCTGTTGACACATGGGCTGCCATCACACGACTAATTCAAAACAGGTCCCGGGACCTGTATTCGATGGCACACTTTCGTGCGCCTGGTACCATATCTACCCCTTTTACTTAAATCAATGGACCAAGTAAAACAAACAAAACGTCAACGATGATCAAAAGACAATCACTAGTGATTAGAAATGTCGATATAATGAAATGTCAGCGATAATTTCACTGCTTAGGTACGTAAATAGAGGATTATCGATTTTACATCGTCTGTCAGGAAGAGAATTAATTCGTATAAGATTATATCAAAAACTATGGTTAAATTTCGAAGATATTTCTGTCGCTCCAACGAAGGCGCCATTAGTCATGAGAAAAATCACATGAAGTGCACCCGTAACGAACAACGTGAAGCGAAGTAGCGAAACGAATGACGTTTGACGTGAAGATTTTATTCAATATTCAATAGACAACTAAGCACTGCCAGTCTTTGAATAAAATAAATATTGAAATCAATTACAAAAACCGGCCAAGAGCATGTCGGGCCATGCTCAGTGTAGGGTTTCGTAGTTATTCAAAAACGGCTGGGCCGATTATGTTCGAAATAGGTAGTTTTATGCCAGCCCACTATTCATGTCTTTTTTGGACCTTTGGATCAAAAGTTAGAGGGGGGGACAATTTTTTTTTCACCTGGAGCGATTATCTCCGAAAATATTGAATTTAGAAAAAAACTTTCTTAAAAGCCCCTTTTTCTTTTTAACACGTTCAAGGGCGTAGCTGCTAAAGCATTCGGGTTAAGGCCCCCTTTATATGACACAAATGCTATAAAGATAAAAGATAAAGATATTTTATCTGCTAAGGACACACAGATATAGCAGTATTTCTGCCGTCCTATACCTAAAACCGGCCTAAGCAGCAAAATAGTAGTTTTCAATTGAATAAAGAATCTGAAAGAGGAATTAAAACCCTATAGACTGGTCTTGGAATCATATTTTTATCATTTATATTCACGGAGATACTCAATCCAAATACCCCGCTAAGTGCAGTATAAGTTGATAGATTACAATACTATAAAATGGCAAATCTACATTACATAGCTATAAGTAATGTTAAGGTACTTAGCAGTTGTATTCATTTAATGATTAAACTGCATGATACGCAGCTAAAAACACGTTACTTGACAAAAACTGTTTATATCCTCGTTTAAGTCCTTTTACCCTTTTATTATTATTTTTTTGTTACGCACTTTTATTGTCTGATACTACATTAAAAAACAGCTTCTACGCTTAAACATGGCTAAAGTCCCTTAACCTTTTATTAATAAGAACTTAATTACGATTTCGGCTACAAATACAACTCTAAAACCTAGTGACTTAGTTTAAACGGATGAAAACTACAGAAAAAAATACATTGTTACAAGACTAAAAACACGCTAATCAACAATACTACGCTAATACCCCGCAAAGTGCAAAACCCCTCCCCTCAGATCTGACCGCCGTGGCCGGCAGTTCACTGTGCGGCGCTCGTGCACGAGGTTGTGTAGTTATACAATACAATAACTCTTTATTGCACCTCAAAGACAAATACAAAACAAATAATAAAAGTACATGTTAAAGAAAGAGGTAAATCGCTAAACAGCGATCTCTTCCAGACAACCTTTGTATGGAATGTAAAAATAAACACAAAATACAAATACATAAATATGTATATATATATATATATATATATATATATATATATATATAAATAGATACACATAGAAATACATATACATTTTAAAAAATACAGATACATCACATAGTGAAACTATGAGAAATAATTAGTTTAAGTCAATTGGAATGAAAGGAGAAAATAAATAAAATAAATAAATAATTCAAAACGAAGGATGTGACCGTGTGGTGACGGCAGTAAGAATACATTTGTCACCACCCCAACTCTTCCCGCGGGTGTCGTAAGAGTCGACTAAGGGATTAAAGTGTCACTGACCATACTTTGATACAAGATTGATGATGGGCAGCAGCGTCATCATAGTGGACACATTACTGCGATCGCCAATCCGTTTGCCCAGCGTGGCGATTATGGGCATTTACCTCCTAATGCGTAGTAGTATAGTTAATAGGAGAGACCTACGTCCAGCAGTGGACCGAGATAGGCTGATGAAGTGAAATGAAGTGAAAGAAGAAAGTGACAGATAGTGTTTCTTAAGTAATGTTTTGAAGGATGCAATCGATTCGGCACGTCTTAATTCAATAGGGAGTGAGTTCCGTAGTCGAATAGTTATCAGTGACGGCTGCATGTTTATCACCGCAAAATGTCTGGAACGCGACGGTGTGTGTAATATATTAAAGTTATGTGTACAGTAGTTATTCGGCATATTATTTAAGACTATATAATATTTATTGACAATATAATGTTTATTGTTGTCAACCAAATATAAATACATTTTTGATGAGCTTTAATATTTTAGTTAGATGTTCAACGAGTAGCAGGATAGCCTTGGAAAAAGTGCCCCCAGAGGTTTTGGTTTGAAACTATAGTCAAACAATGACTTTTAAAGCGGCAACACCATGCACAAATTTTGGACCCCCTCTTACCCCCACTAACCAGCGAAAACCCCAATAACTGAAAAACTGTTTTATTTTTTTTCTCCTAAACTATGTTAGTGATGGTTTCCAAATGTTGCAAATATAATACTATGGCCTAAAGTTACTGAAACGTGGCCGCTTACAATGGGCCTCATAAGAAGGCTCAAAGTCACCCAAAGGGCAATGGAGAGGGCTATGCTAGGAGTCTCTCTGCGTGATCGGATTAAAAATGAGACCATCCGCAGCAGAACCAAAGTAACCGAAATAGCTCTCCGAATCGCTAAACTGAAGTGGCAGTGGGCGGGGCACATTGCGCGTAGAACCGATGGCCGTTGGGGCGGGAAGGTTCTTGAGTGGCGGCCACGTACCGGAAGGCGTAGCGTGGGTAGGCCCCCCACAAGGTGGACTGATGACCTGGTGAAGGTCGCAGGAGTCCGCTGGATGCGGGTGGCGCAGGACCGGTCATTGTGGCAATCTTTGGGAGAGGCCTATGTTCAGCAGTGGACGTCTTTCGGCTGATATGATGATGATGATGATGATGGCCTAAAGTTATTATCAAAAAAAGACAGCCTTCTTGGACTTCATACACATTAAAAAAACAGTAAAAAAAATTACTTTAATTTTGTACCTACCTCTAGTCAAACTTGTTATACAGGTATAACAAGTTTGGCTAGAGGTAGGTACAATCACCATTTTTTTTATATGTGTCTACATCGTATCTAGATAATATGCAAGTTTCATGTGCCTAGTCTAGGTGGATCATAGCGAAACATTTTTTTGAAATACTAGGTTTTACAATATTATAAGTAAAAAATAAGCAACCGCCAGCGACAAGGAATTTCAATTTGAAAAGGTGGTGCTAAATAATTATAAATTAAACTCATCAGTGCTTATTGATACTGCCATTTTGTGTAATATTTAATAATGAAGACGAAAGTCTTTCATCATAATATTGTGAGGCCGTAGTAGGCACCATAGTATTAAAAAAAAAATCTCGCATTGACGCACCTAGACTAATTAGGCACATGAAAGTTGCAAATTATCTAGATAAGATGTAGACACATATAAAAAAAAATGGTGATTGTACCTCTAGCCAAACTTGTTATACAGGTTGATTTTTTTATGAATATATTTATTACCTACTCACATTCAAACAATAAACTATTTGTATTTGTATGAAGTCCTAGACGGCTGTCTTTTTTAATAATACCTTTAGGTCGTAGTGCAAAATATAGAAACCGTCACTAACATAGTTTAGGAGAAAAAAAATAAAACAGTTTCACAGTTATTGGGGTTTGTGTGGGTAGGAGGGGTCCAAAATGTGTGCATGGTGTTACCTCTTTAAAAGTCATCGTTTGACTATAGTTTCAAACCAAAACCTTTTCAAGGCTACCCTGCTACACCCTTTGTTGTAGTTTTTCGCTGAAGGTATTGTTGTACCTGATTGTTACCTAATAGAATACATATTATTATGTTGGTTTGTTAATTATATATACGACAAAATTATCTACAATAGAATTTCTAGTACAGTCACTCTGTCGCGCGCGTTTATATCTATAGAAATATGTTAGGTATTAAAGGAAATCCTGTAATACTCGTAAAACGCCGCAATACAAACAAAGCAACCCATGTAAGTTGAACTACATGTAATATTATAAAGGTCCGTGACTTTCACTTACCGTATGAGGCTATAGAAAAGCCCGCTGCCTTTACAACTTAATCAGACTACTTCCTAAACTTATTCTTAAAACGTCACTTTTTGCCATCACGCTTTATTTTATAGGCAAATATTTATTATTGTCTTTAATTTCAGGCATTTAATAAGCTCGAGAATCCAATATATGATAGACTCCTGCTGTAATCAAAATGAAGAAAGACAACCTTCAATGCAGCGTTAAAATATATTATATACCTAAAGACTGTCCACGTAAAAAAGTGGTCGACGTTATAATGACAAATAAGATGAAAAAAATAACAAAAACGAATTAATTATATATTTATATAATAGTATAATTCGTGTTCTTCAAAATATAATACTAGACTTGTGCAACACATTAAGACTAGTAAAATGCCCTGACTTTTCTTCTTACTCCTTCCATCAATCTTTGTACATCGGTTTCGGTGACCGTTTTACTTGTTGTATCCCAATATTTTTTGAATTGTTGTACATCAGTAGCAATTTTCTTACTTTTTTTTAGCTTTCTTTTCATTATTGCCCAGAATTTCTCTACAGGCCGGAGTTCTGGGCAGTTCGGAGGATTTGCAGATTTCGGTACTACAGAGATATTATTTTCCTGATACCATGTCAAAACCGATTTCGCGTAATGGGAAGTGGCTAAATCTGGCCAAAATATGACTGACTGGGCGTGGCTTCTTATGAACGGCAATAAAAGATTTTTTAAACACTCCTTCATGTAAATGACTTGGTTAACCGTGCCAGTTGTAACGAAAGATTTGCTTTTTTTACCACATGTACATATGGCTTGCCACACTAAAAATTTTTTGCAAACTTGTCTAGTTTTTTTGTTGTAAATTTATCATCAATACCTCCTCGTTTATTTGCAACGTAAAACTGTAACCCTGGCAACTGCTTGAAATCTGCCTTGACGTAGGTCTCATCGTCCATCAAAATGCAATCAAATTTCGTTAAATAATTTGTATACAATTTTCGGGCTCGAGTTTTACATACTTTTTATTTAGTATCATCGCGATTTGGAACGCTAGACGCCTTATATGAGTGTAAACCTGCTTTTTGTTTAATCTTCTGGACGTACGACTTCGATACCTTACATTTCCTGGCGACGTCTCGAATGGACAGTGTTGGGTTCTTCTTAAAGTGCTCGATGACTTTCCTTGCCTTACTTTTATCCATGGAACCGTGTTTTCTACCCGAACCTTTCTTCCTTTCGACCGTCAACGTCGAGCGATAATTAGCCAATACCTTTTGAAGTATAGATTTACGAACGGATAATAATTTAGCTAGCTTAGCTTGCGACATATTAGGATTTTCATTGTAAGTGTACAAAATTCTTTTACGCTTGTCCAGTTGGCTAGAGGCCATTTTATAATAGTTATTATTTTTTAAATCTAAAGTAGTCCCAAAATAAACCTTATATATCCCGCCTTCTAACTGTCACAGTGACAGATTTCATTTATCTTTCATTTATTTTTTTTGAGAATTTTAAGTCGACCACTTTTTTACGTGGACAGTCTTTAGTCAGTGTTTTGAAGGAAAGTCCGTCACATGCGTCTTATACTGTTCATTTAGGGTCGGAAATCAGTTGGTAGACGGCCTTTCCAGATAAAAATAGAACTAGAGTAACTCTGTAGACGTAAGAAATATCCTACTTTCCATCATCCATAACATATAATAGGCAATGTCGGGCATGGTAGACGATTTGAAGATGATAATAATTAAGTATTGAAGTTTTATAATTGATCTCGTTTGTTAATTAAGGAAGAAATAATAAATAAGTTTTATAAATTGTTTTGTTACGGGTAATGACTAGTAGGTAGATACATATCTAAGCCAGAAGGGCTAGTAACTATACATTTAAATCTGTTGTATTTGACAGTTACTTTACTTTATAGTCAACATATCGAAGGGTGAAAATATGATAGTAGACGTACGGTCTATGTAAACAACAGTCATAATTTGACCCGTCGATACGTTAACTACAACAAAGTGAATGTTACAATAAGCTTACATTTATACTAGCCCTTCTGTAAAGTAAGTGGGCGAAAGTGAAGTTAAGGTAGACAAACAAGTGATTGTATACTTTTTCCGGCCAAGGTCTGTAATTAACATAACTTTACTGTCCTCGGTATGCAATCTACTAATTCGATAATTCTGATGTTACTTAATACGACTAAATAAGTTTTCACAAAAAATATTTTTGTTTATTCTTATGAACTAGAAGTAATTTTGTTTTTTGTTTTCTAATTATAAAAAAAGTTTAGGCTGATTTTTCGTTTTGTTTCGCATTTGAATTAAAAAGATTTATCATACACAGTCTTGTTTCATTTATTTTAAATAGGTATTAAATCCCTTTAATTGTTACTTGTAAAGTGTAGGTTAACGAGGACTTGCTATAACAATAAATAAACCATTTGGATAACATTACAAGATTATAACCTAGTTATCGGAAATGATCTGTCATGTAACGTGTTTTATGCTTAGGAATTCATACAACTAGCTATGATTTTCACAGTTATTTCATAGTTAAAAAACAGCTAAAGTCCAGTAGCGTGTTTATATCATTCTTTTTTTAACTAGTAATCCTACACATAAAGTACTATAAACTCTTAAAGTGACTTAGTCGTTATTAAGCTATGTATTCTGCAAAGTATAAAAACAATACTATAAACACGTTAAGTACTTAGCCGTTATTTAGATATGACCTGGTAATTATGCAACGCTATAAAACGGCAAAGGTATACTTAACGGGGTTTTAAAGGTAAAATCGCTTGCATTTTTGTAATTCTTTGCAACACTAAAACACAAAAACGGTAATTTCTCATAAATATTACATTCGTTTTTAAAATGGTGCACATACAATGTAAGCCTGAATTTAGTTTTAATTTTTTTATAACAGAAGTTCGGAATAAATCTTAAGATTTTCTAGAAATATTTACTTTTAAGTTTTTTGCTCATAACTCAAAACTACAATTTGTGGGTTAGATAGGTTTTAGACAAAGGACGGCAGATTTAATCGTCCCCCTTTCTTAACCTGAAATGTTAGAGAATTCGCTCCGCTATAGAAAATACCCATAGTCCTCGGCTTACTGTCACGTTGTACCAAACCTGGATAAGATTACTGTCACATCACATGATTTTTGCTTAGTTTTTGAGTAAGCGACAACCTCAGCTCCTTGCCCTCTTTTTACGCGCACAAATGCTATAGCAGTCGCGGTAGTATGGGGATTTGTTCAGATGTGTGGCATGTGCGCCGGGAGAGTGCAAATACATAAGATGATGTTTAAATCGTTGTAAATACTGTTTTTATCTATCTTTTCTATATATTTTGCTGTAAAGAATTTTAGTAGGTATTTATTGTTTACTGTGAAATGAATTGGAGATGGATTTAAATATGCGAAAGGTAAATTAAAATATTTCCATCAATATGTTTGCCGTTGTGTTTCGCTTACGTTTTCAAGAACATAATATGGTCGATAAGTGGTTTAGACGTTTAATACTGTTTGTTTACTGCATAACGGGGGCATAAATACATTATTAGTCAAATATATCTGTAATATTTGTAATAACTAGACGATGAAAAATAGAACACGAAAAATTTGTCGGGTTGTTCGAAGAGGCAACTGATAAATCTTTGGAAGAGGTTTTAGTGTCGAGTAGTCGGAACTATCAGCTAACGAACGAGAACTGGTGTGGCAGGACAATGATATAGAATTTTACTGGCATATGTCCGTGAACGTGTTAAGAGACCTATTCAATGATACCCCACACTATACGCGATTACAGCAAATAAAAAAAATCACCCCACATCTCCAATTGGGGGGGAGGTACCCGAAAAAATTTTTTTTTAACTTTTTATTGTATCACTTTGTTGGCATGATCAATATGTATACCTGTACCAAATTTCAGATTTATAGTATTAACGGCCACTGAGCTAAGTATGCTGCGGAAAGATGGACATAGCGAAACTATAAGTATGGGTTCCGTTGTTGCCATTTTTGCTACGAAACCCTAATAAATTTTGGTAAATTACTGCAATTTATTTTAATTGCATTTTCCTCGAGTTGAACTTTAAGTATTAATATCGATATATTGACATGCCAACATTATGGTACATAGACAATCTAGACATCGCAATGTCACATCAATGTCAGATGTTTTTAAAGTTATCCGACCGTAACAGCATTTATTGACGAAAATCTTTACAGAAATGATATTTTTCAGTGCTTTTTTGAGTGATTATAATACTTTGTGAGTTTAATTAAGTATGCAACAACATTTGACGTGATGATTAATGTGTAATTGCAGAGAAAAGTGTGATAATGTTTTCAAAAAGTGTTTGTTTACATGATAAGACAAGTAAGAATGAATGCACCTTATAATAACATGTATTAAATATTCACGTAAAGAACAGTTGAACCAAACAAGTTTACAATCACAAATATATTAATAATTTAATTAGGTAATAAACGCCTGTAATTTCTGCTCTATTGTAGACGATCGTCTGAATTGAATGGGCACTTTTATACTTTGCCGCGGAAGTTCGCGTCCACGGCGTTATATTTCTTCCACTATGTGAAATGTGATTTACTAACATAAATTGTAAGAACATGAAACCTCATACATATAGTGAAAAAATATCATACACCCATGGGCTCTAACTTCAACGATATGCTTTAAAACCACCCAACCAAACGCAGGCTGCGCCACGAGCTCGGGCGCCAAGCGTACTCTTGTTGTTCACGTAGAGCTGCAGAGCGGGACCCAGCAGCCGCCTTCATGGTTGTTGTGGAATCCGATTTGCTGATTGCGAACCTTTTTCTTCAGTTTGTGCCATATCTTTAAACAGTATGAATAATTGATAAATACCATGCTTTATTGACAGCTCCGCAAAAATAACCTGCAGATCAAATAAATAATCGTAGTATGATTTTTACTATACATAATAATGTATGTAACTTAAGGTGTTGCTTTTCTTGACCATACTTGACCTTAATAATTAAGTTGGTATATGCAGGATATCCGATATATCAACTACTTTTAGGTCATAGCATAGGTATATTGTTTTGGAGCCTGGAGGATGGATTAAGGAGGCGGGTATCGGGTACGAAAACGAAACCCTCATATTTCCATCATAAATTTAAATGATTTGTACAAGCTTACATCGAAATACCTGCTGGTAATTCGAAGACCCGATATATTTATTTTTTGGAGTTTGACCCAATTTAGGTACTTCATCTTTTCCGGATCCACATTCTCCCTCTGAAAACTATGGGTTTAGTTCAACGACATCTTGCTTTGTATTATTATTGAGCTCCGATGACTGAAATATAATTCATTCATAACATAAATTTTTAATAAAGAACTGTGAGCATGAATTTCAAAAAATATACGGTTTAAATGTAAATAATCGTAACAAACATCCACAGTACCTAAGTAACGTATAAAGAGTATAAAAGGCTATAATTAACTTAAATTTTACGTTCATGAGCCATTTAAAATATCGCCACCAAACACAATCTACAAATGTCATGTGACAGATTATTATTATGACATTTTCATATTAAAATGTCCTATCTCTTTAATCTTTATACTATGTGAACGAGACAAAGTTATCGAGACTAGAGATGTTTCATTTTTAAAGCTTGCTGTTCATTCATCATTCAACATTATTTTTACCGATTCAGTGTTGCTAGGAAAGAAAAGTTAGTCCCACACATAAATGGCAACACTTGTTATGTCGCCCGCGGGATGACTCTTTCGCATGGAACTAATTTCTCGAGCTGTTAACTTGTGCTACCAAAATCGAGAAAATGACGGCTAGAAATATAAATTTGACAGCCGCGACATGTGCTTACCGGGAAGGCGTAAGTTCTTACGCAAGTCATAGGGACGGGGCTATACTAAGGAACACAGATTCTAAGGAATGAGATAGTGGTATTCTCCTCTCATTTCTTAGTATAGCTCCGTCCCTATAAGTCACGTAAGAACTTACAGGTGTACGGCTGGCCAAATGACCAAACTCCGTCATTTAATGTAAGGCTGGGATTACATCTGTGAGTTCTTACGTAAGTTACAAGGACGGAGCTATACTAAAGAATGAGATAGTAAATATTCATCTCTCATTCCTTAGTATAGCTCCGTCTTTACAACTTATAGGTGTAGCTAATTCCTAAAGCCAGCCATACCCTTGTAAGTTCTTACGTAAGTTATAGAAACAGTGCTATTTGCTGAAATAAGATAATTATATTCACCTCTCATTCCTTGTCATATATCCATCTCTACTCACAGGTGTAATCCTGGCCTAATTTATCGTACTCTGCATGAAGACGCACGCCAATTGAAATTAAATAACAACACTTTGTGACATGTGTCAATATTCTTTGAAAGCCCGTACATATGTCTCAACCATAATAATATAGATTATATTATATTTATATTAATAGAGAATTAGCTACCTACAATTTATGTATATTTCGATTTGAAGAAACAAATAAACAAAACAAATTTAAAAAAATTCGCACAGGCAATCGGAAAGCATGACTTCAGATAAAACTAAGAATAATAATGTTGAGAGTACATACCACGCAGCAAATCATGTTAATATGTATGTTCTACAAAAGGTAAGCATAATTACACGATAAAAATAAGTGGGGAGGGAAGAAAGATCAGATTTCGGTTTGGTATAAGATTTCAGGAAAACTGAGAATCAATATTCTGTTAATCTCAGACTGAGAAAAGGGTGCTTGGTATACCTCAAGAAACATTTTTTCTCCGGCTTCTACTCTAACATCCGGAGTTTATGTTGAATCATAAAACACAGTTGTTATTTCCTTTAGTATTGGTTTTTGATTAAACGGCTTGATAATTGATGTTTTGCCCTTCCTGTAATTAGCTAAAAGAGAATAGAACCACAAAATCAATGTTTTTGAAGTTCTTGGGAGGAAAATGTTTCCTGTACCTATACCGAGCACCCGACACAGGGTCTCAGTCTGAGAAATATGGGGTTGGAAGTGAGGAGTCGATGGAAACTTACAAGTAGTGATGGGTCATTCCCAGTAACTTACCAAAAGTTGGAAATATTCCCGGTAACGTTACCAGTAAGTTACCGCAGACTGGTAACATAGGGTAATATTGAAAAATGTATATGTACAAGTATATATGTTTTTGTTTTATGGTGCAGTACAGTAAATAATCTTGAAGGATTTAGTAATGGAGTCGCCTTCATATCGTTTCCCCTCTGCCAAAGACGTTGGACAATGATTCATACCCGTTTATAAAAACTACTTCATTAATCGATTCTTCGCAGTCTTGTAACCGTTATGTACCCGTAACAAGCTCCGTCAAAATGCCTGTATGTGCTATGTATGGATTCAAAACTCGTTCAAATACATCATGTATACAAAATATGCGGTACGATTTCATAATGACCTTATATTTATAACGACCATTTTCAAAGACCTTTTTATTGATATCCCACGCGTTCAAATATACTTCAAAAAAAAATTTCTATCCTTCAGTTACATGTAAGGAGGGCCCAATTTTTTGTTTTGCAATTTAGTGTCAAAATTATGTAGCGGTTTATACCACACATACTCGTATTCTTACCAAACATTACCTACTGTAGCATTTATATTTTCCGAGTAAATCGGCAGTGTGGTTGTTTTTGCCATTTTGGCTACGGAACCCTAAAAATGGAAAAATATTTTTGATTAGGGTACGGGTTTTTATACACGTGAAGGACGGAGTGATATTTTTTTCGTCTTAACCCTACACGTGTGATATATTTTTAGATAGGTAATTAAAAATAAATAGGAGTTTACTTAAACAAGTTTATGATAATGTAAATATTTTTGTAAATAATCGTTAATAAAGATAATGTTTGAAAAATAAGAAAAAAATATCAAAATACTTTCTAGTAAAATTGTTTTGAACATGATAAATTGAATTGAAATAATAGAAATGTAACGGTGTATGTTAAGTCCCTAACCCGCTTTTGGCCGTGAAACGTTATTATTGGGTGATGATACAGGGTGGATCAACGTTTTTCTGTCTGTTATTACCATGGTTACGGTCGCCTGAGTCACGCTGGTTTTATGCATTAATTATGATACTTCAACTATGCAAACATGCATTTTTCTGGTGCTAATAAACCCTTTCCTTGATGAGCCATCTACAAACATCGACTATATGCATGTTTGCATAAATTAAGTAGCTTAATTTTGCATAAAACCAGCGTGACTCAGGCGACCGCAACCATGGCAATAATAGACAGAAAAAAGTTGATTCACCCGAGTATAAAATAATGATAATGAGTGTTTATGTGCCGTTTTTAAGTTCATACTTTACGGCCTATTTATTTAAAAAAATAAATCACATGACTGAACTGATGGATTTTATTCGACATCAAAGTTTCCTAAAATCCATCATCGGATTGCTGGTTTTATAGTTATTTGTTTTACTAGGGAACAAAGTGATTGTTTAACTCTTGTTGATGCAAGCTGTTTATTTCATTATTAATCGGCCGTTTATTATTTTAACTAGCGTAATTCGATATTATTTATGAGATATTCATTAAAAATAATATATTTCTTGAATATATTACTATATACGCTAGTTGAAATGGTAAACGGCCGATCAATAATGAAATAAACAGCTTGCATCATGATGACATTAAGTTGTCATTAGCATTTACTCTTAAATAAGATAACCTGATAAGAAAACTCAAATATAAATGAAGAGTTTGTATACTACATTGAAAAACACCGATTGAATGCAGAACTTGACCACACATATTGCCGATTTTTGGTAAGAAGTATGGCTTGGAAAATTTTGATACTTAGGCAACTAGTAGGCCAATGTATGGTCTATAATTAGAAAAAGAAAATAGTGGTGTCACTACTTCATAGGTACACAAAAAAAAATATGAAAAATTTTTTGGTCTTTTTTTTATACGACAATCGATATTCATTTTTTTAAATTCGATGCATATCTAAATAAAGAACATTATTTCAAAATTTGAAGCAATTCGCTTTTATACATCCTGTGATACAACACATTAAAGAAAAAACTAAAAAAAATCATAAGTCAAAAACTGTCACCGATAGGACGTTGATACTCAGCAGAAATATTCTTCACCATAAGAGGTACTCACAAAAAAATACTAGAGTCTGGTTGATTTAAAGGCTGACTTACTATGAAAATCCGACTATGGCCTTTGCATAGTGTCAACACTTTTATTTTCCTATTGTTTTTATAGTCCGTGTGCTAGTCGGTCTGAAATTAGAAAACGGTATAATTTGGGGGTACCAAGTGTCCTTTTTACAGTAGTTAGACATATTGATAACGATGTTAAAAAAGTATGATAGACATCTCAAAGTGGTAGCTAATAGGCATACGGGCTATTTCAAGATTTCCGTTGTATGGCAGGTATGGTTAAAATTAGGAGGTACAAATTTTCCTTTTCACGGCTATTAGGTAAGCTTATAAAAACGTCAAAAATGCAAGATTGCCATTTATAAGTGCTACCTAACAAAAATGGGGGCCAATCAAAGATGGTGGATCTCAAGTTTTACAAAATCAAGTATATCTCGAGAACTATTAAATATATCTAATTACTCTCTTGAACAAAATTAAAGGCATATCTGTAAGCTTCATATTTGGCATATATGTCGAAGGCGGATTGTATAATCCGCCGTATTACAATACGCCTAGCCGGATTACAAAACAGCCCTGTTTTGTAATACGGCGGATTGACGACTAGCCGGATTGAATACGGCTAAATGAAAATCAGGCGGATTGTGTTCGACACCAAACGTTATTCAATGCGGCTAGCCATATTGTAATACGGCGAGTCATGAGCCGCCCGCTTTGTCAGTTTTTGGTTCCCATTTCTGACACTCGCGGCGTTGCCTGTCATAACAACAAAAATGGCGTCGTTTGCCGGGAGTGTTGTTGTGAATTTAAAAAGTCAATGGTGGAATAAACGACGAAAAAGTGTTAAATATGTGCGAAAACAGTGAATTTAAGAAAAACTTTGATGAACAACTAAGCAACTTCTATAATTCTCAAAGCGGAACGTTACAAAAACCCTGGACCAAAGAGAGAGTTATTGAGGTTATAGATCATATAAAATCCGCCAAAGTAGCCATGAATGACGGTGTTCGGCGGAATGCTACCCAATATTACTGGTATAATAAATACGCGGTGAATTTGATTTAATCTTTAAAAAAAGTAAACCAGAAGACCCTACAAGTATTAACAGACGTTCGAATTTGGTCCTCTCCGCACCGACTCTCTGTCTTTTAAATAACATTTTGCCCATTCTTTTCTTTCTGTTTATTAATTGGTGTTGTAGCGACAATGGTTGTCAAAACTAACGCGATTTTAGCTTTTTTGGATAAAATCGGAGGCATATCGACATGATCACTGTCTAGTAGCACGAAAAGCACTGGACCGTTTTTGAACGGTGCGATGGTGTGGCGAGTCGAGCGCACGTACGGAGCGGACCAAGTTCGCGGTACGGAGTGGACCATATTCGAACGTCTATTACTACTGTTCGAGTAATACCCACGGAACAGTATTTCGATACTTTGATGGAAATTCACAAGGTGGGCACGGTGGGCGTGATAAAATGCAATATGCTATATTAATAAATATGATTAAAAATGTTATTGTAGTAAGATTTTTCTTATTAAAAATGTTACATTTACATTTTTAATAAGAAAAATCTTACTACAATAACCTTTTTTAATCATATTTATTAATATAGCATGTTTTTTGATGGCTGTATCTTGTAAGTTGTAGTTTAAAAATAACTGATACCTACCATAAATAAGTACCTAATGTTGGTTACTTAACAATTAAGAAGATTATCTTTGTTCGATTTCTTCTTTATAAGTAAAAATGTTGCAATTTCCACATTGTTTTATTTTGTAAGTATGGTGAGATGGTCACCCTACAATCGGAATAGTTTTTCAATACAGCTAAACGTGGGCCGCCATATTGAAGAACGTATCGGAATGACAATCCGGCTAATCGTCAATCCGCCGTATTACAAAACAGGGCTGTTTTGTAATCCGGCTAGTCGTATTGTAATACGGCGGATTATACAATCCGCCTGCGACATATACACCGTATTGCTAAAACCAACCAATAATTAATTATGACCAAATTTATGAAAATTTCGTGATTTTGATTTTTTTTGTGTCGTGTTTTTACATAGTAGTCATGACGCTAAAAAAATTAAATATTTTTTAAAAATAGTGTATTTAATAAGCTTTAATTTGATGTATATAACTTGTTGGCGGTATTAAAAAAAGACCCATAAAAAATATTTAAATGAATTGTAGTCATAATAACCAAGATTGAAAAATATAAAAAACTTAAATTATTTTTTAAAGATTGTGTATTTAATAATCTTGGTTATTTGAAATAAGCACTATTATTTACGAGTGGCACTTCTATCGCCTCTTAAATCACTAAGTATACGGTGGATTATGACTACAATTCATTTAAATATTTTTTATGGGTCTTTTTTTTAATACTGCCAACAAGTTATATACATCAAATTAAAGCTTATTAAATACACTATCTTTAAAAAAATATTTAATTTTTCTAGCGTCATGACTACTATGTAAAAACACGACACAAAAAAAAAATCAAAATCACGAAATTTTCATAAATTTGGTCATAATTAATTATTGGTTGGTTTTAGCAATATGGTGTATATGCAAAATATGAAGCTTACAGATATGCCTTTAATTTTGTTCAAGAGAGTAATTAGATATATTTAATAGTTCTCGAGATATACTTGATTTTGTAAAACTTGAGATCCACCATCTTTGATTGGCCCCCATTTTTGTTAGGTAGCAGTTTTAAATGGCAATCTTGCATTTTTGACGTTTTTATAAGCTTACCTAACAGCCGTGAAAAGGAAAATTTGTACCTCCTAATTTTAACCATACCTGTCATACAACGGAAATCTTGAAATAGCCCGTATGCCTATTAGCTACCACTTTGAGATGTCTATCATACTTTTTTTACATCCTTATCAATATGTCTAACTACTGTAAAAAGGACACTTGGTACCCCCAAATTATACCGTTTTCTAATTTCAGGCCGACTAGCCCACGGACTATTATGTGTCGTTTTTTTAGAACTTTTAATTAATATTATGAATATAATATTATGAAAGGTTCATTGTGTATGAATCTGTTTGAAACTATTGAGTTTTCGAACGTACTATCTAGTTCAAACGTCAAAAAGCTAATTGCACTCTCAGGCCGTATAAGTTATTGTTTTAGTCTACCCAGAAGATTAAAAAAAAATTACTTTAACCTCTAGAGATTAAAACACAGTTTTGCGCTCTGAAATTGATGGATTTCAGTGTGGTGAAAAATATTTTATATGAATCCATTGATGGATTTTAGGAAACTTTTTAGTTCAACATAGTCTGTTTGGATCCTAGTCCTCAATAATAAAGTCTATTCAAAGCCATTGACAGATCTGAACGCTTAAAAGCTCCAGTTGGATCCGTAACGGATCCTACTCAACGGATTTTAGTGGACGGAGGGAAATTATGGGACTGTACGGCATTTCTAAATACGAGTTCCTAACTCAAATGTGGTCTATCGCTAAGCAATTTGGTGCACCTTTGAAAAAAATTTACCTAAAATCATCATCATCATCATCATCATCATCATCATCATCATCAGCCTATGTTAGTCCACTGCTGGGCGTATGCCTCTCCTATTAACTATGCGTATAGACGCATTAAGAGGTAAATGCCCATAATCGCCATGCTGGGCAAGCGGATTGACGATCGCAGTAATGTGTCCACTATGATGACGCTGCTGTCCATCATCAATCTTGTAGAATGGTCAGTGACACTTCAATCCCTTAGTCGACTCTTACGACACCCGCAAGAGGAGTTGGGGTGGTGACAAATGTATTCTTATTGCCGTCACCACATGGCATTTACCTAAAAAAATACCTAAAATATTGGTACAAAATTAATTGTTATTTTGACATGATGCCTAAATGGTCCTAAATATGAAACAAAATAAAAAAACCGGCCAATATGACAGGTGGACATTTTTACGTAGTGTTGTGAATTTAAGCATCAAGGCGTAAACTAAAAGCCTCCAAGTCGCGACTCCTGAGTCTGAGTTTTACCCTTTATAAGGCAGAGGAAATATTTGTACCATCGTGTTTCAACATTATGTGAATGTTGTCAAACTGACATCTGCCTGCCAGTTAGAGGGTTAAGATAAGTAGGATATAAAATCAAGATCGTCTTCTAAAAGTGCCTGATTATGAAATAATGCAAGTGTTAGGTAGGTTTTATTTGTTTTGTTTTCTACTGAAAAACATGATAGATACTAACCGATTATTAATAGGTACTAATTTTGAGCAATATGTAAGTAATAGAAAACCTATCATTTTTATGAAAGATATATTAATCTTTAGATTATTACTGTAACCGTCGCATATTGATTACACCTACCTACCTACTTCTTAAACATAATTATACTTTTATTTGTAGAAGGAGCTGACTCCCAAAATGCCTTTTATTCCTGCCACGAAATGCGAAAAATTGACATTTTTAAGATCTTATGTATCAAATTTGGGTAAAACTGATATCTTAGCCATACAATTCAAGAATTTTAACCAGTAAGTGAGAATAACTACAAGTTAAGAATAAGTTAGAATAAGCGAAATATAAATTACAAAAGTATAGGAAAGGCTTATTTGCACGTAAATATTGATGAACAAGAACAATCAACTGATTAGGCTTCATTATTATGTATTATGTTTCTGATTATTTTTTGTAGTTTAACAGGTGTGTAGCTATAACCCCTTTTTCCTGTCTTACAGATTGTTTTGGAATTACTTATCAGCAGCATTATTGAAGACGTTACCAAGTTGTTACTTGTATCTATTTCTTGGTTCATACTCTAGACAACATCACTTGTTCCTAACAAAGATGACGCCACTGCTACATGGTATTTAATTAAGTTAAATATGTTTTTATCTTAAAAATGTTAAGGCGACGGGTGGGTAAAACCACACAAAATTTTTGGTTTATGGAAGTATTTTTCGATAACAATATGCAACGTGGAGTTTTGAAAACTACACATTACGTATAACATATCTTTAATTAAGGCTTGAAGTATTGTGACACTAATATTCGTTTTAGTCATAGTTAATTTAATAATTGGTTTGCCGTGGTATTTTTGGATCTAATTTTCAGTAGTGTTACAAGTTTGCATTGATTCAAAGTCGACAATAGTATTTTATGCAATAGTGGTATTAAAAGGGTCAAAAAATGCGAGCGGCGTGAGTTGCGTATCGCAAATATTGCAATTGAGGTTAGTAGTAAAATGTCTAAAATTCCAGAAATAACCAGTTTCAGTACATAAAAATGCCAAAATGTTATTTACAATAGGTATTTTATACCTTTCACTGTTTTTTATTATATTTAGTATTAAATTGGTTAATTAATGCCTATTTATGAAAAAATAAATTTAAAACAGTTTTCATGGGCACTGCACTTTAGGCATTTTGAGAAAGTGAAGTTTTGATTTTAAGTCAATTTGGCTTTTAGTCATTTTGGGAATACGGCAATTTGAGAAGTAGGTTTAAGTCATTTCAAGTGTTAGACATTATGAGACTAATCGGTTTTGGGATTTCGACGTTTTAGGAATATGGTATTATGAAATTTGGCTATAGCGAACCGAAATCCTTCAAATGGTTTTAAAATGGATGCTTCACCACGCTTATATTTGTAAATCACAGGATTCCACGCGGATGAGATTCCTTGCCCTTCATTTTGATTAAAATTCCGATGTTTTTTAATTTCAATAGCTTCGCGTACTTTATGTCTATGATTATACATCATCCGTCCGTTCGGTTGAGAGGACTTTTGGGTTATGGAGCTTAATCTAGTGGTTTGGTCTGGATTCCAACAAAATGCTCGGCCACAGCAGACTTACTCGTTTTTAATGTTCATTGACCCTTTCCGCTCCGTGCGTACAGGAACTACCACAGCTACAATCAATCTTATAAATGCCCGGTATGTGATAAGGTAAAACATCTTTTGGCGACCTTAAATGCCCTGCCAGCTTTAATAACGGCATATAAACTATTATGGAAAATCGTACCTATTTTGTACGCCTATCACCGCCGGGTAGCCAATAGCTGGGCGAGTATCGCCGTTTTTTTTTATTTACACGGGAGTTCGTATCTTTTGTTCGTAGCCCACCTAACGAAGACCAAAAGCTGCCTGTCGGGGGCAATAACTCGTGTTTAAGCGAATTTTGGCATAGTTGTAGGGAATGGTGTTTTAAACCACATACCAAAAGTACTGGTGGTTAGGGGTGGAGCTAACGGGGGGAGAGGGGTGTAAAAGTCCTTGTTTTAAATTTTTCGTAAATAACTCGTAAACCCTGGCTTATAGCAAAAAACGTTCTAGTACATAAGTAATCTACATCAAATTCTCTACAATAAATATATATGCATGTTTCGTCTGGGATCAATGTGTCATGAGATAATATAATAAACTACACGATGTGATTTTCTCAGAGAACTGACGTTTATTTTAAAACAAGACGTACATTACAGTTATACTCATAGATGGCGCTAGTAGTATCTAAACAGCTTAATATTAATTTATATTTCGATATATTTCAACACCCTCACTTATCGAAATATTTATGATTTAACTAAACCTAAAGCTTCCATGAAGTTGTAATGCTTACTTGTACACAAGCCTTTAGTTAAAATATCAGCTGGCATATCAGCTGTCTGCAAGTAATTTAATTTTACAACTCCATTTGCAACACATTCTCTTGTGAAATGATACCTTACATCTATATGTTAAGTATTTTTATGAAATACTGGGTTTGCTGTAAGCTTCTGTGCACCTTGGTTATCATTGCACAAATTGATTGTATACATTTTATTTGTAATTTCAAATTGTAAATTTCTTAAATAAACAGCTTCTTTACAAGCTTCAGAAATTCCCATGTATTCGGCTTCACATGTCGAAAGCGCTATGGTTCTTTGTTTCTTACTTTCCCAAGCGATAGCACCTCCGGATAATAAGAAACAAAATCCCGTATAAGATTTTCTATCCAATACATTTTGAGCCCAATCAGCATCAACATGACCAGTTATATTAGAATTACCATTTCTACAATATTTTATGCCATAAGATTTAGTCTTTTTTAGATATTTTAAAATTCTTTTGGCATATGCCCAATGCTCACTGGTATAACAATTATTGAATTGACTCAAATATCCTACTGAATATGTTATGTCAGGCCTGGTTAGAACTGACAAGTACATTAAACTGCCTATAAGTCTTTGGTAAGGTACTTGATCAAGGTCATTTATCATTGAATTTTTATTTACATTCAACTTACTCTCAATAGGAGTATTAACAGTTTTACAATCAGTCATATGATATTTATGTAACAATTGCTCAATATAGCTTTCTTGACTTAAGAAGACTGAACCTTCCTTTTTGTTAAAGTTTACATTCATGCCTAAGCACTGTCTGACTTGACCTAAATTTTTAATCTTGAACTGGCTTGATAAAGTATCCTCAAGTTTCTTTGTCTCATTTTTATCATTAGGAAATATGAAAAAATCATCAACATAGAGGGTCACTATTGTTTTACAATCATTTACCATTTTTGTATATAGACATGGCTCAATCTTAGATTTTATGTAACCATTTTCTGTCAAACAATTATCAACCTTTTTATTCCAGGCCCTAGAAGCCTGTTTCAGGCCATAAAATAGCCTTATTTAATTTTAAAACTTTATTGTTCTGTAAGGAATCAAAACATTCTGGTTTATACATGTAAATTGTTTCTTCTAAGTCACCCACACCACACCACCACAGTAAGAAAGCAGTTTTGACATCTAAGTGTGAAACTTCTAGCCCTAATTGTACTGATAATGCGAACAACATTCGAAGTGTAGTATGCCTTACAACAGGTGAAAAAGTCTCTACATAGTCCACACCATGTTTTTGCGAAAAACCTTTCGCAACTAATCTAGCCCGATAACGCATCATATCGATACGATATTATCTGCATCATATTTTTTACGTAGCACCCACTTACACTGCACTATTGTACTGTCCTTGGGAATATCAACCACATCCCGCATTATTGTCCTGAAACCACTGTAACTCATCCTGCACTGCTTCTAGCCATTGAGATCGTTCTGGTCCACTCAAAGCTTCTTGAATGTTAAGTTCCTCTGAATCTTGAGTTTCAGCCAAACAAGCATTGGTGAAGCCATATCTCTCAGGCTTCCGCCTTTCCCTCACTGGCTCTCGTGGCCGCTTTACAGGAGAAAATTTGCTAGTAATCTCCGTGTTACCACTGTCATCTCCGGATGCATCTGCATACTCTTCAACACTAGAAGTAGTAGATTGGCTGTCTTCGTCAAGCTGTTTCTCTTCTTGCTCTTGAACTGGTTGTACCTCTTCAGCACACTGCTTTACTACATCTGTTTCACTTTCTTACAGAAAAAAATGAGCATCATCTAAATTTTTCTCTTGGCAATCTTCTTCAATACACTTCTCTCCTCTTGGTAACATATCCTCCATTATAATCACATCTCGACTTGTCATAATGTTCCTAGTCCTTGGATTATAAATTCTGTACCCTTTAATGGTATCAGGATATCCAACAAGGATACATTTTTCAGATTTCTTGTCTAGCTTTAGCCGTTTTTGCTTTGGTACATGGACCATTACCGGGCTACCAAAGATCCTTAAATGGCTGATATCAGGTTTTCTTCCTGTCCATAGCTCGAAGGGTGTCTTGCCATTCAAAGCATTTGCCACGGTTCTATTTTGCAAGTACACAGCTGTGTTTGCCGCCTCAGCCCAAAAAATCTTCTTAATCTTACCCTCAAATAAGAGGCATTTAGTATTTTCAATAACAGAACGATTAAAACGTTCAACTAATCCATTCTGTTCGGGAGTGTATGGATTAGTTGTTTGATGAACAATTCCTTCTTTGCTCAAGTAACTGTCAAAATCCTTATTACAGAACTCTGTTCCTTGGTCACTACGTAAAATTTTAATTTTATTGCTTAACTGGTTTTCCACCTCAGCCTTATACTTCTTAAAACAGTCTAATGCTCGACTCTTATGCTTAAGAAAGTAAATGTGAGTCATTCGGCTGTAGTCATCGACAAATAAGATAAAATATCTTGAACCAACTATTGATCCGTCTTCCATGGGTCCACATAAGTCTGTATGCACTGTATGCAACAATTCTGTGCTTCTGTTGCCATTGTCTGGAAAAGGCAATCGACTTTGTTTACCTTCGCAGCAAACAATACATGAAGATTTGGAAATGACAACTTTCTTGTCTAATGAAAAACCTTCTACAACAGCCTGCATCTTATTAAGATAATGACTATTAATGTGACCAAGTCTGCGATGCCAGGTCTCACCTGTAACTATGGCAGAAGCCGCCAATACTGGTGATGGTGCAGCCAAATTAAATCTATATACACCATTGATTAATGTTGCTGTAGCCACCAAATCACGCACCTGATTGTAAATAAGGCAACCATATGTCGTAAATTTAACTTCATGACCCTTCAAGATCAACTCACTCACAGATAATAAGTTAGTTGTTAACTTGGGAACACACAGCACGTTTTTAATAACAATGTCATATTCGCACTCGTCTGTGTATGTCGAAATCTGCACATCGCCCGAGCACGACACTTCAACTTTTTCTTCGTTCGCCACGACAATATCTGTGATGCTGTGCTCATACGAAACGTTCTGTAACCACTGTTCATTCGCGACAAGGTGTGTGGAGGCACCCGAGTCCACGTAAAACTCCGATTTGTTAAAATTGCCACCAAGGAACACTGCACTGAACGCGTGAGTTTGTTTACGTTCGGTGTTCTTTGCATCTGGCAAGTTTTTATCCGAATAGGGGCACTGATTCTTATAATGTCCAGTATACTTGCATCTATAACACTTTATAATCTTTGTTTTTGAAGATTGTGATTGATGAGATCGGTGTGCATTTAAATTTGAAGTTGACGTATGCGATCTGTCAAATCGGTTGTCATTGACCCCACCGCAATGTTTGACTTTCTTGTAACTCGCAAAAGCGCCGCTGGTGTCGCCACTGCTGCTCTCCTCCATATCGAACAGTTTTGTTTTAATGGCGTCAGCAGTTATTGAGATACCGGAATGTTCTATAGCCATAATCATTGGCGAATATTTTTCACTTAACCCGGTTAATAACAACGATCCGTCCCACTCGTCGTTTATTTTAAATCCAGTACCACTCAATTTCTGGCTTGTTTCTATAATCTGCGTCACATACGACGTCATAGAAGCACTATTTTCCAAACGAATTGAAATTTAACGTTCTAAGCAAACTGATTCGCCTAGTAAATCCCGAGTCGTCAAATAGATTTTTCAGCTTTTGCCACAATTCCCGAGTAGTAGCAACTTCCTTCAAGTGTATATAAAGCGACGAATCTATTGCCAGTATGAATTTAGCCTTGGTCTTCGCATCATCTGCGGCTTCGGGTCCTTTCTGGTTTGCCGTTACTCGTTGAATACACGCAGACATTCCTTCTAGGATCAGAAAATTCACCGCCGCGAAGGCCCACTCACTGTAGTTCTCGCGCCCTTTCAGCTTCGGAACGCTCACAACGTAGTTTGTAGACATTATTCTAAATGTTGAAGCGTGTATTTAATTCGAGTACACTAATCTGCTCAAACTAGCAAGTATATCTCGCGAAAAACTATTAAAACACTGGAGCACATAACTTATAATAAACTACACGATGTGATTTTCTCAGAGAACTGACGTTTATTTTAAAACAAGACGTACATTACGGTTATACTCATAGATGGCGCTAGTAGTATCTAAACAGCTTAATATTAATTTATATTTCGATATATTTCAATTCAACAGATAAGAAAGCAAGAAGATGGACAATAAAGAAATAAACACATTTGTTTAAGTAGACATGGCAATTACAGGATGCTCGCGAGCATTCCAAACGAATTTAATACTGAATTCCTGACCATATTTAAAATCTTTAATCTTATATAAAATTTCCTGGATTCGGATTGGTTTCAGAGATAATCAATCTTTTTTTGAAATAAGTTTTTCGACGTAACTCGTCATAAGACTTCTTTTTGATGACAATGCTACCACATTTTGTTTTAATATTACCACACCTTTTGCCTGGCAATCAAAAAATGGGAATAGACTTGACGAAATAACATGTTCCAAAAAAAGTATTGAAATAAATAATTTTAACAAATTGTTGTTATGATAAAAAAAAAGAAGTTTTATGACGAGTTACGTCGAAAAACTCATTTCGAAAAAAGGATGATCATCTCTGAAACCAAACCGAATCCAGGAAATTTTATGGAAGATTAAAGACTCCAAATATGGCCAGGAATTGAACATTAAAATCTTTTGGAATGCTCGCGAGCATCCTGTATGTGCCATACCTACTTAAACAAATGTGTTTATTTCTTTATTTTCCATCTTCTTGCTTTCTTATCTCTGACACAGTGATCCTAGAGGAAACGATGTAGGTACATCTTTTTTGTAGAACTATGCCAACAACTATGCCAAAATTTGCTTATACACGAGTTTTTTCCTCTGAGTTTCCTTCGTTTGGTGTACTATCGTGTTTATAGCCGATAGCAGCTCGCGGTGAGACCAGGGGTCCATTTCTCGAAAGCTTGTAACCTGTGATACAAGCGGAAGGCCTTATCTAATTAATAGTGCCAAAAAGAGACTTCCACTTGTAATACAAGTTACAAGCTTTAGACAAATGGGCCCCAGTGCCTTACAATTTACTATTTAAGTCTCACGATGCAGACAACATACTCGTAAATGTTTTTGATTTCAGGGCTACAAGTTTTATGGATATCAATCGCAGTATTACAGCTCATAATAGCTATGCAACTGCAAGCAACTTTACTTGAATATATATTTATGGGAATTTTGAAACAACGACCGTGGAGCAGGTATTTTTGGCTGTAATACATTAGTCCGTGGGCTAGTCGGCCTGAAATTAGAAAACGGTATAATTTGGGGGTACCAAGTGTCCTTTTTACAGTAGTTAGACATATTGATAAGGATGTTAAAAAAGTATGATAGACATCTCAAAGTGGTAGCTAATAGGCATACGGGCTATTTCAAGATTTCCGTTGTATGACAGGTATGGTTAAAATTAGGAGGTACAAATTTTCCTTTTCACGGCTGTTAGGTAAGCTTATAAAAACGTCAAAAATGCAAGATTGCCATTTATAAGTGCTACCTAACAAAAATGGGGGCCAATCAAAGATGGTGGATCTCAAGTTTTACAAAATCAAGTATATCTCGAGAACTATTAAATATATCTAATTACTATCTTGAACAAAATTAAAGGCATATCTGTAAGCTTCATATTTTGCGATACATATTGCTAAAACCAACCAATAATTAATTATGACCTTTATGAAAATTTCGTGATTTATATTTTTTTTGTGTCGTGTTTTAACATAGTAGTCATGACGCTAGAAAAATTAAATATTTTTTTAAAGATAGTGTATTATAAGATAGTGTGTAGTAATAAGCTTTAATTTGATGTATGTAACTTATTGGCGGTATTAAAAAAAAGACCCATAAAAAATATTTCAATGAATTATAGTCATAATCCACCGTATACTTAGTGATTTAAGAGGCGATGGAAGTGCCACTCGTAAATAATAGTGCTTATTTCAAATAACCAAGATTGAAAAATGTAAAAAACTTAAATTATTTTTTAAAGATAGTGTATTTAATAAGCTTTCATTTGATGTATAAATAATCCGGAACCGATGGCTAAAACTCTATGAAAAAAAAAAAATTCCACTGTTCGATCATTGAATGCCTAGAAAATAATAAAACCTAATAAACCTAAACATAATAATTATGCACCTACTTTAACACTGAGCTGTAATTCTGAGAGAGACTATGACTACAATTCATTTAAATTTATTTTTTATGGGTCTTTTTTTAATACCGCCAACAAGTTATATACATCAAATTAAAGCTTATTAAATACACCATCTTCAAAAAAATATTTAATTTTTCTAGCGTACATTACTACTATGTAAAAACACGACACAAAAAAATCAAAATCACGAAATTTTCATTAATTTGGTCATAAATTAATTATTGGTTGGTTTTAGCAATATGGTGTGTATACAAAATATGAAGCTTACAGATATGCCTTTAATTTTGTTCAAGAGAGTAATTAGATATATTTAATAGTTCTCGAGATATACTTAGTCGGAGAGCTAAAAATTACATTAAATCCTACAGTATATTTATTTTAGGAATATGATAAAACATCGTTTTGTGAATATGTGAATATAATTATCCCTGATAAATGTGTGGAGGTTTTTTAATAAAATCAAAATTAAGATTTACTTGTTTAATAAAAAGAAACAATAAATCCTACAGTAGGGATTTATTATCCGAGGGGCCTAACTGAATATTTAAGACAATATTTTAAAAAGTCACCACTGAATAATCGTAGATATAGTCAGAAAAAATAAAATTATTTTTAAAATTCATAACAATCAAACAGAAATTAAACAAATGTTGATTTTTTACTATAATGACCCGACAATTATTATACTCATCCAAAGAAAAAATTACGTCAGTGACTCAATGCTAACTATTTTTTTTTACAGTTTTAACTGATTTACGTGCAGGCGCATTAATTCTACATTTTATTTTTTTAATGTACCTCTTGTCAATAATTAGTTGTGGCACAATACCAAAAAAATCCCCTATGTATACTCTAAGCTTTTCGTACAATTTTCGAAATGGTTATTGTTAAAATAAAGCGGACCGGCGCTGACGTCATAAATGCGCGGCCGGCCGCAGGGCAGCGGATAAACATTTTGACACACGTAAACTATCGTAACTTAAAAAAGCACCATCGTACACTGTAGTAAGTGTACTTACAACATTTAATACGGGGCGGCCATCTGCGCTCGCGCAGCGTAAGTGCCAGTTACGATCTTATACGCGGTGGAGCAGATGCATCGGGGACAAACTCAAACTAACTGCAAGACCAAAATTAATTTTCGAAACGGCCGTTAGAGTTAAAACAAAAGGTGGTCCAAGATGAAATAAAAGACGCTTCAGAAATAAAAATGATTTAAAAACACTAAGCAAAGTTGGGAATCTGTTGGATTTCACTTAAAAATCAGGTGCGAATTTATTAGTATGGATGTTGATAAAAGTTTAATAATACCGGTGAATACTGTAGTATGTGTCA